>JACSVZ010000002.1:110208929-110808929 GCA_014706295.1 Lycocorax pyrrhopterus obiensis
TTCAAGAAAGGCAGACTGTGTTAATTCTTTCTGCCTTTTAAGCAGCTACCACCTCCACACATTTAATGCCGTCAGGAATCATATAGGAAATATTCATTGCAAGTACTCCATATACAGAACACATATATTTAACCACATATAAAATTTGTATCTTTTATCCACTAGAGATTTCAGAGCCTACCTTCCAGAAATCCTGCTGGCACATTTCCAGGATCACGGTGACAAACTCCATGATCCGGACTATAATGGTACACTTGCTGTAGTTGTACACGTCTCTCTCCTGTGGACTGAACATGCTGCCTTTCGAACTGCAATCAAAGCACTGCTCTGCTGCGTGGATATCGTGCAAAGCAATAGTGTCAAGGAAGAACTGCACGGCTTCCAAGAACGAGGAACGTTCATTTACACCTAGAAAGAATCACACTAAGTTGAAATGACACATTTCAACTCTCAACTTAAAAATATATTCATTCAAGCTCTCAATTGAAAAATATGTTGTTTCATGCTTGGAAGAAAACAGTCAAACTGAGATGACAAACAGAAAGAGGAACATGTCACACCAGTGTTTTCTGAAAGCTCTATGCCAGTTCTAAACATTATCATTCTGGGCAACAGAATAGCAGGGCAACATTGTACTTAGTGATCACTCCAGAAACTGACCACTACAAGCACTTACTAATGATGATAATGATGATTTAGGCTTATGTAATAAAATGGATAAAAATTTTAAACCCCTAGTTTTGAATGACTTAGCCTTATGCTAGATGCATCCAACAATGATCTTACAGTATTGTTTTAAACCAAGACAGACGTAACACTGACAGACAGACCACCTGAAACTTGTACAAGACTATGAAACTGTACTATTGGTGAACAAAAGCATTTTGTTTAGACTTGCAAGAATAATTGAAAGAAAAACGTTTTGGTAGACCCAATGGCTACAAAAGGTGTTATTATTTTACCTGATCAAAATTCAAACACAGGGCTTTTGGACCTGATGCAGTTGATGCAACAGGAACTGAAGAAAGGTAACATCTACAGGGCTTGAATTAAAAAGGTGACTTCTTTAATTGTTTTCTGGTAGCTTCCTCCAGGTATTAATAAAGAGCAGGTAAAAAGCTTAGGACAGATTTAAAGAAAAATATTATAAAAATCTGTTGCTCTTCTGAGCAGTGGGAAATCAGCTGTACAGAATAATTTTTGAAGATGAGACAGAGTAAAAGAAGTTGCTGATAAGTGGATGACTCAGAAATGCAAAGCTGTATTTCTAGGGCTAAAAGGAAACATTTTAAGATACATAGTACTTCACAAAAAACCCCCCCATCCCATTGCAGCTGTCATTGGAAAATTTTAGGAGAGTTTGTAAAACCATCTATTCTACATTTGAGAAAAAAAGCTTCAAGTCCACGTTAAGACCTCATCTTGGGCGGGCTTTGTGTAACACACATGAATGAACCCAATGCAACTGTTAATCACTCACCCAGTATTTCATGAGGTTTGACCATCTGCAGCTCAAAGAATGTATTGTAGCAATCCAGTGCTGCTAAGAACATGTCCATCCACCTCATGACAGCCTGTAAACTGAAGGGCTCCTGCATCCCACGGAGAGTTGGCTGAGAAAGGATCCCAGATGGACTTCTGGCATCGGTGCCACCTCCTTCGAATTTGTTAATGAGGAAAGAAACATCTCTGTTTTTCAGAGTATCAGCCAGCCAAGAAGATGGAGACTTGTTTCCTGATAAAAATAGAAACAGAAATATAAATTCTCTAGGAAAAACACATTTCAAACTAGCAAGGAACTAGAGGCAGATGAACTAACATGCTCAAACTTTGTGATTTAAACTGTGTGTTCTAGCAGAGAAGGTATTGGTTCTGCTTTAGCCTTGTTCACATTCCTAAAATTACCCATAAGGAAGAGGCCATTTTTTAAGACATTCACAGTTCCCCATCAACAAATTTTGCTTTTTTTAGCTGGATACAACAGCAGTTTTGGGCCTGGAAGTAAGTCTGCAATAAAAGCCTCTTCTACATCCAAAAACATCCCTCAAGCCCTGAAGTCCTCACAGCTGCAATATAAGCAACTACTCAGTTTCTATTTAACAATGCTGAATGAACAGATATTTACTTGTAATTACTACCTTGAACAGAAAACACAGAGGGGAAGACATGCACAGAATATAGAAAGCAAAGATAATAGTGCACTGTGACTTAAAAATACCTGGTAACAAAGGAACAAATTCATAGAAGAGCTCCATGGCTTTGTGCCGGCACTCTGTCTGAGGTCGTCCACACTGCACTAAGAGCCACATGACAATGTCCTGAAGACACACTGACTTAGTAGCTGGGAATCCTCTGCAGAGAAATATTAGGGGTTAACATCTTTACATCTACCAAGAAGCAACAGTCTTCCAGTTGAAAAAAATCAAAATGTTCCACAAGCACTATGAATCCCTTTTATCTATCTAACCACAACCCATCTGCACTACAAGACAGAGTTCTTCCACAATCATGTCTTGAACTGCTTTCCCTTCTCCTCACTCTACTTGGGATCCTCACAGCAAAGTCCTTGTGGAAAACAATTTAAAATGCAGAATCAGGCATCTTCCCTTCTCTTTGTGACTCAAAGAGGCAACAATGGAGAATAAAGTTTAAATAAGCCTGCACAGTTTTTCTCCATCCCCGTAATTATCCAGTCTCATAGCTTATCAAATGCCATACCAGTGACACAAATCTAAACTCCACTTGCCAGTTTCTTCAAGACCACATGATAATTTGGGTAAAAAGAGAACTAAGGAGGTCTGTAGTCCAATCTCCTCCTCAAAGCAGTTTCAGCTATGCCATCAGCTCAAAGCAAGGTCAGCTAGATGACTGAGAACTTCATCTATCCTGATACTGAATCCATTTTTGCTTCTTTTACCTTTTTTTCTACCCTTCTTTAATTGCTGATCACCCTGTTGCAGCTTGTACTGCTTCTGGTGACATTTAACAACAGTAAGAAAGGCTTTGGAGGAGTTTCCTCCAAGTGCTTTGTACCACCAGTGCTAATGTTATTATTATATACACTGCTGTGAGGAAAACATGCACTTCTCTTCTGCCTCTTCTTGCTAAACCAAATCAAGTTCACATGCTGGAATAAAGAATCATGCTCCTCTCATATTAAGTCCAGTGTTTTCCCACCAGTTGTTCAACAGACACATCAGGAGGTCTGTATCAGCAATTGTCATAGGATGAAACCCTCATTCAGAATCCCAAGCATTTAATGGAACTACTGATAACGTTTATTAGAATGCAACACAAAAATGAATGCAAATAGCTGACCGTGGTACCCGCCGTCTTCCTTCCTTGTTCAGAGAAGGTGCTTTACGCTTGATTATGCGCTTCAGGTGATTAATAGCATCACAGCATTGTTGGGCAGTACCTGTTGGAGAGAGAGAATTGACACCTATACATAAATGCCAGTAATTTGGTTAAATTAATTGAGATATTTGCACTGTAGACACGGTGCAAGGGACTTAGATGATAATGTCTACCAGCTCCACTACTCGGTGCTTCTACAGTACATTTTTCAAAGGTGCAGAACAAAATCACAAAATACCAGACAGGTCAGCTTGGCCTGAGACAAGCCTGAGGCCTTTGGTATAAAACTGTGCATTCTACTTTCCATGATTATGCTTAGAGAAACTGCAAAATTTTCCCATGTGAGTAATTCTTCTGGGGACACTTTATCATATCCTGAACTGCTCCTCTGACAGAAATGAAGTTTTGTTGCACCAACTTTTGGTTTTATGTTCTAATTACTACTAACCAATGAAAGTTAGAGCATAAAAAAAAAAAAGGAAAGAGAGAAAAGTAGGTTTACTGAAGAACCATTAGTACTGTGAAAGGTCACAGATTCTTCATACAACTACATACCGTTGTAAAGAATGACAAGATAACAAGGAAAAGGTATCAGAAAGTCGTGGAAATAGTCCATAGAACATACTAAAAATGACAATTTTGGGAGCATTTTGTTTGTTATATAAGAGTGGACTGATTCTCATCAAGCTGCATTTTTTACACTGTGTAACTGCAAAACCACGACTCAAATCTGAAGCACTACCAGCATTTTCAGTGTCATTACAGAACTGTATATCATCATAAATATGAAAAGGTTCTTTCTCCTGGGCTCAAAATATTCCACCTTTATACATTGCAAGGAGTTGATTCAAAAAGTTCCTAACTAGGTATCAAATGACTTCTCTACCCATAATGAAAAATAATTCTTCCTTTGTTGCAAAAGTAAGCGAATGTACATTTCTTACAGTTATAGTTTTTTGGTTTTAACCCAAGATTCAACAAGTTAACTTTCTGCTTCATTCCACAGTTAATTAACTATAGCTCACCTAATGACTTCTCATCTGTATGGGCTAAAGCCAAACTTTCCAGAAAAACAACCAGGGCTTCAAATACAAACTGCTCCACCAGAGAATTTTCTTCCCTTTAAAAAAATCAGGAAAAAATTTCATGAGATACATGAGTAGAAGATGCACTAAGTGTGAAATTCTAATTAAAACCCACCAAATTAAATACTGTAGATATAAACTGCACAAGATGTTTATACAAAAAAAGTACACCTAAACCAGTTTAAAAATAGCAGTGAAATTTGCTGAGCATCCTGAAAAGGAATAAAAAACTTCCCACAAACTTGTGATGAAAATTTATTTTTATACATTTTCCACCGGCAGAAAGCCCAAACGACAAAGTTATTATTAAAAATTAAGAAGCTGAGTAACCTAATTTTACAGCTATCCTATACATTAATAGAACGAGTGTCAGTGGATGACTATTTGAGCTCTACAATTAACTCTTTTTACCTTATTGAACCTTTAGACCAAGTTAGCTACTGTTTCAAGCTCTGCTTGCTCACCTAAATTCTCTGTAGATACTGTTAAAAGCAAGTGCTGCACCCAGTCTCTTGAAAGCACTGGGGTGAAGAGCAAGACTGTACAAGCGTTTAAAAAGAGACTTGGTGTTTGCTGGGCTTTCCTCCTGCTGCCTTGGTGTTGTCTGCTTGATAGACCACTTCAAAAATTCTCGTATGCACTGACCACAGAAATCTCTCAAAGTGCTGTCAACTGGATCCACTATGCCACTCTGAAATCACACAAGATTGTTTCATTAGAAGAATGAAAAAAACCCCCGTCTCAGTGCAGTGCTAGAGCAAGCTTGTTTACATGGCATTATTTGCAAATTAAAAAACTGTACACACAGTTTCCCAGAAATAAACAAAGCTCATTCAAAACTGACACTGTCTAAGGGAAGGGCAGCATTTCAGCCCTCACAGCACTGAATTACACATCAAAGATCTGGATTTCTACTCCTGTCTCAGCTATCAGTGTAGGAGTCTTGCCTAAGTCACTTCATTTTCTGATGATGGGTGAGTTTCCTGTGCTTAAGAAGCGGTTAACACTGACTTTCATTTAAAAAAACTACTCCAAACCTCTCGCCTCCAATTACTTCTGTTCAGTACAAAAGCTAGCTCTAAATGTTAAAACTTTTGCACTTGGTGAAAACAAAGATACTTAGAGAAAAATTAAGCATACAACAAAGGCATGCAGGGGAATGAATGGTGAATGTGCTTCAGTTGTTCCTAGTACACACTGATGATAAAGAGTGTTTCATTTATCTGAAGATGATACACCTGCATTTTGAGAATGCCAAAGAAAGAGAAATCCATCAGCAAAATCTCAGTTAAGAAACATTAAATGGTTATTAGAAAACAAATAAATAAATAAATAAACCAACCATTTTCTCTCTTCCAAATAGTTAAGGGGCCATTCTATCTGTTACTGTGTTCCTGGCTGCTTCAGCAGTAAAATGATGCTAGTTAAAAATAAAGTCACATGGCACAGAGAAGAGAGGAAAGACTTATGACCTACCAGGATAGCTTCCAGGAATGCCACTGTATCTTGACTCTCAAATTTTTTGTTGTTGGTAAACCAGTGAATGAGTTGCATGACTAAAGGCTCATACAACTGTCTTGCTACCTGAAAACAGCAAACATTAACTGCATTTCTAGGATTAATACATTTCTATGCCGCTTTGCTATTCAAAATATATAAGAATAAAACCCAGTACTTTGAAAAAGGGTCTGTGAAATGAATAACCAATTTCATATTAGATTCCCATATCAAGGATTAAAAAACCCGAAATCATTAAAATGGGTTAGATGCTTTCTATTCAGTCTCAATGACCTCCAAGCTTACTTTCAGTAATATCCTCTGAGACAAAGAACATTGCATGCCACAGACTGATGTGCCAATACACAGTCAGGGAAACAGGGAGGTTTGTTTCTTAATCTGTATTTAGATCTAAAAATCTATCTTTACCATTATTCTAACTTCCTAGATTTCAACAATTCTACCTGCAAATTACCTGAGTACTGTCATACTACAACATGAAGGGAAGAAACATTAAATGCACTTATTTATACATGCTTCAAGTGCAGTGCATACGCCTGTGGTTTGGACCAATCCAGATATCATTTACCTATGGTTTATGTTCAGCCACGTGCCAGCAAAAGAGGTTTCACCTAAATTGGTAACACAGCTTCCTGTACATTTTAACAGAACACAAAATCCTTTTGATCTAAAAATAGATATGGATGCCAGGGTCCAAACAGCAGTCTCAAAAGGCATAACATCTGTAATTTCAGTGGAGATGAACCTATGCATCTGTTCTGTTTTGTGCAAAGGAGGAGAAATAACAAGTTCAAAGGTTTGAACTAAATACATCATCTGTAGGTATCAAAGCGGCAGCTACAAATTCTCTCCCAAATGCTTTTCCTATAATTGTAGCTTTGCACACATTCAATATTGAAATAATCAACTTCACCTTCAATTAACTTATTACTGAAAAACTACAGAAATTAAATATGGTGATAGAGTGTTACTGCCACAAATTCTGAGTGAACCTTGAAACTTGAATCTCTCTTGTACACTCCTCTGAGGTACTCTGAACCACACTGCATTATAGAAGTATTTGAAACCAGTATTTGAAAAGGCTTTGACCCTACTCCCAAAATCCAGACAATCCATCCCTAGAACAGAATTTCAGCTTACAAAACACACTGCATTTGGGAAAAAACACCAAACCCAACATGTCAGGAAAACTTCTACATGAAACGATTAATTAATTCCCACATTTAAAGGAATTTGAACAAGCTAAAATTCATATAAATAAAACTGTTTACCTGGTCTATGTCACAAGCAAGACGAAGCAGTACCGGAAATACTCGCTTATGTAAATGATACATAGGTGGGGGACCCTGATGTGCTTCTGGCATCTGAGAGGCTTTCCCCAACATATATGTGACTATGCCATGTAGCAGCTCACACGCTGCAACCTGAAATTGAAAAATCCCTTTGGTTATGCATCCATTACTTTCACAGAGAAGACAAAATTGTGGGCAGGAGAGACTGAGTCACATGAAAGGGTGTACTCGAGAAATCACTCCAATCTATGCTAAATCACCATTCCAGGACCAGATCACAACCATGGAAATAATTTACACACATTCTAACTGGCCTTTAAATCAAGCACAACGCTGTCTGACAGAGCTTACAGCAACTTCTGCTCTTTAGTTTCTAAACACTCAGAATAGTGTAATCATGAAAGAGCGCCAAAGAAGCACATTGCTACCTATGAATTAATTAAAACAGGTCTTTAGTAACAAGGAACACATTATTTTATGCAATTTTATCAGCTAGCATAAAACAAGATGTAGAAAAAAAACATCAATACTTTCGTTTGCCTGTCACTTGCAGACAGAGCCAGTTCAGTCACATGAGGCAAAAATAAGTCCAAGTAGATGACAGGCTTCATATCTGCAAATGGTACAGCAAAGCTCAGACGCTTCTCAGTGTCCCAGGATACACATTTCTTCATCATCTCTTCTGCAGATGTAGCTGATGCATTTGAAAAAAGATGAAAACAAGCTCAATACAATATACACAGAGTGAGTATTTACTTAGCTCAGTCAAAAAATCAGTAACCTTCCAACTTCAGTTAGATTGCTATGCAATGTTAATGCTTTATAAACTACTGAAAAAATTGCAGCCAACGTTTCAGGTGAGAGTTGCAGCAGCCTCCAGTTTCAATACAGGTTAAGCATGGAGACAATAAATCCAGAAGACACTGAATCCCACTTGATTTAAAATACTTCTGTGATGTTACACAGAAGTATTTTAATACCTCTTATGTTAGAAGTATTCTAATGTTACAGAAAACTTCTGAAGGTCAATCAGACAAGAAGATCCAACATACTAACTCCTGCAATTGCACAGAAAATGACTACATTTACAGCCATTTGTAGCTATCTCCTCCAAGGAAAACTGGCATACTTACATCCTTCTCTCCCCTATATTTGTAAATGTGGTTAACAAAGTCTGACCACACTTTGTACTTCATTTCCAGAGAATAAGGCTACTTTCCCTCAGTATTTTTGAGTAAATAACAGAGAAGTACTTGGCAGAAAGAAAATCGATCGTAAAGGCAGAAAAATCAAAAGTAAGTATGCAAAGAAAGGAAAAAAAGATCCATAATACTACATTAATTTTTAGACTAATTAAATTTTGTGCTGAATTTATCCCTTGAATTGCATGGTCAGGTACTTACACTATTGTTTTCCATTTTTATTAGATTGTATGATATTTAATATTTAAATTATAAAGCTTGTTCATGGACTGGATAGAGAAAGGGAGAAAACTTTGTCTTGTTTTTTTCAGGAGCACCCAAATGGAACTCTACTATCTGCACATACTAAAGGCATGATGTACCTTAAACTCGCAAGTGAAAAAGTAAGCTTGCTGAGATTTACACAATTCATGACTGCAGTTCTTAAATACTGAGAACTGTAGTAGAGGTAGAAATAAATACCAAGAAGCTACACACTGGGGCAAAGTTTTAAAATGGCTTTGCAGCCAGAGGGTGAAGGGGGAAATAAATAAAACCATATACTCAGATGCATAGTTTTTTACTTTTAACTCTAGTTTCCTAAACACTTTCTGTACTCCGTATTAAGTTGGCGAATACTTTTGCTCTACTAAACTCCAGAATTGAATAAAAGTAATTTTGTTTAAACACGAGCAACAAAAGATAAGTATCTTTGAAAAGCTCATTCATTCTCATAAAGTGATGTTGAGGCCTTAGATGAAATCTACTTTCAAGAGAGACAGCAAAGGCATATAAATATTTTCATTTACACTGACAGGATACTCACCTGTAATTAAGTTGTGGTTAATCTGCCCTCCCAAGGATCCAAGAAGGTGTGCCACTCTAGTCCTTACTGCTTCCAAGGAGGGACTATTATCCTAAATAATTCAACAGATTAATATTAGTGAATGAACAGTTACCTCCATATAGAAGTAATTTGGTTTACAGAGTAAATGAAGGTCTTATGGCTCTTATTAAACACAGATGAAGAAGGTAAAATGAAGAACCTACGAGGAGAAGAATTGCATCAAACAAGAGAAGAACTTCGGTTTAGTAAGCAAAAAAGGGCAAGACTGGAAAGCATTTTCCTGGCATTTTGTGAGCTTTCAATTACTATTTCTCAAGTAAAATTTTATTATCACAGATAACACATACCTACAGAATGACATAACAGTGTAAAAAGCAGAAACAAATCTGAAGCAAAAATTGCTCTTTTCATTTGCTTTAATTCCAGAACTTAAAGTTTAGATCCTCTACTTACATAGAATCACAGAATCATTTAGATTAGAAAAGATCTCTAAAGACATCAAGTCCAACCATTAACCCAGCACTGCCAGGCTGATCACTAAACCATGTCCTCAAGTACCACACCCACATGTTTTCTGAACACTTCAGGGAGGGTGATTCTACAACTTACCTCGGTGGCCTGTTCCAATGCTTGACAACCTTTTTCACGAAGAAATTTTTTAAATATCCAACCTAAACCTCCCCTGGCACAACCTGAGGCCATTTTCTCTTGTCCTGTCACTTGTTACCTGGGAGACTGACCCCCACCCGGCTACAACCTCCTGTCAGATAGTTGTAAAGAGCAATAAGGTCTTCCCTGAGCCTCCTTTCTCCAGACTAAACAGTACCTCTCCCAGGCAACTGATTTTCAGAAGCAGCCTGTATGGGATATAAAAGTCACTCATTTTGTTTCACAGAGTCACAGAATGATTAAGGTTGGAAGGGGCCGCTGGAGGTCAATTGGTCCAACCTCCCTTCTCAAGCAGGGTACTCCCAGAGCACATGGCACAGGATTGCATCCAGACAGTTCTGGAATATCTCCAGTAAGGGAGACTCCACAACCTCTCTGGGAAATCTGTCCCAGTGCTGGGTCACTGCACAGTAAAGAAGTTCTTCCTCACATTTGGATGGAACTTCCTGAGCATCAGTTTCTGCCCATTGCCTCAAGTCCTATTGCCTGGCACCACCAAGAAGGGCCTGGATCCATCCTCTCGACACCCTCCCTTCAGATACTGAAAGATATTGATGAGGTCTCCTCTCAGTCTTCACTTCTTCAAGTTAAACAGGCTGAGCTCCCTTAGCCTTTCCTCATGAGAGACATTCCAGTCCTCTAATAATCTTTGTAGCTCTCCACTGGACTCACTCCAGGAGCATTATGTTTAAAGACAACAAGGCTGGGAAGTGTTCTATATATAGGAGTAACTAATAATTTCACACCTAAAAAGAGGTTTATTCCAAGTTAATTTGTGCACTGGACTATACAAATAAAACTACACTTAACACTTGAGAGGCCACTGGTCAAAGTAATACATATGTTGGCCTCGAAAGACTGTAAGCCTATCCACAAGATAATTAACAAACCCCAAACACTTACACATTCACAAAATGATATTGCATACTCCAACACTGCTAAGCTGGGACCTGATTTGGGGTGTTGGAGTTAAATTTTTGTTGCCATAAGGTATCAGTCTAGCAGTGATACTGACTTACAGGATTTCTTCAGTCCCCTTTCCCTACTTAATTCCCCTCCTCACCCTGGAATATGACATCTTTCCAGCTGGGCTGATGTGACAGCTTCTTGAGCCACACTGTAGAATGGAATTCATTAAACTCATCTAAGGTAGTAGCCCTCATAAAAAAAAAAGTATGCATGCAAGAAAGGAAAAGAAGCAGTGGGAAGGAAGGATTAACATTTAACTCTAAAAAGAAAGAGGGCTCTTACCACTGAAAATGTCTTTGCTCTTCTTATACGCTGTATCACAACTTTATTACGTCCTTTCTGGGCTGCTTGAGAAAGTTTCCTTACTTCCCAGTTATTCTGGGATTCAACTGATGAACAAAAAAACCCCAGCATATCAATACCAGTTTATTGTACCAGCATCTCATTGCTCATAGTTTCATTAAAAAAAAAAACGCTCTGGTTTTGCCCATTTTTATTTTTAAGATGTGACAATTATTCTTCCATTTAAAATCTTTATTAAGGAAAATAAGTCTCCTAGCGAAAACTAAGGCAATTTAAGTAAACAAAGGACATATCGCAGAGAAGTAACAAATAAAATAGCAACAATTACTGATTGTTCAGCAGAAGCAAGTAAATCCTGGTTTAAGAAAAAAGTACATTTTAGAGTGTAAGGTAAGTTGTATTGTTCCAACCACAGAAAGTGCACAATATAAATAAAAGGCATGGCATGTACACATCTTTATAAAAAAATATTTTCCTCTTCCTTAAGACTAGCAATTTTTTGCATGTATATACCTGTAGATGTAGAGCTTTTCAAATAACCATCAAGAAGAGGCAGGACATCCTTGTAGTAGGGTTGCATCATATGCCTGGGGATGTGAGCTGACCAGTCTTCCAAAGCATCCAGGCCCAGATCAGCCATTGGGCTACAGCTAAGGCCCAGCTTAAATGCATTCTAAGTGTCAAATACAAAACTATCAGCCTTTCACATTTATTGACCAGTGTTACTTCATGGTAAAAGAGACAAAATTAAAAGCATTTACTGTACAATACATCTCCCTTTGTAATAACTTTTCTCTGGTTAGCATCTCACTCAAGACCAGCACAGGAGATACATTTATATTGCAACACAGGCACTCAGAGAGTCTGCCTAGTGCAAAAGCAAATTCCAACAATTTACTTGTTTATCCATACAGTCAAGTCATTTGTATTCTATCTCACTGAAGACTGTAGAGAGCTTAATAGATACCTTAACAGCACAAAAGGATGCTGACTCTGCTACAGAATGTTTGTACATATCTTAGGGGAAAAAAAAAATATTAGCTGTACAACACTTTGACTCACCTGCAGTGCAGGAATATATGCTTTGATATCAAGCATGACGATGTCATGTGGTAAAGAGAGCAAAAAAATCAGACAAGATGCCAGCAACTCATCCTTATACTGTTTCATTTTTGCTGCAACCTAAAATTCAGATACATAGATCGAGAATAAACATAAACCTTTTGAAATCTTAACTTAGCTGTATCGATACCCATGTAAAATAAACAAGCCAAAACCAACACTGGAATCTCATTCACCTGCAGACAGTTACCAGAAGTATTTATACTGTTATTACTCAATTGTATATGAACTGGTGACCAATACACCTCTTCTGACATTAAGTAAAAAACAGGCAGAAAAAGATCTTAAAACTCCACTATGTTGCATAGCTGAAAAAGCAAGAATACTTCTACTGTGTATGTAAGATTCCTCAGAAGATAAAATTTTGATTGAATCACGTATGTTTATATTCAGACTAAGAAAGTTAGTGAGCAAAATTTCTTACCTCTTTTCCGAATTTTACAAAGAGTGCAAAGCAAGAGCTCTTTTCTGGGTCTTCAGGACATCTTCTGAGGCTCCTTGGACTGACACCCTACCAAACAGAAACCAAAAGTCAACACTACTCAAAAGCACGTAGTGCATAGTACAAATATGAATCACAAGTTCAACTTCTTTACAATATGTACATCACTGTCCAATATGAAGCTGGTGTCAGTGAAAACTTGAAATGTATCTTTGATCTTTCAAAGGTTAGAAATTAACATTACTATGGTTCACTGAGGGTCAGCTTTTTGGACTACACTAGATATTATGCAAATAAACAAGAGATATATGACTGCAAAGTAACTTTTCAATGGTTTAATTTTCTCCACCCACCTAACAAACCACAAAAACTTAAACTTCCCTAACAGTGGATGTCCAGGTGGCAAGAAGGCTGGTGTAATAAGAAAACAATTTTCAACACTGTCCACAGTACAAGCATCTACACCAATGAGTTTCCAAATGTGCTTCACTTGGTGCCATCAGCAGCAGTGGCAGGGACAGCACTGGGCTCTGTGGTGGGCTACACACCCACGTGTTTTAGCCCAATAGCTTCCATACCACAAACAGTGCATCCACCAGTAGGGTATCATATTCCCTGTGGAAATCAGTGAGTGGAATAGGACTGTACCCCAGAAGTTGAGTAATTAACCAGTACATGACTCTGCTGTTCTGGTTAGATTGTTTCTATCCAAAATATTTTTTATACCACCCACAGTGCAAGGGTACCTCCCATCTCTCTGTTCACCCAGCTCAGGATTTTGGAAAGAGCATGGAGGGTGGCAGAGCACTGGAACAGCTGTCCAGGGAGGTCGTGGACTCTGCCTCTCTGAAGATATTCCAAACCCACCTGGATGAGTTCCTGTGTCACCTGCTCTAGGTGACACTGCCTTAGCAGAGGGGTGGGACTGGATAAATTCCAAAGGTCCTTTCCAACCCTAACAATTCTGAGATTCTGTGATTACACGTGGATGGTGTCTTGTCAGAAACTGGGCTTCTAGTCTAAATTTTGACTTTTAACGTGCTTCTATTTATGGAGGCATAGGAAGCTGAAACAACCCAGTAACAGTTTCAGTGAACTATTTCCCACAGTGCATAAAATACTATACATAAAGAACGGCACAATCATTAATACAACATGTTACCCCTCCACTGGGTAAAAGATCTCACCTCAAAGTATTTTATCCTCTTGGCAATTTTCATTGTAACAGAGAGCAGCTTGTAGAATCCACTAATAAGAGGCAGTCTTGTTGAATGTATAATAAGCTCATAACCAAAGGAATATACCCAAGGGTGAAAGTATTCCACATGTTTCTCTGGAAGTATCTCTCTAAAACAGATGCACAGAAAATATAGAGGGAAAAAAAAAAGGAAAAAAGAAATCAAATAAAATGTTTTATTTTTTTAAACTTTCATCTCAGTACAAGAAAGAAATATTGCTGCAACAGAGCAGCTCCAAAGACAGACAGAGAATATGCATGCTGCCTTCTGAGAAGCATAGGAAGATTTTAATTTTGTTTTAGAGTGCAAAGCCATTTCTCATTATATCTCGTTACTGAATTTACACAAACACACATCCTCATATTTCACATTTCATTACTGGACCTCCACAGGCAGCTAATGCTGTACCTTTCACTTAATGTCCCTTACTAGTGTATGAAGACTGTATCTCTGGTCTCTGAAGTATTTAGGATATATGGTCAGTATAATACTGAAAGCTACAACATATACCGAAAGACAACTACACCCAAATAATGAAAGTGAATGCTTGTCTCCTGTACTCTTTAAAAACACCTGAGCTGATGAGCTGGTATGTTTACCTATGGCCCAGATGTCTGAAAAACCCTTCCTGTCTCCCTGCTAATCATCTTGTGCATTTTGAACTACTATCTATCAAACTAACTCAGAAACAAGCATCTTAAATACATCTCATCTCAAACTTACTCTAACCACTTTGTAACTTTCAAATTACATAAAAACATATCAGTACCTGCAGAATTCCACTAGATTTATAAAGGCAATAAAATCTATTGGCTTCGTTGGCTGAAGGTTTGAAGCAGGGTCAGAAGAAGGCCCAACCAAAGCACTGTCACCTGCATTTTCACCCTGAAAATAAATATTGGAGAAAGAACACTGGATCTGTGACAACACAGAAACTTTTACACCCTTTTTTGCCACATTAACAGTCTGTCTTTTTCTAGCTGTTACGAGGTAGTCTGATAGATGAAGGACTAACAATTGACACATCAGTAATTGAAAGGAAAAATAAGGATGCCTGCTTCTAAGGTGAAGGCAAGTAGAAAAATGAAAACCAGTAGACTCCAGAGTAAAAAGCCTAAAATAAGAGGTTCTGTGAACTTCTACTGATTCTGATGTTTCCATCTCCTAACGCTGCAATGCATCATTCAGAAATATTAAGTAAAATATTTTATCTATGATAAATGTTACTTCAAGGACACTAAGGTGCTATCTAGGCATAATGAAAACAAAACAGGGAATATGATTTTGGCTCCCCTACAACAGCAGGAGTTAATGGATAGGTTCTCAGGTCTCACCTGTTCACTAACATCCAGTTTCTGAACAGTCAGGTCCAATTTCTCAATAATCTTCAAAATAGATTTTATAAGTTCATCATACAGCAAGCGACTCAGGGATTGCAGTTGTGCATTTTCAGTAAGAAAGCTTGCATCTTCAAAACCACATTCCTTTGTAGGACAAAAACGTTCATGTTTCAAAACACAAACGAAAATTATTTCTTTGATTTACAAACTAACATTTAAATGATCCAGAGAATCCAGTTTTAGATGTTTCTCAGCTATGAAAGCATAAATTAATCCCGGTTTAATTCATTTATCAGCCATAAAATCCAACTAAAACCAGGAAACAGTCCTTCTACAACATGATATTTGGAAAAAGTCTAGGGTTAGAAAACCAGTGATGAGAAGACTCAGAATTGTGTTTTCTTTTGTATTCCCATGTTAACTATGTTTTACCTTCATCGTGTCACAGCTCAGTAGACTTCTAAAGAGGTACAGATAGTCCTTATAAGTCAGTACTTTTGATCTTTGTGTCCCAACTTCTCCAGTTTCAAAGGATTCTTCTGATCCAGAAGTTTCTTTTCCAAAAAAATCCTGAAGGGACACAATATTTTTCAGAAACATTGCTCTGGTGGTTTGACCTTAGCTGCATGGTAGGTGCCCACCAGGACACTCTACCACTCCCCTCCTCAGCAGGATGGGGAAGGGGAAAGTAAGATGGAAAAAACTCATGGGTCCAGATAAAAGTTTAATAGCAGAGGATGACAAAAGACTTATTCTCTACTTCCCATCAGCAGGCAATGTCCAGCCACTTCCTTGGAAGTATGGGTTTGGTACATGGAGCAGACATTCCAGAAGACAAACACTTTATTAACCAATGCCACCCACCTCCTCCTTTCTGCCAGCTTTTATTGCTGACCAGGCACCATATGGTACAGAATACCCCTTTGGTCAGTTTGGGTCAGCTGTCCTGGCTCTGTTCCCTCCCAAGATCTTGTCCCCCCAGCCTATTGGTGAGGGGGGAATGTTGGAGAGCCAGCCTTGATGCTGTGCCAGTGCTGCTCAGGAGTAGCCAAAACACTGGGGTGTCATCAACACATTTCCAGTTACAAATACAAGCACAGCTCTGTGAGGGCTGCTAAGGGAAAAATTAACTCCATCTCAGTCAAATCCCACTACAACTGCCTATGGAACTACCTGACTCATGCAACACAACATAATATTACTGCTGCAGGTAAAAACATGAAATGTTTAGCTTTCTCCATCAATCTGAAGAGAGCACAAAACAACCACCTCCTTACAAAAAAAAATCTCCAAAGTTGCTCTCCTAGTGGTCAGTTATTTGAGAAATTCTATAGTTACTCTGCTGCACAGGAGTAAAAAGCTTTAATATCCTTGCTTAACACAAGCATTCAGTAAAACTTTTTAAATGTCCAAAATTTAACCTGGAAGAAAGCTGGATGACTTTAATTACAGCCTACTTTATTACTGACAACCTGACCAAACAAAAGTCTATTTCCTGTAATTTTTTTATTCAGTACAAGAGGCACATCCACATTATGCAGAGCACATGTGGGAACAAGAGACTAAGAACAAATGAGCCCATAACTAATAACAAGAATGGATTAATAACAAAATGGATAGTATTATTTTTGCTTGTTTGGGCTTTCCCTCGTTTACTGTGCTGGATTGCCAAGGGCTGGAATGTACACTCTAGGAATCTAAATGAAATAAATGTGTTTAAACAGTTATTTTACCTTCGAAAATGTGATCGGTGTGGAGAAAATTCTGATTAATCCCTGATGCACTGAAACAAACAAAAAACCAAATTCCCTAAATAGATTTAAAAAGACACAGCATTCATATCACTCATTACATTAAGAACAAAACAAATCAGTCTTCTGTTTTCTATATTCTGTCATGGTAAGGGAGAGGCAAAAAAATTTTTACCTTTAAGGACAAAATAGCCCAAATCAGAGCCTTGACTCTAGGATGTTCCACAGGTAACCAATTCTGAACTTGCTTCTTAGTATCTTTTCTCAGTACTGCTTTGACTTTTTCCTGATTATGAATGATGACCAAGGAATCAGCCATAATGCCCTTACTGAAGAGGCAACAACTCCCAATGATTTTCATGGACTTAGGATCAACAAGGTACTTGGGTGCACCACTTCCCAATTCAAGAACATGGGAAACAATGAAAATGCCCCAGCAATAGAGAAAAGCCATGATAAATAGTTGAAAGAAATTAAAAATAATTTCTGAAAATCATTAAAAAGAAATGTCAGCATGCTTGAGACTACTAGAACTGTCAGCTACCAATGCTGACACATTCAGTATCCCATTCACAGAACTGTACCTGACTAACTGCATATTTGGAATCTTAACTTTTACTATTTAAAAGTTCCAGAGCATGAAAAAAATTGCATTTCTAATAGAGGTAACACTCCCCCTACTCGCCCTATTTTCTGTGCTGTTTTGTAGGGCTAACTGAAAGGACATTGAATAGGTTTTTTGTACACTTTGCCATGAAATCCCTTTCTTCCCATAATCCTTCAGGGCAGGAATGCAAGTCTTATCACAAACATGTACTCTCCTGCCCTTAACCATATCCACTTTGTTATCCAAAACAATTGTTAAATGCACTCCTGAAGTTATTTGACAGTGGATATTGAAAAATAACACCATGAAAACACTCAACCTCCATTATTAGAGAAAGATTTTCTATTTTTCAGCTTTATTTTTGATCCTAAATGGCTATTCCACATCTCCCTCTTAGAATTGGTTAAGCAATTTAGGGGAAAAACCCCCAAACAACCAAAGAAAAAAAAAAAACATGATCCCAAAAAACTCCAATGAAGTTAATATCACAGACTCACCCACAGTGCTAATAAAACTCCAGAGAACTGGACCTTTTCCTGAGAGGGACAGAAACACCTTTATTATGGATCTGCAACAGACTGGTTGCATTTTTTCACTGTACTTTGGAAAGCTGTTGATCTGCAGCACAACTAGATGTTCAAGAACTGGAGTGTATACTTCAGGAACCTAGAATAAAGAAAAACAAAATATCCATCATGCAAATTATACAAAATTATTTCAGCAAGGTACTTTGTTACAAGAGCTTGCATCATGATCGGCTCTGAGAACAAGAAGAGACTTAGCAACTGAATTCATTTTAGACATACAAAAACCCCAAACAAAGAAACAAACAAAAAGCAACAACGACAACAACAAGAAATTACCCCACAAATAAAACTAAACAAACAGAATAAGAAAGTTTCCTGAACCACATAATGGAAAGTAGCTCCTGAACAGATTAGTGCTTCAGTGAATCTTAAAGTGCTTAAGCTTAGAAAAGTACCAATTTAATTAAACACCAATAACAGCATTATAATGTTTATCCAAAACCACCTGAACACAAAACGCATGCCCCAATCTTACTCCACAGCTCCTGGTAGGATCCAGAAGGCCCTCATTTAAACAGACAGCATAACATCATAGCAGAATCAAAGTATCAGCCTCAGAGAACATGCTAACCATCAGTACCAAAAGACAAAGCAGCAGCAGAGTGGTATAAACATATAAAGGTTGTGGCTACGTCCAAATAAAGAACCTAAAATAAACAAAAACGTATTCACGTTAGGCTATAACGGTTTTCATTAATTTCAATGCACTGTAGCATTTTATTTAGCACATTCAGTGCATTTTCTTTATTCAAATAAAATCCAATAGAGCATTCTGCTGATATTCTTCCCATCCCCTAGGGGCTAGATGTCATCACACTTCACTTAAAAAAACGCCCTTTACCATAGGCAGGTTCATAGCTATTACCTCCTCATACACCTGAAACTGCATAAAAGAATTGGGTGGTACTTTAAATACTCCACTTACTGTATCTATATGGAATATCACACTTGCAATGGACTGGAGGAAGCTTGGTAGCTGATACAGATGGTCATCTACTGTTTCTGCTTCTGTGAGGAACATTTGCTTACAACGTTGAAGGAGCTCCACATACATGTGGTCCACATCCTCAGAACGTATAGCTTTACAGGGCTTACAGAGAGAAAATAAAAACCTGGTTTGGCAATTTTGTAGAGCTGAGCAAACAAATGCATGCTGTAGCACTAAAACCCAGCCACGTCTTCACTGAACCACAATAGGAATAATATTTGAAGTTTTTCCAGAAACTCAACACATCTGAATAAACTAACTTTAAGTACTCTACTTGCTACATGTATGAGAAACACAGCACCTGAAATGGACTATAATAATAGTTCACTAATGCAGTGTAATTTACTGTAAAAGTACTTGAACTTTCAGTGACATGAATACATATTCAGCCTGAAAAACACGGGAGTTTGGCTGTAAATATCTTAAATATGGCATTATGGATGCTAAGATTCACTTATATTTTGAATTAGCTGCATTAAAGTAGTAAGTGGCTTACCTTAATGTAGCTTAACTGATTATCACTGACAAGTTACTACTATTAAACACTTAACCGAGTAGTCCAAATTCTGAACTTTCAATGTTATAGGTCCCGTACAAACAGAACTTATAAAGACTATTCCTAAACTAACGAACAAGTGGAAAGTATCCCAAAGAGTAACAGAGGGTTTGTAACAAAGCTTACAAATTTCTATGGAATGAATTGTAAATCACAGCATGAACTAGGTCAAAAACCAGTCTTTGTGGACAGGAACCAGGTCGCAGGCAAGAACTGTTGTAGGGAACTGACCATGGAAAAGAATGGACTGATTTACGTAACAGTGAAATATGGGAGTTAGCCTAAATGTCGAACCTAGTCCATCTAAAAACATGCTGACAAAATTAAGACTATCCATTAATCATTTGCAGAACTTCAAGTATTACCTTAAGATTATTTTAGCAATTAAAGAAATATTCTGTCTTGAAACTGAACCAAGCATGAACACAAATTCAGTGCTACAGTCACTTCCTCACAACCCGGTATCTGATGCTTGGCCAAGATTTAACCTGAACACACTAACAACTATCAATGTGTCTTAGTATAGTAAAGATTTATAGGTACTGGAGCATGAAATTTGTTAAAATTGGCAGTATTATCCTATCTTTGTATTCACATTATGCAATTTTAAGTTCTTGAGTTCCATAATAGATGTTTTCAATAGGGTTCTTTCAACTCAGGAATTTGGAATACTTCTTTTTTTCTGGAAACAATATCTTGAACTAATTTCCATTCTACCTCATACCGCAGAAGAGGAAGATGACAACAAAGAACATGGAAAATTCTACAAAACAAATGCTCTCTGCTCAAAAGGTAGCCAAATAGAAAGGACTCAGCTACTAACTACCTGTTCTACCACCTTTCATAACCTTCTCTACCTAATCTTTGACATTATCTAACCGGACTTCTGCTTTGAGAGAGAGAAAACAACAGGCTAGAATTTTGTTATATAAAAGCTGTGGTACCAACACCAAGCACAGAGGCTGCCGATACATAAATACTACCCTTTCTTTATTGAACTTTAACTTATTGTTATATTCCCATTTTAATTGACTGCCGACAAAAACTGGAAGTTTGTTCCTAATGGTGCTTCCTGACAAACACACCTGCCATCCAAATAGGCATGTAAGCATGGTTTTGTTTGTTGTTTCTTGTTGTATTTTAGTTTGTGGTTGTTTCAGTCAGCAGTGCCTTTTAGCTGTTTGAGTGAGCTCTGTAGGAATCGCTGAACTACTCTGAGAGCAAAGTTGGCCTGGATTCTACCATTTAAATGCAGAGAGAGATAACAACATATTGCCTGTACCTAAGCAATTAAGCACATCCTTAAGTTTTGTGACAGCTGTATATGAAGCTCCTGTTTTTCCACTTCAGAACTTGTGCACAAGAAGTAACTACAACTACACCCCAATACTGCAAGTACTCCCACTAGATTCAGCATATGTTTTAAAAATTTTCATCCAAAAGGTATTTTACAGCGTAGTTAATTAAGTCCAATGCTTAGTCCAGAAGCAGGAGCATTCCCTATTGAACGAGCTGTGTAAAATAGTAAAGTGCATGGTGTATGAATCCTAGCTTTACGTGCATTCAGCAAGCTCCTTCATCAGAATAACTCTGTTGCACATACTGCTGCGAAAAGCCCATATCCGCGAATGGCGATGGACAATTCTTTGCTGCTTGAATCCATCCTCCTGATGATTCCATAGAACTGCTCCATGAAGAACTGCAACTTGCTCTTGTGTAGCTCTGCCTCTTTAGCAACCATTAAAGAAATCTGTAAAACAGACACAAACATTTCAGCATTTCACAAAAAATTTACAGTAAGCCTTAGAAGATACCTAGTTTGTAATACAAAGCACTTCAAAAAAAATAATTACCTATTAAACAGATTCATTGAATTTCCAAGCACCAAATATTCCCACTATTTAAAGAAATTTAATTTTGCTTTAGACTTGGAGATCCCAGTGAATCCAGGTGATGCTCACCTGCTTGAGGAATGAATCCAGTGCAGAATAACTGGCTTTCTTCAGCTCCTGATGCGTGTGGCCACACCATCTGCACATCGCTTCATAGAGGGACACATAGTTGTCCAGGAGCAAGGCTCCAAACTGAGCAGCGTGCCAGCTGAACACCTGTAACCCAGCTGCAATTTAAAAACAATTCTCATTAAAAACCAGACTTACATTCCATTTCACACAACCAGCACAGACTACGAAAGTCCACATTAGGACTTTAGGTAGTTAGACCCACCATGACTGAAGGGTATAAATGATATTCCTCTCGCCATTACAGTATCAGTATCCAAACATTAAAAACTTAAGCATAAAAACAACACTCCAAGATCCTCTTTTTAAATGTACACCATTATAGAACACACAGCCGTATTCTGATGTAATTTACATTAATATTGAAAAAGAAAGGGACTTTAGTGGTTATAAACAAGAATACTTGATTGCACAATTCAGAAGGATCTGTTTTCTGTTGTCAGGACACATGAACAAGTCCCCTCCTTTGCCAAACTGTGATGCAGACAAATAAAGAATTCAGATATAGGTTACTTCACTATTCCAAATATAAGCATAAATGAAATTTCAAGATACTTAATGAACTAACTGGTGGGAAGGCAGACTGTCCTTAAATAGGGTTTTACCCCTCACAGTTACCATGGGCCTAATACTCAAACCTTGCATTTTTGCAATTTCTGCATGAGTCACTCACATTTCAGAGGCCAATTTTTAACCTTCTTTAATTTTTTCCCCTATTCTTTTTCTCCTTCTTCCAGTCAAATTTCTCTCCTTATTTTTTCTTTTAATTCAATCCACTGTCACCTCTTTTCTCCTAATTAGCTACACACCTCTTATTTCTACCATTCCCTTCTCACAGTTTTGTACTACTCCAGAGGGGCACACAACATCAAGTATAATGCTGCTATTCATAAGCTGGTTAGACCTTGACTAGTTTAACCAAATACATGTTAAACTCCATATTCCAACTTAAAAGTACAGCAGCTTTCCCCTTGGCCAGCTTAGAAGATTAAAGACTAGAGACATCTGAACACATCCAGTAAAGAATAAACACTTCAGAAAAAAGACAGTATCCACCTCAGCACGAATGGAAATAGTTTACATCTTACCCAGAGGTACCGCGTATCGCTTCTGATCAACCTGTAATATCAGAAAAGGTTTGTCACATGTGATTTACTCTTCACCAGGGCTAATTGTAGAACAATTAACATGTAGCAGATTTACCTGTGGGTTGATTGCCTTCATTGCAAAATCAAAAATCTCCTTTGCAGTCTGAGGATCTGTGAAACAATCCAATAGTGAGTATTTCACTAATGACACACAGTAGGCAGAGTGAAAACTAAGATATTTTTAGCAAAGCTTGGTATGAAGAAGTGATATTAGAAAACTTTATTTATCTCATTTTAAGAGACAGAGACTTTTTTTACCTGAAATACTCTTGAATTTGAAAAAACCCTGTACATCTTTATCAGCTGATTTTTCTGAATACCCATGTTTTAACAGACTCTTTAAGAGAAACACATCTCCATACAAACTGCATTCAGCTTCAATGTGGCTCTCACAGCTGCCCAATATGTGGTCAGAAAATAGCACTTGAAACATTTACACATAGAAGAACGCTGACGAAGCCACTTCACACAAAGACAGACTACAAGGACTGCCTATTTTGCATAAACCATCTACCAGCACGGAAATTTTAATTCTGAGTTTACACACAGAAATGGTGCTACTTTTTGGCTGTATAATAACTAAACGTACAACTTTCTGTAAAACTGTACCAAAATGTGTAACTGCCTTTCACATAGGAAAAGAACATACCTTCATCCACAGACTTGGTGAAGTTGTACATGAGTGCAACCAGTCCCCTCAGACATCCTGCTACAAGAGGTAGCTTTGGTCCTCTTGTAGTACATGTCATCTGAAAAAAAAAATACCATCGAGCTAAGATAAATTTACACCAAGGCTTCCCAGTTCCTAGAAGTGTAGTTAAATAACTTATTTCAACTTAATAGTTATATCAGCACCCAACTCTATGAAACAACTCCAGAGAAACATTTTTACTCCTAAGTGTCACATCATTTGGAGGGAAGTGTAAGAGATCCTTTGAAAAGCATGGAAATGTTCCATCAAGACCAACCATACCAAAACGTGGATAAAATACTCTGAAGTCTTAAAAGTACTTAAAAATGCAGAACATATGAAAGTTCAGCAGAAATGTGATGTTTACCTCAAGTGCAAGGACTCTGCAGCTAGTAGAGAACAAATCAGAAACTACCAGTGCATGACAAGATAACATTTCTTGGGGAATGATCACCATATGCCATCTTTTCACACAGTGAATTGGTTCATTTGTCTGTCACTGATGGCCTTGAATTTTTAATTTGAAAGCTTCTCAGAACCAGAGAACACAAGCTTAAACCGTCCTTAAGGAAGCATTTATGATTGTCCAGTCAGATCCCTACAAATTGTACTAGCTACAATAGTATTCCCACACCCAGTGCCATACACTTCAAAGGAAACAAAAAAAACCAAAAACAAAGCAATGTAAAAAAACCAAAGCAAAAAATCAAAGAATGAAAAGAAATTCCAATCATACCTGTATTCTAAGCTCTCCCAAATAAGCTCGGAATAGTTTTTCAGAGTTGTTAATCATGTCACTAGGCTGGACTTCTCCCAAAACTCCCAAAAGCTCATAAATCTTTTCCAATACTAGAAAGTAATTTTTAATATTGTTAAATCTTAATTACTGAAATCATTGCTTCAACTTTTCCAGTGCAATTCTTATTAACTTGTATCCATGAGACAACCATCCCTGACGGTTTAACTGGTGATTAAAGTGTGGGATAGACATATTTTTATGTACACACATACATCTATATAGCTACATACTAAAAAGTGAGATGCATCCTTCTCTCACATCAATTAGTTAAACACATTTACTGCTTTTAAGCAGGGCTCAGAAAACTAATTTAAAGGCCATATCCACTGAGGAAGCCGTCATTAAGGCCAACAGCTAGCAGAAGTTACTAGGCTTGAATTCAGCTGAAGGATTCCATGCAGGCACAGCAAGTTTTATGAGGGGCAGACCTGTCAAGACAGGATTTCAGCTGTAACTAGCCAAGATGATCAAACTGGAGCTCATAGTAATATGCCATCAATAATATAATCAGGCAAGGCAGAACTAATGAGCTCACATTACAGGTGATCAATGCAGGAACTATCAGACTAAAACTGCAGCTTTGAGGACAACACTAGTCAGGGTCAGAATAAGATTACAAAGAGCTTTAGAATCATAGAATAGTTTAGGTTGGAACAGACCTTTAAGATCACCAAGTTCAACCATTAACTTAACACTACCAAGTCTCACCACTAAACCATGTCCCCAAGTGCCACATCTACACATCTTTTAAACACATCCAGTGATGGCGACTCCACCACTTCCCTGAAAACCTGTTCCAATGACTGACAGCCCTTTCTGAGGAAAGATTATTCCTAATGTCCAATCTAAACCTCCCCTAATGCAACCTGAGGCCATCTCCTCTTGTCCTGTCACTTGTTACCTGGGAAAAGAAGCCGACCCCCCCCTCGCTACCGTCTCCTTTCAGGTGGTTGTAGAGAGTGATAAGGTCCCCCCTGAGCCTCCTTTTCTCTGGGATAAACACGCCCAGCACCCTCAGCCACCCCTCACAGGACATGTTCTCCAGACCCTTCCCCAGCTCCACTGCCCTTCTCTGGACATGTTTCAGCATCTCAATGTCCTTCTTGTAGTGAGGGGCCCAGAACTGAATGTAGGATTCGAGGCGCAGACTCACTAGTGCTGAGTACAGGTCAACAATCTAAGAAAAACAAAAGCCTACCTGTATCAGGAATTCTACTTTTTGCAGCAAGCTCCCCATAAAATTTATTAAATATCTCTCTAACTTTCATTTCTTCCATCAGACAGGAACGTTGTAAACTGTGAAGCAACTAAGATAGATTAAAAAAAAAAGAAAAAGAAAAACATTAAGATCAATAACCCAATACTACTTGGTCTAAACAAAAACACAGTTCATACATGTAAATTCAGATTAAGTAAGCAAGTATGCTATTCAATGAAAGAGATCTAAGGTGACTTGTCCAAAGAAGAGTAATGGCATGCAACCTATTTTAACAACAAACTACCTTCCCATATGTGCATAAATACAAAATTTACAACTTTTCATTTATAGTATAGAGATTATACATAGATCACCTGCACAAATCCTTTACACATTATGATTTATACATATGTATATATAAAGCCCACAAGAGCATATGCTTAACAAGTCTGCAGTAGCTTTTATCATACTGTATTTCTCTCCCTGCTGGTATAAAGCCAATCCAATTCACAGAACTGACTCAGAATAACTCAGAAGGGAGTTTTGTTTCTCATAAACAAACCTAAGCAGGCACAAAAGCATATACCAAAGAAGGGTCTAAATGCATTCAAAGGAACTACTGTCTCACACAGCAACTAAATTTCTGGAAAAAAAGCCCTCCTCTTCCACACCTTTTAAATACTTTATCTTGTATTATAATAGTATATATAATACATAGTATTTTAAAGCAAGAATGCAATTCAACAGCAAAACTTCTCCTTAAATAACCATAATAAACTGAGAGAGAGATCTGCAATTGCCCCCAAAACAACTGTATCTTGCTCTAACAGATGAAGGAATGACATGCCCACATCTAAGCAACCTACCGGAGAATACTGAAGACAATCCGTTGTTAAGACATATTTTTTTTCTAACATCTAAACATTATGCTATCACTAGTCTCCTGCTACTGCAGACTACAACTTCCTTGTGAGGGGAAGAGGAGGGGCAGACACTGATCTCTTCTCTTTGGTGCCCAGTGACAGGACATGAGGGAATGGCCTGAAGTTGTGACAGGGGAAGTTTAGGTTGGATATCAGAAAACAATCCTCCACCCAAAGGGTGGTTGAGCACTGGAACAGGCTCCCCAGGGAAGTGGTCTCAGCACCACACCTGACAAGGGTTCAGGAAATGCGTGGACAACACTCTCAGGCACATGGTGTGACTTTTGGGGATGCTGCTGTGCAGGGCTGGGAGTTGGACTTGGTGATCCTCGTGGATCCCTTCCAACTCAGCTTATTCTGCAACTCTGTGATACAGATTTTCTGCATGATATAGTATAACTACGGTAATACAGCAGATTTTCAACTTCTTTTCTATAAACAAGAGAAATTTATAAAATGCATTTTACCTTAATCAGAAGCTCCAGCGCTGAGATTTTACATTTTGCTGCTCTATCTTTTGTATAGACACTAAGACAAGTTTGCTACAAAGGAAAGAAAAAGGAGATTACAATACCTGTAAGTAAAGATGAATTTTCAAAGATAACAACACTCCTCTACCTCCTTTTAAAAAAGATTAAAACAATACCTAGTCCTGGAAGTGGCTTCACTGAGAATACTGCAGCACTGTCTGACATAGTAACAAATCCCAGCTCAAGCAAAGAAATTGCCGTTTCTGCAGTAAAAGGCACACAGAGCAAACTTTCTACCTCAGTACTATCATTCCTTACAATCAGTAGCTACTAATTCGAGATCAAAAACTTCAGTGGTGCAGTTAAGCATTTCTATGCAAAGAAGCATAGAGCTATTCAGCAATCCAGACTCCAGTAACCTCAGGTATTGTAGCTACCACCAACTTCTATATATATTGCAAAAGTAACAACCTCTCTGGAGAAATTTTTTAAAAATGGTATTTAAAATTAACCACCACCTACAAAAACATTTAAAAGTTTACACTTAAAATTATCGCTTTAGTTTGTACAAGTTAAAAGTCACAACTATTATTTCCAACGAAAATAACTAATTTTCAGAACCAATACCTACTATGTTCTATAAAGAAAAGTTAATAAAATTAAGTCTATAGCTGAACAAACAATTCCACACTGCTCTGTGGTATGAATTACTTTATGTCAAACAAATTATTTCAGCTCTAACAAGAACACTAGAGATGAGCAAGGCTGACTGGGTGGGGTGAAGTATAGCTATGAGTGTTATGACATGACACCCACCAGACTTGTTTCAACTATCTGGCAAAGACACTTTTAGGAAATAATTTTCATTTACCTACCTTAATATTACAGGCGTAAGGATGAATTTTGTCACCAACTTTTTCCATAAAGACACAAAGAAACTTCAGCGCTTCTTCTCTACAATCTCGAAACTAAAAAGTTAAAAAAAAAACAATTTAAGCGTGTAACATGTTGTTCATGTAGCACTACCTAAACGCTACTTTAAAGCTTGCCAACTTACCTCCTCGATGGTGAGGGATCTGTGGATAAAGACGAGTAAGCCATGCTCCTGGGAAAACACCAGGGACAGGTGCAGCGCTGCAGGGAGGCAAGGGAACCATCAGGTGGTTGGTTTGACGCACACCACCCAGCCCATCCCCTGCTGCAGAAGGGTGCCCTGACGCCTTGGGCACGACTGACGCTTGTCACCAGAAAAACCACAACAGTGTGGGTGCTACTGACCTCCCCATGGCCTCGGGGCCCGGGCCCGGGCCCGTGCCCTCGCACCGGAGCCCGCCCCTGCTCAGGACCGAGGGAAAGCCAGCCTTGGGGCAGCTCAGCACACAGAGGCCCGCACCGAAGTGTTTACCCCGCTGAATGGTTATCTGCGGCAAGACCCCCCTCCCTCGGAATCCACCTTTATGCCACACCAGCGACACAAAGCGTGGAGTGCAGCACGGACGGAGCCGCCCCGCTCCGGTGCGTGTGTCCCGCCGCCGCCGAGCCCTCCCCAAGCCCCGCTCAGATCCCCCACCGGGGCCGGGCCCGCGGGCGCACCCTGCTCGCTGCTGGCCATGCTGGCCACGCAGGTCTCGGCCAGGCTGCGGAGCAGGCTGTATCCGTGCAGGGCGCTGCCGGCGGCATCGCCGGGCTGCAGGCAGCGGTGCAGTTGGAGCAGGCACTGCTGCACCCCAGCCATGCTGCCCCGGCCCCGCCGCCAACGAGGGCAAGGAAGCGGGCGGGAAGGGCCCGCCTCCCGCCGCATCCAACGGCAGCCGCGGGGGACGCGCACTGCTGAGCTCGGCAGGAGAAGCGCTCCGCCACACCATTCCCAGCGGAGTAAGGGCCGGCAGCAGGGAAGAGGATTTCGGGCGTTTTCGTGTCTCTCGTCGCAGGATGGGCTCAGGACATGCACACACAGAATGACAGAATGGGTCAGGCAGGAAGGGACCCCAGTGGGCCATCTGGTCCAACCTCCCTGCTCAAGCGGACACACGGCACAGGATTGCACCCAGACAGCGCTTCAGTATCTCCAGTAAGGGGGATTCCACACCTCTCTGGGCAAACTGTCCCAGTGCTCGGTCACCTGCACAGTAAAAAAGTTCTTTCTCACATTAAGATGGAACTTCCTGTGCATCAGTTTCTGCCTATTGCCTCTTGTCCTATTGCTTGGAACCATCGACAAGAGCCTGGCTCCATCCTCTTGACACTTTCACTACAGATACTCAGACATTGATGAGGTCCCCCTTTCCCCGTCTCTTCTCGAGACCGTACAGGCACAGCTGCCTCAGCCTTTCCTCATAACAGAGATGCTCCAGTCCCTTAATCATCTTTATTGCCTTCGCTGGACCCGCTCCAGGAGCTCCAGTTGTACCGAGGAGCCCAGAACGGGACAGTAATGCTGGACAGAGTAGTAGTGTTCCCCCCCGCCCTCAGAGAATGGGCTGCTCCGACCTCCCCACGCCTCCTTGCCACTCTAGTTTTGCCGCGAAATTCGGTGAGGTGAGGGCAGCTCCACTCTAGGTTGCGGGGGGGAGGCGATGTGCCATTACTGAGGGCAGCCTCTGCCTCGTAGCACAGGTAGTAACCTGAATTATAATTCTTTCTCTATTGTAGCAGGTCGAGTGGGGCGCAACTCTCACTTCGGGGGTCCAGAGGATTCATCTCCTTCCTCCTTTCCTTCTCGGTTTCGCATCCCCCCTTTCTGCCTTCGTTGGGTGCTCCCGTTACGATCGCGCCTCGCCATTGGCCAGAAAGCCCGGGAGAGCGCGCGCACGCCGCTGGCTTTGGCGCGGAGTGTGGCGGGGTCTGTGGGGCCGTGCAGGTGGGTGGGGGCACCGGGCAGGGGCACCGGGCAGGGGTCGCGGCTGGCGAGGCGAGGGGAGGGGAGGCGAGGCGAGGCGAGGGAGGCAAACCCGCCGGTCGGGGCTCGGCCGATGGCGGAGCGCCCGCCGCGCTCATTCTTCTCGCTGACCCCCTGCCCTCAGATAGGACCGCCGCGGGAGCCGCAGCAGCGCCATGTCGTCGCCGGCCTCCACTCCCAGCCGCCGCCGAGGCAAACGCAGCCGGGGCAGCAACCCACCGACTCGTAAGTGCTGCGGGGGAAAGGGGCCGCCCCCTCCTCGGTCCGCCCGGTGCGGCGGCCTGGCTATTGTAACGCCGGCTCCGGGTCCGCTTGTGTCTTGCAGCACAAGAAGCGCGCTCTCCTCCTTCCCAGAAGCGTCGGACAGACGACTCCACCTCCACCGGGGACCTGCAGCCCATGCCCACGTCCCCGCCCGCGGACGTGCAGAGCCCCGGCGCCGCCGATGCGCTGTTCTCCAGCCCGCCGCAGTTCCGCCACTCCGGTACGCTGGGGCTGGGGCGGCTCCGTGGCTGTGCGGGCCCCGGGGATGCGAGCCAGCGTGGGGAACGGCTGAAAAACACTCGAGGAAAAAATGACTGTTGTCTCATGTTTCTCATTTGAATTTAGTGTAGCGACTACTACAGGAGTGCTGTCAGTGTCTGGGGTGCAGATCTCTATCGTAGCTTCCAGTTAGCTTGGGAATGGGTATCGGAGATTATACCTTGTATTTTAAAATTTACTTATAGAAAGAATAAAATAATGAGACTACAAATGCAGAAAGAATTAGGTAGTTTACTATAGAAAGCCTTTCTTGCTTTTACATATAAGATTGTTTTTAATTCCAGTAGCTGTTAATTGTGTCACTTGCTTTACAGCCCCCAAAATACTAATAAAAAAGTGTTTCATCTAAAATTCTGCTTTTTATGCTTGAACTCCAATGTAGTTTAAAATGCGGTACTACTGTAAAGTTTTCTAGGGAAGCTTTATTAGAACTTAGGATCTCTGAGAAGAGCTGTTAATACAAAGAAAAGTTCTAGGTAGACTGGCAACATCTTTATTGTGTGTTTTGACAAAACAATGGACTTGATTGATACTACTCATTTTATGACAGTAGAGTTAAAAGAACGAGACAAATGCAGAGGCTGAATTTTAGTCTGCTCTAGATGCAAAAAGTGTCGATAATCATTACAAAACACTTCCTTTTGTAGCTATTCCTCTTGACTTCGACATCAGTTCACCTCTGACTTATGGCACACCCAGCTCCAGGGTAGAGGGTACCCCACGAAGTGGCGTACGAGGAACTCCAGTCAGGCAGAGGCCAGATCTCGGGTCTGTCCGTAAAGCCAGACAAGTGGATTTACACTCGGATGGGGTAGGTGGATGTCTCACCTCTTGTATCTGACAGGTTCTTTTGAAACATATATATATTTATATATGCTTAATTTGTTTCCATGCAGCTGGCTGAGGATATAGTAGCAACCGAGCAATCTCTTGGACAAAAGCTTGTTATTTGGGGAACAGATGTTAATGTGGCCTCATGCAAAGAAAAATTCCAGGTGGGTTTTGTTTCTTCGTTTTTTTAAAAAGAAAAGCTAGTTTGATTTAAACAAATATTAGTTGACTCTGATACAAAGTAGGTGTTTGTACTGCTAAATTCTGCTCATCTTTCTTGTCTGTTTCTCTTTTACCGCTAATGTTCAGAGATTTCTCCAGCGCTTTATTGATCCACTGGATAAAGAGGATGAAGACATTGGCCTGGATCTTAATGAGCCACGCTATATGCAGCGTCTTCAAGAGGTACTTGTAATACAGTGAATTCATCTTTTTTCAGTCTTGCATGCCATTGAGCTAAAGATTTCCTAACTCCCTTGCAGATTAATATGGTTGGGGAACCATTCCTGAATGTAAATTGTGACCATCTAAGATCATTTGATGAAAATCTCTACAGGCAACTGATCTGCTATCCTCAGGTGAAGTAGTGCACTTGTTTTCTGGCTTGCAGGTGGCTCTTTACTATTTCTGGGTTTTAAAATGTTTGTTTAAATGCAGTGCATGGTGTGTGTGTTTGGTGCAATCTCAGTAGCTACTTTATTATAGTATATATAATATAGAATGTCTACAGAATATAGAATATGTCTATGGAATGTCTATAGAATAGTATATAGAATATAAAATGTCTTGTTTCATAGTAGATGATCATAGACACAGTGAGTACCTCGTGCATGCAAAGTTAGCTGGTGAACTGCAATGTCCAGTCTTGTCCTCCCCTCCCACCCTTTGCAATACTCAAACAAATGAGTAAATGTGATCTGAACAGCAGGTTTTGTGTTATGTAGGAAAATGCTCAGATGGTGTAACTTTTAGTCATTCCTGGCTGATCAGCAGCACATAAAATGCTTTATGTAAGATTACTTCATTCTACGATTCAATTTTTAAGCTGTTTCTAACAATTTTATGCAGGAAGTTATCCCAACATTTGACATGGCTGCCAATGAAATCTTTTTTGATCGTTACCCTGATTCAATACTAGAGCATCAAATTCAAGTAAGGCCATATAATGCACTGAAGACCAGGAATATGAGAAATCTAAACCCTGAAGGTAAACTTTCTGCTTACCATGTTAGAAAAGAATCTTAAAGATTTTCATAAACTTGGTGAATACTAACATAAAATTACATTAAGACTATATAAGACGGTGGTCCATCCAGACTAATGTCTTCCATTCATATGTATGTTTCAGAAGCAAATGCTTTAGAGCCCAAATGCAGAATAATCTATCCATAAAGGAAATCTCTCCTATCATCAACTATTTGTGTTCTTGGTTCTGCAGATGCAAAGGATTCTTTATTTTGCATACATACTCCTGTAAATTAGAATATTTGGACTATGCATTTATGATTCTTTTTGCTCAAGCAAAATAGTAGTAACCTGACTGTCTGCCTCGTGCCTAAAAACTATTGTAATGTGAAATGTTGAAGGTTATTTAAATTTTAAGAGTATGAGGTCATCACATGAATCTCTGTGTTTTTGTAGACATTGATCAACTCATCACCATCAGTGGCATGGTTATCAGAAGCTCTCAGTTAATTCCTGAGATGCAGGAAGCATTCTTTAGATGCCAGGTTTGCGCTTTCACCACCAGAGTGGAAATCGACCGTGGCAGGATTGCAGAACCATCAGTGTGCAAGAACTGTAACACAACGCACAGTATGGCGCTGATTCACAACAGATCCATGTTCTCTGACAAACAGATGGTATGTTGGCTTAGGTAGTGGCTAATAGTGGCTAAAATGAAACAGTTGCTAGTTTTTGCTCCCCCACCCTCCTAAAGTCATCAACAGCATTAATTATGTATCTTGAGATTGAGTGCTTTGAAAAGAGAAAGTGTTTTGGAATGTGGAAATAGGTGAAACAACTTAGTGAAACAGTAAGTCTGCTTTGGAGAAGAAATGCATTAGGAGGATGAAACGAAGTATGTGCACCTCTTAATGTTTCTGTATGGAAGCCCTTTATATACAGTATATCCACTTCTGTCTAGACTAGGTGAGCCTTGTTTGTAGCAGCATTTTAGCCATGCCAGTAGCAATCAGCAGAATTCTCATTTTCATAATCTCTTTTAATCAGTAATCAGTTTTGCTGTTTGGGTGGGGGTATTTTGTTCCTGAGCAATGTTCCTGATTCAAAATGATGCTGAAGACTGTGTTAATACAAAAGCCTGTTGTATGCTCTGTGGAAAAGCTTTGATTTTTTTGCAGCTGAAACTTAATTGGTGTTTTTGCTAGATCAAACTGCAGGAGTCTCCTGAAGATATGCCAGCTGGACAGACCCCGCATACGGTTGCGCTCTTTGCTCACAATGACCTTGTTGATAAAGTTCAGCCAGGTGACAGAGTTAATGTCACAGGTAAAGTTTGGGTTGAGTATTTCCATTCTTCTTTTTCATTGATCTTAACTATGTCTAAAGGGACCTGATGGGATGCACTTCCTAGTGCTGAGGGAGCATGACACTTTCTTTGCAAGGCCACTCAGTTATCTTTGAAAAGTCATGGTGACTGGCTAAAATACTAGAAAAAAAGCCAATGTCACTCCCTGGAGTGAGGAGGAGACCTGGGGAACTGTAGGCTAGTCAACTTCGTCTTGACCCCTGGGAAAGGTGATAGAGCTAATAATCCTGGAAGCCTTTTCTGACTAGGACAGTTGTGGGAGCCCAAAGTGCAGGGAATATTTCTCTGCCTGTTTTGAAGAGTTCTACCCCCCTGGACAACACTGTCTTTGACCTTCGTCCATGGAGAAAATTACCTACCCTCTGGAAGAAGCAGAATCTACACTGGTGTGAACTGGGTGATAGAACATTATGTAAGAATTGTCACAGGGTGAAAATCTAGAGGTGTTGGGTTTGTTAATATAGTAAATAGATAAAAAGCAAAAACTCCAAAATGGAGGATTGTTGTTGTTCTTTAGGCCTTCTTCCTCCTTCTCCAAGTGCCCCATGTTCTGCGGCAAAAGTGAATTGAGAGGATTGGGTGAAAAATGCCGCAGTTCCTTTCATGTGACAGAAAGATTTATTGAACATTGGTAGAAAAGTAAAAGTATCTTTCATTTCGGGCTTTCATTGGGTAATTTACCTTTAAAACAACGGTGTTATCTTGGTAACTCGCCTTTCCTCTCGCATCTCTTAAGGGGAGTCACGCCTGTGGCTCAGCTCCCTTTTGATAAGACTTAATAAACAAGTATCTGAAAGCAAAAAGCGTGGAAAAGTCCCGTTCGTCTGCAGAGCCCCGGCAAGGGCTCTGGAAATTCCCCCATCCGGGGAGACATAATGAAGGCACGGTAAAGCGTCAGACAGCGTTGTACACCCTCAGCAAACTTGCAGACAAAAACAGAACTGGAAGGAAGCAGTGCTTGATAGACCGTGACTGTGGTGCCAGCATTCTCCTGGGCTGTATTAGGAGTGTTGCCAGCAGGTTGAGGGAGTACTGGGTCCAGTTGTGGGGTCTCCCAGGGCAAGGGAGACATGAACATACAGAAGTGAATTCAGCAAAGGTCTATGATGATAACAGAAGCCTTGGTCATATGTGGAAAGGCTGAGAAAGCTGGGACTGCTCAGACTGGAGAAGAGAAGGCTTGAGGGAATCCTAGCAGCATGTTTAGAAACACCTGATTTGGTGTGGGTGGAGGGGCAGTAGCGTCAAGAAGACAAAGCCAGACTCTTCTTAGTGATGCCCAGTGGCACACAGAGGGCACGAGCTGAAATAAAGGCAATTCCAGGTAAAAATAGGAACTTCTTTACTGTTTATGTGGTCGAGGCCTGTCACAGGTTGCCTGGTGAGGCTGTGTGGAGTCTTTGTCCTTGGAGATACTCAAAACCTGATTGAACACAGTCTTTACAAGCAGTGGACCCCAGCTGACTCCAGTTTGAGCCCATGATTGGACTAGACAATCTCCAAGCTGTCTGACCTTGATTCCTTCATTCTGAAACTGTAGCTGAAGAAGAGGCAGTGTCTTAAATAGTGTCTGCAGTCAGGAGAGCGATAATGTAGTGTAAGTTGTGATACTGCAGCAACATTTTATAAACCACTTTGCTTTAAAACAACTGCTGTAAAAAACCTGAGCTGTTTGAAATGCATTAGAAAGCTGTTATTAAACTTGGCACTTAAAAAGAGGGGGAAAGGCTGACTGGAGCGGGAATTTCAAAAGCACCAAGCCCAAAGTTTTTTTCAAAAATGCTTTCATTGTTGAGAGCACTTGTGGTAGGAATGTAAAACATGTATGTGTATCTGCAAAAATATGATGTAGATGACTTAAATATGGCTTCTACGTGAGAAATAAGTGACATAGTGAGAAATAAGATGACAAAGTATTTAGCCTGTTTAGAAAAGCTCTACTCTTCCAAAGAACATGTAAAATTTTTAGTGTTTGGAATGACCATGTTTCTCCATACCTAATGCTGTGATTGAAATTTGTATTTAGGTATCTACAGGGCAGTCCCCATTCGAGTTAATCCGCGGGTCAGCAGCGTAAAATCCGTGTATAAGACCCACATTGATGTCATACACTATCGCAAGACAGACTCCAAACGCCTGCACGGTGTTGATGAGGAAACAGAGCAAAAGAGGTTTACAGAGGAACGTGTGGAAATGCTCAAAGAGCTTTCTAAAAAAGCAGACATATATGAGAGACTTGCTTTAGCGTTGGCTCCAAGTATCTATGAGCATGAAGATATCAAAAAGGTGACAAGTTCTGTACTTCTCTTGTAAGACATGTATTTATATGTTTATATATGTGTAATGTTTGTTGTTAAAGTATCTTGAAGCTTAAAAATTCAAAAAGCTGTATCTTGAGCAGTCTTAAAATGTCATGGTCTTGTCAGGGTGGAGTTGGTTGTAAGTGTAGCATAATTCTTATCAAGCTATTAAGGAGTGTCAATTAGAGGGAAGATAACTGAAAAGGTAGGAAGGCAGCAGAAATGGGAAAACTTAATTGCACGGTGCATCTTGGACATTTCTTAGAAGTTCAGATTACTGATTATCAAAGGAAAATAAGTAGCTGTAACATAGTAAGTGCTTGCTGAAAAGAGGCATCCACAAGAGAAGAGTAGTTTTAAAGTGACATTTGGTTGACTCTGAGTTATGGAGTATCAAAACATTTATTTAAATGTATCCAAGAAGGGACTGTTCCAAAAAAGTGTCAACTGAGGTACTAACTAGAACATTGTGAAAACTGCAATCAGTAGCAGGTCTCAAGATATTGGTAGACACCAAACACTCATCTTCCAACCATATTCCTTTGAGGTTTTTTTAATAGATATATATGTTATTATAGTTCACAGGTTTCTGAAAGTATAATTCAAAACCATACAATGCTTTACTTATGAAATGGGAACACAGTAATGACTGTTCCATTTGTTGTTACCTTCTCAACATGCTAATAAGGCACATCAAATCTAGGGGGTGGGGTTGAGGAAAACTAAGGACCCGTCTTCAAAGGCGATTCTCCAGGTTCCAACCAAAATCTGCTTACAAAAGCATCCAAAATTTCTGGCTTTAATGCTTGAAACCCAGATGCATTGAGTTGTGTTAATTTTAGCAGTGTTTGTTTTTCAGATATTTCAGTTGAACAGTTGGATTTGCTCTGTTACATCTATACAAGAAGTAATGTTTTCATTTTTATAGGGCATTCTGCTTCAGCTTTTTGGGGGATCAAGAAAGGATTTTACTCACACAGGAAGAGGGAATTTTCGCGCAGAGATCAACATTCTTCTCTGTGGTGATCCTGGTACCAGCAAATCCCAGCTGCTCCAGTATGTGTATAACCTGGTTCCTCGAGGCCAGTATACTTCTGGCAAAGGCTCAAGTGCAGTTGGTCTTACTGCATATGTGATGAAGGATCCAGAAACGCGGCAGCTGGTTCTTCAGACAGGTGCTCTAGTCCTTAGTGACAATGGCATTTGCTGCATTGATGAGTTTGATAAAATGAATGAAAGCACAAGGTCAGTCCTACATGAAGTAATGGAACAACAGACACTCTCCATTGCAAAGGTAAATGAAACCGAAGTATTCCTGGAGGCTTTGGTTCTTGCTTTGCTCAGAGGCTTTCGCAATGCAGTTTTTGACTACAGAACCCGTCTAATAACACTGGTGATCTCAGGAAATCGGAGGGAGGTTTTGGTGGCACATAGCTTCAGCTGGTTTCAGAAATGTTCTTTCCTTTTGACAGGCTGGAATTATTTGCCAACTGAACGCTCGCACATCTATCCTAGCAGCAGCTAATCCTATAGAATCACAGTGGAATCCGAAAAAGACTACTATTGAAAACATTCAGCTTCCTCATACGCTGCTGTCAAGGTACTGAACTGCACTGCATGTATCATTTCTAGGAGATGTTACACTTCCTCTTCTGAAGATGATTACATAGAATGGAAAAAACTGTGTTGTTCACAACCTAGTGGAAAACCTTTATAGCACATACTTCAAATGCTGTTCTACAATTTCTATGTGAGCACAGAAGTGCCTTTTAATATTTACATGTAGACCTTGAACAGCAGGTGTGATAAGATCTGTAGGATCTCTTTTACTTAATTCTATGTTGTTGTTTCATAATCATCTCCTAGAAAAGAGCTGTTTCAAAACTTAGGGTACTGATAACTTTAGCAAAAATTCAGGATGTTTTTCTTAGCTCCATAAAGCTTTTAAAATGAAACACTGATGATCAGGGAACTTGCAGCAGAGGTAGTAGAATCCTAAGATCTGTGCCTATCTCATGTTGCTCTGTAAAATTCAGCTGAAGAGGTAGCAGTGCTAGTCAGTCATTTGGGCAGTAGCTGTTACAGCCACATCTAGTGCTTGCTGACAAAAAAATTAACTACATGCTGGAATTGCATCTTGTTAAGAATTCCCACACTAACTGGAAATTTGAAGTACACTAATGGTATACTGGATATCCTGAGAACACTTGCAACTTAAATTTCAATTAAGAGCTCCTTAATTTAGCCACTTAATGACAAATGGTACCTTAGTGCAGGTGTACTGGCTGAAACTAGCGGATCTCAATTCTGCCATTTATTGGATTTAAGCTTAAAAAATAAATGGCTGGCTAAAAATTCATTATCCATGTCTCCTTATAGTTGAGACTAGTTGAATATATATTTGTAAAATTATAAACCATTTTCTTCAGGATTAAACTGCAAGTGCTTTTTGACTTATTTATAATTTACTTAGTTACAGTTTTTTGCTGTTACCTTTCATGGAAATATCTTTAGCAGCAAGTTTGTTCTGTGCTTTTGTCATGTGTGTGGGATTTTTTGTTTGTGGCAGGTGCAGCTTTTTTTGGGGGGGGTAGTGGATTTTTTAAGGAAACAAAAGATGTCAGCCTTGAACAGGGAATCTGAATTTTGCAGAATGTACCTCGCTTTCAAAATTTCAAGTCCATAGGGTGTAAGCAAAGCCATTGTGCTGTTCTGTACCTTGAGAATTCCAGAAAAGTTTTCTTTCTGGTGTAAGAAAGCAGTTTCTGCTTAGAGTAGGAATTAACAGTCTAGTAACTCCTACCTGTACTTGTTAAATCAAACCCTCCTAAACCAAGTACCTAAATGACAAGAAAGTAAGCACACTAATACTGGATCATATCCCATTCAGATTTGACTTGATCTTTTTGATGTTGGATCCACGTGATGAAGCTTATGACAGACGCCTTGCTCGCCATTTGGTTTCACTGTACTACCAAAGTGAAGAGAAGATGGAGGAGGAATACATGGATATGGCAGTATTGAGGGATTACATTGCATATGCTCGTAGTTATGTAAATCCCAGATTAGGTGAAGAAGCAAGCCAAGCCCTTATTGAGGTAAAGGAATTGCTGCTAAGAATGTTCAGAGTCTTTCCTGACTTGTCAAAAGTGGTGAAATTCCCTTGTGTGTACCCTCTGTATCTACATAACAACTTCCTGTAAGATCCTTGGAAAAAAAAAAAAAGAAGGTCTCTAAAGGAAAGAGGGATCAAATGAGAAGTCATTCTGCATTCTAATGTTTAGCTTTCAGATATGTTGGTTTGGTTCCATCCCATAAAACACAATAAATTGTATTGAAGCAAAATAAATGTGTCATCATAGACACAAATACTGCTATATAAGACTAATCCAAAATTCTAAAGTGATTCAAAACGTGATTCATTACCATAGTTTAATTGCTTTATAATGGAAAGAAGTTATGTGATGTGGTTATTCATCACTGCAGAAGAACTGTGAAGGTGTGTGAGCAGAAATACAGTATTTGGGATGCCTTGCCAGAATTGCTCATATTCTGAAATAAGAGGCGGGGGATGCAGGGGACTGAAAAAGAATTAATTTGCAGTGAAATATGTAACGACTGCCTCCCTTTCAGGCGTACGTGGACATGAGGAAGATTGGCAGTGGCAGGGGAATGGTTTCTGCGTATCCCCGGCAGCTGGAGTCTCTGATCCGGCTGGCGGAGGCGCACGCCAAGGTGCGCTTCTCGGAGAAGGTTGAAACAATTGATGTGGAGGAAGCAAAACGCCTCCATCGGGAAGCACTGAAACAATCTGCTACTGATCCGAGGACTGGAATTGTGGACATTTCCATTCTCACGACAGGTTTGTGCTTCCGTAGTGCTAAAGCAGGGCCGCTGCTGGAATTTTTAATTTTTAAAATGTAACTTAACCTGTCCTCCTTAGCTGATTGCTAAAAGGTATTTTCTTTGCTTTTACAAGGGATGAGCGCAACAGCTCGTAAGCGGAAAGAGGAACTGGCCCAAGCCTTACGGAAGCTCATCCAATCAAAGGGTAAAGCACCATCTTTGAAGTACCAACAGCTTTTGGATGATCTCCGAGCACAGTCTGATACAGTAAGTTTCCTGCTTTGCTTTTACATTTCTATTCATTTTTAAAAGCATTTTTTTCCAAACAAACATTCTTGTCCACAAATCACATTATGGAAGGAAATGGAAACATGAACAATTTCTGTTGGCATGACTAGGAAGCCAGTTCTGTTACAGACCAATGAGTTGAATCTGCTGTATCTTAGTTTATTATGGCTTCTGGAATTAGCAAACTCAGCTTCAAGGTTCCAGGCCAGGCTTCAAATTTCAAATAGAACAAATGAAAACTTCAAACAAAAATATTAGAAATTTGGTAGAAAGTACAGCATTTTTACTATGTTTGAAGTATTTTCCCCATTTTTATTTGATTTGCTCCTTTTCTATAAGGCTGTCACGAAGGAAATGTTTGAAGAAGCACTTCGTGCCTTGGCTGATGAGGACTTCTTGACTGTGACTGGAAAGACTGTGAGGCTGCTGTGAGTTACCCTGTGCTTGAGAGCCCGCTGTCATGACCTTCGCCTTACTCAAGATAGTGTCAGTCTGCAAGATCTTTGAGATTTGGGACTATCATCAGCTATGACAGGCATAGCCTGTCCCCGCCAGCCAACTGTCATGGCTTCACTTTGCCTTACTGTAGTGCCACTCTGCAAGATTTTCACAGCTTGGGCTATCGTTTGCTATGACAAGGGTAGTCATGATTAAGTGGCACTCTGTCATTACAAGATATTACGAAATACCTGAAAAATCCTCATGTCAATAATGCTATTTACATTCTAGCTAAATGTAATTACTAATATGTCAAGGGCTCTGTGTTTTTATGAGGTTTTTTGAGCATGCTAACAATATTGCCTGTATTTCCAATTGAATTGTAAAAATTCATCGTCAATGGCTTTTTAGTAACTGCAGATTTTACTGTTAGCATTGCTGTAAGCTGAAATAAAATTATTTGACTTAAATGGACTCTTTTGTGTTCATTTTAAGTACAAATCAGCATCTCCTGTTCTGAGTACTTTTCAGTCTAGAATTCTGCAATTTTTTGGAAGTTCTGTGTGAGAGCATGAAAGGAGCTTTGCTTTTTGGTTTGTTTGTTTTGTTTGACCTGAGTGTACTGTAGAAGTATCCTCAATGTAAAAAAGGTAGGTAGATTCTACTTGAAACCACATTTCTTTACTTCAATTTTAAGTATGACTGGATAAATTAAGATACCCACCTTTGGTGTAATGCCATAATCAGTCCTGAAAGAAAAGGTCTTGTAGCTTGTTTACAATAATATTCTGAAGTGCCTGGTACTGGTGATTTTTTAATAGAAAAATACAATGCTATGTTGACCTTCCTCAGCTGCACAAAGCAGCACAACTGCTTTATTTGGTCTATTTTATTTAACTGCAATGAGCAGGTTAGAATCCTTGCATAACTGTTTCAGCCAAACTTGAAATTGGATGTTACTGAGAAATATTCCAAACTGTACTCTGCCTTCGCTTCATGAAGAGGGGAAAAAAATACTCTATTCACTTAATTGAAGTGATCTTGGATTATACTCAGTGTTCATCCTAAAAGAATGATGAGTCTTTCTCTAATCATTAGACATTCCTGAGAGAGATGTCTACATTATCATTGTCCACACTGCTTACAGTTGATGAGATAAAAAAATCACATATCAAAGATCATGATCAGAAATAGTTTTTTATAAAACAGGTTTACCACGTGATGTTAGGGGGAGAAGAACCCAGTGGCAACACATTGTGAACTGTGGAAAACCTTGCTGAAAATAAGTGCCTACACAGCAGCTGTAAGGATGCCCTAGACTTTTCAGGAAAATGGCATTTAGTATGACCGTTCCAGGCATCTTCTATCTACTGATCATACTGAAAGTAGTCACATTTGGGGGTGCTATAAATTTTCAGGAATGCCTGAGAGTTCAAGAAGGTTAAGTTTTTGGCTGCCAGAGACACACCAAGAAATGGAATAATAAATTTTTCTAGTTCCACACACATTTTCTTATCCATGAACAGACAGAAAATGTGAGGAAATAAGAAGACCTTATTGCACGCTGTGAGGTGCTCAGTTAACATTCAAGACACAACAAATTGAGCATCACTGGTCACCAAGATCTAAAAAGCTGCACTTGCTGTGCAGCTCCTGGAAGTGTCAGGGGAAAGTGCACACATAATGAAACGCACAATGTCTGGAGAAGGACCAGAAGAAATTAATAAGGTGTTGGGGCAAGTCAGTGAATCAATTAGATGCTCAAGGTTATCTCTGAAGATCTAACACAAGCGTGGCAGGCATTAGCCTCTTAAAGGCAGCTCTGCAAAATGGAAGTAGGAGAGAAGTCTGAGGAGCTCAATTATAACCTGCACACAGGCCATAGCTAAAAGACATGGATGCTGTAGGGTGCTTTCTAGGACACAGACTTGGGAGGAAAGAGGTGGCAGCTTTTACGTGTAAACTTATATTGACCAATGCAGCTCATACTACAGCTTAATAAAGATCATTAGTGAAAGAAGATCCTATATATCTGGGCAGGGATCACAATGGACAGCTGGGGAAGAACAAGCATTCCCTAAACTATTTCCACTGTGTGATCAAGACACACTAATTCAGGTCTCTAACCATCATTCATCCATTGTGTGCTGATTTTGGATACTGTAGAGTTAACTCTCTTCACAGTGGCTGATGTGGGGCTGTGTTTTGGATTTGTGCTGGACACAGGGTTGATAATGTACAGATGTGTTTGTTATTGCTGAGCAGGGCTTGCATAGAGCCATGGCCTTTTCATGCCATGTTGGCATGGGAGGTTGGGAGGAGACAGCCAGAACAGGTGACCCCAACTGACCAAAGGGATATTCCAGACCACATGACATCATGCTCAGCATATAAAGTGGGGGGAAGAAGGAGGAAGGGGGGGACATGTGAAGTGATGGTGTTTGTCTTCCCAAGTCACCATTACACGTGATGGGGCCCTGCTCTCCTGGGAATGGCTGAACACCTGCCTGCCCACAGGAAGCAGGGAATTAATTCCTTCTTTTGCTTGGCTTGTGTGCATGGCTCTTGCTTTCTCTATTAAACCACCTTTATCTCAACCACTGAGCTCTCTAGCTTTTACACTTCCAATTGTCTCCCTGTTCCTACTGGTGGGCGTGTGAGTGAGCAACTGTGTGGGGCTTGGTGACTGGCTGGGGTTAAACCACGACACACAGTTTTTCATTAAGCATGGAAAAATGTCAGACTGCAGAATTCTCTTCCTGCTAAATGTGACTTACACTGTCCAGGAAGTCAACTGTTACAACAGAGGATTGACCTAGACAGTTATATAAGCCAGGTTTAGGTAGTAAGGACAGAGGAAGGAAAGGAGGAAGGAAAAAAAAGACGGCTTACTCCAATTAAAACCAAATTAACATTTTACCGAAATAGTTACACGTTTTGTTTGGCAGTGTGGATCAATTCCTGTTTGGCAAAACACTGGAGAATGCGGGCATCGATCCCGCTACCTCTCGCATGCTAAGCGAGCGCTCTACCATTTGAGCTAATTCCCCCCCGTGAGGCCGGTGGTGGGCATCACGGAACTCTGATTCCCTGCGAGCATTTAAAACCGCAGTTCCACGTGTGGGATGCACTTTTCTCTCTTGCTCTGGCCTCTCTGCTCACGAAAGAAAACACGTTCAGCTTCGACTGCAAAATTTGTAGTACCTCATTTAGCATTTCCACATCAAGCAGCAAGAAACAAGGCAAACTGGAACAGACATGATTCCAGCTGTGTGTATGTAATAATAAAAAAACCCCGTTTGTCACTTGCCGTTCACGAACTGAAGTCCATTGTGGCATTCCGTTTTCTCGCTCTAAGCGTCAGGCTTTATTTAATTACTTTTTGAAACATTCGCAGTGATGCAGTTTTACTTCCCCCAGGAGCAAAACCAACAGTCGAGAATGCGGGCATCGATCCCGCTACCTCTCGCATGCTAAGCGAGCGCTCTACCATTTGAGCTAATTCCCCCCGTACCCAACCAGGCCATCCTGTAAGCCTAGAGTCTAACAGCTACAAATACGAACTGTGCCCTTCACCTTTACTCTGCTATTTTACCGCAGGGAGCAACCCCAGGGCAGCCATTCAGAACATTTAACTGCCGCCTGACCTTGAGTTCCCTATGGTTTTGCCCAAAATGACACAAAAACTACCGTGGTAAGGCAGAGTAATGTGATAAGGCACTTCACGCTAACGTGCACGACAAACTCGTGCCCTGCAGCCTTCCAGTGCCACCTGATGCACGCTGGATTGTTCTTCTCCTGCACTGAGGGAAATCACAGACGATGCAGTGGAGCAGCTTGAGGATAATACAAAACTCGCATTTGCCCTGATGGCTCCTCAGGAGAAAAGCATCTAGAAAGCAAAACTCAAACCTCATTAAATTAACTTATATGAGTTTCCATTAGTATTGACAAGAAGATGCACTGATCTGTGTTAAATGAAAGTACGCAGACACAAAGCCTTCAAAACTGAAACACTCTAATTTTTTTTAATGGAACAAAGAAAGGCTATTTTTCAGACACAGGTAAGGAAGTTTTCCCAACCAGATTAAGAAGTTAGAACATTTTACTTGACATCTTACATGAAAACTCAGCAACACTCACAACAAATTCAAGATCACAAAACAATGCTGTCAATTATATAAAATACACGTTTTAATAATTGAAAATAGTGCAGAGGTCTTTCCTCCCCCTGATCTGGCTTGGGCATTAAATAAACTATTTTTCTGTCAGCTGGATGGGTGAAACTTTAGGCCTTTTCAGTGGCGGCAGAGTGAGACGTGGTAGTGAAAAACAGGGAGAGGTAATCTGCCTATTTCATAATGACTTGAACTGCACAGGGTAGATAAAGAAAACTGTTCATAGAGCTGAACCTCATGAAACACAATATGGGAGAGATCCTGGCCACAGGCATGCAGTGGGCCATCAGTGAACCCAAGACATACATGTGCCTGTGAGAAAGACTGAAACTGCTTTTGCATATTTGCTTTCCCCCTCAAGTCTACTCTAGTGAGGTAGATAAAATAATCTACAATATAATGCAGGAAGTGTTAAGGACAAAATTTTTTTTTAATTGTGCAGAGACTGAAGTTAGGCAGGAGAATATTTGAATTTTAAGAGAATGTTTACAGCAACACTGTAGTTGTAGTTCCACATCTTGACCTAAATCTAGATTGTAAAATATTCAGAGTACTACCTTACATAGGACAAGTTGTAACTTGCTGATGCTCAATTTTTAAATTTGTTTTGACTGGTTGCTGTCATCCAGTAAATTAAATCCTTCAGAGAAAACCACTAGTACATGTATTGTTGGATTACCACACACACTTTAGTTTACTAGCAGGACTTACTCCTCTGCATTTAAACAGAGCACATCAGTGTATCCACTCCCACTGTAAACTACATCTTCCTTCTTGAAATCCAGAAAGCATTCTTTCATTTAACAGCCTGCGAACAGAGCTTTAGTAATGTGCTTCCTACTGCAAAGTCAGTTAGTATGACTACAGGTGAATTTTTCTATTTCAGAAATGTTCTTAGTAACCCCATATATTTAAGATGCAATACTATTTGAACAGAATTATCGAAGTCAATAAATAAAGGTAGAAGTAGAAATAATTTCTAGAATATAACACAGGAATATATTAATGAATTCTTTCTCTCCACAAACTATGATAAACACGAACTTTTAAACCATTGTATTTATCATTTATGTATTTTTAATTGGAAAATACAGTTGGAAAAGGAACTAGAAACTGGAAAAAAGAACGAAAAATCTCGCTGTGCTTCAGTGACTTTTAAGAGTAGACTTTCTAGATTTACAAGCCTTTTTGTATATGCACTGTAAGAGATGCAAAAAAATTAGTTCTTTCTCCTTCCTGAATAAACGCTAGAGGATGCACTGCTCAGGAAGACGAGTTGTTCCACCCAAGGAACACAGCAGAAAACGCTTCTCATATACCAGGTGCGCAGCGTGGCTTTTCAGCCATCGGGCTTTCCACGTAAACACGGAGGTGGCTCAGTGTTGTTACGCAGAATGACTCGGCACAGGAATTGCGGTGATTCAGCACAAGTGCAGCCGCCCGGGGCCGCCCGAAGCAAGGGGAATTAGCTCAAATGGTAGAGCGCTCGCTTAGCATGCGAGAGGTAGCGGGATCGATGCCCGCATTCTCCACTCTTTTGATCGGCTGTAGCGCCACGGTGGGAAAAGATTTTCTTCCATGAACTGTCCCGGGTTTGTGGTAGAAAAAATCCACAGCAGTTCATGCAGACCATCTCATACGGCACATAAAAGGGGAGAGGAAATGGTAATTACCAAGATTACACTTGTGCACTCTCCGAAAAACGATTTCTTCACAAACCCATCTAAACTAACGCTGTTACTCTCTCTGTAATACAGGAAAAAAGAGTCACTTCCGTCCCTTACCGCTGCACCGAATGTGAGCATTTATTACTGCTTTTTAATGATACGAAAAGTTAGGGAAATTGTCTCTGCGAAGATGTAAAAGTTTGTAGGGTCTATATAAATCATCGGCTCACCACAGAATTACTGTCTCTCCAGCTACCTTGCATCCGTCGTAGGATGGGCAGAGCACGCTTGTTCTTATGTGAGTTTCAAGTGATATTTGGTCTCTCACAGTATCAATGTGTTCCTCCAGCCATGAGAAGAAAATAATTTGCACTGTAAAAACAAAAAATGCTCAGCTCCGAGCAACGTTAAAAACTTAAATCATTCATATTATGCAAACGCGTCTCAAAATTGATTCATTTTAATCGTTACGAAACTGCTCCAGGAAAACGCATCTCATTCCAAAACAGCGGCCCCGCAAGTGGAGAATGCGGGCATCGATCCCGCTACCTCTCGCATGCTAAGCGAGCGCTCTACCATTTGAGCTAATTCCCCCCGCGCGCTCCCCGCCCCCTCCGCTCACCGTTCCTGCTGTCACTTTCCTCGCTGCCGGAGTAACCACACAGCGCGCTGAAACGCGACCCGCTGTCTTCCGCCACAAACAGAACCTCCTCCCCCGAACCACGGCAGCTGGGCAGTCCGAGCCCTTCTAATCCCCTCCCGAAGTCACCGGTAGGCAATAACAGCGCACAGCCTTCCAGTGAAACGCAGAAACAATTAGGTCTTCCTGCAAGCGCACTGCTTTTGACAGCCGCAGTGGGAATTTTGCCTAATATGATATCTGGACTCCTCGAGGCAACAGCAAGAGCTTTGTAGAGCGGAGCTGCATCTGGATAACATCCGGGCTGTGTTTCCAGGCAATCGCAGACTTATGTTCACACTAAACAATTATTACTGCTTAAGAGAAATCTGGATATATTTAAATACCGTATTTTTCTAAAACAGATTTTTCCTATTTGTAATCCCTAGGTGGAAGACAATTGGCTAAATGACTTCACCCTTCTCCACATTTTACAATACAAAATTTATGTGACTGAATAGGTAGGGTTCTTCCAGTTCTTTTTTCTTGTGGCAAGAGTCTGTGTTCATGTTATGAAAAGGGGGTAAAAAAAAAGCACCCAGGCAAATGGAACACTGGGAAACAAAGGAATACTTCACATTTTTTACTTACATCTCTCAGGAATTTTTAAGTTGTGATTCTATCACCAGATCGACAAGCACACTCACACAGACAAACACAAATCAAAATCAAGAATATACAACTAAAATGTAAAAAGGTACAAATTTTCACTATAATGAAACAGCAGTGAAAGTTCTGTTCAGTGGTTTGGTTTCACAAAAAAGCAAGAGAGAGTTGTGAACTTTCATTACACTTACAATATTAAATAATCTGCCTTTCTGGAAAAAAAGGAGTATCTGAAATGAAATTTATTCAGTAACTACACAAACAACTCGTTATTTCCCCAGGATGCTGTAAGACACAGGAATCACACTGACATATAAAGATCTTTCAAATCTTTCCTCTTCAATGAATTAGTGATTTCAGAAAACAAAATAACAACATTTCAGTCTTTGGTCTAACCCTAAAGCCGTATACCAAAAGTCCCATGCAGATTCTTCCATTAACAAAATTCCAGTGTCTTGCCACCTACTCCCTCACTCTGATTTAAACAGCTAGCTTTGCCAAAAAAATGTTTCTCCCTCTCCTATTTAAAACTAATCAATGTGGAAAGAAGCATCTGAAATTAATTTGCAGGAGGTAATTAAGTTCTTACTGCTGGAATTATGCTGCAGATACCACTGACATTTAAGCAAGTGGCTGACTGAAAGTCCCACAGGTCAGTATGTCTGGCAAAGTAAGGAGGCTTGCTGCTCCTTCTATTCTGGGATGTTTCACATTTTTCTTAGTATTCCTTCTGAACAAAAACCATTTAAGTCTCAAAACCACCTATGCTATAAAATGAATAAGCAAGCAAACAGAACCCTTCTACTTGTGTCCGTATCAGGCTTGTATGAACACAGCCCAGGCAGGATGAGAGTTTCATCATGCCAGATTTGGAACGGTAAAGCACATCTACTTCGTTTAATTAAGGGAATCCCCAAGCAGGCTTACAACCGCACACAAACTGAAACTTTTGTGTCTAGGCACCGACAGTCTTAAGGCTTTACCACAGCAGGTAGGGTAAAATTTACTTAAAATCAGCCAAAACTCAGAATGAACGATAAATTAAGCAGTGACAAAATTAGTAAGGATAGCTATAGTATATTCAGTTCATTCTGTTAAATAGTCTAACCTTCGAGTTGATAGATGCAGCATTAAAATGAAACAAGTATGTCTCCAGTTCTGTATCCAGTATTTATCCCGTATTTAAAGCATTGAAGGAAAATCTGTATTTAAAGCTTTGAAGGAAATGTGTTTTGGACCTCAGAGATAATTTTACTGAAAAGCAGTATCAAAATACGGAATTGGACAGCAAAATTCACACCATCCTGTGGAGGGAAAAAACCCACAAAAAAACCCCTCAAACCCCAACAGACAGCACCTCACCAACTGCACTGTAAATCACATGAAAAGCAACACAAGAGACATGTCATGAGTCAGAAGAAATCTCCCAGAATCCCTATGTCTGTTCTTAATGGCCACAAAGAGAATAAAACTTGATTTGTTGATGAAGATGTTATTGCTTGTTCATAAAATTCGGCCTCCATTTTACCATCATTCATTGATTCATACCCAAAGCGTAAGACATAAACATGCTAAAGAAATCCCAAAACATAAGAACCAACCAAAAAGAAAAAAACCAAAATCAAAACATAATAAACCCTAGAAAGATTTGCTGCTTTTAATAATATTTGCTACTGCTGTTACCATGTTTGAGGAAAATCAGTATAGTCCATCTGGGAGCTAATGTACCAGTAGAAAATTCTGTAATATTGGTCAAAGGATCAGCTTAGCCAGGCATCCTGAGTAACTTCAGTTACCATTAGCAGCCACAACAGAAACTTGCAAAGGCCAAAATAATTCATATGAAATATACTGCTTTTGTAAGAAGTACAACACCATAATGTTCTTTGTGTATATTTACCAGATTAGCATTTAGGTTAACACTGTGCTCTCTGTGCACTAATAAGAAGACAGTGATCTCAGAGCACAGCTCTGAGCAAGATCATTTTATGCTACTCTCTGTCATCTCCCTGAGGGCCACTACAAAAATCACCCTCGTTATTTCAATCTGTAAAATCTAAAACTTTATCGGAGAGTTGAAATACCAAGGAAACATACAAATTACCATTCTCGTTCTCTAAAAGGATCCATGGATTTTAAATTTCCATCTAGGTTATCACATGGATTCCAAATTGGCAACGATATCATTCTGTTTTCAGATGGGGAAACAGGAAGTCATACATTAATATGATTATGCATTTAGGGTTTTTTCCTAGGAAAATGGCTAGACTCATATCACAACTTATTCCAAATTTTTTTGGAAGACCTTGTATCCCTACTAACTCAATGAGTGTTTAAAAGTTTCAACATCACAGAGCTCATGTACAATGCCCTCCTTGAAATACACAGGATGACGATATAGAAAAACTGTATTACTAATTTTACATACAAAACTAACTGTTTAATAGTTAATAGTAAAAATCAAACAAGGTTGTTACAAAAGTAGTGAGATGGACTATGCCTGAATCCCACTGGATCTGCAACTTTTGTCTTCTAAATCACTACTACAAGAATCTAAATTTTCTCTACATTCCCTATAACTCCACGTAGGAGAGAATGTGTGCTTGTTATGCCTAGGCCACCTGGCTAATCAGCTACCACTGAACAGCACATACAAGATTTTCCTCGTGTTCATTTAGTGTCTCTTCCAAGCCATGGATTTCCACAAAACAGTAGACAATTTCTTTATCTTTTGGCTTTTTATCCATCTTTCACTTTTCGTGCCAAAGTTAACAGGGGTGAGAATGAAGATTTTTCATAGCTTAGAAGACTTAAGTAGATTCAGATCCCTATATCCTGTGGTTTTTACTAAGGAACAGAACTATGTACTCACTAAATGAGATTTTATCCAGAATAACAGAGTAGTTTTAAGAACAATAACCTCATCCAAATAAATAAACCAACCATTTACAAAAAGCCCCAAGGAACTGGTTATATGGAATGAACCGAAAAACCTGTTTGGCTGCAATATTCAAAGACTAGAGAGTTAAGATAGACAGAACTCACTGAAGTTCAGCGCATGTTTAACATCTGATTACTTAGATCCATATGAAAACCTGAGAGCTTTTCTTTTTTAAATTTATACACCACCATGGTAAACAATAATTTTAAACTAGAACGGGGAAACCAGACTTATCATCAGAGGAGCTGCATTCAGTGATGAAGCTACCTGCTTACAGCGTATTCAAAAACACCACAACCATGCTGAATTAAGACCACAAAAACGTTTAGAATGGCACCCACTTCAGCAAGTTCTTCAGCCCAAGTTATCCTCTGATTTGAGTCTTCCACTTCTCTCCTGGGCTTAATGTTACACGTTAAGTGAACTCTGGATGAGCAGTATCAGAAGTAAAGAAAACAACAGCTATTGAAATTTACTAATGCAATGTAGGACTAGTGTTGTTGCAGGTGTTTAGAATAATTGAAGGAGGACTGAAGCCTGAGTCATGGCAGAGCAGCACAGGAATAGGAAGCACCCCACAAGAACCCACAAAACCACCCCCTCTGCTGAGGAGTAGCACTGTCCACTGCACCTCCTCCTTCAAACACACACCCCCATGACTCCAAAACTAGATTTTGTGAGACCCACTAAGACAAACCACCATGACCAGAAAGCCCCTGGGTAAAAGGCTGTGCACAAACCTTTTCTGCCTGCTTTGTCTTTCGATGGTCTCAGCTCAGACTTGCTCTAGGTGACAAGAGAGCAGACACAGCTCCCCATCCCACATGTTCCCACCTTCCCGGCCTCTCAGGACCTGGCCTCTGCTCCGCCCTTCCCAAGCACCAAGCGTGCCCTGCCCTGTTCTAGAACCTTCTGTGGAGGCGTGTGCTTCCACCCACCCCCATGGCAACTCTCTCCTCCAGGGCAGTTGCTGCCCTCCTTTTATTCTTTTATAGATGGAGCAGTGAACAGGTGGTGCTGGGAGGTTTGTCATCGTGTCAACAGGGAAACGCTGTAGCTGTGTGTCCTAATGCATGAGGCAACTGTTGGTGTGGCAGGTAAGTTTTCAAAAGAGAAGCCTGCCTGTTGGTCAGCTCTTCTCTTCCCCCCTAAGCTGCCCTCTGTATCATCAGGGGGAAAAGGTAATGCTGGAAAGAGCAGATATTTATCCTAGTTTTCCCAAATGCAATGGCTGTAGGTAGCAAGAATATCAGCTGAGTGTGTATGCCTTTAAATGGACCTAAATATTTTTTTATGATGTAAATTCTTAATTAGGTTTATGCTCCTGCATTTTCCTAGGCTTTGAGGGTGGAGATTGGAAAACAATTTTTAAAAATGTGTATCAATATGTGCTTAAAGAGAACAGAATTTTCATTTTCCAGCCACATTCCTGATAGTTTCTAACACCTGAGAGCATGACTTCTGGATAATTTGGATATGCAACGTATCTTTCTCTGTCACTTCTTTTTTTAAACGAGATTATAGAACATATATTTGCAACTGTAAAAGCTATTCTTGTCTTGCAAAACAATCTCAGCTTCTGCACCTTTGACACCAAACAACAGGTTAACTGTTAGCAAGAAAAGGCAGTTTTATCAATAAATGGTAAAACCCACCTTTGGTTTATCTAGCCAGCAGGCTTGGTGAAATTGTGTACGCTAAGGTGCTCCAGCTTACAGCCTTCTTCCTCAGTTCCTTGGAGTCTCTGAAGTTTTGGCAATAACACATGTCCTGTGCATTTGTAACCTTGCTACTTTTGTGTATTGCTAGATATTCTTCCTGAAAAAAAGTAAAAGAAGGAAAAAACAGAAATTCATTGATTTCTTTCAGCAACAGCTGAGCTATTTTTATGTAGCTCTTGAGTTCTTCTTTTGCGATATGTTGTTAGTAAAATTACAGCTACTTCAGCACTTCTCAAATAAATAAAAGACTATGAAAAAATGTTGATGGTGTTAGACAACTTGAAACAAGATCAATGCAGAATCTTGAGTTGTTTACCAGTCATTTAGGATTATAGCAGCATTTGAATCATTAGTAGCCATCTCTAAACAACTTCCTATGAAGAAAGCTTTATTTTCTCAGAAGAGAAAGACAAAAATAAGGTGATTTTTTTTTAAAAGATCCAAATATCTGACCAGGAACTTACTCAGGAATGCCTGGTCTAAATATGTTCCTTGTCATCACTGCGAAATAATGGAATAATGAGTGTTGGTTAGCTAGCTCACTCTAAATTCCTAGAGATGAGCAAGTAAGCATGTGCTTTTAGGCCCAGATGAGAATCCAAGGTGGGTCATGCTACATAAATAAGATCACATGAAAAAATGTGCCATACTTCAGTTGGATTTTGTATCATAGTTTTCCACCTAGTGTTTTCAACAGAAAACCTGCTGAGGTGCCTGTGCATGTTCTAGCAGCTGCCATAGAAAATTGAATTATTTACATGGCAACGATCTCTCCTTACTTCACAAGTGTTACATCATTTTCACACTGTTTTTAATCTTTTTAACATTCTACAAATACTGAAAAACTATACACAATCAATCACCCTCTCCTCCCCTTCAAAAATCTTGGGTTTAACTCTGACAGGACGAGCTTTAGGATTTAAAAAAAACCAAACAAAAAAACCACCAACCAACCAACCAAAAAAATCAGGTATAGCTTAAACATACAGCTGGCCATAAATCCAGAGCAACTTTATACCTGATTAGTACTCTCACTTGTACCATTAGTGGTCTTAGAACTGACAGCTATATTTTTTTCTGAATGCCATTATTTTTTCTTCCCCTTCCTATTTTCTTGTGGTTGGCACTGTCAAAAATTGTAGCACATCAGTGCTGATGCTTGTCAAGCACAAAATGAATATTGCCCCATAGAGTAAAGATAGTGGATTAGTTTCAGTTATTCCTAATCTGTGTTGCCACCTGCCAAAGAATCCAGCTCCAGGAACAACTGAATTTGCATGTACAGTAGCTCCAAACCATCCATCACATGTCAGGGCTACATAAAATGATTCAGCATCACCAGAAGTAAAAACAAGCCAGGCTGGTTAGAAACCAGTCAGGTGGTGATCTTACCTCCACTCACGCTCTGATTCAATTTCTTCTTGGCCTGGCTTAAACTGGATGGATGAGTAACTTCTCCCATTCTGCTGTGGAGTGAGAAATGCAGCCTGGCTTAGCAAGGAGCCATTGTCTGGTTTAGTGCCAACAGACAGGAACAATCTCCTCTGTAAATGAAGACGTTCAAGCAGCAGTCAGAAAGTCACTGGCTGGCAGATTATGGGCTACATAATTTGGCTGTATGTGCAAGAGCAGAGAGAGCTTATGGAGAAGAGCAGAAGTGAACATTGCCATGACAAATCAGGCAAAGTTCGTAAACTCTTCTCACCCTACAGAGAACCAGTGCCAAACCCAGCTCTCTTGCTTGGTGTATCACTCTTTATGTTTCAAAGAGATACCTGAGAGGCCTCTGTGGTTAAAATAAGTAGGGGAAAGATGTAAAATGGAGCTCAGCCACTTTGGCTTGGTTCAGCTCAAAAAACCTGGGTTGATCAAGTTATGCGTATGTGAAAGTTGTTACAGGTGTTTTCACATTATTTTTGCATCAGAAATAGTGTGGCCAGCAGGATCAGGGCAGTGATTGTCACCCTGTACTCAGCACTGGTGAGGCCACACCCCGAGCGCCATGTTCAGTTCTGGGCCCCTCACTCCCAGAAGGACATGGAGGTGCTGGAGTGAGTCCAGAGAAGGGCAACAGAGCTGGGGAAGGGTCTGGAGCACAGATCCTGTGAGGAGCAGCTGAGGGAGCTGCAGTTGTTTAGCCTGGAGAAAAGGAGGCTCAGGGGAGACCTTGTCACTCTCTGCAACTACCCGAAAGGAGGCTGTAGCCAGAGGAGGGTCGGCCTCTTCTCCCATGCAGCTAGGGACAGAACAAGAGGACATAGGGGAGGTTTAGTTTGGACGTCAGACGGAAATTTCTCCGCAGTAGGGGTGATTAGACATTGAAATGGGCTGCCCAGGGAGGTGGTGGAGTCACTGTCCCTGGGGGTGTTTAAGGAAAGACTGGACGTGGCCGTGGTTTAGTTAACATGGTGATGGTGGTGTTCAGGCATAAGTTGAACTCGATGATCTCTAAGGTCTTTTCCAACCTAACTGATTCTGTGATTCTGGGATTCTGTGAGGCAGAAGCAAGGAGGCAGGGGGAAGGAGGGGATGGAAGGGAACGGAGCAGGTGGCGGGGTATTTTGGAATGCCAAAGGACAGGGTTTGTGGAAGGGAGAGGGGGCTGTCCCGGGGAAGCAGGGAAGCAAAGGCGAGGAGCCGAGGCCCAGGGCCGGGTCCGTGAGGGAGCGCAGCTGCAGGGGCCACGAGCGGAGCCCCGGGGACGAGCGCGGAGCGGCCCCTGCAGCCGGGGCACCGCGGCTCCGGGGCGGCCGCACCATCGCTGCTCCCTGGCGGGGCGGGGGCGCGGCCCGGGGGGCTGTGGGTGCAGTGTGGGGGGGCCACACAGCATCATATTCCCTGCTTTATGCTGCGTGTCAAGTCACCTGAGCACGGATGTGTTCATTTTTCAAAAGTCGGATGTTAAAAGTAATGTATTAATTACAGGCAAGTGCATTTGGTGATGTAATAAATAAATACAGATCTGTTTTATTTTCACTTGACTCTCTCACCTCAGAGAAGCCAGACACCTTCCGAAAAAATGTATGTGTGCATATATATATATATATATATATATATATATATGATGTGGGTGTGCATATATATATGCACACACACACACACACGTATAAGTGTTGACTATAAAACTGTTTTAATCAAGCGTATAACATTTTTTTCCTTCATTAAACGTTTCCTGAACCAGTCTTTATATGTGCATGCCCTGAAAACTGGAAAGAACAGGGGTTTCCTTGTTGAATTTGGAAGAGTTGTTCAATAAAAGTAGGGCTTTCCCCCCCCCCCAAAAAAAAAAACCCCACACATTTGGTTTCTTTTAAGTAACTCGATCTTTTGGAGAGCTTCTTGTATGAAAACAGCTAAATAACAAAGACTCGTGTTATAAAAGGATGAATAAGATTATTCTGTTAGTGTACATGCTGAAAGACGGTGTCCCGTGATTGCAGCTGTGTGCTGCAGTCAGTTGTTGGTGAGTGGAAAGAATGACTCAGCGAGAAACAGCGAATTTATAATCCAACACAGTTGTGTTGTGGTTTTTTGTAAGTTTAGAGTGTGTATCTCCAAGGTTTAAAGTTTTTTTTTCAGGTGGGGAATTAGCTCAAATGGTAGAGCGCTCGCTTAGCATGCGAGAGGTAGCGGGATCGATGCCCGCATTCTCCAGTGTTTTCCGTATTGATTTCGTTAAAAACAACACGGCAGCAGTTAAAATTATTTTCCTATTCGCGCTTAATTTTTCTTGTATAAGGGTGTAAAGAAACCTGAAAGAACTGTAAATTAACAAAAAAAAGCGCATATTGATTTAAATATTTAGTTTTTTCATTTAAAAATCAGATGTTCTTTTGCATAGAGGGAGTAAAAAATATAATCTTTGCATGAAATAACGAAATTTACTGACATTTTAATGCAATAATAAATGACATGTAAAAATTATTGAGAAAAGGAAATGAGGAATTTTTTGATTGGTCCTTAAGTATTTGGTTAATGATTTCATTCATTAGTTAACTTTACATTTGATATTATAGTAGTGTGTAGTGAACAAAATTTTGTATTCATGGTTTGAGTAAGACTCATTGTTTCTGCTCTATTTTGGTTGTATAGGCTGTTTATTAGAAAGAGTGGGCTAGAACATTCTACAGTTCTTTTGCACCTGGTAGCAAGACTGTACCTTTTGCTTGTGAATTTTCACATCTCTGAAATACCATGGAAATTTTCTCTGTAAATCTATGCTTGAACATTTTAAGTCTCCATGAGGGTTTTTTTTTTTTTTTTGTTTGTTTTGTGGTTTGTTTCTTTTTAATTTTGGTTTTATTTTCTTACTTGCTCATTCAGATGTTTAACTGCTTGTACTTTCAGTTAGAGGCAGCATGAGGAAATGAGCAGAACCTGCTTCCTGTAAGTGCAGGGAATTTGTGCGGGCAGGATCTTGGGAGTGCACATATTAAAACAAATAGAAATGGGAAACAAAAGATATTAATTAAGTTCCATTTTAAGGGAGGAGGAGGTACCCTGCTGCATGGATGTACAAGTAGCACCTATGAAGAAAGTAAGGGAGCTTGGAGATCTTCCTGTGACCATGACAAGAAAGAAATTAACTTCTAGGTGGAATGGGATAGAAGTTGAATTTGCTTATTTCTCTTGTATTCCCCAAGTACTGGAGAGAAAAGAGGAATTGTGGCTGTAAGACTGCTTGATGCCTCTTAAAATGAAGTCTAAGGGAGAGAAAAGTATTATGGTCTTGTCATGAGTCCTCTCTGGATGATTTAAATGTCTATTTGCTTGGAATGAGACTCTTCATTAGTCTTCTGTGTGATTATTATTGCTTCTGTGTTTCTGTTACTGCTTAATACCTGACACTTTCTGTGCTTTTAAAGAGGATGAATTACATTGTTCTTCTTGGCTGTTCAAGTGCAAGTTGTGCCCTGATGGAATGAGGGAATTTGGTGGGGCTCTGTTCAGGTGCAGTCTGCAATCACTGGAAAAGCTGTGGCTTCTGACTGAAAGCTCTCGGAACTAATAACTTTTCATTATGTTTATACCCAGCTTCCTGCATTGGGGCATTTCTGTCTATTAGGGCTGGTAAACACTAGAAAAGCTTTCTTCCAATTCTTTTGGTGTAAATATGAATAGAAGTCAGAGTTTTTTTCTCATCCCATGTGGTGTTTTTTGTCCTTATTTTTTACCTAAACTATCCTGTGAAGAATTTACTGGTTTGGGAGACACAAGGGTCCTGGCTCTCAAAAGAACTATCTATGGAAGCATACTACTTACTTATGGGTAAGTAGTTCCCAGAGCCTCATGTCAAAGGAGTAACCACTCTGGGTCTGTCTGTGCCTTCTGAGTCAGAAGTTGCATAGAGATACTCCATGTAAAGAACCATGAGGGAATTCAGTTTTATTTGATTTTTATTATTTTTATTACTATTACCACTCATACTTTACACTACAGTCCTCAGGAATATCATGCTTAAATCAGTTACACAAGTTTGTTATTAATGCTGAATAATAATTTGTTTGTACTAAACTTGCTGAAAGATACTGCTATGTCTTTGTTTGTTGTAGTCTGCAAATAGGAAATAATTATTCCTCAGTTGTCTTTTATCCGTACTTTGTTCCAAATATTACTTAGAAAATCTTTCCAGGCTGAGATGGAGCTTGGGGACCATCATATAGCAACCTGGAGACAGTGTTTTACAACATGAGGGCCATCTGTAGAATCTGCACTCAAAATTCTCAACTCTGTGAAATGCTTCTTTTAAATAAAATTATTTCACGACATGATCGTAGAACATTTGTTTTCTGAGCTGAGCACACTGCAGTTTTGATTTTTCTCTTGATGGGTACTGTGTGATATTTGACAATAAAGTTTATCAAAGTTTTTTTCTGAAATGACTACCATTACCCTGTTTTGACCAAGTTGTAAGCAGAAGTTGTGTTTTGAACTCTTTTTGAAGAGAGGGATAGGTGAGTTCACTACCATGTGTAAGCACTTAGAATCCTAGAACCACAGAACAGTTTGCATTGGACAGGACCTTAAATATCATCTTGTTCCAGCCCTTCTGCCATGGGCAGGGACACAATCCTCTAAAGGAGGTTGCTCTGAGCACCATCCAGCCTAGCCTTGAACACTGCCACAGCTTCTCTGGGCAACCTCTTCCACCGCCTCACCACCCTCACAGTAAAGAATTTCTTCCTAATATCTAACCTAAACCTACCCTGTCTCCGTTTAAGGCTGTACCCCGTGTCCTAGCACTGCATGCCCTTAAGAAAAGTCACTCTCCAGCTTTCTTCTAGGCCCTCTTTAGGTACTGGGAAGCTGCTTTTGCTGGAGCCTTCTTTCCTGCAGGCTGAACAATCCCAACTCTCTCAGCCTGTTTGAAAGGAAAGGAAGTTACACCTTTAAAATGTGTTCAGCTTCCAGTTGTCATGTATTCTTCCTCTCAAATTCAATGTTGAAAAAAATTACATTTTTTCCCAGTAAACTTTGCCCATTATAAGAAGAGTGAAAAAAAAAAACGTTTTAGAGTCATTCAGCAGAGGTTTCCTCACCTAGGCCGGCAACCTTATGGCTTTTTTCCGTTTTGGCCCCTGTTTTATTTCCTGTGGTTGTAATTAGTATCACAGTAATTTGTTGCTGCTAAGCGTAAGCCTTGACATCTAGTGGATGGGTCTGGATACAGATGGACTGTGGAGCCTGCTGTGTGCTTTCAGTGACTCATGGAATACAAGTGGGCTTTGGTTTGGTGAGCCTATGGCTGTATTTCTGTCGTGTCTCAAGACATGCAGGTGTGCTGTTCATTGTTAGCATAGAATCACCTAAAAAAGAAGGATTAATCCTTAAAAAAAAATAAATGCACAGGCATTGGGTGGTCATTGTGCTTCTTTCTGACCTTGGAGCTGAGGAAGTTTTATCTTAATGCGAGTAGGAGCACAGCCTGGTTACATTCTGAATGGACCACAGTGGACAAGGCTTGTGTAGTGGTCTCTTATAGCCTCCTGCACCTGCTCTTGATTCCAAAAAATAGGAGAAGGATAACTCATGGAACCTTTTTTTTCTGTTCAAGGCCACAATATTTTCTACACTGATGTTGTAATAGGGGAGAACTTTTTAAAATATTCTGATTTTTTTTTCTAGTATCCTTACTACTTCCAAAAAAATATTGACATAGGCTACACAAGAGAATCCCTACAATCAGCTTGTTTTGACAACAGAAAACTCCACAGATCATTGAAATGCAGCTTAAGGAACAGTTTCACTGTACTGGAAAAGCCTACTTCTAATTCTTTTGGTGTAAATATTGAAACTCCTGCTTATTTCTGTTACAAAAATCTGGTCAAAACTGGTAACTTGATAAAAGAAAATAGAAATCAATGGAAGAACTAAAAACTATTGTAGATTTATCATTTTTATGTATGCAGAGTCAGCAAAACCAGTATTGGGCTAAAATGAACAGAGGATAAATGAAGGGAGGCAGAGCGTTTTATGTGTGAGGGTGGGGATGGTGCTTTGCAGGGCCAGGAGCTGGACTCCATGGTCCTTGTGGGTCCCTTCCAACTCAGCATATTCTGTGATTGAGTCTTCGCTGCTGAAGAGGTGTCAGGTTAGCTGGAAGAAAAACATCTTGCATCATTGCTTTTTCTGATCTCTACCAGAAGAATCTGTGAATGAGTTGAACTCTGTCTTTATAAGCTGTAAAGGAAACAACTGAGTGTTATTTATAAAATAGGATGTCAAGAACAGCATGTGGGTGTTGTCACTGGTTAGCAAGGTGCGAGTGTGACAGTCTTTTTTTGTTAGATACTGCTGCTGGCAGCAGCCCTGTGCTCAGACTGCTAGTCCTCCTGGGAATCCCTCATTGCACTGGCCCCGGCACAGGTTTTAGGATGTGTTCCCTTTCAGGTGTGTTCGCCTGCGGGTTGCTTTGGTGCGCATTTCCCTCCTGTCCACATGAACGCCGACAGGGCCCTTTTGGATTCTTCCTGAGCCTGCTGCCTTTCACCAGCACTCTGCAAGGGGAGCTGCCTTTTCCCACCTGGCCGCGGGTCCCAAGCACGGTGCAGGTTGTGGTTCCCGGGTAGGGTGTGCGAGGTGCTGCCGCAGCGGCCACCTTCAGCTGAGCTCGGCATTGGCTCCCGGGGAAGGGCCTGGAGCTTGTGTTTTGTAATTGACTTCTGCAGGTGAAGAAACATTTGGCATCTTCGTTAGACATTTGTGGAATTCATTTTCCACCACTTCTTATGCTACTCAATGTCAAATATTTCAGTCTTTGAAACTGTCAAACCATTCTGAGGAGCTAACTCCAGCTGTCACCCCTGTGATGTATTTCTTCTGGCATTTCTGTGGCTTTTACATTTTTATCTTTATTCTTTCCTTTTCTGCCTTTGGCACATTTTAATTAACAAATTTATTTATTTATTGTTTTGTTTTGTTTTCGGCTCCAAAGACCCGTGTGAATCTAAGTGCCTTGTTTGAAGCCAAGCTGAAAAACCAAAACATTTAATTGAAGCTTCCCCGCTGCGTGCTGACTTCCTTGTTACTGGAGATGAGGGTGCGGGCTGAGCGGGGGTGGCAGGGTAGGGATGCGGCCGCGGGAATTTGCTTCTCAGGTGTAATAGCCCGCATGGGAACAGATGTGGCGGATGACTGGAGAGACACGCGTATGGATGGACAGGGGCTGGCGAGAGGGATACAAAAGGGACAAAAGCTCGCTGCCCGAGGGCTCCGTGGGGAACAGACCCAGGACGGCTCCCGGGACGGGCGCGCGCCTCGGCTCCCGGCCCCTCCCCTGGCCCCGCCCCCCCGCGCGCTCCCGCGCCCCGGGGCTGCGCCTCGTCCTTCCTGGCGGGAAGTGACGAAGCGTCTCCAGGAGGAAGTGACGCGCGTGGCGTGCGGGCCCGGAGCGGTGTGGGGGGGGGGCTCGGACAAGATGGCCGGATCCACAGGTCTGTGAGGGGGGGCTCGGTGGGCCCGGGAGAGCGGCGCGCTGGGCTCGTGCTTGGGGGGCGCCCCCGCAAGGGCCCGGGACGGGTCTCCTTTCTCCGGGATGGGGGGGGGGGGCGAGCTGCCTCCGACGGGAGAGATCGGAGTGGGGAGGAGTTGCCTTCTGACAGGGGGGAAAGGGAAGCTGCAGGGGCGCCGGGACAGGTTATCACAGAATCCCAGATTCACTTAGGCTGGAAGAGACCTCTGAGATCATCGAGTCCAACCTATGACCGAACACCACCTTGCCAGCCTAGACCACGTCCAGTCTTTCCTGAAGCACCTCCAGGGACGGTGACTCCACCACCTCCCTGGGAAGCCCCTTCCCACGTCTAATGTGAAGAAATTCCTCCTAATTCACTTATGCTCCGGGCCCGATCCCTTCCATCCGTGGGGCAGCGACATCCTCTGAGAGCCCGGCCTGGGGGTGCGTGATGGGAGACAGGGCTCCGAGTGCCGGGGTCGGGAAGACTTGACCTGCCGAGAGGCGGGGACGGATGGATAGATGCTGGTGTACGTGAGGGAGGGAGGAGATGTCGTTAGCCTGGTAAAAATGCTGCAGGAAAGAAAGATTTGTACTGAAGATTTGTCCCAGTGTGCCACTGGGTGAATATAGAAGATGTGGTCTAGTGGTATCCGAAATAAAGGATTGTCTGTTTCACGTCTTTATTGGGGAGAGAAGGGCTTAGGCCTGTGTTGTGTTTTGGGACAAAGGTAGTTCACTTTGGTGGTGACTGTAGCATAGCGGGAAGGAGGACTGGAGCTCTCTTCTCCGTGGCATCCACTGGAGCCCAAGGGTCTCTCTCATAGGCAAATGTAAGGGCAAAGAGCTGCCAGTCATCCCAGGAAGCCCATCTCAGTAACCAGCATACATTGGTGTGGCAGAACATTGTGGAAAGCGCTGGCAAAGAAAGGGACAAGGATATTGCTTCAAGTGCTAAATGTAGAGGCACAATTATACCGTCTCAGTTTCATTTCGTGAGAGGCCTGAGATACAAAAAGACTTTTCCCCCAGTGCTAAAACCTGAAGTCTTCAGGACCTTGTTTCCTCTTCTCTCACCCCTGAGACTTTATAAGTAGGATTGATGGACCTCAGGGTAGGGGAATGAATTGACTTCAGCAGCCAGTCTAGGGTAAATGTTGGCCACTAATTTATTTCTGCTGCCAATCTACTGGATCACTGGGGGTTTGGGACTATAACAAAACAGAAGAAACATCTGTATATTTAAACTGGTCTTGGTAACTTGCTGTTGATTCTGTGAGGAGAGCTTGGGCAGGTTTGGGGTTTGGTGGTTTTTTTTTTTTTAAGAGGAAGGAGAGTCATCTCCAGTTGGTAATAAGTTAGGGGATGTGGGATTTCCAGAGTGGAATTTGATAAAGTTGCAACAAACTGGGCTGTGGAGTAGCTTTTGCAACTATATGGAAGAACAGTCCAAAAAGACAGGTATTGCCTATGATAAACTGAGCTAGAATGGGTGTATTTAGAGAAGCCCAAGTATTTGCTTGTTTGGGAATTACTGCGTTTTATTTTGTTAGGGTTTTGTTTTTACTTTTTTTCCTGGTGTCTAAGTGTAAAAGGGTTTTATTATGGAGCAACACTGAAAGACTTCAGCTTATGTCTAGGCTCTGGCTGGAGATTTCCTGTAATACACTAGGAAGCGCAGTTGGTTTAGGTTGTGTATTGAGTACTGGCGTTTGGCATCAGAGTCCATTCAATCTGGTTAGTGTAGAATATCAGTTACTAAAAATTTGTGTAGTGAAAAAAGCTATTTTCTTCCTCATTCAACCCTATAAGAATAAATATTTTTTGACTGAACTTTGAGGTTTGTACTGCTGTAAGTGTTCTTTGCAGTCTTACAAGAGTTATTTTAAAATCTCCCATATACAGTTATTCAAGGGGGTTGTTTTTGACTCAGAAATACAGCCACACTTAAAGTTCATGAAAAGCTGGCGATGTGGGAAACTCTTAATGCATGTGACTGCTCCATACAATGTAAAGGGCCAGTACTGCATGTACGCCGTGTTGAAGAAATTAAATTAAACTAATTTGTTGTAGTAAAATGCAGCAAGCAGACTGAATCATCAACAAAACTGCTGGGAAAATTAGTCAGGCCTTCTAAACCAACATATTCTTGTGGAGAAAATACTGTGACTTTTTATTGGTATACACATGGAGGTGGGGGGGGGGGTGAGGGGTGTTTGTTTTGTTCTTTCCACATAGTTTGCAGAAATTCAGACTTCACCCAGAACTGCTCTTGCCAGGAAGCTGTGTTATAATCATTTGTGGAGGAAGGAAGGGAATGCTTTGCTATAGGCTTACCTTTTTTACAGACTTAAGATTTAAATGTACCTAGCTCTGTGACTTTAATCTGCTCTTGCTGTAAAGTTCAACTTCATCATTATTTATTTCAGGAAAAAAAAAAAGAAAGAATGTTTTGATTGCATGAAGTTCAGGAATGAAATTCTAGCCCGAAGGAAGTCAACAGCAAAACTTTTACCAAGGTCAACTGTCTTACTTTTATCCCAGAAATTCCTTTCCTGGGCTTGCTAATTCTTTGAGCAATCATGTAACAAATTATGTGCATTTAACAGGAGAAAATTTAGTTTGAAAATAGCTGTTCTTTAATGTGTGCTAAAGAAATTGTATATATCAGTGTTTCATTGCTGTTTAATAAGTATCTTACCTGCTTTCTAAAATCACCTGTAACGAGTAAGTTGTATGTGGAGATACTGCACGTGCTAGAAATGGGCATTTGTAAGCTGCAGTTTGATAGATCTGATATTACAACTCCTTCTGCTTGAAGCTGGATCTAAGTTATTTGTGTGGGTACTGCTGGAGGTCTGGAGTTGAACAAGTCAATTTTTTAGAGAAGAGAGCAGCTATTAATATAATCATCCAGTTTTATACTGCTTAGCTGGAGATTCATTCTGTTAATCTGTGTGAAAATACAAAGTAGAAAATGTAAATAAACATAGTTTCAAGTTAAAAGAAATAATTCCCTAAGGCATACCGTTTAAACATCTCTTGCGTATCTCGAGAAAAAGAAGCCGATAAAACCCATCATTATAAGGAGTTAATTCAGGAGTTAATTTCTGCATTTAGATAATTGGGGTTTCACTTAATATGACCTTGTATGTGAGGTTATACATATATATGTCTCTCTAAAATGGGAATGTTTCCTAAAGGCAGTGAAGGTGTCACTAAGTGGTTAGAATTTATGTGGGAAAATATGAGAATTAAGGCAGCAGTGTAAAATGATGCTATAACTATGGGCTGCTAACGCTTTTGTCTCCTTCCTCTTCAACCAAGAGCTTCAGTAGCTTGGGGGAGGGTGAATAGGGCTGTGCTAATGAAAATTCCCCTTGGTTTGCTGAAACCACGTGCTCAGGGAAGAAAAATGGACGGATCTACAATCAAAATTGTATGTGAGATTCCTGATTTACTTCTACTATGTAGTCATGAGCATCCTTTTTTGAAAGTGTGCCTAATATCTTTGAAGGTATGTGGCTAGATCCCTGTGAAATATTTTTTTTCTGTAAAATCCATACTTTTCATTTCCAGTTATTCTACTCTGTAAGGATGAAACAGCTTCATTGTGTAACTTGAGTTGCCCATGCAAAAATGTCTTTCCCTTTGATTTTATAGATGATTGATTTTGTGAGTAGAAATGGCACAATGCACAATGTCACTGCCTTGTTTTCTTAACTTTGCTTTTACTTCTATTTGCAAACATTTGGTAGTTGTGGAAGCAGTTCTAAGTGTGCATGACTACAGCAGTAAGGAGGCTGGTATTAAAAGTGCAGGGCTGGAAGTGGTCTTGAGTGCATTCTAGACTCCCTGAACTGTGAAGCAAGGACTAAGTGTACCATTCCTAATGGTTGGGGCTTTTGTTGTTGTTGTTGTTGGTTTTGGTTTATTTCGCTTTGAGAGTTGGGGTTTTTTTCTTCCCTTCTTAAAATCCTCAATTGCAAAATATTCCATAATGTGAAAGGTGTGTAGACACCTAGATATTAAGGGCCATTCAGAGGAGTAATAAAGGGATGTATTCGTAAGTGGGTTGTAGAAGCAACGTTGAAGACCATTTTTTCCATGTAGGAGGTGTGGTATAATTTAAACTTGGTGTCTAGAAAAGTCTTGTGTCAAACTCTGCACGGGTAGGCTTCTCTTTTCCTCTGACCTGTTGAATGTTCATTTCCTTCCTCTTTTTTCTCCTTTTGGAGGAAATAGTAGTCTGTTTTGTACCCACTGTGTTTTACCTTGAAAGATGTATTACTTCCTCCCATTTTCTCTTTTACTCCTCCACCACATAGTTCATTTATCCAGAACTGGTCCAAGAAGTGAGTTTAAGAGCTTTTTAGAATTTTACAATCCTCAAAGTTTGTTCTATGGGTTTACAGTGTTAGCTCTGTAAGCACAGATTACTTGATGCTGAAAGTAATCAAATGAAACAAAAGAAGTAAAAGACTGTATTCTGTGAGGCAGCAAGCACTCTGTGTGGATCATTTTTCCATCCTGTCCTATGCACAGGGAACTGCGACTGTGATTGTTCTGCCTGCTTAAAAACATCTTGACAAACCACAAATAATTTCAGCTGGGTTGAGAAAAGTCTAGATTACAAATGACTTTTAAACTATATATAGACCATCAGTTCTTTTCCAACTTTGGGGCATATATAGGCAAGATACTCTGTTTCTTCTCAGAGCTTTGCCTGTATCATTTTCCTGTCTTTGTTCCTGGTGTTTTATAAATCTGTCTTTAAATACAAACCCACTTATGTCTTTCTGCCACAATAGCTGTATTAGAGTGCTCGCAGCAAAGCAACTTACCTCTGCAATAAAAAAGTGGCCTACTTTGTAATGTTCTATTTGTTTCAGAGCTTGTTTGAAATTCAAGGATGTTATCAGACATAGTATTGAAGCCCATTATCTAAACTGTTCTGTACAATCCTGGAAAATTCTAGCCTGGATAAAGGTATAACACAGCGTTTCAGGAAGATACGTCTTTCAGCAGTTGGAGGCAGATGGTCCATACTATAAACCTAAGCATGCATTAGAAGGCTTCTCATGTAAGAATTAGATTTCCAAGTCTTATGAGTAGTTGATGGAATTGAATTACGTACGTATTTGTTAGTGTTTGTGTTTTGCCTTATGGATGATTTTTCCAGAGGCAGTGTTAAATACATGCTGTGAAACTGTTCAGCCTCTTTTTGTTAACAGACCTTTCCTCTCTCTTTGCCCCTGCTGTTTTTTCTACACTATTATCTCTTCTATCTGTTATCTTTTATTATTATCTGCACTATTAACTCTTTTTATCTACACTGTAGCTTGTACTTCATCTTGACTGAAGCTTAATGTAAAGTACTACATCAGCTTCAGCTACTCCTGTTAGGTTTTGTTGCCTTGTTGTCTCGCTTATCCTGTGGGAACCTCAGCACAGACCATGGAAAAACAAGAAAGTGCTGTGGGGAAAGCGTTCAAAGTGACCTTGATTAAAGTATTTGGAAGGGTTTTACTATATGCTGTCCTGCCCAAATAATGTTTTTCTTTGTATTTGTCATTTGGAATGCACTAATGAGATATAATTCAAACAATATTTTGAATTAGATCAGTGCAGAAACTTATGACTGTGAAGCTGTCAGGCTGATTCTGAATAACATGAGCTTCTGGTTTACAGCCTTTTCAAAAATGTGTGATGGTTTAAGTCTGTGACTCTAAACCATTTCTAGTTAGCATTTTGGAACGAGTGGAATCTTCAACACTTAGAACTTCAGAGCTCTAAAGTTTTTATTTCAGAAGGATGAGATGCTTCAACTAGATTAAAAAAATTGTCAGAAAAATTATAGATTCGGTATGGCCTTTTTAAAAATTCTTGCGTTAGATGCATTTAACAGCATAAAGGAAAAAATCACCTCCCTCTACTGCATTTGTGACTATTCGTAAACTGGATAGTTAAGTGTGTTTGCAATTTGCTTGAGTAAATCAGAACATTTTGCCCAATACATGTAAAAGGAGTGTCCTTTATTCATTATAGTCTTAGTAAAATGTCCAGCTTTATTCATGTAACTTAGAACGTTTCCAGAGGAGGAATTGTAAGTTTTCTTTCTTCTCACTGAAATGGAATGTGTGATCATGTAAATATTAAATAATTTGAACTTTTGAGTACCACAGCATATAGAAAATAGCAGGCTGAAGTATGACTTACAAAAATAACGTAGGGAAATAATTTAATGGCAATTCTTTTTACTAAATGTGTGGTGTTTGGTACATTTGCTGGTTATATCCATAAATGTATGCTTACATGTATAACTGAAAGAATAACATTATTTGTTTTTCATAGATAAAGGATCTTTATGCTTTGGACTGTGGATAGGTGCTGAGTCATGTTGGAAAGGACCTTTATGCAAGAGTTAGAACAACTGTTTGCTAATCAATGACTTGTAACCCGTTTAAGGCAGCTTTACAGCTTTGCTAGACTAAATCCTTGATGCTACTCATGTTATCTGGGTCACACATTGTATTCTTAACTTTTCAAGAAGACCCTGGGAAAGCTGTTTTGTGACGGGATATTGGGCTCTGCTGGGTTCTTCTACTTTCCTGTTCCTCCTGTCTCTTTATCTGGGGAAAAAAAAGTTTCTATGTCGTTGTAATTTAAAAGGTAACTTAAAAAGTATATGTTTTAAATAATTTTTTTTCTCTGCCAACACAATGTCAGGTTTAATACGAAACTTTCAAAAAATGATCCATTTTACCTTTCGTTAATTTTTTTCTGCCATTATTTAGCTTTGTGCTTTTAATAGTGGGGTAATTTGTACTAAACAAGTGTGGGGGATTAGTTTTTAACTTCTGAGGGTAGAAATTAGAAAGGTTTCTTTGCCTGGTAAAATCTTGATTCCTTAGACTATTAAATCACAGTTGATATTGCTCGTGGTTTTTGAAGTGACAGTTTTTTTTTCTAACTCCTGTTTGCTGCCTTCCTGCCTTCCATTGTTTTGTACAAAATTGAAATAGTAATTCTCAATTTGCTTAGCATCACAACGTGTCACTTTTCATTATCTATCATTTCATACACTGAGACATATGGGAAAGTGGTTGAACCATTTAATATCTCATGTGTTTCATTCAGTGGTTGCCTGTAAAGAGTTAAGTTTTAAACCCGTAGTCAGCTTGTGCATTTCCACCCTTCACCCTTCACTGAAACAGCCCGGATGTCAATTGAGTTGTTTAGTGACTTAACTGTTTAATACCTGTATGGTTTTTCTTACAGCGTGAGGCACCACTGGTCATGCAGTGTCTGAGTTTACAGTGGTCTTGTTTATAAGAAAAAAATTACACTTGGATATAATATAGACTGATAAAGAAATATCACTAGTATTTGTGCAAATTTGTAGAATTACTTTTAGGCAATTTACACCAGTTTTCTTTTGGGATTGCAGTCCAGTTTAGTGGGTTTTATACTATAGTTTTCTCTTGGTGTGGTAACTTCTTAAAAAAGTTTTTTTGGATGAGGTATTTTAATTACTTAAAACATTTGTGGGAATTTTTGAAGGTTGGGATTTCTTTCTTTTTTTTTTTCCCCCTCTTTGTTTTTGCTAAGAGCTTCCTTATGCCTTCTCTATTTTGTAGTCTTAACAACGTTTGTATCTGTAGTGGAGCAAGCTTCTTCATTAGTGTAATTTTTTTGAGCACTGTTAGTCATTCCATGCCAGCAGCAGTACTCAAGGTGATCGTATTTGCGTGAACATGTAAAGACCTAGCAATGTTTTTGCATCCTTGCTAACAAAGCTGAGTTCAGCTGGAGTTGCTCTCAGGTCTGGACATTATTCTGTGTGTGCACATATCCAGTCTTGACTACTCTCTGCTTCTGCTCGCTGATGTGCTTATGATGACTCTTGCTCTTATTTACAGTTGTACCTTGTGCAACTTTAGGACGTGTAGGGTATTGTTCCGTAAAAAATCAGGGGAGTGGAGAGGGCATTTGGAAGTTGGGCTGCAGGAGTGGCAGAATGGAGATTTTCAGGGAGTCATGAACCTTGGTAAGGAGAGATGGTGCAGAATGGAAAAAACTTGATGGAATTTTTGAGAGATTGGCTCCTCCATGGGTGGAGGAGAGTAGAGCAGCTCTGATGAATCAGGTGGTTAATGGCAGCTGCATCCCCATCTGCTGCTCCTCTGAGAAAGGTGCATAAGGGGAAAGGGGGAAGAGAGGAGGGGCCATGAGCATGGTTAGAAGTGAATAAAAACTGAACAGGTATGTTATGTTTTCCTGGGGCACATTGACCGTCACAGGAAGAGTTGTGTCCACAGGGCTGCCTTCAGTAAATAATCCAATGGATTATGGAACAGAATCGGTAGAAATCAAAGTTACTAGAAGGAGTTAACTCACTTCCTTCTGGTTACTCTGGAGGCAAGATAAAAGAAGGGAAGACTTAGGTGAAGATGCCTTGTTAATGTAGCTATACGTTTTGCTAGTAATTTCTCACACTTAAAAACATAGTTAATAAAACCTCAAATAGTACAAACTTTTCCCTAAGAAGTTTTGTATTTGGAATATGCACTCTGCTGGAGAAGTCAAGTTTGAGGTCTTGTCATTCTTAGTGTGAAACCATCAGCAGCTGAAACATATTGAATAAATTGATGTTGCTTTTGCAGTTTTGATCCGCTGAGATTTCTTACTCCAGCATCAAGATTTGTGGTTTAAGCCATTTTAACGTGTTTGTAAATCAGGTATGTGTCTGATAATCCAGCTACTAATGGCTAGCTCTCTAGAAATTAATTTCTTCCCTTCCCACCCCAGTGAAACTAAAGCTACTACTGAAAACGTCGTTCTGTTTAGAATTTATAATTTTCAATTATTATCGCTAGTAGATAGTTGACAGTGTCTTAATGTTATGAATATGCATATGAAATGGAAAGCCAGGTGAAAAAAACCTGCTTCTGTAAATCTATGTTGTCTTGTTTGGTTTGGTTTGTTGTTTTTTAAACTAGTGTTAGTGCCCTACCCTAAAGAAATAAATACCTCTGTGCTTGTCCAGCCCTTTTCCCCTTCATCAAAATCTGAATGCTGAGTTGCAGTAAATGACCAAGACTTCTGCTGTATTAACAGTTTCTCATTAGCTGCCTTCTTAATATAAGCCATATTTAGAATGTTTATGGCTGTGGCTGGACTCAAATATAAAGGAAGTTCCTATGAAAGTTATTTTCATGCAGCCTAACTTTAGATCTGGACTGTGTCTACTAAGATACTAGCAAACATAAGATTTCACTTAGATGAAATAAACAGAAATTTTCACCAATATAATTCTGAAAACAAGTATTACTTTACTTAGCTTTAACCAAAAATTAGGTTTTACGATAAAGGGTTATAGCTTTCACACTGCTGTGACTCTTTATTGGCTCATGCTGGGAAATGTTTCTCAGTGAGTGACATATTTTCATATGAAAAAAGCAACCCCCAAAAACCTGATGAAATGCATACTTCAACTTCAGTGTGTTTCCTAGAATTGCACCTCTTCTTTGAAGTCTTCCAACCTGTGTGCTTTCAACTTAATTTCAAATATTATAAAAGGAAGAAGAGGTTTACCAGTTACAGGGCTCGTCCTACATAGTCTTTCATATAAATATATCCATATATATCTATATATGTATGTGTGTATGTAGTTTTAGTCCTGCAGAGAAGTGCAATAACCCATTTAGTTCTTACGAGTTCATAGCTATTCAGTATTGTAGCAAAACTGGCTCTGAATTACAGTTAGCATTGAACACAGTGAATAAATGGCCATTTGCTCTGTAGTGTTCATTGATGTACATCTGCTTACTTGAGCTGTGGAGTCTTACCTTGTACTCATCTCTTCTCTTATTAATTCTTCAAGTTACTTGTCTTGTTTCTTTCTTTTGGGATGAATAGTTTCTTTCTACATGGAAATGAATTTTTGTCTGATTATGTCAGACTTGTTTTTCTTCTTGAACTTCTGTTCTTAGAAAATTTCCACAGGTAAGCATAGTTAAATCTGCAAAATCATTAAGACTAACCAAAACTGGTGTTGCTTACAGCTCTATGAGGTGCAGACTTGATTAGTACCTTATTCCTCATCCTAATCAATGTGCATGGGCCACCTATTGCTACTAAATACCTTGGTTTCACCATTTAAGTTAACATAATACAGGACTTTCCCAATTTAAACTCAAAACTGTTGATGCAGAATCTTTTGTTGCTCGAATTTCAGTGCTTTGGGACATACTTGCTGGAGGAAAGTAGAGAAAAATAGCATAGAGTAAATGCAGCTTTATGAATATGACTGATTTAAAGAATTATGAACTTGAATTTTACTGAAATGTATTGAAACTTTCCTGGAAAGCAGTTGGAAATGTCTATTTACCTTGAGTAAGAATCATGTTGTCTTGGTTATTGGAAACAGTGATTTTTACTATGTGTGTGATGACATACTTGATTTTAAAACAAGAGCAACAAGAATGGCAAAGTCCATTATTGAATTGCTGCATTCCACTACTAATGCCAGCAGTGGAGATCTATTGTAGATAAAACTGCCATGTCCAACTTGGTTGTTGTAGTAACTAGACAAGTTACTAGAAATATTTCAGGATTTTGGAGCCTGGTTACTGTGATCAACCTCAGATAACTGCAATATCATTATGGTACACCTGGTATATGTCTTGATAGGAGGTTCCCAATAGTAAGGCTTTTCTTGTGCGTATTTTCAGAATATTTGCTAGGTCAAAGAGTATGTGATGTGAGCAGGGTAACTGGCAAACAAGAATACACATCAAGTTTACCAAAAAAAAGCTTTTTTCAGAGGAGTATCTTCTGCAGCCCAAAATAGAATATGTTAGCATTTCATATGCCCTGGGCCTCTTTCCTCTCTCCTTGTTTTTTTTTTGTTTATTTGTTTTGTTTTTAATATAGTGGCCATTTCAGGGCCTATTTGAGGCTTTGGTTGTTTTATGTTCTTTTTGTGGGTGTGTGGATTGTCGTTAGTACAGCATTTCAGGTTTTTACTTCATGTTGTCCAGAGCAAGATGAATTGTTCAGAGACTGAAAGGAACAAGTTGTTTTCTCCGTGTTTCTCTTTGTATTTTTTTTCTTCCTCTCCCTGCCCCAGGAGAAATTGTATTATGGCTTGAAATTTGCAAGACTGACATCCTTCCCCTGTTTCCCTGTCCTTAGGAAATACTTACTTTGCTGCGAGCCTGAAGCTGATAAATGGGGTTTGAGAGGTTTTTCTCTTTTGTTACCAAGCTGAACATACTTTTCAATTTCTGTTTTGCTGGAAGCCAGTGGGCAAGAGCTAACTCATTTATTCAAAATTGTTCATACTACAGACTTTCCCTGACATAGCTATCTCAATCAGCAAGAATAGCATCCCTGACAGTATCCTAACTGTGTTAACGTATGATTTTTTGATATAACTTGTTCTTGTCCTTATCAGGATTTGTTTATGGAGCTGTTTTTTGGAGTGTTGGTAGTGTGGGGTGTGCCGGTTTAAGTATGGTAAAATGGTCCCGGTACTGATGTAACTTTCAGGAGTGATTGAAGTCAAGAACTGAGGGAGATTTTAAGAGAAACTGAATATGGGTGTGGATGTTGTTATGGACAATTACTCTAAAAAACATAGTTTTGGGTATAACAGAAAACTTCACACTTTAGGTTCTGAGCCAATCTATGAAAAATTTGGGTTATGGTTGCCTTTTACAACCTGCAGGGAGAAGAGCAGAGTGTAGGTTATTCCACTCTTGCCTGTTACACAGCAAAGAATCATTTGATATGTGAGGAGCTTGGACTGCCAACTCTATTTGCAGGAGTGTGTCCATGTGAATTGTTTAAAAATGTGATTTGATGTATCCAGTGAGCTCTGTCAAATCTGACATAAGTTCACATAAGTGCGATTGTGTGTTCTGTCTTGATGCTGCTGATTAAATCCCTGTATCACTGGGTGATCTGACAGGACCAGCTGTGAAACTGTCTCTTAACACACCAGCAAGAGCAGGTCCATCCAGGCAATTCTCATTTGTTACTCTAGTGAAAGTTGTTGGTGCTACTAATGGACACTGAAGATTCCTTTTTATTTTATTTCCTGATTTTTTTTTTCAGGTTATACAGGTTCTGGATAAAAGCATAGCTGTAGCTTTTTTCCTGACTTGTCCTTTGTGGTAGTGTGTTTCTTATTTCTAAGGTGATGTAGAATGTAATGTCTGAAGTAGCTCCATATATATGAAAGTAGACCCTCATGCTTAAATTAAGGGCTTTGTTTACTGAGTCTTCTTTCATTCTCTTCTACTTCCAGGGTATTAAATTCACTGATAATTTCACATATTTCTGTAGTCCAGTTTAATGATGAAATTTTAAAATTAAAAACTATTGGTATACGTAAGCATGAGTGATGTTATATTTGTTTAAGTGAAATATATTTAGTTCAGCTGTTTGTGAGAATTTGGTAAAAGTTGTTTGGCAGTTCCTATGACAGTTTGTGGGCAGGGTTGTCAGGAGGCTATTTGTCAGTAAAATCCACAGTGAGGTGAGCAGATAAGTGAAGAGAGGCTGGGTGGGGGGTGTTGCTTTCGCTTTTTGTTTTCTTAATCTGGATGAGCCCAAGTATGTTTTCACATGCAGAGCTTTAGTCCATCATTGCGAAGAGCTGTGCTGGATGCCGTGTTGTACTGAGCTGTAAATTACAGCCTGCTGAGGGGAATTTACCACTCCTATAGCTCTGCCAGTGATAAAATCGACAGCTTTAATCCCCTTCACTTGGAAATGTGAGCTTTTAGCTGAGGAGTGCCTGTTACAGAGTAATCCCAACCTGTCTGTGTCTGTGTGAAGCTGCTCAGTGGTCCCATCAGCAAGTGGCATTGGGGAGAACACCTGAGGTCTGGTGGTCAGCTGAAGAATGGTGCTGGTTTCTGTGGTTTCATACTGCTAATGAGCTGCACATAAGAACAAAAAGATGTTGTTTCATTGCCCAAATTCTGTAAATGAAATACTGATTCTTTTTCAAATTCAGTCAGGAATATTTGAAAGTTCTTAGTAAATATTTGATGAATTGCATTGTCTGGATTAGAGACAAAACTGCGAGTTATATATGCACTATTAACATGCAGTTTAGAGCGTGCCTTCTGAAATATGCAAAATAGTGAGAAGAAAAAGAATTTTTTAACTTTCTATTTACACTAGGAACAAACTTAATTTCCAGAAAACCCAGATCATCCTTGACTGGACTTCTAGACAGAAGTTCTTGTTGTTTTTACTGGAAAGATGGCACAATGTTGTATATGTGTTCCATTCTTCAAGCTAGGTAAATTTGTTTTGTGTAAAGGTTATAGCATGATCAAAGCAAGCATGTAGAGTGCAATAGTGTGCAGAAGGACATGAGTGGATGCTCAAGACAATATTTAATTCCAGTTAATTTTTCTGGAAGTTTCTAATACTGTAATTACGAATTATAATAAGGGCTTGTTTTTCGTTGGTTTGTTTGTTTGTTTTTTGTTTGCATTTTTTTCTTTACATCCCCTGTGTTTGTTTTTAAGTATTCCATGTCACTTGTCAGAAATCTAGCAATAATGGTTTTCTATTAAAACATTCAGTAATTACTTCAGTTAAATTGGAAGTATTGATGATAAAACATTAATCCTGTATGCCAGGGACATAGAAGCAGTTTAGTGGGTTTTGGGGGGAGAGTTTTGTTGTTGTTGACAAGGTTTTGTGTGTGTGTGTGTTGGGTTTTTTGTTGGGGTTTTTGTGTATTTTTTTTTTAATACTAGGTTTTATTTTTAACTTCAGAACAGTGTTTTGCTACTTAGTTGTAGCACTGACAAGAATGTTAGTGTGGGGAGCCTGGCACTTGCTCTCAGATGTTTCTGTCTCTTTTCAGAGCAGATCTAAATTATTTTCTGGAGATGTTCTGGAGGTTTCCCAAGTCCTTCACTGCTTCCCTTGGGCAGTTATGGGAACCAGTGAGCACAGATAATGTAATGGAAAAAATGTGATGAACACAGGTCAGTTCATCATAAGGGGTTGTTATTTTCTAGTGTCATCTCCTACAGTTTAATGTGTTGAGTATAATTTTATGATACAGCTGAGTCAGTGCAGTGGCTTTTTGTCACAAAAAGCTCCTTTATCCTCACACCCATGATTTTGCAAAGGAAGGCACTGAGAGACACAGCAGTCAGCTCTGGCATTTGTTGTTCTTTTTTCCTGAGTCAATTCAGTTGATTAACTGGTTGGATTTGATTTTTGCCTGAAGGAAAAGCAGCTTTTTTGCTAAATTGGTGTGACAATTTGGCTAATAGAGGAGCCTGGTTAGTGCAAGAGCAACAGAGTTCTGGGAGAAGACATGGAACATCTGGGCAATGAGCATTTGGGTCATCACAGCTATACTGAGAGGTGATAGCACGTGATCAGAAATAAACTTAAAGCCTGTTTGGTACCATCTTTTATGTTCTTTTTAAAGAGCTAAACTCTGATTCAGAAGTTCTGCAGTCAGAGCAGGACTTCTGAGAAATAGTGGATTTGAGCTACTGGGGAAGCCTGAAGTAATGTGTGAATGCTAAAGTACATGGGGTTTGTGGGTGGAGGTTGTGGGTTTTTTTATTTGAGACTGCACATACCAATCAGAATCTATTCAGTCATGTGATGCAAAGTAGACATTGATCATTCTGGTTTATTTTTTTATTTTTACTGGCAGACTCAACTCCAGAACATGTATGAATCTGGAGTAAAAGTGAAAACTTTGTGCTCTATAATGTGGTTGAAGTGTGATTGTCGTTCCTCATCCCTAGTCTGAATTAGATACATAAATGTACAGTCATAATGTTAATCTCAAATCAGGATGGGACCAGAGGAATGGGCAAATGCATTTCAGTGAAGCTTTATAAAAGGATCTATGCAGAAATATTGAGAAGTGATCTGCTTCTTGATATACTCTGCTGCTGCTTTTGGGTAATAGTACGTGTGCTGGCTGGGCTGGTTTGTTAAGCTGTCAGAAGACTGGCCAAAATGTATAATTTTCTGCTCAGTTAGCAAGCTGAAGTAGCTCATTATGGGCTCAGATGAGCGGCAGCACCAAGGCAGGAAGGAAGGTGAGGCCATACATGAATGACTTAATTTCCTTGCACTGTTCTGATACTGTACTCTTAATGCTTTTCCCTGGGAATTTGGAGGACTTGGAGACAATAGTTTCTGCAGTTTTTGGAAGCCTCTCCTTAGTGTGTGTTACTAAAAAAAAAGTTTTAAACACCATTTAAGAGAAGTTATAGTTCTGCAAGATAAGCTATTTGAAGAGTTGCTAAAAGGTACGTGTATCTATACTGGTCCATATATGTACATGCTGAGTAAATAATAATATTGTATATTAAAGCTCTTTGTTTCTTGCATGGAGACTGCTTGGAATGCAGACTAGGGTAATGTAAAACCTTAAATCACAGTGACTGAATAACTGGTAAGAAAAATGGTTTTCTTTGACCCGCATCTTTTTCAGACTTGCTAATAACATCGTGTGTACCCAATCTTAAGTTTTAGTTTTATGGAGCACCTGGATTATTACAGTACAGGAAAGGATTTCTAATGAAAATCATGGAAAATACTACAGTTGTAAGAAGCTATAAGAAAAAATACATAACAATAAGCAGCTATAAGTAAATGGAAGTTTTATGGTATTATAATATTGTTACTACATCATTGTGCATATTTTATTTGAAAATAAAAGCATTCCATGATTGCATGCACAAGTGTTAATTAGCTTTCTTCCCTCTATCAGTGCTGAAGTACCATTGTAGCTTCTATACTGTAAAGCAATTAAGCATCCAGTTGTTTAATATCTATCAATATCTGCCTGTTTTCATGCATAATAATAAAAATCCAGTAATTATGGTTTGGTTAGTGACTATTAGTTGGTGCTCTCCAAAGGCATCTTCATATTCTGTTGTGAATACGTCTTTATCTCTCTTTAACAATTTAATCAATGCTTCTGTGTTATTTTCTCTCCTCTGGCAAGTAGCAGTATTATTCACTAGATTAAAAAAGACTTAATTTTCAATTTGTTTTCAGATATTAGTCTTTTGCTGGGTTTTTTAAAAACAAGTGAAATCAAGTGAAAATATTTCAGCCTTATGGTTTACATTTATTAGGATAATCTGTGTTAAATGTTACATTCTTTAATTATGTTTTGGAGTAAATTTGCCGTATTGATTTTATGTGGATTCTGCTTGATTAGAACTTGATAGACAGTCAGTTGATTTTGAAATGTACTGGATCTAAACAGTATTGTGCTTGGGAAAGAGAATCTGAATTAAGCCATCTTAGACTAAAGAAAGCTGTCCTATTTTATATTTTATGGCTTGTATTTGTATTACTTGGTAGTAATTAACTTCCAGTGAAGCAGTTAGTTGCTTCAAAGCAATTAGAGTGCTAAATAAATTCGTTCAGGCAATATTTGTTTGACTTGGAAAATATATTCAGCAGTTGCCAGTGTGTAACATATAAAAGCAGTGAAGTTGTTTACCTTTTCCTTAATGTGAGCAGTATTAATTACATTGTTCCGTTTTCTCTAGTTAAAGTACCTCGTAATTTTCGCTTGTTGGAAGAACTTGAAGAGGGGCAGAAGGGAGTAGGTGATGGTACAGTAAGCTGGGGCCTTGAAGATGATGAAGATATGACACTCACCAGATGGACAGGAATGATTATTGGGCCACCAAGGGTAAGTGTGATGAATTAAAACATTTTTGTTTTTAGGCAATACAAAATGCAAACAGATGTTAGTGTTCTGCAGTGTAAAGGAATTAGTTAAAATTCACTGCATGAAATTGTAGAAATAGTGTTTAATTCCTCACTTTCTGGCATGTAAGTGTTTCAGTCTAGCCTCCGCTGTTTCTGCAGCTATCTGTAAAAGCCAGTTCTGATTTGAGGTGTATTTTACTGAGTTATGAGTATATTCATTCTGTATTTCCACTGTTACTGCACATAGATGTACACTGATAGTACAATAAACAGGTAACTGTCTTTCCCTATTTTGTCATATGTGCCTGGTAATTTCAATTTTGTAGTAAACTGCCAATTTATTTTCAACTTCCACAAGTATTATCAAATAGTCTTTCAGTATAGCACTTTTAGAATTTCAGTTGAATCATGCCTAAAGACTAAGCAGCTTTTAATTACCTTTAATCCTTCTGGCCTTTGAAGTTCTGTAGAATGTCGTTTAGACTGATACAAACTGCAAGAGAAGTAATCACCTCTTGTGTATATCAGCCACATCAGATATGAGTGGAGACATCTTTACTTGAGTTACTGCACACTTTCTCATAAGTTACAGTATGATGCAAAAGATCAGTGTATAACTGAGACCTTTAAATGAGGCTATCGAAGTAGCCCTAAGTTAGCACATGGCTTTCGCTGCTAGAATGAGAAGTATCTTGTATGTCCCTTGGTGCTGCAGGGCTTGTGGAATGAACTGTCCAAGACAGACATCAGAACTCTGCCTCAGTGCAGATAATGTCTTCCAAAGTAGCAGAGTTCCAGAGGTAGATTCACTGTAGTTCAAGCTTCTTTTGGAAGTCTGTTGCAACTTGCAGTAGGATGCTTTGATCACCTGAATGACTTTGCTGAGCTCCTCAGATGTGGATGCAGCTGGGAGAGGTCAGGTTTAAAATATAATCGTGATGACTGTATGCTTTAGATATTAGCTTCTGTGGAATCAGTGTTTAAGTACACTTTGAAGAAAGTTTGTAGTCTAATGCGTTGGGATAAAAACTTGAAAATTTGACCTAGCTGTCATACGGTCTCCCTGGCTCTCCAAAAGCCCACCAGAACTGCCTGTGACTGCTTTCTTGTTCAACCTAAGGTAGACTACTACACATCTTTGAAAAGAGGTTATGATGTGTATAATACTAATAATACTATTATGTAAGGTCCCATGTGTTTTAAAAAAATAATTAAAGTACTCAACCCAGCATGGGATACACTTTTAGTCCTGGTCAATTTGTAGTTCTGTAATTTTATTTTCTTTGTGATGAAGAGTGCGTGTTTCAGGGACATGCAGTCTTGCAGATAGAATGACTTGCAATATGTAGTGGCTGTAGAAAGTGGAAGCCACCAGCTCCCAAGCCAGAGGCAGCACCTTGAGAAGAATTGTATATCTAGTTTCAGGGTCTGTAGAAGATGAGTGTTTTGTGGAATTGGCTGAGTTATGTAGATGGTGCAGTTAGGCAAAACATGGAGAAAGTTGCTAATACTGTCCATGAAGTTCATATGTGGCTTCCCTAGAGCTGTGCAAAAAATTGCTTACCAGGTTTTTTTCTTGCTTCATTTGAAAGGTGACCCAACAGAGAGAGAGGACGGTAAGATTTGTTTTGGATTAAAGGAAACATTTTTCTGACTTCCAGAAAATGGGATTTTAGTTTTTTCGGGAAGCTGGCCGGGGATGCTTGGCTTGCAGTAAAACAGTGACTTGATAAACTGAGCAAAATTGAGAAGCCACCTGGATAGGAATAAGGGAATGAGAATGAGTGCTGTTCTTGGGATTTTCCAGAGTTGTGAGCAGAATTATATACATTTTGGCCTATTTTCACTATAACTGACAGCATTCTTCTCTGGGGAAGTGAATTGTTTTGGCTGAATGAATAATGAGAATTTTTGTTATTGTGTTTTCTTGCTATGGTACCAGCTGTGTTACCTGTAGCAGGACAAGATGACTTTTATCTGGCCTTTAGCTTTCTCAAAGTATACTTGCACTTAGAATTATCTCTTCCATGGTCACTTTGCAATGACATCTGCAAATTAGCAGTCACTTTACTGTCCAAGCTCATAAATCCCCCAGTAAACCAAGTAATTCTCAGCTGCAGAAATTTCAGATATTTTCTGTAGTGCAGACTACTTCCAGAATATATTTCTTTTGCAGGTCCTATTTTTATTTTGTTTTTGGTTTTATCTTAACTGTTGAGTTATAGGTATTTCATTATAGGGGAAGGTGGTAATTTTCCTAAAGCTAATTGATTTCTCTTAGTCCTGTACTGTGCCGCTGTTGTTTTGAGGATGCAGATGGATAGAAAGGATGAGAGCAAATGTGAATTAAAAAAAGAGTTGTGTTAAAACTTGTGTGTGGCATAGTCAATAAGTAGTGTCATTTATGCATTATCATGAAGTAATCAATATAACCAAAACAGCGGAAATCGGTCAGTAATCCAAGACCTTCAGTTGGTACACAATATTAACAAATTTATATTTATTTCATATTTCTTAATCATTATTCCTCTTGCCTTTGCTCTGCTTTTAAAAGATTTATTAATATTTAGCTTTCAGTGAAATGCATTAGTCTGTCTTTTTGCTTTCTAGACAAACTATGAAAACAGAATATACAGTCTGAAAGTAGAGTGTGGACCTAAATACCCAGAAGCACCTCCTACAGTTAGATTTGTAACTAAAATTAATATGAATGGAATAAATAATTCCAATGGAATGGTAAGTTGAAATGGTAAGATCAACCATGTTGTTAATTTATACTAAAAAATATTTCTGTGAAAGTCAGGTGAGGAATATGCATGTTGGACAGAGCTTTTGCATTTAGTTTTTGTAATATGAATACAGATTTAAATTGAGTTTTGGTGGCCTACTACTTCAAATCTTTGTGGCTTTTTGCAGCTTACCAATGAGACGAGCATTATTTATAATATTGACACAATTGTTTCTTTCAAATGAAGATGAAGGTTTTAGTTTTGAACAGGAAAACAACAAGTGTTTAAGCTGTGTGTAGGTATTTCCCTCATAATACTCTTATAAAAGAGGATTAGTTTCATATTGTAGCAGGAATATTACAAACTCTTTCTGATGTTTCCATTAATTAAAAATGGAGGTTGTTTCTGATGAGACTCACTCTGGATGTATTAATTCACCTGTAATGAACTGGTGTATTTATACTCTTGTTTCCTTTATACTGGATTTACTCAAATTTGAGGTGATTCTGAGCTTCGGTTTTAATAGATGTAGATGGTAATCACTTTCATTTCAAAGATCAATTTGCAGTAAGTTGCTTTCACTGATCCCGCAGTTAGGGTGGGATGAGTTCAGAGATGTAAGCCATGGCAGCAGCTCAAGCAAGTTTGTTACTCTGTTATTCCCTGGGTACGTAAATACTGTGAGCAATCGAGGTGCCCGATTGCTCAATGAGAGGAGGTGTGAGCTGTCTCGCATTTACAGTGTTATATGCATATATCAGCAGGGAACGCAATCACATTTGTCTGTACATTTGTCTTCAGTGAATGCAGAGTAATTGGATTAGGGTAATATCTAAAGGTGCATCAGCATCTTTGGATTTTAAATCATTTGTAAGATTTAAAAGAAAGGTGGACTTGCATTTCTGTAATTAACAGTACTGAAATGTGAAGCTCAAATGTCTCAATGACAGTAGCAGGGGGAGAGTTTCTCAGGGGTTCTTTTGAGCTGTTGTAGGTTGTAGAGTAGTGTTCAGGTTGGTCATCCAAAGCCAGTGCACTAATGCTTCAGAAATTATCTAAAATTACTCTGAAAATACTTTTATGTAGCTAACAATGTTACTCTACCTGAAGATCCTGTTAAAATTGCTATCTGCAAATTGGCTCATGTCCTTAATCAGAACTGTGGCTTGTTGTCTAAAGGTATGTGTTTATTGAGATGATGTGAGAAGCAAAAGCTGCTTATGGTATGTTTGGAAGGTGATTTTCATACCTCTTCCTAGTACCGTAGGAACCTGTATTACTGTGATTCAGTGAAAAAGTATGCTCTCATGGCTTCATCTCTGCATACCTCAAGGTATAGGTGTTGGTTTTCAGAAGCAGGACCTCGGACTAGCAGAGCCTGAAGGCTCGTGTTTACTGAAGCCAGTCAGCTTGAGCTTCTGTTTGGAAAAGTCTACACTCCCTCAGCTTGCTGAGGAACAGGGTGACTGCTGTGACAGGAAATCTGCCTGGTCGTTTTAAAAGCACTGTTCAAATTGAGTCATTGCTACAGGAAAAATCGATTTTAATAAGTTAATAACCTTTTGTAAAACCATCATTACTTTTTCCCTGAAAAAGATAAACTTGTGTATCTTATGAAGTATTTGCTATGCAAACGCATAACTTTTTTTTTTAATGGATTTAAATAGGACTAAATAGTATTTTTAATGAAAAGAATTTTCATAGGTAATGTATTTAAAACACATTTATTATGTAATTTTTAATCTGCCCATTGTCAGTGTCTTGCATTTTATCTTATTTTGTCTTTGTGCTTGTTAGAGAAACTGTGAGATAAACTGTGGGGGCATGTTCAGCATCCTGGAGCAGTTAATATTGCTGCTTCCTGATAGTTCCTTCATGTTTCTTCCAAGCTGTTCTCCCACTTTCTGGTCATCTTTCATTTAATAGATCATAAGTGGTTGGCTGCATTCTTTGAATTAATGGCAGGGTTTCATCTGCAGACATCCTCTGCTCTCTGTGCTTCTGCAGGCACCCTCGTTTTTGACATATGGCCAGCTTTTGGTCACATTGCTTATAGATGTCAGGAAGAAGTTGGTGACTTGCCAAAAAGAGACCTGAGATAAACAATAGCTGAAATTGTGTATCTTAGCAGGTTATACTCAAAACATTTTTAATGTTGTTAAGGTAGGCTTTGCAGGAGATGTGTGCCAGTTAACATCTGTGGAAAAGTAGGGCCCACACTGGGAGTTTTAGAGGGTGATGATTTCTGTTGAGTTAGAGTGAGTGGTGGAGGGGAAAGATGGGTAAGTGCAGTTACTAGAGATCTAAGGAAACTAGTTTCATACTACCCTTTGGACAGTGGTTCTCAACTTTCTTGACTTAAAAATCCCTTTACACTTCTCATGAAAAGTGCGTGTGTGTAATGAATTTATCAGTACTGACAGGTACAACTTTATTGACTTTTTGTTTGATTATTCTGTGAGAGAGGAGTTTGTAAGTAACTCTTCTGCCAGCAGCACATCCTCCAGAATCACTGATAAATTTAGTGCAGGAAAGGAGAGAACTAGTTCAGGAATATTTTATCTCGGAAGACTTAGGTGCTCTGAGGCACCCTGTTAAATTGTCTTTCTTTTCTTACCTGCAAGTTAGTTTTTTGTGGGTTTGTTCTTTTTAATTTACCTATGGAGCTGCTTTTGTATACAGGATTAGTTTACTAAGGTCAGAAAAATTAGTCCAAGTACTTGTGTAGAGCTGGACAAAACGTCTTTATGTGCTAATGGCATCACTGTTCTAAAACTGTAAATTATCATTCCTAATGCTACAGGGTTTTTTCTCTTGGAGACTTATGTATCCCATATTGATAAAACCCAGGTTGCATTCTGATTTGCTGTTTGTTTTGCCATTGTCTTTTAAGGTTGTCTGATTTTTGCATCTGTGATAGTGCTCCTGAGCAGTCTATCTTGCAGGATTTGCAATCACTTCTGTTCATTTAGATACCATTTACAGCTGGAAGTACTTGTTTCCTTTAAACCACTTGGGAGTCTCAGCTATAAATCTCTAAGCTGCTGTCCAGTTACTGCTTTGAGTATGTTTGCTGTAGACATTTCCTACTTGTTGAAGTTACTTGGAACATTATAAACACTGAATACTTTGCATCACTGTGTAAAATAATTTGTTTTATTTTCAACTGTTTACAAAAAAATGATGCATTATATATATTGCTTCTCTTGCTATTGTTCAAGGTTCCACAGTGGTGTACCCCCCCAATAAAATAGTCAAAATACAATAGTCTTCAGATTGCAGTTTGCAGCTTTATTAGCTTTTATGTGACCTTGAAATGTCTCCCTCTGTGTTCCAGGGTGCTCATTTGAATATTACATAATGCTTTTGTGTGATTTGAACATAGTTTGTGTCACTCTCTTAAATGTCTTTAACTGTCTTATCGTTGTTCTTCATAAAGTGAGTTTATTATGCACTAACTTGGAAATCAATTCTGCAACATAGACAATGGAACCTGAGCCAAAATCTTTACTGCTGCAAGATGTTATGAAAGAAGTTGGTGACTTGCAGAAAAGAGACTTGAGATAAACAAGCAACAAAAAAGTCACGTTGCAGCAGTCTTTAGTCGGAAAACATTAATAGCAATATTAAAGCAGAGTTTACAGTCTGTGAGTTTTTTGTTGCAAATTCCCAGCAAAAAAGAAAAGCAGGAGTAGCTTACTCTTTCATGATCAGCTCTCATGTTCCAGTCTTTGTAGAACTGCATTATTTGAGCAGCAGTGGTGACTGGCTGCTGTGTGCTGTAATTGAGGCAAACATCCAGACCTGAGGGAGCTGACAAAGGCAAAATTGAGGAGGAGCAAGGAGAAGGAAGATGGTGTGAAAGGAGAATTTCCAGACTGAAGTTAGATGTTTGTTTCTGTAGTCCCAGAGCAACTTCCTTTCCAGCCATTTTGTCTCCTATTTGCTATGTTAACCCAAATACCCCTTTAAAAAAGTAGTAATAGTACAGGAATGACAGTGATGACTTCACCAGTGCTAACTTTCAAAACCTTTCTGTATTAGCTCATACACTCGTGTATTTTAAACTGGCATGATGTTGCTGCATAATAGAGCTTTTCTTTTGATGCTGTTTTATTTTTTTTTAATGTTTGCAATAATTATTAAATAATCTGCCTTTTGTAGTGTAGCTTGATGATACACTGTCGTTGGCAACTCTACTGACTTTAAGGAGTTCTGAGGACTCTGAGGAGAACATTGTGTGAAAAGAAATGCTTATAGTGCTGAGCTGTGAATAAGGTCAAGGATCCTGCTTAGGGACTTCTTTGCAAGGTGTTGTTTTAAACTGGGTGGGTTCTCTCAGTTCAGTTCAGAAAATATTTCCCCGTATGTGGTTTACCTGAGCTTAGGCAGTAGCACTGCTAAAGGAGCAAGAGAAGGAGCAGAAGTTTCTTGGGATAGTATTGCTGCCCAAGCCAGCATGTTGTTAAACCTTGGCCTCAGTTTTCTCCTGCAAAAAGGCTTAGTCTCATCTGGTGTTCTGAAAATAGACAGCATCACTTCAGATAATCTAGAAATAAGACATCTGTGTTAATGTTCTTATTTCTTATTCCAGGTTCTTTTTTCTTTCAGCTTGCCCTAATTAAGATGGGATAAGAAACTTCTTGATGTTTTATGCTACCTAAATCATAAAACAGTGGTTTCCAGCACTCTTGTAGCCATGTGGGCTGCCCATGCTACTCTACCGAAGGAATCCAGTAGCATACAATAGCCCTATTCCTGCCCCAGGGCCTGCTTTGCAGTTGCACAGCTGTAGGCCCCTCTATGCTCTTAAGTTCCTCCCTGCAGGGGCTGGGACTTAACCTGCTGCCAAAACAATTCCCAGGATGACTTTCAATTGCTGACTTTCCTATGGAAACCTCCCCGTTACAATATAATTGTGTAAATTGTCCCACAGGTTTTATAAACGCATAGGAGAAGTCCCATGTCCTTTCCTTTCAGTTCATATTCCAATTGGTAAGTGATGTACAGTAATCTTCACGGCTCCGTAAGATGACTTACTGTGAGAAGGATGCAAGGAACTAAGAAATGTCCAAGCATTACAAACCAGTTATTTCAGTATTTCAAGACATTTCAGTGGCTCAAGATGTATCAGAAGCACCATGTAATATGGATGTGAAAGAAATCACTAACAACACTTGTAGCAAAGAAATAATAAGGGAAATGTTCCTTTAGAAAGGTATTCTACGGACTCTTGTATGGCAGGTTCTTTTAAAGAACTGAGGAACACCCAGGTGCATGTATTAGCATAGTGAAGGTGATTGCTTGTTTCTTTTTTTGGGCTAATTTGAAAAAAACTATAAATTTTGCGAGATAGCAGCTCCAGTTTTGCAGTGAACAGTTTGCTGATGTCCTCCTCCCCTCCTCCTTTCCTTCTCACTAATATAAGTAGCAGCACAGATGGAAGGGTCCACCTGCATGGATTTTATTGCAGAATCTTTATCTGTGTGTAAGTATGTGATTGTTTTCCTTAAAATATTTTAGGAACACAGAGACTTTATGCCACAGAGAAGGTGTCAGGGAATGCTTAGACTGTTTCTTAGAGCAATTAGGTTGATAACAGTTATTTATGTAGAGATTTTGTGTTCCATCATAAATTAGATTTCTCTGTTCTTTTTCCAGGTGGATGCACGGAGCATACCAGTGTTAGCAAAATGGCAAAATTCATATAGCATTAAAGTTGTACTTCAAGAGCTAAGACGTCTAATGATGTCCAAAGAAAATATGAAGCTTCCACAACCTCCAGAGGGACAAACTTACAATAATTAATTTTAGCTGATTCTCAAACTTCTGTCTTAAAACAACAACCTTCTACTCATGTTAATGTCTTGATTAAATCTCACAATGCAAACACCCACACATTAAAGAATTTCAGCTGGTATACATGACCTGGACATTTGTAAGAATATATATAATATATGTATGCCCAATATGTTTTCAGGCACTATGGGAGAAAAAGGCAGCACAATTATTTTTTTTTCTCTTATTGAGGCACTGTCATTTAAGCATAAGCCTGAAATAGCCTATAATTGGAATTCAGGTTTTACAAGATGAAAGCATGACAGAAAGTGTCAGATTGCTGTGGAATAATATATGTTACTGAAAATAATTTCTGGAGAAGGCAAAATATAAATGGCATGCTTTATCCATCTTGCTTAGTAAAAGAGCTGCAGTTAAATTTGTTTTAAGGTAGCAGGTACAGTGAATACCGTTGCTCATCTTGTTTAATTTTGCAAGGGTGTGGGTGCCGACTACTAGTAGTGTCACAAAGTATGTTCAGGATTGTTTTGATTCCTGTATTTATAAAATGGGGGGATTAATTTCTGTTAAGCAGCTCCTGTGTTACATGTATCGGACATGGCAAGTATTTGTTTACAGTCTTTGTTCTAATAAACCATGCATTTAAGTTTAGTGAAACAAAGGAAATGTATGGATATGTGATTGAGATTAAAGTTAGTCTTAAAATGTAAATAAAATGTGGAAAGTGTCTGAGGCTGTGCCATTTCTATGATAGTCATGTAATATATGTACAGTAACTGGCAGAAGTAGTGGAAAGCCAAACAATATTGCTGCTGGTGTTACATGCACCTTTTGTTCTTATCACTTCTGTATGCTTAGTTTACTTGAGAGGTCAAGATATTCCATATGTTGCAGGGGAGTAAGTTCTGTTATCTGTAATATCACTTCTTTAGACAAACTTGCACTCTGTGTGTGTGTATATAAATATATTTTAAAAAAACCCCAAACACCAAACCAACCCCAAAATAAAAACAAACAAAAAACCCTTGCCTACCCATCTTCCCTTTAGTTCCCGTCCAGATTCTTTTGAGAAATGAGCGTAACTTTCACTTTGCTTACTTGACCTCTAAGCAGTTTTCAGATCACATTGCTGAAGTCTGTCCTACTTCTCAGTCCTTTGTCTTGCTTTCTTGCATCTTTTCCTCTTTTATGTTACTTGCCTTTTTTTCTTGTCTGTTCTGCTTTTGCCTTTTCTGAAATACACAAAAAAGAAATTTCAGGAAGCTTTAGTAAAAGGTACACCTGTGCTACAGATCATCATATTTCCTTCTGCTTGACATGAATCATTTGCTGTGATGCCACTGTGTTCGTAGCAAGAAGCTTTCTGCCTTTCCTGCAGTCCTTAGTCTATTTTTTCAATGTATTCTGTCTGGTGGGAACACTGGTTTTATTTCTTTTACTGATTTCACATAAGCAAGTAGTTAATGCTGTTCTTTTGGATATTATGCGTTCTTTCCCTGCCCCTCACCTTGGAGAATGCAAACCTTTGCTCATTTTGGTGAGAATATGTAACATGGGGAGTGAGTCAGCTGTTTGCATTCAAAGTTTTATTTAGTGGTTCTTCTGAAAAAGTAGATACAATCAAAAGCCATCAACAGCTAGGTAACTTTCTTTGATAAGCCTTTGTCTGTTTCTGATGTAAACAATGAACCTTTAAAAGCAATAAACTAGGTGTTTGTTTGTTTTTTTTTTTAACGGAAAGGTTTAATTGATATTTGTCTATTTATGCTTTTTAGACAAATTGGGCACTTCCAGAATTGGTGGATTTATAGCTGCCAGCTACCTCGTGTCTCTGTTTATATAACGTATCATTTGTGATGGTTTGGCTGAAGTGCATTGCAACATTTTTTTTTCCTTGATTTAACTTGAATGATTTTGATGCCATTAAATCTTCTTTCTTACACTAACACTGCTAATCTATCAATTAATCAATTAAAATAATGGAACTGTATGGTTCTGGAATGTGAATTTTTGGGAAGATTTCAACATAAACTATTGAGAGAATGCTTGTAGACTATTACATGGTTGGTAACATAATTTAAGAGACTGGCTTATTCATAGAGCATCAAGACGGGCCTGTTGTTCACGCGATTGTGTGTGGTGTGAGGTGATCCTGTAATAGTCTGTCCATTTGTATCAGTGAGAATCTGCATATCCAGCTGTAAACAGATACATTTTGCAGAAGGAAAAATCAGTGCTGGAGGGAGTTGACGTGATCTCTGACGCTTGGAGTATGTAATACATGGATGACTATAAAAATATTCCTGCAGTGATCTTAGGTGTGTTGGTTTTCCATTTTGCTCACACTGGGACAAGTCTGAAGTGTAATTAATTATGAAATTTTAAGATGTCTTCAACTACGGCATAAAGTTGAGAGCCTCCTCGAAACTCTTCTACTACCTGAAGAAGATTTTGAAGCGCTGTGCTTACTCTCCTTCAGAAAGCATTATGTTTTGCAGGTATCTATGTCTGATCAATGTTCGCTTCGAATTTGCTTTCTCATATTTTTATGGTCTCTCCTAGGTAACCTAATGACAGAATTTTAATTTTCCTTTCACAAGTATTTAATTTGTGTTACATTCTTTTGGCAAGATTTGAATTTGCCATTGTTACCAAATGTGTATTTTTTTTTTTCTTTTCAAACCCATATTTGAACATCTTGCAAAGCAGAACACCATTTGAAGCCAGTTGAGTGAGGGACAAAGCAGAAGAGCTCTAAATGTATAATTCTTTTCATGTCGGTGGTCATTGGCTGAGATTTAAAGTAGCTTCGTGCACTGAAGCATTGCCAAAGTTCTTGTGTTTTGGTTGTTTGAGGCAGGGATACGTTTTCTATGAAGCAAAGTAAAAAAGCCAAAGATGATATGATTCATACTTTGTTAAACCTTAAGATACAATGAGCAAGCCTATGGAAATAGCCACATTACAAATTATGTGCCTTACTCATAGATAGACAAGTACAGAAAACGTTGCAAGGTGTGAACCTACCACTGGCCTTGATGGCTTTCCTCTTCCTGGACGCAAGCTGGGAATACTTTTTATCAAGCAAGACAGAGTCAGCAGTGAATCCTTCAGCTATTATCAAATAAATGCATAATGTACATTCCTCCTAGATGTTTGGTACTGTATAGGAGATACCTAAAGAAAAATTCTAGTACGTATTATGACAGTTGATCATCTATAATGATAACAACTGTATAATTTAGACAAGTGTTTGTGTTTTACATGGTTACTTATATGATGAGTTCGTGGAGATGTATTTCCTGTTTAGTAGCTTTTGGGACAATAACTCAAGGCCTGAAAATATTTGTTACACTTCTCTTATGCTATCTTTTGATGCAGAAGGCACACTTAGTAGGCCACAAGATGATTGTCCTGCAGCAGAGGCAAGATGTCTGACTACTACTTGCTTTAATTCTGGCCTCTAGTTTATGAAAACTCAGCCAGATTGCCCTGGTGTGGCTAGTTTCAACTGCTAGAGGAGGAGTAAACTGGTACTGAGCAAGTCTGAGTATGCGTTACTGTGCCAAAGAAGGATGACTTAAAACTACTGTTGGTCTTTTATGTGAGTAAAATTCCGGGTAGATGTGAAGCAGTGGGACAAAATACGTGTCTCGTCAATGTTTCTAAGTTCAGAACTCTTTTGTGAAGCTTGAAACATTTCTGAGGTGGAGAGGTATTGAAGGAACATGAATGTCTGTACTATTTATTTGATAATAATGATAATAAATTTAAAAAAAAAGCTTTAAAACTTGTTAATTCATATGTGTTAACTCTCTCTGTTGAAACAATTGTGGGAGATGTTTTTTTCTGTTCCCTGTTATGGTTATTGCCTTATTCCCTGAAACAATGTGCTGTACCTTTTCTGTTGCAGACCTAACTGATCATGGACTAAAGTATGAAGGATATAATGCTGGAAATATAAAAATAACATACTTGGTGCTTTAAAAAACTCCCCACAAAATAACTTCTTACATTACCATAGTGTTACTATCATAGTGGTCATAGTGGCTTATAATTTTGTTGGGTTTTTTCTTTCTTTTTTTAACTAAATGGATGTATACTTTCAGCTCAATTTGTAAACAGCTGTAAGTTTATGTACTGTCAATTCTGTTCTTTAAAATACAAATCATAAGCCAACTCTCAAGTAGCATTTCCATATTGAAGCAGTTCTATAAAGTTTTTCAGTCTTTACCATTTTAAAATAGCACTAAATATAAAAAACATTATTTATATGAGATGCAAACTGTATACATGGATAACTTAATGGAAGATGTTGAGATAATGCACATATAACCCGTGTTTTGTATCTCTTGATAAAATTCATGTTTTCTGTACTAGTTTATGACTTTTCACCATTTCTTAACAGCAGCATCCCAACCTTCTGCTTTTAATATAAGCAGTATGGGTAAAATGTAAACATGGTTTTATAATCTATAAACTACATAGTTTGGGTTAGAAAACCCCAAACTGTGTATTTGTTGAATCAGAAGTACTGAAGGAAGGGCTGTGCAGTTGTACTGTGAAGGTTTTCCTGAGCTGATTTGTGCTTGTTCCCACTCTGCTCCCTGCTGATTGTTACAGATGTGTAGGTATGCTGATTTAACATATTGGCTATTTCAATTTTAATTAATATTATTATTATATCCTATTATTATTTTTTTAAGCAAGTGGGAATGAAAAGGGAAGAGGGGAAGGGTTTGATTTCCCTCTGCAATTTCTACTAAAAGATTACCAAGAAAAGTAACCTGGTAGAGGTAAACACATCTCTTACTGACTTGACTTGAAAATAGCCCGTTAAGAATTTTCTGTATTTTTCCAATTGTCATAGAAATAAAAGCTGTTTCAATTAGGATGAGAGCAGCTCAAACAGTAGAGCTGTGAAGTCATGAAGATACAGAAGAGGGTATTTCTAGCAGCTTTTCCAGCATCCTGAAAATTGGGTTAATGTGGGAGTGAGGGTTCAGCTTTGCAGAATGGCTTTGGGAAATGATGTAGTGTTTGGAACTCCTTAAAGTCAGCCTGGCAGGATTTAACCTAATTCTCTTCATCTCTTTCACTTTTTAAAGATAGAATATTCCTGCATTTACAATTGTTAAAACATTCTGGTGAAGTAAAGCAGGTTGAGATGACTTTGTCTCTCTTAAGTTTTGGCAATACTTGCCACCACGCGAGCTGTGTAAACCAAAAGCATGGAAGTGTGTGGTGGTGACATCTGGCTCTTTAGTTCCCACGTTATCTAAGTGGTTGGTGATCAGCAGTTTTGGATTTAAATATGTGTGTGTAGTTAAGAGAGTCAATACTAATCTGAGAAAAATCTATACTATTACTGAGAAAAGTCCGTACTAAAATCTCTGCTTTTGTAATGGTAGCAGGCAAATTGCCAGCAGCCCTGACCTTTTCTGGCCTACAGATTCTTCCAGTGTTTGTTGTTTGCTTGACTGCAGTTTTGGGAGAGAACATTACTTCCCATCTCTGGGAGGTATGTTGCACTTTGAACTCTGGGACTGTCTGCTTCTGAGAAATCTAAAATAACTCCTTGCCACAACATCACAATTTGAGGATTTGTGGACATGGTCATAGTCATCTTGGGTTGTGTTTTCTGAAACGATTTCCTGTCATATGTACATTTTTTTCTGTCTGAAGATTTGCAGATTAAATTTGCTGTATCATATGATGCTACTAACCTGTTGCACTATGTGAGATTTATTACAGCATTACCAGAAAATGTTTCAACATCTATGTCCTTTAAACCAGCTTCATATGTGTGAGTTGTTGCATTTGTAGGAAAATTCTCATGCCAAGTTAGTACTATACTTTCATTCCTTAAATGCTGTAACTTTGAAATACTGAAATAATATGAAATGAAAGTTGATAGCCATGACGTTTCTAGTTAACAATGTCTTTATATCTCTGTTCAATGACTGTGATAATGATTTGCTTCCTTGGGCTGTCATTCAGATTGTGCATTAAACACTCATTATTTCAAGTCTTTGAGTGTCACCTCAATTAGTAGTGTAATGGTTTTTGATCTTTGGAGTGGGATGCTGTGAATAGAGTACTGCTTTGGAAGCTCTTCGTTCTATCACCCTGCTTTCAATCTGTTGAAAAATATATTCTGAACTGCTCACGTTCCTTAGGGTAGAAACTATTTCTTCTGGCATTTCAAAACCTCTTCACTTTTACCTTCAAATTTGTTTGGAATTGGTGTGTTACTCATGCAGTGTTAACAGCATTAACTCGCAGTGTCTAATCCTTTATTGTATTTTTGTGATTGTATAATCCTGTAATATCTGTATGATTCTAGTATTAAAACTGAAGCCAACAGGAATGGTGCACTGCTTTACTTTACAGATGGACAAATCATATGTGCTGCACTAAATGAGCCTGTGGCCGAAGACAGGAGGGCAGTGGAGAGGGAAGAAATTCTTGTCATTTAAGTATATACAACTCCTGACACCGTTCAAAAAGTACGTGGTTCTCTGTCTACTTAAAATTGAGATGCCAACTAAGTATTTGCCTGGCTTTTTACATGCTTGCCACTACAGAAGTAAAATTACGTTATATAGCTATCTAGATAGAAGGGGGACTGGTAATTTGTGCTCAGGTAGGAGGGGCTTAGTACAACCATAGCAAGAGTTAGAGTTCTGTGGTAGGTGCTTTTATGTGTAATAGCTGGAATCTGATTTATGTCTGTACTATTTAAAGACAAGTGGCAAAATGTTTTAGTATTAAATTCATGCTGTATCTCTACTGCCGTTTGGTGGGTAGTTCTTATTTTCTCTGGCTTCCAGTTTAGCAACTCTGTATTTTCATCGTATTGGTTGGTGTTATTCCATCCTGGTCTTTTAAGGGATGAAGAACACATGTGATGCATGCATGCACATACTCTTACGCTCACAAAACATTTAGGCAAATAAAATTGTGTTGTTCCTTCTTCTCCATTGTTTGGGAGGGAGTTAAATGAGCTAGCCCAAAACTTTTTATTGGAATGGCCAGCTGCTCATATGTGGTAGCTGCATTTCTGCTGTGCAACGCACCTCACCTGTCTTCCACATCACCAAGTAGCAGAGGTCCAATTCTTTGCTGATCTTTCTAGTTTCAAGGGAGCTTTTCCAGGTCCTAACTGGAGGCAGCCTGGCTCAGCCTGCTTATGTTTACCAAGGAGGAGAGAGCTGTGCCAGTGTCTGCCCACCTTCCTTATTCTGCCGTTGCCCTTTTGCAGAGTCCCATGGCCTGTACAGAAGCTGCTTGGGAGTGGAACAAGGAGTTCTGTGGCCCCCAAATGGGGTCTTGGTAGCTTAAAAGCATAGTTTCCCCCCCGCCATTGGCCTTCCAAAACTTTCCTGAGTAAAATTCAATTTATAACTTGACTCCTCGAAGCATTTACTCAAAGAAGTGTGTAGGTAGCTTTTAGTGATGATGAACACAGATTCCTTCTTTCCCTCCTTGTCTCCAAAGCAGCCATTCCCAATTAGGCTGCGATGAGGTAAGAACACTTTTAAGTCAGATAGCACGCCTTGCAGGAGTCAGAAATTAGTGAAAAACCTGGGAACTGGTTGCACTCTGGATTCTCTGGTCTCCTCACACAGGTGGGGGCATTTTATCTTACAGTATTGAGAAGAAAGTATTTTTTCATCATTGCCTCTGATTTTCTTTATCCATGGCAAAACTTGTGTTTTGGAAGCTCTTGAATAAGCAGAAAGATCCTTGTGTGATGTTTGGAGAAAAAAACACTGCAGAAAGCAGGACAATCCTTATGCAGACTTTACAGAACTGAAAATATACTGTCTGAAATAATTTTCAAAAGAAAGATGAAGACTCATGTTCTGCACTGGGAGGTGTTTGTGTATGTCACAGTGACAGCCAAAATGCTTAGGTTTTGGGTCAAATTCTTACAGGCTAATTAAGCAGTATGTATTCCTAGCAGAGGAACGTCTGGTACAGAAGCTTTTACAACCCCAGTCTGCATTCATCTTCATGTCTCTCAGTCTTCAGGTTTCATTGTAAATGAACAAAGCTCCGTATGTGTATGTGTTTTGTAAGGTCTTGTCTATCCTCTGGAGAGTTCTCAACTCCTGCATCTCAGGGATGCAGCAATGCCTCCCTGCAATCTCAAATCTTGCTTTGTTTTTCACCATCTAGCTTTCTAACCCTGGCCATTTGTGCACTGCTTCTCGGAGGTTCATGAACTATATTTCAGATTCGTGAGTGTACTGGTGGGTTTAAGTTGACTATAGAAGAGTCCATGGGGAAAAAATAATTAGGGATCAAAGTTTGAAAACATTGTTATTCTATTTTGTTTTTTAAAATTTGAATGCACGAGTGGGTGATTGTGAGAGTTTGCAGTACAGCTGAGCCGCTGCTGCAGGGACCGAGTCTGATGGAAGAGGAGTTGTCAGCTTTGGTTTTCTGGCAACTAGGGACAGCAAAGGCAAATGCTCAGGTGTGCTCTTATGGATGGGGATGATATTCCTGTTTGGGGAAAAACAGCCATCCTGTTTATGTAACAGATCATCGTGACATGGAATGAGGAATATCTGTGTTGTCTGTGAGCAGTGTGACTTGGCCTCATCTGTTTCCCTTAGAAATGTAGCTTTGGTTTCAGTGTTCCTCCCCAGCCCCCATCTGTATTGTTCAGTGGATTTTGTATTTTTGTTTGTGCTGCAATCTTTATAATACCCAGATCTATTCACATATACTGTTTGGTCTAACACAGCTAGAAAATGACATCATACAAATTCCCATGTTCCGGAAATAAATGGGCTAAATGGAGACCTTGGGGTAGCCAGTCTGGCATACCTGATTGAAATGGTGATGGGGTCCCAGCCAGGAGCTCTGCTCAGGTGCCTGCTTTTGCCTTGGTTCTGCTTTCTTTTGCTCCATTTTAAACTTGGAATAGGACTAGTTAAACCCAACTTTTGTGCAAGCAGAAGTTAGCAGTCTAATCTCAAAACATTTTTATGCTTAAACACAAAACGAAGGTCTGAGCTTCCATTTGTGAAGCACTTACACTTTTTACATCATTAGTGTACATAATAGTCAGACTCCTGCTGTTCCTTAATTCACCTTTGACTGGGGGGATTTAATCGATCACACAATGTGTATTTGTTGTCAGATAACTTCACTATGGATATATTGGTGGCAGGTACATTTATTTCCCCGTATCCGAAGGAAAGTAACATTAAGTTTTCTAATGCATTTTCTGTTGCTCGTAGCTATTCACACGGTTTCCAGCAACAATTATTTTCTGCAGTATTTGATTTCCACCTAGATCAATTCTCTTTAACTTGTTCTCTTTTTTGTCACATTGATTGTCGCCAGGTCTGCAATTTGCATAGTTCTTTTGAAATCTCTAGAATTAAATGCCTGACTGAGCTGGCAAAAAACCCCCGTCACAGTGTGCGAAATTGGACTTAGGCCATTGCTATATCCCGACATGGATGTGCCCCCCTGCCCTGGGTAGTATTTCCTTCATGACACGTGTTGTTACATTTGGGAAGTGTGAGCAGTGGGCTACAAGGAACCTTTCAGCATTGCAAAACCATAGGTCCAAAAGACTTTATTTTGGGTAATTTGCATGTGGCTTGTGTAAAGAACTTTTCTTCTCTCTTGACCTTTAGTACTCACTAATTCACAACCAGGAACTATTTATGTTTCTTCGTTGCCTGGAAAAGAGTAGGCTTTGGGGTGACCCAGTTGCAGCCTTCCAGTACCTGAAGGGAAACTAAAAGAAAGATGGAGGGAGATTGTTTACAAGGGCGTGTGGTGACAGGACAAGGGGGAATGGCTTCAAACTGATAGAGAATAGGTTTAGATTAGCTACTAGGAAGAAATTTTTCACTTTGAGGGTGGTGAGGCACTGGAACAGGTTAACCAGAGAAGTTGTAGATGCCCCATCCCTGGAAGTGCTCAAGGCCAGGTTGGATGGGGCTCTCAGCAACCTGGTCTGGTGGAAGGTGTCCCTGTCCATGGCAGCGGGGTTGGCACTAGATGGTCTTTAAGGTCCCTTCCAACCTGAACCATTCTATCATTCTGTGATTCTGTGATTATTTGAGATGAGATCTTGCCAAATTTGTCCAAATGCCAGTTAGTGGAGAGCAGCAGAAATCCTTTTGTACTCTTTGGTTACCAAAGTCATGCCTTGGAGGTGGCAAACACACAGCATGCTGCTGATTTTGATTTACAGTAAACATTTGACGTGCATTGAGTCTTTTTCTCCTTTGACTGAGCTGCCAACTTGCAAACTGCCTTGGGTAAAGCATCCAAGGTGTAGTACCTTTGGTAGAGAGAACACCTGGTAGCCCATGAAAGTTTGGATTATTTGCCTTCACACAAAAAGGTTTATAAGAAGTGGCTACAAGAAAAAACATACAGGTAAATTTACCTTACATAGTGTTAAGTTATCTCTAAAACTATGTGTAATTTGGACACTACAGGGAGATGCCTGATAGCAGAAGGAATTAAGAAATAGTTATTTACTGTTTCTGTACACAGGAGAATATTTTGAATGTAAAAGGGGGCCAAGGGATTAAAAGCATATTTTGTAAGTGCTTGTGCTCTTCACAGTTATTGAATACACAAAAAAGAATTAAAATATTAACTTCTCAATGTATACAGCTGAAAAGGAAGAGACTTTGCAGAAGTTTGGGCAAATGTTCTGTTACTGAGACTTCTTGAAATTAATTGTAATTAATTTTTAAATTACAATTAATTTTAAAAATTACTATTTAAAGTAATTAACTTTTAATTTTTTCCTCTTAGCATAATCTGCAGGAACCATGGTGTTTGAATCTCAGTAGGCCTGCTCTAGTCCTAGATGATACTCAAAATAAATCGGTCATTGTTATTGGTGCGCAGTTATTACTAGAAGTGTAAGTTTAGGAAAGACAGAAACTGGAGGTAAAAGTTTGCACATTTACATGATGGGTGCTCAGTGCATTACTTGCAGTCAAAGGAAACAGGGATTACTTTGAAATGTGTCCAGAGTGGTCTACCAAATGCCTAATTACTGGGCCACGTAATTGATTTTGATATGATGTCAAGCAGTCAACATCTGAGAGCAGACTGCACCGGTACTTTTATATTAAAAAAAAACCCCAAATGCAAACCAAAAAATCCAGCTGTGTTCCTTACCCAAATGAAAATGGCTTTCACCTGAGCATAGACCTTTGTTGACTATACACTTTTAAAAGAGATATTGGCAAGAGCAGCCTGTTGTTCAGGCAGTCACGGTTAATTATCAAAATGCTCTAAAAATGGAATTCGTGTGTTTGTGAGAGGCAGCATGGCAAATAATCCTGTGTTATGGTCTGAGAGGCAGCTGTGCCTTCCTGTTTCTAGAACAGAGCGGGATCGATGTCTGCTGATGGGGCTAATCGGAACAGCAGTGGGGGTGCTGGAGTTTTTGATTCATCAGATTAATTAACTCTCTCATCAAATTGAAATGGAACCTGGTGGAAGGTGAGCAAGAGAAAGTCAGAGTGACATTTTCTGTGTTAGTTTATTAGAAAATGCACAGTGTCCAATTTTAACAGCCTGAAGGTGCTGCCTGTGGAGATGAGTGTGGAGATCAGATCCCCTTGTGGTCCTTTGTGTACACACATGTTGGTGTCCTTTGCTACAACTTGGCCTATAGTACAGTATAATATCTGATTTTGTTCCTGGTATGGGATTGATGAAAGCAACATTTTTAATATACTGTGGCCTTCCTCTTCCTCCCTGTACACTGGAGGTGTGTGCTGCTTTAGGTCTGGGTGATATCCAAGGGAAGGGATTAACCTTCATTATGGTACTTAGTGAGTGTGGACCTGGTATCAGAGATGTTATTTCTTTCTATGGCTGGGGCAGCTACATTTTCAGTAATAGATTATTGTGGAATTATTAATTTTCCCTTGATGTCTGTCATTATCTCTGTGATAATTGGAATGGTGGTGGTAAAAATCACTGAATGGCTAAACCCAGTGTAAATGTTAAGGCATCTCCGACCCTGACTGCTTGCTTTTCCTCACCTGTATAAGGAAGCAGGTGGTAAAACTTGGACTTGGCTTGTGATATCTGTGGTAGATTGTGTAAATATTGAAGAGCTTCTTGTGAGAAGGGGTTTTGAGCTTTTGTTTGAGCTGACTCCTGGCTAGGGAGGGTCAGGAATGCTGTCAGCTGGTGCTGGGGGGAGCCTGTAAAACAATCAAGCAGGGTATGCAGCCAGCAGCACTTTGTGCAGGAGGAGGCCAGGGTCTGGCTGACAGTGCTTCTGTGCTCAGCAGCAGTGGCAGGGAGCTGCCAGAGGTGGTCCCCAGCACTCGCAGAGAAATTACCCCTGACTCCCTGACTCAGCAGAGGCCACAGCCCAGAGCAAGCTGCTGAGGAGGGTGCAGCTCTGCAGATTTGGGGCTGGAGCAAGGCAGATGAGCTCCTTGTCTGCACAGATGTGGTGGGATAGCTGACACTGCTGCAGCACTACAGTGGCGGGATAGAGGCTCGTTAGGAAGGCCACACCATAGTTTGAAGTGGGAATTGTTCTTTACTTGTCAGAGAAGTGGGAATGGTTGGAGATCTGCTTTGGGAGAGATGAGAGTCAGCTGAGAGCTTGCAGATCAGCGTTAGAGGGCACACCAACACATGGGGTGGTGTTGTGGATGTCTGCTGTAAACTGTGAGGAATTAGACAAAGCTGTCTTCAGATATTTGGAAGAAGTCTTTTGGTTGCTGGCCCAGATCCCTGTGGGAGTCCAGCCAAACACCCCAATATCTGCTGGAAGGACAACACATCAGGGCACAAGCGGGTTTCTGGAGGTTTCTGGAATGCATTGATAACAACTTCCTGATAGGTGATCAAGAAGAAAATGAGGGGACATACTCTGCTGGACCTTGTACTTGAAGAAAAGGAAAGACTGATCAGGGCTGTGAGGGTTGAGGGCAGCAGTAACCATGAGATTGGGGTGTGTGGGATCCTGAGATGAGGGGGAAAAGGTGAAGGACTGGACTTCAGGAGAGCACTTTGATCTGTTCAGGGATCTGCTTGGAAGAATCCCAAAGGAGATCATCCTGGAGAGAAGTGGGGTCCAAGAGGGCTGATTGGTTTTCAGGGATTATCTCATCCATGGTGAGGTGTTGTCCATTCCAATGAGAAAATCAAGCAAAATCAAGCATGGATTTACAGCGGACAACAACCTTTTACAATAACATGGCTGGAACAGTGGCTGTTCTTTATTTCAGCTTTAGCAAGGCTTTCATCACTGTCTCCCATGACAGTCTCATAGACAAACTAATGGTGTATGGTTTAGATGTTTGGACAGTGAGATGGGTTTATGTGGCAGAACTGCTGGGCTCAAAGCATTATGATCAGTGGCATGAAGTCCAGCCAGAGGCTGGTCCTCAAGGGTGTACCCCAGGGGTCAGTCCTGGGGTCAAATACTGTTGAATATGTTCACTAATGACCTGGATGATGGGACAATGTTTTGGTGCACCCTCAGCAGACAAAAATAAAAATAAAAGAAAGCAGTGCTTGGCAGGCCATGACTGTGATGCCAACAGCCTCCTGGGCTGCATTTGGAGTGTTATCAGCAGGCTGAGGGAAGTGATCTTTCCCCTCTCTTCAGCGTTGGTGAGGCCATATCTGGAGTACTGGGTCCAGTTCTGGGCTCTCCAGTGCAATGGAGACATGGATGTGTCCTCTTGGAATCAAGATAATGGAACAGTACTGACAGCTGCTGAAGGACAGATCTCAATTGCTTCACAGAAATGCAAGGGAAGAGTTATTCTCCAGAACAGATGGAAGCTGAATGTATCAGAGGTAAATATTAAAAAAATGAACAAGTTTAGGTTTTCCATGAGGAAAGCATATATAATCCTCTTGGAATATTATTTCCCTTTTTTCTTATATACAAACTATGCATATGTTTATAAAATATATAAATGGTGGATAAATACACATGCAAATGTGTATATATGCATTTGTATGTATATACAAGCATGTGTGCATATATACACACTAAAGTATAAGTAAATAATACATAGAAAGAAACCACACTTTGACTCCAGGTCATCACAACAACTGTTACACACACTGTTGGTCCTGTTTGATTATAAAATCTGTCTGATTGTATTATTAATACAGAAGGTCAGGAGGTAAGCTCTGACATCAGTACAAACATGTAATTCCTGCCCTGGAAGACCTTCCCATCTAAATACCTCCTTTAGCTGCAGATGAGCAGAACTCTTTTTTTGTGCACTTTGCAGTTTGGCTGTGCTGCACGATGCATTTACAAAACACTTGGTGGGACAGGCTGCTCGGAAGGCTGTAGCACTGCGACCTCAGAAACACCAGGGATGTGCTTGACCTGCACCCACAAAGTATCACAGCTGAGCCCTGCGGAAGGCAGCGAAGGACGTGGGAGTTGAGGAGTTCTGGAGACAGCATGGCTGTGGTCAGCCCAAACACAAACAAACAAACCAAAAACCCGGGGTGACCGAGACATGTGTTTTGAATGTGAGAATGCCCAGTGTGAGCGATGTCCTTCTGGTTAAAATGAAGCAGGAAACAGCTTGCTCACATATATTCTGTCCACTAATAATAGCCGCAAATTCATGAAGGTAGTTACTGATCTCAGATTTGAAGGCTCCACTCAGGCAAAATGCCTGAAGACAACAGAGAGTGGTTTTTTGTGCATATTCTTAAGGTCCTTGAACCCTGCTTCGGACCTGAAAAGGGCTTTGAGGAGTAACAACGTTTCCTTCATAGTGTTTTTAGAGATGGGCAGTAAGTCCTGGAAAAAAACCCATGACTTGACTCTGGAAGTCATCATTCACCTTACACTTACTCACCCCTTCCTTCTAAAGAGCCTGCATTGCTTGTTTTGGTCTTTCCCTATCATATACCTTCTGCCTGCAGAAATTTGTAGTACAAAAGAGCACTGAAAAGTGGGACCTGGTCTGTGTGTGCTTCTGTCTGGGCTGGTGGTTCTCTCTCCGGGGTTCTGTGCTAGCAAGTGTTAGGTCTCCTATGCAACAAGTCAATAACACTGTGATAAACCAAATCTCTTACTCTTCCATATACTGGTTGTTTCAGTATTTTATGAAAAAAAAAAAAAAAAGAATCCTGAATTATACAACCCCATTGGAGAGGTCTTTCTTGGCCTTCAGCCTAAACCTGGATTTCACCACCCGTAACTTGTATAAAAGTGTCTGGGGTGAAATCAGTGGTGGTGGCGATGTAATTTACACTTAGCATGTGGTGTTTATAAAATAAATACGAGTGGCAGCTGGTATAACTCATGAAAACTCGGTGTTTGGAAGGGGCCTAAGCCAAAGACCATCAGTCCATATAAAAGTTCCTGTTGGTTTTAGATTGATCATTTAGCTGTGCTATGTGGATATTGCATGTGGCCCAGGTTAGTACTTTTATGAGGCACCAAAGCTACAACATTGAGCCTTTCTGTCATTTACTATTCTGCTGTGTTCCATTTAATTATAGGCAGGCAATTAACAGCAGAGGTGAGAGAAAAAGTGAATGTTTTACTAGACTTACCCCAAAATCCAGCAAAAGTAGGAAAAGGGAGTTTGCTGCTATACCTACAATAACCAACCAGGTTTAAGCTTTCTAAAGACTGAACTGACTGGACAAATCACAGAGGTTCACATGTACACCCTGCCCCACAGACAGCCTGTGCAAAGATGAGAGGCTGATGGGCTTCGGGCATCAGGTGGAAGCTGGGGGTTGGGACAGAGGCCCTCATCAGTTGTTTTCCTCTCTCATTAGCCCCAGTATGTGTATAGCAACACTGTCAGGAACTTGAATTTTTGTGCATCGTGAGAAGCTTTATGGGCATCTGTGTTGTCTGTTAATTCTGGAGAAGTCTGTTTCTGAACAGAGTGGTGTGAGGGTCACACTGGAAAATTGTCCATAGACACATCTAACACATCAGCATCTAATAATTGTTGACTCTGTTTCTTTTTTTTTTTCCCCTTGCAGTTCTTTTGGCAGCAGCTTCACCGTCTGGCTTGCCAGAAAGCACTGGGTATTTGAATGGCACTTCTACTCAACATCTTTTTAACATCAAGACATTTTTAGGGACATCTGTTCATGTATGCTGGCTGTAGCCTTCAGGCTCCTCTGTGAGAAGAACGTCCCAAATTCCATTTGGAGTGAGAATTAGCAGACAATGCCAAAGTTATCAGGCTGTGGGAATGGCTTTGCAACATCTGTCTTGGTGGCAGCACTGGCTTAAAAAATACCCTGCACTAGGAGCTCTTTTCACCTGTGCTGTTCCCCATCCCTTTTGCATTAGAACAACTATTCATGCCATGCAGTGAAGAAAAGACTTGTTTGCTGTGTGTTTTAAATACTAGCTTGGTTCCCTAGTATGATTCCCTGAGTGATGCTCAGCAAGCAGTTATCTGGACAACTGCAGTCAGTTTTGTTTCTGAAAAGCCACCTGCCGTGCAGCCATGGCCTGCTGGCTGCTTTACATCTCCTGTAACTGCTTTTACCTGAGCAAAGTCTGTACAAAAACGAAGCCAGTGTCAAGTGGCTTCACACAGCAGGGACAGTAATTTTACAGCCACCTGCAGAAGTGCCATAAGTGGCTGTGTGAGGCACGGACTGCTGGGGTTTGTGTTTCCAGCTTGGGAACGCGGCAGCCACCAGTGCCAGCTGAGGGCAACCGCAGGGACCCGGTACTGCTCTGCAGGTGGCAGATGGCAGGCTGGGTTGGAGCTGCTTGTTGTTCATGCAGTGGTGTTACACTGTGTTTTTAAGTGGGGAAAAGTAGACTTTATAGTCTTTTTGAAGGATAATGTTTTTATACCGCCTTCTTATGTACAAAGGAAGAGAATCCCTATCACCCTGCTGTTGTCCTTGTGAGGGGGATAGAGGAGGCTTGCCTGTCCCTCCTCTGTAGGTCAGAGCAGATCTTAAAATTTGCTGTGTTGCAATGCAACCAAACTTGGTAACTGCAGGCCAGATTTTGGGTTTTTTTGTTTGTTTTGGAAAGTGACATAATTTCCTTTATTCATCATTTAGAGGAGAATCCTGCTGCACTGTATTATCTATCTGGAACCATATCTTGAATAGAGATGCTAAAATTGGTCTCTGCTAATAGGATATAGATTGTTTGTTGACTGTTTTGCTGTTTTATTTCTGATCCTTTTTGGGTTTGGAAAGTATTCATCCTTGAGGTTTGTTCTCCCCTCTTCACCACCCTGACCAAACATATCTTCCTGCCCACCAACCATTCACATTTTCTGTTGCTCTGTGGGTTTATACTTATTTATTTATTTGCACAGAGGTGCAGCACCCTAGGGGATGACTCGGATGTTCAAAAATAGGAGCGCATGGCTAGTCAGAGGCGGCCACAAACCTTCTAGACAACGCTTCCCAAGGGTTAGCTCTCCCTTTTGGTTTCTTTTGTTTTCTTTGCTTTCAGACATTTGTCTCCAGGAGCTCAGAGACTGCAGCTGTGATTTCTTTTTTTCCTTTGTGCTGGGTTGGTAACAGTGATTTGTGCGCCAAAGAGTTGAATCATATTTCCATGAATAAAGTCATCACAGTATCAACGTGATGCCTTTTCAAAACATAGGAATTAAGAGCTAGTTTAATTTAATTTAGTTGGAACCCTCCACCATTTTTATTAAACATAAACACACGTAAGTCGCTAAAAGCCTCTGAGAGATTTATTAAGGCTCCTAATTTAAGTCCTGTAGAAAAGTCTTCCAAGATTATACAATGAATAGATTTTTCATTCCACTAAGGGTTTGGATTTTTTTTCCCCCATTTAAATGTAATTTGAAGTGCTGCCTGGGAACACACTGTAATAATTTAAATCATCACACGTCTTCTGTTAAAAGTAGGGCTGTTCTGGCTGCCATGGTTGTTAACCTGGGAACAGATGACTGAAATGATGGGCTCTAGTCTGATGTGTCACCACACTAGGGCAGACATTAACATGCAATTCTTCAAAGGCAATTCATGGACAACCATTATAACATTCTTTGGAAAAGAGACATTTAAGTCTCTGAGTCAAGAACCTGAAAGTCTTCAGTAGCTTCCTCCTTTATGTCAATGGGACTTTGTGTGTTTAAAAGACATGTTCAGCGTTTTCCATGTTTAAATCTGTTGAAACCAATCTAGCTTTGCTGCTGCATGCCAGCTAAGGCTCTGTCCTCCTCTGCCTTTAACTGATTTATGAATAATTTACCAAAGAGTGCTCTCAATTATACAACATCACTTTTAGTGCTCTCCTGGGTTGTGGCTTGAGACAACTGCAGTTGGACACTATTGGCATCCAGCTCCCGATCTTCGCCAGGTTTTGGAATTCAGCTGATAAGTAAGTGATGGGCAGAGATGTGGGAATCTGTGAGGGCCACCCTATCACTGCCCTCAATGCCCCAGGGGTGTCTGGTGAGTCACTGGTGAGCCCATTGCATCCGGAAGGGAAACGGAGATGCTGCACCACCAAACTTCCAGCATTCCTGCTGCCTGTCACTTTGGAATGGGGAAAAAGCCACACCCTCTAATTAAAAGAAAGTTGTTTAATTAAACAACTTTGAACTTCTTTAATTAAAAGAAAGTTCACATGTTGTTTAATACATTAATACAGAAGACCTTTTCCCATTGTTTTCTGGGTTATATAAGGAGGGAGAAAAATCTGGGATTTTTACACCTGGACTTCATCCTTAAGTTAATGATGCTGTCCCAGGAAAAAAGAGATTAGGGGGATTGCCCAATGTGCACAGGGAGTCCTTGATTTATTTTTTGAGTTTTGAAAATGTAAATTGTTTCTGACACTTTTTTAGTCTGGCTCTTCTCTGTTCATGGATGTCTATGAGATAATGCTGGTAAACTCTCTCTTGTGAACAGTTTACTAAAATTAATGAGATTAGTTTCCAGGAAAAGAAATTGCAACCACTTTATGTCTTCTGGATGGTATTTATTGTCATGTTGACATACAAAACCCTGTTTGGTTTTTTAAATTAAGGATAAAAAAAGAAAAAAAAGAATCTCGTGTGTTAATTTCCTCAAGAAATATAATTCAAATGAACAGTCCCTTGTGAACTACCTGTAGCTTACAAGTAAATCAAAAAGCATCAAAGGGAAGATGTGGGATCTCCTTTGCCTTTAGCCTTTTAAGATCAGTCATTTAAATAAATCTGAGATGTGCTGGTTAAAAAAAATGCTACTCATGGGAGAAACCAGCAATTGTGGTAAGAAAAGAAGAAAAAAAACTGTTTGTTTTTCTGTGCAGGATCCAGTTGTAGTACAATTAGAAAGAAGCACTAGCTTGCAGTCAGGAGCCATCCTGGGGGAAGCAGGTTGTGTGGAAGTCCTCTTCACAGAGAGAGCTGTTGGTGGGCAGCAGAGACAAATGTCAGTCTGAGTGAGACCTCACTTCTTTACAAAGACCAGGATGACAAAATCCCACTCCCCTGGTACCTTCTGGTGCTGAGTAGGCTCAAGAGATGTACCCACTCCAGGTTCAGTCACAGGCAGAGCAGTAACTCAGCAAGCATTAGGCTGTGGAAGGCACATAAAGCATTCCTCCATCGAGGAGCCCTCCTGGATGTGTTGGAAGGGTCCATCTTCAGTGTTGATACCACTGGTGGGACACGTAGCACGTACAGCTGGCTGGAGCAAGAAGCTGGGGCTGTCCAAGGAAAGCTCGCCCAGCTTTTACTGAGGCACGCAGTACCTCCTGAGTTCCCTGCTGCTGGAAACAATGTCACTGGGAAGGTACCACATGGAAGTAAAAATCCATGCACAGAAGTGTCTTAACCTTTGTGACCTGGGAAGTATCAGACATGAAGTTACCTGTGTAACTTTACTGGTGAGCTTTCTTAAGGGCTTTGACACATGACCTCTTTAATTTTTTCCTTTATTTTCTCTCCATTATGCTCGCTGCCACCTGTCCTTGTACCCATAAAACTTGTGAACGCTACGAGAAGTTAAAAGAGCTTACAGATGTTCAGAGATGACTCTGATCTGGTTTATTTTTTCTGAGAACTTGCCATTTGTTACTATTTAAAATACTCAAGTGTTTTTTACACTTATTGACTTCAGCTGGTACCAATTGCTCAGCATGTCTACAAATTACCCCTGAGGTGTCAGGCAGCACATCCAGAGGATGCAAGTTTTATAAGGTTTTGAGCACTATTGATTAGTTCATCAGATGTATCAGCATCACTCCAGTAACCCCCACGAAGGCTGGACTTGAGTCTATTTTTCTAAGACAGAATTCAAGCATAATTTAATTTCCTCCTTCTAAATCCTTCCCTCTGTTTTGCACGCTGTGGCCTCCCTTAAAAATGTAACATTTGTCTGATGCAGGATGTTGTTTTAATAGAACAAAATGGGTGTTTAGGAAAGAAAATTATGTTGTGAAAATATGTCATATAAATGTTTAAAGGAAGACTGTCCATTAATGCCTTTTTTACATTACTATAATTATTTTCCTCCCTCTTTTTCCTCCTGTTTTTTTCCTTACTGGAACTGGCTCACAGTGCAGATCTCTGCTATTTGAGCTCCTAGTGCTGCTTACAGCAATGGAGTTGCTCCTTGGGGCATATGTGGGCTCCACACCTTTACAGGGAGGGAGACAAGGCATATATGTTCCACGTGGGTTTCTCAGACATTTACAGACTGAGGCAGCATGTTGAGCCTTCAGGCTCCAGGACTGTACTCTTATTCTCCAGCGAATCCCATTTTTTCACTGCAGTAGTTCACTCCTGTGAGTGCACTGTTCCAGGATGGGAAGTGGCATATCTGCCTGTTCTTGGGCTGTTTGGTGCTAGTTCAGCAGCTCACTGTCACATGATACCTGTGATACCCAAACAGTGCTACAGGGCTGAGGATTTTGTCAAGGCACACGTCTGAACTCACATCGTAGAGATGCAAGGCACTATGATAACCCCATAATATACCGGCAGGCTTTGAGAGGAAATCATGTTTATGGTGGTTTTTTCTTCTCCTTTTTTTACCCCTGTTACCCAAATTTTGTCTCTTCTACCTGTTGCAGGCACAGTTTCATTACAGCTGGTGCAGGACCTGGTATAGCTTTGGTGTTTTGTGCTGTCATTGGCAGACTCTTGCTCTTCTTAGAAGAATTGGGACATCAGGCTGGCCTGGCAAACCTGCTGCTGCTGCTTGGTGGCCTGCATTTTCACCATGCATTTACTGTTATCTTCTTTCTATGGGTTTGTTTACGGGGGTCATTTTGGATTTTTTGAAGCAGAGAAAAGAATTCTGCTATGGGTATGTACTGTGCGGGTGTGGGAGGAAATAGATGCGGGGGTTTAGGCTTGTCTCTTTCAGTGTTTTTGCTGGGGGAGTATCAGAGAAGGGGGACTGAGAAGGGGGAAAGCTGGAATATGAGCTGTTATCAGATCAGTGGGTATGGAAGCCTTCGGACTTTATATCTGGAAATCACTTACATACAACATAGATTGTTTTGTTCTAAGTTATAGCGAACAGACAAAGCATCTACTGTTTGCTTATTAGCTATTCATAAGGTAATTTTATGTGTTGGTGCTGGACAGAAGAAGATACTTTGAAGTAAAGGAAAAAGCAGAGAGAAGCTCTTAAGTAGGCTGTCCTCTCCTTCTGTACTTGGCTTGAGCTCCGTTGTTGCTGCCAGCATTGCTGTACTGTGCCCCTGTTCCTTGGTGCTTACAGATTAAACATTGGAAAAGATGCGATCACTCTTTGCTCCTAGTTGCAAAACAGAGGTGACCTTCAGCCTCAGCTGCCTTTGCTTTAGACCTTCCGGCATGAAACAACCTTTTACCTTATGTCCACCTAACAGTAGTTGCTTTTATTTTCATGTCTTTCATTCATTTTTATTGCTCATGATGATGATTATTCAATAGCGATGTGCAAGTATCAGGATCTTCACTTCTTCTGGCCTAAATACCCTTCTTTGTATTGACTTGGAGATCAAGTAGAGAGCTAGAAATAAACTCCTGGCATTCTGAATCCCAATCCACTTTTTGCTACTTTTTACTACAAGTAAATTTTTCCTAAAGTAATTGCCTGATCGCTTTCATTAATTTCTGAATTTCTTCTGGCTTGTATCACTCTAGCAATGCAGAAACAAAAGATCATGGCATTTTCCACATGTAGCTAGCTAGACCTTGGCTGGGAAAATGGGCAAAGTTTATTTTGTGCATACTCCCTGATATATTTGCTTTACCACAAGTTTAGCTGGGGAAAGCAGAGAAGACATTGGGTTTCCTCCCAAATCCTTTTTGTGGACCAACTCATAGTACAGGTCCCCAAACAGCTGCAGTTACACACCAAGAAGATAAAAGTTTGTGGCAGAAAGGTGAGACTCCATGGGCAGGGAAGAGGTCAAGCCGTCTGAAGCCAGATGCATTGCTGAAACCAAAGCACTGTGTAATGAACAGCTGCATGCACAGGGGAAAGTGGATTCACTTCAGTTGTTATTTTACAATAAACTTTGCTCTTTTAGCACTCAGTTGAGGATGTTTTCTAAAAAGAGCAGTGGATTCTGTCTCCTTCTATCTTCTCTTAGTGTTACTAGAAGGAAAAGTTAGTTAAAATTATTAACAACATAACTTCGGGCAGGGTTCAATAAGTTTTTGGCTCTCAATGTGGTACAGATAAGCAGAAACATTTTCATTTCACTGAACATGAGGCTCAGGGGAAATTTTGTTCCTTGTATATTTTGTGGCATTAACAAAACACAGTTTACAGGGGATAAACTGAGTTGAAAGCTTGTGGGTTATGTTTCTCAAGAAATTATTTGGTTTTTTTTAGTTTCATTCTACCTAGCATAATGTAACCAGGGGGATTTATTGTACTCTGGAGCATGAGATTTTCAGGAAACTTCACTTTATTTTTACATAGACCATAGGATTAATTCTAAAGGTGAAACTTGCTCTGTAGGTACCATTTTTTTTTTCTTGATGACTAGCCAAAGCTTGTGGTTTATATTACAACAAAAACAAAGAGTATACTATGCCACCTTTCATTTCCAGCACGGGGAATACTCTCTTGACTTTACCTTCACTGCCACACACATGTAGTGTAATGTGCATATTTTACTTGAAAGCAAATATCTCAGTATATCTTTTCCTTAGCAAAAAATTGAGGTAGGGAGAAAAAACAATGAAATCACGTATGTCTAATTTTAGTTTTAGTGCAGGATTGGAATTAAGTAGAATATAATGCAAGATATTTGGATCCTGATGTAAATAAACCAGATTTTTTTTTCTACTTCAAATTAAGCTCGTTCCCTCTGAATTCCAACACCTTAAATATTAGATCTCTTTAAATCCTTTGGAAAAAGATGGATATTGTTACAGCTGTTGGTAAAAATAGCATTTTTTGCTTAGGACACAGAGTACCTACATAGGTGATTGTTGTAATCCTGGTTCTAAGGCGTGATATACCTTGAGTCTGTCCCTACTCCCTGTGAGTGTACATGCAGGTGCTGAGCTTCTGGTGCCTAGGAATGGCTGCTGGGATTCTCCCTCTTCCAGACCCATTTTCTCTGTCTGCAGCACCGTGTGGACCAGCTCTTGGAGCGTGGATGGATTTTGACCCTGGCATTTCTCTTCCCAGGAAATACCACCCATGTTTAGCACAGCCACCTGGTGAATTTGTTAAACTCTAGGCTATTTGTAGCAAGAACAAGAATAAGACTAAGGGTTAAGGAGAAGGAAAGAGAAAAAAGAATTTGAACAATAAGAGGACCTCAAGCTCCGACAATTTAAGGCAGGCTGACAGCTGACAGTTTGTCCAGTCCACTAACCCCAAGATTATACCAGTTTAGGGTTTTTTGCAGGCAACTCTTGACATGTGACCTTCCTGCATCTTGGCAGGTAGCTTTTTATGCATTTTATCATCTCTTACTCTGTTCAGATCCTAATCATGACAAAACCCTAAACCTGGGCTAGGGAAATAATGTCCTCACATCTTTTAATAGATTATCACTGACCTGTTGACCCTGTTTTGTTGCCTGGAAGATAAATTAAAACATGATATTGCTTTCATCCTTGCTGCTTGTTGAGGAGTCAAGCAGAAAATTCAATTACTATTACAGCTGCCAGATTATGTTCTGTGCCTGTGATTTGTTGTTTTGTGAGTTGTTCTAGGTCAGCATGAATTTCCACAGTTTTACTTAAATAAATTTACTTATAAATGATCTCAGTGCACATGGATGCAGATTGACACTTAAGAACTGAACATTTAGCAAAGCTCTGATTCAGCAAAGTCTTTTGAAGTGCTCATTAAAGCCATTATATTGTGTTATTTAGATGTAACCCAAAGTGCTGAGTGCCAGTGGTAAGTGCAGTATATCATCGTTTTCTGCTATGTGTGCCGACACCAGTGTCCACCTGCTTGGTTCCACTCCTGTGAGGAGTGCAAGAAGAGATCAGCTTTAAATGGATTAGCTGAGCTCTTTAAATCAAAAGGAAAGATTTATTTCCTCTATGGAAATTACTTTGAGGTATCAGGTTTTGTGAGAAAGGATGCAATAATTCATGCCACTGGCGGGATGCTCAGAACATTTTTTACTCCTTTCTTTGACTCAGATTAAGAACTTGCTGGACATGAACGTCTTGGCCTTCATTCCAGCCATCCTCCTTAGAGTGTTTAGAGGTCTTCTAGGAGGTTTCTTTTTCCCCCTTAGTTTAAAGATTAATCTATTACGTATGCAGCTCTTTAATTCAATTCCAAAATCATGCCTTAGAAAAACAAGCGACCTGTTGGAGACTGTGCTTATCTTTGTAAGTAAATAATATGGTTCTCTCAATTATATACCATTTACAGTGACTAATGAGGGCAGGTCACAAATTGCTGGATGGAAAAGTGTATCTGACCTGCTGGTACTTAATAATGTGCAACAGAGTAAAGCAAACACGTGGATTCCCAAAATGCAGATATGTATTTAATGTTGGTAGGTATATAAGAATAGAGAATATGGTATTTTATTTGTTTGGTTTGGTTTTTATGCTTGAAGTATTTTACCTGTAAGTCGCTCTCCCACTGCTGTTCTCCTCTGTTGATATTTATCAGCTTAGTGACACGTAGCAGTTGTGTTGGTGTGCTTCTGCGTTTATTTGCCATCTATGGAGAGCTCAAATGTCCTTATAAGATGATGGCATCACGGATTTACATCTGGGCTTTGGAGTTTCCATTTGATATCATATGTTTCTGGGGAGAGTCATGCCATTGGAAAAGAAGGGGTATAGGCAAAGTGTTCCCGTATTTTGAACATTTTAATGCTTTTCAGTTTTATGCTTTGGTTGTTATGAAGAATATTATGACCTTAATAATCCTATAAAGACAGGCTGAGGGAGTTGGGGTTGTTCAGCCTGGAGCAGAGCAGGCTCTGGTGAGACCTCAGAGTGGCTTCCAGTACCTAAAGAGGGGTGCAGAAAGGCTGGAGAGAGACTTTTCACAAGAGCATGTAGTGACAGGACAGGGGGAATGGCTTCAAACTGAAAGAGGGCAGGTTTAGATTAGATATTAGAAAGAAATTCTTGACTGTGAAGGTGGTGAGACACTGGACAAGGTTGCTCAGGGGAGTTGTGTACTCCACATCCCTGGAAGTGTTCAAGGCCAGGCTGGATGGGGCTTTGAGCAACCTGGTCTAGTGGAAGGTGCCCCTGCTCATGGCAGGAGTGTTGGAACTGGATGATCTTTCAGGTCCCTTTCAATGCAAACCATTCTGTGATTAAATGGGAAGAAAGAAAATCTTCAGAACTTTTCTACTGCACTTTCAGGAAATTGTGCAAATTTGAGATTCTCTACAAGTTTCTTTAGTGAAGACCTACTTGGTGTAATTTTTCTTTATTTCCATTATTTTTGAGGAATTGCTTCTCAGGAGTTTTCCAGTCTTTTAAGGTGTTGAGATAACCTATCTTTAGGGAAATTGGTGCACATTGAAACCCCTTTCTTCTATCCTCTTATAGGCAGACTTGCCAGTATGTTTTATGTATGCTATATCTGTTTTTAATATATCCTGCCTTCTCTTCTCTCCCTCTTGGAGAGAGGGTTGCTCAACTGTAGACCAAGGAGCTGGCCATCTCCTCCCATCAGCCCAGACATCTCTTCAGCAGCTTCCTCTCAGAGCCAGCAAAAATACCTAAGTTTCAGGGAAAGACAATCACGTTGACTTGCATCAACAGCCTGAATGATACTGGGAGGAAAACAATTAATATTTTAAATATGAGAGAGGAAACTTTTGGAGCTAAAAGTGTAAATAACTGTAGGTTGAGGCACACGGCCAAGTCTCTGCAAGCTCTCCACAGACTGGTACAGATGCACGTTTCCCATTGGTTTACCTCTCCATAGGCTCAGAAAGAGCACATTTCATTTAGTCCTTGGAGGTTCTGTGTGTGCTCTGGCAGTCCACCCCCTCCTCTGCCTAGTCCTGCTCTTGGTCAGAGCAGCAATCTGCTTTTTGGGTTCTCTGTTGGCACATCAGAGGTGAAATCTGACCTGGGTAGGAGGAAGAGGAGGAGGAGGGATCCCGGTGAAAGGACTGTGCTGCAGCATGCCCGTGCTGTTGATGACAGCTGAATTTCAGCTCCTCTTAGTGGCAGGATGCTGGCATTTCTGTTGGCAGCTGTGTTTGCTCACCATCTGCTGAGGGAACACACCCTGATTAAGCTCGCTTCAAGCTTTTTGCTTCCAGGTTTGAAGGAGTGAGTAAGGTCTGTAGGGAAAACAGGATTTCTCAGCTTTAGGGAGAGCCTTTCCCCTGCCCAGCCTTCTCACTTTTTGCTACAGCTTTGCTCCCCCATCTCACTACAGGTTTGTGCCTTTGTGCTGTTGAGCATGGCAATGAGATATCTTAACCAAAATCGAGTTTTCAATCCAGCAGGATGAGGAGCGGGGCCCCATGTGTGACTCCCATTACTCCTGTGGAAATGCTACGGTTTCTGTTTGTGAAAGGTTGGGTTTGTAAAAATTATTGTTTTAACAATTTGGAGCTGGAGTGCTATGTTTGACAGCCATTTCCCCTACCATTGGGACACCTTTGGCTTTCTCATGGTGCATTACAGAAACCTTGCACAAACTGCTTAAGAACATAAAAAACACTGCCTATTACTCTCTGGAATAAAAACCAAAACGTGCTTCAACATAAGCCAGTAAGAGCCAGTACGTTAGAAGACACTGCAGAATTAAACATAAGATCATCTAGCGAAGATTTAATGCCAGACATAAAGAAAACACTAAGAAAACTCCTGAGAGTTATTTTATGTTGTTTAAGAGTGATGCCTTGCTGACTCCAAAAGTTCATGGAGTGGTTAGCACCTTGCCAGATCATACCTGAAGACGGGAGAACAGCACGTGTTTTGTAGGGCTGTGGTGCTTAAAGAGCTTTTCTGTATATACATTTTTGCCTTAATCCTGTATTTTTTTTAATTCTGCCTTTTTTTTTTTATTTACCTTAACTTTGTAGCATGAACTCTTATTCAGACCGTTTTTCCTTTTCTGTTAGCTCTAGAAGATCCTGCTCAGGTCACAGTCCTTATTTTATTATAACTTGGCAGAAAAAGGCAGGAAAGAAACTGTTTGATCTGAGAGAGAACCATACCCTTTTTTTTTCTTTAATAAGCTCACATAATGAGGCAGCTGAAAGAAACTATGTCACAGTGACTTTAACCAAAAATAATCTTGTATAAACCAGTTTGCATTTAAACTTGGAAAGAACCCATCACAGTATCTTCCACACCCACAACATAACCCGGAGTACCATTCCTTTGACTGGAATTGAATATCTAATCTTCAGCCCATAGATTAGAAGAAGCTGTCTTCTAAGTGCCCTTCTGCCCCTTGGCCTGCATTTGCTTCTCCTCAATTCATCACCTTTCTCTCTGTGAGGAAATCACAATGTAGATAATGTTTTGCCAAGAATCTGGCAGAGCTATCTTTCTTTTTCTATTTTTTTTAAAAATCACGTTGACTAATGCTTCTCTTCCAAAAGCTCAGTGTTTCCATGGGCAGGGTGGACAATTTAAGTATTTATATGCATATATACTTAATACATAAGCTGTCAAAACTTTAAGAGGATACTTGAGAGGATTATTTTGCTTTCTACCTAGCTGTGAAGATAGGCTACTGCTTTAAATGTGTAGCCGCTGGCTCCAGGCTAGCTGTCCTTCTAGCTCCCTTTGGACTTCGGAGTTTTGGCACAAAGTTGACCTGGGTTTGAACTGTCCCAGAGTAAAGTTCTCAAAAACAAAACCTGACCTGAGCTTTGTGAGGACTGAACTACTCCCAGTTTCATCTGTCTGTTGTAGATGTGTTCTGCCCATAAGCTTATAAACTTTGAGATACAGGGAAACAAAGGCTTGAGATACAATCATCTGACAATTCGTCACAACTGCACATAGCTGAATCTTGGCTTAAAGGTTTCCATAAATGTGCTATCTGAGCTGTTTAATAGCTGTCCATAGAGGGGATGAAACCTTGTGCTTGGAAAATATATTATTACTCTGGTTGTGTGTTCCTGTAATTTTTCTCCAAATATCTATTGAAATACTTTCTAAATATTTTTTTATTTTGGGTGTATCTTCATTTGTATGGAAATGCAAATTAATCTCAATTAAGATAACAACATGAACATTAGTTTTGAATTAAATATAACTGTTATACCTAACATACATTATGATGAAAAATATGCAGCACTGAAAAGCAGTGCAGTCATCTCATGTAAAAGCTCCCTTTTGGTGAATGCAAAGCAGCCAGTGAAAACACCTTCTGCTGTGTTCTATTTCAAACGTTTTTGGTTTCATTCATGTTTACTTCAAAATGGGCATATGGAAAACTAGAAGGACCTGATAAAGTATCTTCAGCTATTTGGATTGCAATGTCTGTGTCTCTACCATGTAGCATCTAATTAGCTTTAGGCTTTATAGCTGTCTAGTATTGCTAGGAAGTCTAGGAACTTCTTTCTGTTGATTAACTGAGTATTAATCCTTCCATAACACCCTAATGAGAGAAGGGAAGCAATAAGTTTGCAAGTTAGAAACAAGTCTTTAACTGTTCATATAGACTTGGGACTTCAAATTTGCATAAATGGGGAGGAATTCAAATTGAAACAGTGGACCCTTTCTGACACACAGCGTAATTTCAAGTTCCTATGGAAAAAACCTTAATGAAAGATGCACAGAACCCGAGTCCCTGATGTGCACAAGTGGCAGCCTGCAAAGAACTCTGCATCTGTCTGCATCTCCACCACCCGCCGCAGTGCAGGGTGGGCAGGCTGGCCGTGTGTAGAGCATTCCATGTGCTCCAAATCTTCCTGGAGGTACCGGTGCTCTCTGGTGGCCACGGAGTCAGAAGCCAATTACCTGGTTGGAACAGTCGGGTCCCTGAAGTTAGATTGGACAAATCTAGGCCTTACTCATTGCTTATGAGCAAATTTGGGATACGTGGGCAGCACAAAAGGGCAATTTTCTTGTGGTAAGTGATGGCATCAGTGGGTTTAGACACTTTTCTTTCTTTTTTTACATCTTGCAATGAACTGTTTACTTAATGCCTGCAGGTATGCATGACAACTATTACAGTACATTTTCTGTATTTCTTTCCTTGCACTCTTGTCCTGAGTGGGAGAAACTGCCAGATGAGAAACAACTCAGAAACATAAGTGGGGAGGATCACCATGAGCATATCTATGTGAATACAGTTATTAACCATTTCTTCCAGTTAGTTGTTACAAGGATTTCAGATGGAAAAAATTTGAAGGTGTGTCAGACCTGAGTGTTTAAAATGAATTCATGTAGAGACAAAAGTCACACTTAATCTTTTAATCACACTTAAACTTTTCCAGTGAGAGGCATTTGCCGACATGTCAAAATAAGAGGAAAAAAAGGAGAAAGAAAGAAACAAAAGGGAGCTAAACATGTAAAAGAGCATGAAATGTGGCTGTATCTATCACACAAGCTCTTCGTCAAATTGGAATCCTAATTCTGCTTTACAAAGTGTATAGGCCTTATAAAAGATACGTGTCTATAGGAGACAGACTTTGCTTGAACTGGAAATCTGAAACTGGAAACTGACGAAAAATCTTTGTTATTCTCAGCTCCAGTTGGCTGAGGGACACGATTTGATCAATCCTGTCTACGGGAGCACAAATAGGTAACGCAGCACAAACTGTCACCTGGGAACTTAAAATGGCAAGTATTGTGTTAATAAACAGGCAGTGAGTATGTGGCTGAATGGCTAGGGATTTTGTGGTTAAACAGCTGAAGTGATCCTTGAATCTGATACAGGCTTTGCAGTTCAAGTATCTTTCTTGAGAAATACATATGACGAATCCAGAGGAAGCAGAAAAAGGATTGCTCACACTGAGGTTAAATGACAGCTTGATTTCACAGCCATTGCAAAGGGCCAGTGCCAACTTCTAGTTTTACAAATTCATAAGTTTGTAAAATGTATTAATTCGTCCTTCCAAGTGGGCAGCGTAATATACACTTTGCATAAAATGAACTGTAAATACTGACTAGCTTGCCATTAGTGACCGGACTCATGTCATGGTTTAGGAATGGTATTCCCCAATTTAGTACTCCCATTAAAAACTAGGAGCCCATTTCCTCCCCTCTCTGGTGGGAGAAAAAAGGCAGAAATCACAGATTGAGATAAGAACAATTTACTGGAAATAGAACTGAGATAAGGAAACAAACAGTAACAGCAACAACAGTAATAACAAAAATATACAAAGAGAGGGTGATTTACATGCCAGATGCTCACGAAGCCCAAGACAATGAAAAACAACGGTGGACAGACCCTCTGCCTTTCACACTTCTTGGAAGAAAAAGAGCCCCTTGTCCCTGGCCATGATGTAAAATGGTATTGAATTTCACAAGGTCTTGGCCACACCCCCTCCCGCTGATCTGGGCCAGAACCAGGACAATTCTAAACAGCTTGTTTAAGTATATAGAAAGCAGACATGCTTTCCCGTACTTGCCACCGATTCTAGTCTGTTATTTGACTTGCAATACTTGATTCAGTATTGTTTGCTGTAACATGTATTTACATTTTCTTTATAAAAGCAGCTTTTGTCACTTAGTACCTGGAATTGGTACCTATGACTATTTAGGTTGCTCCAGGAAAAGCCTTTTCCCTAACTCTGACATCCTTTTTTTTTGAGGACTAAATGCTTGCAAAATATTATTTTTCAAAACAAAACCATTTTTTGCTGTTAAGGAAAAACATCTGAAACCATGATAATTTCGTGGCTTTTTTTGTCTGTCTCTGAATCAAAAATAGTCAGGCTGATCCAACCTAGAGGCTGGATGGTCTTAGTGCCAATTTTTCATTTGGTGTGGCTACAAGTTATAAAGAGTACTTCATGTTGAAACTGGATAGATCTGAAAGGAATTAAGCATCAAATTGTTCTGGACTTTGTAAGGTCATGCACCTGCGGAAGGTAGCGATGATGTTTCTAATAAGCTTGTAATAAGACTAAATGTGGAAAAGAAGCTTGTTCACTGTTCTCTTGTTCTTAGGAATTGAAAAAGGGAATTATGATTGCAGCTGTAATACTTTAGTTAGGATCATTTAGATTTGGTTCATCTCAGCTTAATGTGAGGTTATCAGTCACTGCTCCAGAAGTCGATAAGTATCATTACCCTTTTGAGATCAAACAGATTAGTAATAAGCACCCTTGCCACTTTAAGAGATGGAATAAGAAACAAATAAAGAAATTGTAAGATGCTGAATTTTGTCTTGTGTACTGATCCAATTCAGTCAAGTGTACGGTTTTGCCTTTGAACTGTGATAGTGAAAGACTGCAGCTCCAGATGGGGCTGTATGTGGCTACGCCAGTATGACAGCACTTCCTTCTGTCATAGCTTATCCTCACACATTTACACTGAACAGTGCTTCAGTAGTGTTTTGTAGCTCTTCCAGCAGGCACTGATATTCCTTGGAGAAGGAGGAATAGGAGGTCACGGGAAGGCAAGAGAAGGAGGTAAAGAAACGATGGGCTTCTTCCATCAGCAAGTCTCAGTACTGCACATGTATTGCTGCAGTGTGGCAGTGCAGCCCTCCTGTTGCCACCAGGGAGAAATCTGTCTCCACCAAATGCACTGATTTTGAACAGGAGGAGTTAGTGGTACAAAACCCCAAGTGTAAACAAGTCCTGCACCTCCATTCCCCATGCTTTGCTCTTCTTGCTCAACCATTTGTACTTTAATTGTAAAAACCCACTTTCTTCTGTTGTTTCTCTCTCAGTTATTCTGCCATTGCTGTGAGCTTCAAATTGCTTCTCAGATGTGCTGGTTTTTGTGTGTGCATTCCTTTACTGGTAGCAAAGACATATGTATAGAACTTGAGGCTTTGATATAAGTGAGTTACACAATCATGTGACTTCTAAAGCAGGGCAGAGTAATCAGGTTTTTATTCTTTTCTTGATCATTATGAATTTGGAATATATTCTTGTTTGAGAGGTAGGAATAATGTAAAAAGCAAATACAAGTTTGGGAAGTATCTCGTGTCCCTTTGGTTGCCAGTCTGGGGTCTGGAAGAAATTTTCTTGCACTATATGTTGGCTGCATTCTAATTTTTCCTTGTAGTTCTGAGGGGGATCAGGTGGGTCAAATACCACAGCTCTCCTGCCTTTTGTTCCAGGAACCAAGTTCATAGTGTTACTGTTTAGGTTGTGGTGATGTCCAAAACATGCTGGCTGCTTTCCAGACTGGAAGAAGGAAGCTGTACCTGCTTGGAGAGTTCAATCGTTCCGGATGACAGAGATTGAGAAAGTGTCCAGGAACAGTACAGCTGCACAGAAAGGCTGGTTGTGGTCAGCATGATAACCGGCAGTCTAAGCTGCAAAGTGTTGCAATAACTGGTGCCAGTACTTACCAAAGGAGAGCTTAAAGAACGCGTGGGACAAGCATCTTTTAGGTGTGTTTTGAGTATAGCCTGTGCTGCTGTGGAGGGGGAAACCTCTAAGTCCTTCCAGCTCTCCATGGTGCTCTCCAGTGCCAAGCTTTCTAATTGCAAATGCATCCGTCAGCTCCAAGTGCTGTGCTCAACCACCGAAGTGCTCCTCAGGAATGAAACATTCTTGGTCAGCTAATCCCATTGTGTAGAGTTACAATGTTCTGTGGGCAAAGCGGTCAAGGCCAGGCTATGCATCTTTTTTTTCCTGTTTTCTGGGTTTAGACAACATAAAGTAATTCCTGGTTTTGGGAATTTTGGGTTTCAGCAGCCAGATGTTTATGTAGGGGAATATAAGCATTAATAGACCAGATAGATTAGCAGAATAAATAACAAACGGATCTAGTAAACTAGATTTATTAGTTAACAAAACAACTTAATAAGGGAAAGCTGGCTTTTTGTGTAAATTGACACATTCTCTACAGGCAGCAAGGCAAGTTATATTCATCCATTTAATAAATTTTTTTTGTTTTGTTTTTAATATATAAGCATAAATCAGCTCAAGAGGGAAATTTCAGAAACAAGCTGTTCATGAAGTGCATGGATTGGTCCAGATAGAGTCACATAATCTAATCAGGCCTTCAATCAAGGTAAGGGGAGTTACGTGATTGATACTTGAGAAGAAACTGAAATAACTGGACGGTATATTGAAGCATATTTGCTCATAAGGCAGGTTTTTTTATAAAGTAAGGTAATGCTCCCTTCTGATATACCAGAACTAATTGAGACAAATGTGATGTGAACATCCTGAGCTGCTACCTCTGAAAGGAAGGGGCGAAGGAGTCCTGCTAAAGTAGTCCAGTTGCCTTTCTTTGGCTTAAATCGCTGCAGTTTCTCCTTCTTTAGATCAGGATTAACGTCACACAGACCTGGCTGGAGAGAACATATATTCCTTGTTTTCCTGGAAGTGCCCCAGATGCTGAAGCTGTAATGTAAACTCATTGCATTCTTTTTAATAAGGGTTAGGCGAATGGGAACTACTACAAACTGCATTTTTGTAAAGGGACCTTTTAATGATTTGTATCTTTGCATGTCTCTTCCTCTGTGTTGCAGATGCTGTGCTTCCTGTTGAAGATGAGAAGCAAAGGATCACATATACTTTTAAACGTGGGACTCATGAAGAACCTGGATACACATCCCTCTGCATTGCTTTGGACTTTTTTTTCATCCTTAGCTGTTGAACAGCAGGTTCTGGGGTTGCCAGTGGCCTGGTTATTCCTGTGCTTCCCTTCAGTCCTGGTTTGTGCTTCCTGTACGAAAGGCCTGTGTCAAGTAGCAGCAATCTGAATTGTAGGTTGAAACTTGGCAACAGCAAAGCACCAAGTGCTTGGAGGAGGCTGTATAGGTAGAACAGGATGGTTTGCTTGGAAAGAGATGCTAAAATTGGGGAAAAGAATGAAGAAATATCATCTGAGAATAGTTGTGGAAGGACCATAGCCAAAACTGTGGACTTTCCAAGTGTAGATCTTTTGAATCCTTTGGGGATCCAGAAAGAGTCTCGGCTTCTGGCTCCATCTCTGTAGCTGTAGGAATATGGGTTCAGATCCAGACTTTTCATCTGTTTCTTATGTACGTAACAGCCTGAACCTGAATCTTGGACATAACACCCTGAACTTTGGAAAAAACTGCAGCTAGGTCTTTAGTTATAGTTTTTAGAAAGCTGTTGTAGACTAGAGCAAGGTTCTTGCAGTAATGCTGAGAGGCTTAATGTTCAGCAAGCAAGGAGACATGGCTGGAGAGTGCATAATGCCATTCCAAAATACTGAAAAAACATAAAAAGAATTAGTTGTGTGCATAACCTTCTGCCTTTGCCCTACACCTGTGTATTCACCTCCTGCCCTCCCCAAAATGTTGTCTAAATCAATTTTTAATAAGCAATGTTTGTTGAAACATGATGTACTTGGCTGAATAGATATAGATAGTTAAGTCTATCAGTCAGCACTCCTGTTTTTGACCTGATAACCTGACTTTTATAACCATTCTAGAACTACATACAGTTTTAAAAACCATTCCAGAACTGTATCCATCAATCAAATAGATCAGTTGTATGAATAAATGGGAAAAAGTTGTGTAATGGTGCAAGATGATGCTCCTCAAATCATAGAATCATAGGATATCCTGGGCTAGAAGGGACCCTCTAAGATGATCAAAGTCCACCTCCTGGCCCTGGGCAGGAGAGCCCAAGAATCACACCAAGTGCCTGAGAGCATTTTCCAAATGCATCATGGACTCTGTCAGGCTTGGTGCTGCGACCACTTCCCTGGGGAGCCTGTTCCAGTGCCCGACCCCAGTCTGTTTGAAAAACCTTTTCCTAATATCCAGCCTAAACCTCCCCTGTCACAGCTTCAGGCCATCCCCTTGAGTCCTGTCACTGGTCACCACAGAGAAGAGATCAGTGTCTGCCCCTCCTCTTCCCCTCATGAGGAAGTTGCAACTGCAATGAGGTCTCCCCTCAGTCTCCTCTTCTCAAGGCTGAGCAGACCAAGTGCCCTCAGCCACTTCTCCTCATAAGGCTTCCTCTTCAGACCCTTCACCATCCTCGTGGCCCTCCTTTGGATGCTCTCTAGGAGCTTAACATCTCTTTTTTTATATTGTGGCACCCAGAACTGCCCCCAGCACTCGAGGTGAGGCCGCCCCAGTGCAGAGCAGAGCGGGACAATCCCCTCCCTCACCCGGCTGGTGATGCTGTGCCTGATGCCCCCCAGGACAGGGCTGGCCCTCCTGGCTGCCAGGGCACTGCTGACTCATGTCCAACTTGCCAGTGACCCCTGGGGCCCTTTCTGCAGCCCTGCTCTCCAGCCCCTTGTCCAGCAAAAGGTGACACTGGAGAATGCGGGCATCGATCCCGCTACCTCTCGCATGCTAAGCGAGCGCTCTACCATTTGAGCTAATTCCCCCATGCTGAGTCAGAAGAGAAATAACCATATAATATATATCATAAAAATGGCTATTGTATGAATAATAATAATAATAATAATAATAATAATAATAATAATAATTCACCATTTCTGGAAAGTGAATGTACAAATCCCGTTCCTTGTCCGACACTTGAGTCTGTATATCTAATTCCTTGCGTATGGAATGGAACGTTGTGTATCACATCAGCTAGCACCTGCACAACTGTGCTACATTTTGGTTTAGCTCTTCAGTGTAGGTTAGTTTGAAGACTTTGGGGTTCTCTTCACAACTTCATTCCTGGTTAGTTTTGGGCAGGTCATTAATACCTATTACTCCTTTTTGCCCATTTGTTATATGACTGTAATATTTTACTTGCCAGGTTTATGGGGTGAATGCAGACTTAATTTTGAGAAACTATATAAGGCTGGAGTTCTAGAAGTGAGGCCTTTTAATCTGAAATACCCCAGTATGTATTTCTGTGACCTCTACTTTTGACTTTCGCTATAAGGTTAATTCTCATTTTGCTTTGAAGGACATGAAGACAGACATGCTGTTAGTCCTTTTTCTTCAAAGTATGGTAAATCTGTCAGCTTCATGCTTGTGATTGGCATTAAGCAAGTGTTCATACTAAGGAAGGTTGCTAGAGCTTTTTGTGGGAAAGGACTCTCTACAGAAGCTTACAAAATTAATCTGGGATGAACAGAATATTAAAGGATTTCCAGAAAACACCATCACTGCCAAAAGGATTGCTCTTTTTCTTCTTGTATACAGGTAGAGAGGAGCTTTGTATGGCAGAATAATAGGATTGGTCCTTGTTTTCTTTTTTTTGGTGTTCAAACTGATGAATATGGAGTATGGATTGATACAGGTCTTTGCTGCCATTGGAGCTGCCTCATTTTTCAGTGGTGTTTTAAGATTAGCCGTCCCCCTCACTGTGATAATGGTGAGCATGTTGAATTTTCAAGTATTTTTGTGGCCAAGGTTGAGTTGAGCTTTTGCTGCTGCAGCTAAATAAAGCACTGGTGTCCCATGCACATTGAACCAGAGAGAGAAATAAATTATTGGCCTGGCTGTTTCTAGTTTGCCTGAAGAGGGTTTTTTGTTTTGTTTTCTTTTATCTGGGAGCTTTTACCTGTGGAGTGTAAGTTTGGAAATAACACTTTGACTAAGAAATCTGACTGTCTCTTTTCCTATTTTTAATTTTTTTGAGGTTACAGAAACAATAATGCCTTCAGTGGTTTACAAACAAGAAAAGGGATGTTTCTGCTGGGTTGCAAAACAGTAGAAGGTCACACTGCTTGGCTTCTGAATTCACCTCTGTGGGGGATGAGGGCCTTGTACAATTCACCTTTTAATGCCAGGGTTGAGTATGGCTGCCTGGATGGAGTAAGAGAAGGATTTACAGTACAGGCAAGTGATCTAATGGGAAACCTCACAGGTCTCTCTCTTCAAGTTATGCCTCATAGATTTCAAAATTTTGGGATTCATTTGGAACACATTTAATATTTTTTTCCCCTCCTTTCGTAACAGAACATCTTGAGTCTGCACTACAATGCTTTCCAGTCAAACTTCTGAAAGCTAAAGTATTTGCAAATAATATACTTAGAGAGGGTGTTCTTTGCTCTCCCTGATTGCAACACCTGGGGACAGTGAGTTGTAAGGCGCAGCTGAAATTCAGCTTAATCAACAGACAAGTGAAGTGGAGGTCACAAGGGGGAAGTTTTCACCCTTCCACGGCAGGACATTCAAGGCCTGTGAGTATTAGTGTGTGTGGAAATTTCACCCATGACTAAACCCAGACTTGGCTGCCCAACAGGTTTTGCCCAAAAGTATCTCATTAAAATCTTCGCAGATGTCAGAATTCACACGGAGTGACTAAGCCTGGATTTTCCCTCCTAATACGCTGTTGCACAGTGTTTGATAAAGTAGCTGTTTATTGGCACTCACACCAAATTGTGTTCGTGTCAGTGATAGGTTGTGTAAATTGTGTAGGAAGCTTTTTTTTTTCATGTTCTTGCTTGAAAGGTGGTGTGTGACCAAAAAAACTTTTCTATTGTGAAATAATAATTAGATTGATTATGGAAAAAGTCCTCCTTCAGTGTCCTCTTGCTGCTTTAGCACTTACTTATCCATTAAGTAATTAAGTAAAAATGGACTCTGCTATTTCTGCTTCTGTAATTGCTGTTATGCATATTTTGGATGTTACTGTGTGAATTGTTGGCCAACTACTAAGTCTGTAAGACTTGAAGGGGGAAAAGTTGATGCCTGAACACTAGGTGTAAGTTTTCTGAGAACCCCAATTATGACTAAATGTAATGTCTTTTCCAAAGTAGGCCTGGATTTTCTTGTAATGGCTCAATATATTTTAATTTAAGTATCATTTGTAAACTATTACTTTACAGTCTTTCTGCAGATATAAGTCTTTAGTGGCAAAAGCAGTTGATTGACATTTTCCTCAGTTTGTGAGGCTGTGCTTTATCACAGAGAAGCGAGAGGTGATTATATGCCAGAACACTTGCTGGTCTTGGATGCCAGAACTGCTTTTCATTCAGCTTCAGTACAGAGGAAATTCCTACATTTTATTTTCTTCAGTTTCTCCCCACCTTCCCCACTACCTGTACTTGTTCTCTGTTTTCTAAGTGCCTCTGCACATGCACATACAGTGTATGCAAAACAATATCTGGAAACTCTTCAAGAACTGTAGGAAACCGAGTTAAAAAGGCCCTAGAAAAATGACGAGGATTGCATTGCAGTGTGTTCTGAATTCCCCTAGGTGTCATGTTCTAACCCTTCTGTGCCTCTCTCTGCACAGGCAGATTCTGTTTCAATTTATGTTCATCCAAGATAAATAGCTGCATTGCTTGAGGAAATATTAATTTTTGAGGAGAAAAAAGGTCTTGGACATGACAATGCAAACACATAATTAAAAGGTTGTGCCCTCAAACCATAAAATGCACATATTTTTCCTATATTGTCTGATGGGTTCAAAAAGAATTGGGAATGTTTGTTTTGGCTTTTCACAGCCTTCCATTTGGAAACAGTTATGAATGTGGGACTTGTAGTGAACAGGTTTGTAAGATGCCTTTTTTTTCCCCTCATGGCAGACCCCACAGGCATCTGCCCACCTCTTCTTTCTTGGCTGCCTCTTTCTACCCCCCATGCTGACACTTGACCCTCATTCTCAGCTTTTTGTGGCAAAGCGTAGATGTGGTGACATTTTTTTTGGCAAGCACAAGGAATAGCCTTATGACTTGCCTTCCCACAGCCTTCTGTTTCCCATGTCTTTTTAAATGTCATGTGTCCTGAGCTCGCAGGCCTCAGGGTGCTCTAGACGCAGCAGAGGAATAGCATCTTTCTACAGTGTGCTTGCTCTCTGGCTAATTCTGTATTTTTAACATTCCTTTTATTTTTACTTCTCAATTAAACTGTCTCACAAGTGTTAAAGAGGAAAGGTGGCTCTGAGCTAGCCTAGTGTTAGTGTCTGTGTCCAGTACTGTTGATGTGCCTATGTGCAAGCTGAGAGAAGTTTCATCTGCACCAATTTGGATCCTTTGTCCCATGAGTTGTCTTTCTTTCTATTACACATGACAGAAAGTAACCCTGACTCTCATGCCTTTCTTGCCTATTCTGTTCAAACAGAATTAAAGGAGCATATCAGTTTATTGGCCAAATTTATTTCTCCAAGAAATCTCATCTGGTGGATATGGGAAATGCAATTAATTCTGAAAAGGTTAAGACTCTTAAACCCTTCTCTGAGTGTGAAACATTGGAATATCAGACTTTTGACAGATGTAAACTAAAGGAGAAAATAGAGTATTCCTTAGGATTTGGAAGTGGAAATGCAATGTCATTTTATAAACCAAAGGGAAATATCCTCAGGGGATTAAATCTCCCAAGGTCTGTCCCGGAGTCTCCTATGAATAGTGGGTGTGGCTGCTGTGAATGAACGGGTTGTGCTAATGGACAGGATGTTGGTACTGAAATATGACCATCTGATGGGGCTTCAGAGCTGCTTGTTAATGTCTGTCTGAGCCTGCAATATGGCAGAAATAAAAAGCTGTATGTAAAATCACCTGGTTCTTCAGACAGTAATGAAGGCTCAGAAGTGAGGTTTGTTTGTGCTTTCTGTTGTTTGATGCCTACACTAAAACAGGCACACTGGCAGAGCACTGTATGTAATAAACTACAGTGCTGTAAGTGGCCACTGTCCTACAGGCAGGAAATTTGATATATACTTTTAATACACATTCCATTAGTAAGGAAAATTAACTTTCTTTTTTCGTAATTTGAATACCTCACTTGTAATGTATACTTCTGACATGTTTCACGGTATTGCTACAGGTCATCTGGAGCTAGTGTGATGAAACAGCTCTAGCAGCACATAGTAACAACTAAATCCTTACCTCTCCCCTCTCTGTGTATTCCTTCAGTACTTCTAATTTAGGCAAAATGCACTTACCTGAAATTATAGGCAGGATGCATTGTTGCAAATTCTGGGATTACCCTTCTCAGTTCCTCTGAGGGAGACTCTTAACAAGCTTAAATCCTTTCATGACAAATTTAGGTAGAGCGTTGTTTTACAGATGTGATGCGAGGATACAGCACGACCACCCAATCCAGGTAACGAGAAGGAAGTTATAACAAAATCAGAATGAAGATATAATATGTTAGAAAAATAAGCACAAGACTTCTAAAATGCATGTCAAATCTGCCTGGTACCAGTGCAGGTTTCTCACCAGAGAGCTGCGTTGCCCAGTGATTGTGGGACGCAAGACGCTGAATTTGAAACCCTCTGCAGTAATGATGGTGCAAGCAGAAAGGATGTTTTTGAAAATGCTAACACAAATACAAATTCTGAGTCTTTCCTTCTTGAGTTGAGTCAGGTAATAGTACATAGCTGGTGTTTGAAGACCAAACAGTGAAAACAATCTGTGGCTGCTAAAGACACCATCAGGAGGCCAAGAATCCTTATTGACTTAAATCAAATTTCTCTTGAGGGAGTCCAGATCTAATGGGTGCAAGCTCTGTTCTACAGGTGAAGATGGATAAATTATACATTAACTGGGCAACAAAATAGTGATATGTATCAGGCTTGGATTAAATGTGAGTATTAATTGGGTGTAAATTCTCAGGTTTCTTCTTGACTAATGGGATGCTATAAGAAGTCTGTATAGCTGTGCCTTTGAACATCCTTGAGCAGCTGCTACCTCCATTTGGGTGGGGGCTTTTTCTGCCACCTTGACCTCCTGTTTTTCCCTCTTCCCTTCTGCTCCTTGAGCTGGAAAGTAAGGATGAAAGCAGCTCACAGTATGAAATGGTTTGTCCCTCCCTGGTTTATAAGTGCCTGCTGGTACTTGCTATGTTGCGTAGGCAGCGAGGAGAGCCTGCAACGAGGAGCTGGGTGTTACTCCAAGAGGTGCTCTGGCAGAGCTGGCCGGACTTAGAGATGCAAAAGGTTTTCAGTGCAAACTATGTCTTATGCGAGACTTGTTCATGCACTTGCTGCCTTGGAACTTGCTATGGTAAGAGAAAGGCCAAGGTCAGGTTGGATGGGGCTTTGAGCAGCCTGGTCTAGTTGAAGGTGTCCCTGCCCATGGCAAGGGGTTTGGAACTGGATGATCTTTAAGACCTCTTCCAACCCAAACCATTCTATGATTCCATGAAGGAAACAATAAAAATACTCTTTAAACAGCTGGCTTTAGAGTCAACTAGATTGAAAGTGCCTTTCTGTAATGTATAGTTTCCAAGTTTCCACCTAGTTTTTCTTAAGATTGGGTTTTTTTTTTTTTTTGTAAATTATTAAATGGTCAAAGTGAGTGCTGGCACAAAGCTGGACTTCTGTACCAGTGCCCTTATGTTCTTGCAAACGGAGTAGCAGCTGACCCTGAAGTGATGGGGCTCAAGAGCTGTGGCACAGCCATGCTGTGAGACCCAGAAAATGGAGACTATTGGATCTGGGTCCATCACAGGTTTCCAGGGCAGGTCTTATGGCATGAGTAATTACAGGAAGCAGGATATTTTGCAAGATGTCAAGTTAAATGATTTAATCGGTCCTTGTGGTCTTGAAAGAAACCAGTCTTGTTTTCAGCACATAAAACATGGTGTTACATCTGGCTAGTCGAAGAGAAGGGACTTCCCTTCCAAACTCGTAGTGCCATCCAAAGTGTGATCCTTTCCTTGATAAGGATTACAGTTTGCTGAGGTGTGAGAAGAAAAATTCTCTGAGAGCTGAATATGCTTTTGGCATACCAAGAAGTAGGAAAACAGGCTGATTTGAAATACACGAGTTTCTTGTTCATCTGAAAAATCTTGCAGTCAAGTGAGATTAACATGATCTTGTGGTCAAATACAGTAAAATAACTCTAGCTGGAATGATGGTAAACATTGAAGTCTTCAAGAGCTTGTTTTTTCACCACCACCCTGTTTAGAATGATTTCAAAAAGTTTGCTTCTCCTCTATTTTTGACGAAAAAGGAGGACTTCAGATTTTTTTTTACAAAAACCTTGGACATTTCATCAGAAAGCTGAACATCTGAAAAACACAAATTAAAAAAAATACCCCAAACTTGTCTTGCTACAAGCTTTGTTGTTCCATGTTAACGTTTTTCTTTAGGGAATGAAATATTTGCCATGAAACACCAAAGAAACTTTCTTGGTATGTTCAAGAAGGAGGCCCAATACATGGTGCATCGTGGGAGACATAGTTTAATCTGAGAGGACAAGCCAAATCCAATTTTAAAATTCAAGGGATGAAAATATAGCTTTCCAGATGAAAGCTTCTTGGGTTCTAACCTAAAAAGTACTGCTCTATAGGGATGATAAACAATTTGTCAGGTCACTGGAACATTCGATAAAAGATGAAAGCTTGTAGGGAAAATGAAATAAACCCCTTTTTTCTTTCTGGATGGCAGCCTTGTGAACCCAGCCCAAGAAAGTCAGAACGAGTCCCCTCTGATTACTTCATTCATCATTTGTGAAGAAGAACTGCAACTATGGGACAGTTGGTTAGCCTGCAGGTAATTCCCAAACTAGAAGAGAATCCAGCTGTCTCTGTAATATAGCTGTGTCAGCTTTGGTACCAGGTTTTATCAGTAAAATAAACAGGCATGACTGAATTGTACATGGATTCAATTGGCACTGAACTCTTAGAAAGTTCAGTTGTGCATCTGAAATATTGAAATCAAGATTGCATCTCTCTTTTAAATACACACATTGGAAATGAAGTTGTAATTTGAGAAGATAACATTTTTATATAGTCACTTTTCTGGCTCTAGATATTGGTAGCTTTAAAAGTATTTTATAAATACAGGGATGTAGTGTATTACAACATAAAATGGTACATTTGGGACATGTAACACAAACCTTAATGGAAATTCATGAGAATTTAACATGCAGAAGTTATTTTTAATTCACAGTATCTTATCTGTTTTCAGTTTTTTTGAATTACAAAATGCAATTGGGATGTCTTATGTACTAATTCTTTGCCAAATTTAATTTGTTTCCATATTAAAGGCATTTTCCAGTTACATTGACATGAAAAGCATCTGAAGCCATTAAATTTTGTTATATTTTTAACTTTTAAACCATCATAATGCTGCCAATAGTTTTTTTTTCCCAAATTTTGAGAAAATTATTTATCTCCAGGACCAAAGCTACCACAATACACCTATCTTTTTTTGGTTTTTTCTTTTTTTCCTGGCCTGAGGGGTTGATAATAATTTTGAATTAAACTCCCCATGTAACCAACTGCTCTAATGAATGGGGGCTTGGGGCCAGAGATCCCCATTTGATTATTGGACGCTGCTGAAACAGGAGCAAGTGGTTACACAACGCAGCAGCTGCTGGGCTGGACACGGTGTGTTGGTGGGGTGGAGGCTCCTTCTGTAGGTCCTGAGAGAGGTAAATCCCTAAGGAAGGACCATGGTCTCCCCTTGGGCAGAGCAACATGTTTTGTTGCTACAGTTTCTACATGTCATCTGTTTTTTTGGAAGAGGAGTAAGACTGGGTCCAGGACATGTGTGGTGATGGCAGTGAACGTGGGTGAAAGCTGTGCTGCTGTCATGAGCAAGACTGAATGGAGATGGGCATCAAGGGGAAGCTGTGAAAGCACTTGGAAAAGTAGAAACATTGAGGGAAAGAGGAGCATAAATGGTATCCAGTGGGACCTGTCCTAATAACAGCTCTTCTCTCAATATGAAATATGAAAGAGTGGTGATGGAAAAACTCTTGAGTGCCTGACAGATGTCTCAGGCAAGCTTGCAGAGCCAGACCTGAGCTCTTTTCTTGTATCTCTGAAATAAAACCCCACTAAGACCCCAGCCTGCCAGTGGCCAACCAGGTTGTTATCCATTGATGAGTTGTGCAGCAGCAGGTGATTTCTGCAGTTGCTGGTGCAACGTGTGAAAGAGCAGTGCCTGACTTTAGAGAGGACGAAGTTGCACAGACTGTGGAGATAATTGGAGTTGTGTTGTCTGGTGCTTCAGATCCTGTAGCTAATGGTTGACGTCAGGTCACTCTGGTTATATTGCTCCCATTTCACCCTGTTCCTCAGTCTGACCCTTGTTTAAAGAAAAGCTAATTTATTTGGAAGGCTTGAGTCATGCTTTTGCCTTTCTCCCCCTTGTTTAGCAGAGTGAATGCAATACTCGGGAGGGAACAGACGAAGACAAGGGAGAGAACTGGCTGTAACAAATGACCACATCCTCACGGCGCACTTTGGCAGCACAGACCTTGAGAGATTTCTGATCATGCCTTCCTCTGACTTGCTCAAGATGGAAGGGCGTGAAAGGGACATTGGGTTCCCGGAGCAAACATGGAGAGAAAATGATAAGGAGCACACCCTCTGTCAGGAGAGCCATTGCTGTGTGAGAATGCAGCAGAGGCTCATGACAGGTCATGTTGTGCTGCATAGGTGTAGATGAGAGAAGGCTTTGACCCTTGCTTTAGAATGAGTACACATGTGCATGCTCTAGATCAGGGAGCATTTTTTTGCACTGCTGGCTAACAAGGCATGTGCTACAGAGTCCTTACCGAAAGGGCAGGGAGGCATATGTGCCCACCAACAGGCAAGTTCAAATTGTCTCCTCCTTAGTTGCTTAAAAATAGTTCAAAAATAGATGCCTTAAATGCTGTTACTCCAGCAGGATTACTCAATACTGAATTTAGCTTTTGGATTCTCTCCACGGCCACAGTCTTCATTTTAACTCCTCATGAGAGAATGCCACATGGCTGCTTTTCCATCTGATTTTGGTGAGGAAAGGAAAATCTTTTGCAGAAGCTGGGACAAATGGGTAGTATTCAAGATTTTTCACATCATGTTTCCTTCAAAGAAGGCGGGGAAAGTGCATAATTATTTGGAAATCAATTTGGCAGGTTCTTCCCAGTGCTAGGCTGTTTAATGCATCAGCCCGTCACGCTTAAACAGTTTTAGGGCTCACTTACTGTTTTTGATCACACCTGAGATGGTTCACAGAAGTTGTTTTGACAGGGCCTAGCTTTCTGTTACTAAACTACCTGATTTTTTTTTTCTAATGAAAAGATTAAACCCTAGTAAAACAATTTTTCAAAATCTTCAAGCCTGCAGGGTGCTTGCTCTCCTTCCCCTGCCTGTTGTGAGGAGCCCAGTGTGTTCAAATGGTATGTTTAACACTATTTCAGATTGCAACCTTTTTAGAAAGGAGATGCAGAGTAGTGTTGTACAGATTCTAGTCTTACTGAAATTAGTCCCAAAATAATTGGAGTAACAATGCATAATCAGCAAACTGTTAAATACACTAGGTCCTACTATTTTCTATTGAATTTTCTCCAACTAGGGGAAGAGCACTGTGTGTTTTTTGGCAGTAGCTTTTCTGGAAAATGAAATAAGTGAAACTCTTCTCACAGAGAAGGGGATGGGGAATGGTTTCAAGACCTCAGATTTTGTAATGCAGTTCTTTAAGAAACTGGCAGTGAATGAATACCTATGCTTGTTTTGACAACAGCAAGATTTTGTAAGTTTTCTGTTATTTAAGGCCTAATCTCCCACTGAAGTTAAAGTTGAAATGAGCTTCTCAGCCTGTGGCATAGAGTGTTTATCAAAAAGCCTTGGTAAAAACCTCGTCTAGTCTGCAGCTGTCTGTAGTCAAGTGTCTCTTTCTTCTCCAGCCTTTTCTAGACCTCAGGAGCTAGGGACATAAGAATTCTGGCATTCTGGAGATGTTGGTTTTAGCATCACTTAAATATGACAGAGATTCACTGCAGTTCTCTACTTTATTTGAAAAAAATGCTCGTGAATTATAATGAAAAGCATTCTGCAATACTGCGAGCTAAAGAAGCACCAGGTTGCTTAGCTGGTTTATTATACAGTACAGAGCTTGTTTTGAAAAGATTTAATATGTGAGCCTGTTGAATGTTTGGGCATATTCAGCTACACACATACACAATGCTGCTATTTTTATTAATAGAAAGTTCACTTGGCACAACACGCACCAGTGTTACCTTTCCGACACAGATTTAGGCATCTTTGAAACCTCCTTTCAGGGTTTCATGTCTGCTGTGTACGTAAGATGAAGAGCCAGATTACAGAAAAAGTCACTGATAGATATCTTTCCAGGGATCTTGGCAAGAGTCACTGCTATCACCAATACTGTTTCTGATACCACTTGCATCCATTGCCATAACCTGCCAAAACAGGTGTATTTATAGGCCTTGAGGGACTGAAACAAGATATCAAACATTTGCATAGCGTTTTCCATCAAGTTCCCAAGGACTGAGACTCAGAGGATTTTGATATGTTTCCAGGGATTACTTAGCTGTGCTGGGTATTCCTATGTTCTCTTCAGCAATCAATGTCCCGCTTTTGCACTAGGTCTTAGAAAAAAAAATGTTCTCTCTTCTACCAAGGGAATCATCAACAAAATGCTGGTTGGCTGCAGAAAAACTCACAAAAATATTTAAATACACATTAGAGAAAACTGGGATGAGAGCTCACTTAACACTGCGAATTAAGTTAAATTAGGAAGTAGTGCACGAGTGTGATTCATTAGAACTACTTTGCTTAAAAAGTTTGTGCCTTGCGCTAAGATATGTTTTTGTGCTCTGTCTTGGCAGCAATGAAGCTCTAGGGTACTAGAGGCTGCCTACTCCTTGGAATAGTTAATGGTGTTGAGTTCTGGAAGAGGAAGAATTCCGCTAATTATGCAATCCTCCTGGCAGTAGGGTTTGGCAGGACGTCCTCACAGTGAACCTACGCTGGGTGTGCCGCCCTTTGTAGAGTGTGATGCACAGCTTCGTGTGCCTCAGGCTGCAAGAAATAATAATTTTCAGCAGGGTGAGGGAACTTTAGTGCATAACTTTTCAGGGCTAGCATGACAATCGTGCCTTTTTAGGAGATTTATGTTTACTGTAGCGCAGCATCCCACTTTTCCAAAAATTTTCAGCGGTGATGGTGGTGAGTGATAAGGAGACAGTAAAACGAGTTGAGTTAATGAATGCAGTCCTAAGACTATAAAGGATTTCTTTAAAGGTGAAGTGCACAGGAAAGGAATATTTTTCACTTTGTTTTAAAGAGAAAAATTAATGCAAGTTCAGGAAGGGAGTATTCGGTTGTATCGATATGTGAAGAAGGTGCCTCTTTTGGCATAATCCCAGATGGAAATAATGGATCATGATAACAGCATTTCAATTCATAGTTTGTCAGGACATTATTAAGTGGCAATTAAAGTGACTCAAGTGTTCCAACACACAGGTTGCTGAGGGCCAGCAGATGATAAAACCAAGATTAAAGAAATTGAAATGCAGATCTGCATTGTCTATGAAATGGCTGTGACAATACCAGTAATTCAATCCTGTTTGATGTTACTCCCATAAACTCCTATTCTCAAGAAAGCTGCATGAACAGCTCTTTTACTGCTGTGAATAGGGAATTGTAGTCTCCTTCCATTCTTTATACCAAATGATTAGCTTGCGACCTTGTTCGTATTTGCTCCAAGAGAAGAATGATCAAAAGTTTTCTGCTGGCTACAAGCCCTCCACCCTTTGGAAATGTTCTCTTGACCGTGAACAATTTTTTCTTGGTGTCTTTTATAAATAGCAGCAAAAATTTCCAGGGAGGGAAGTTCTGGTTGTATGTACGAGAACTGAAAGGTGCTTTCCAGGGGGAGTATGTACTCTTCCAGAAAATCTGGGAGAAGACTGGGAAATTGTGCCCAGAGCTGGTGTATTGTGCCAGCCGCAGCTTCAACACCAAAACTATTTGATTTGGCTGGTAGTACTGAGACTTCATGTCCCTTCCCATCCACCCCCTTTTTAAACTTGCTCTCCTATGTACTGTCTTGTACCTTTGTCCAGCAGCTACCTGGTTTTTTTTTCCCAAATGTTTTCTTAATTCCAGGCCATTTAGTTCAGTGTAACCTTGTGAAAAATGACAAAATTATTTCTTCTGGGGAGTTTGCTTCTCCCAAGGATGATGATTTTTATATCATCTGAAGGAAGAAGATTTTGCCTTTTCTTTGTTCAGTTGGCGAGACAGCTCTTCCGTTTGAACAAATCTTGAAAAATTAATTAAAATACAAAATAAATCCATATTTTTTCTCTTTTTGATAGGCCCTCATTTCTGCATTTCTCCTTGTAGGCTGCAAGTAGCAAGAGAGATCTCTGGCTCAGTGGGTTTTCAGTAGAAGAAGGAAAATTGATTTGCACTGTGTAGCTAGCTGATGATTTTTTCTTTTATATTATTGGAAATATCAAAGGTTCAGGGAATATTCACTGTGTCAGCAGCCTTGTGTCTAATGAGGTTGTTTGGACTCTGCTCTCTGAGCCAGAGTAAAATCTTTGAAACATGTTAGTCACAATTTAACTGAAAGTGGGGGAGGTTTTTAACAGTGAGCTTTAAGTAAACTGCATCTTTTTGAATTTCCTGGGCAGCAGCCTTTCTCTCTTTGATGTACTGTGCCTGGTGACGCTGTTAATGAAATGCATAATTATGTGTTATATAATAACACAGAGCTAACATGAAGGTGCCTAATAGATTATAATGATGTGGAGGCCTGAGAAACTGAAGACTACTGGGGGTTGTTGAAAAGTTCCTCTAGTGGTGAAGATGATGTCTTAAGAGGTTTGAATAACTGTGCTGATAAATTAATTATGGTCTCTCTGTGTGTAAACAACATTTTTCAGGATTTTGTATATAGAGAGATTATTGGAAAAAAAAATAGGTACAATTTACTAGGCTGCTGATGTATGAAGTGTCAGCGCCGAGTGCTTCCAGTGCCTATTAGAGCTGCTGGCTTTGCATAGACGGGTGCCCTAGGCAAAGACATTTTTGGCACGGCCTGCCTCACCCGTAGGATCAAAAGGAACAACAAAAAAAAAAATCTGGCAATATGCACAGAGAGTAAATTGCATCCTAAAGAGCAGCCCCTAGAATGCAGTCTTGGAATAAATATCGATAAATGAAACATCACGTTTTATGGCTGAAGAGCTGTAGGCGTTTGGCGACTGCCCTCAGCTTCCCTCCCTCCTTTCTCTGCTGCTGTCACCTGCATTTTCTCTCTCCCTCTGTAATACTCTCTATAACTTGTTTGTTTCTGAGAATCTTTAGGAACTGGTTTGGACACACAGCTATTTTTAAAGGAGAAGTTCTATAAGCTTCCAGCCCTGGACCACATGGGCTCCTGATGGTGCTGGGCTGTGGCTGGGCTTGCTTGGCTGCTGCTCTGGGCTCACAAGGGCCTGTCTGCTGGGAGAATTAGCATGCAGGAAGCTTCAGGATGGATTTACAGCCTGCTAGTTACTTGGCACTAATTCCCTTGGGTGGATGATTCTAGTACCTACCAAGAGTGCTTTTGTGCAGGTTAGCTTCAAGAGTGCTTTTGTGTGAGTTAGGCGGGCTCCTTTCTGAAGGTGAAAGAGGCTGTTTTTCACTTCCCAAGCACCAAGGGTACCCAAACGGGCAGTTAGTGCAGAGTAGCTAATATGCAGTAAATTCACACCCGAGCTCACTGAGCATGAACTTCCTCATGCAGCCGAATCCCGAGGCTCTGCACTTTGTCTCTCTCCGCAGGGAGCAGACGGCCCTTCTCTAAACAGGGAATACCAATAAAGCCTTATGAAGAGAACAGATATGTGTGAGTGTAGGTTCGTGCCTGTCCGTGTGCTTCTATGAGGTCACTTGAATCTATCACAGTTCTTGCATTAACTTCTGCTTCTGTGATTTCTGTTAAGATATCCTAAGGAGCACTTTGCTGCTGAATTGCCATCATCCTTGTCATTAATAGACTGGGTTGTTATTATTGTTATTATTTAGCTGCAGGTTTTGATGATTTCTTCCTTCTTCTTCAGCACTAAGACAGCATACCTTTTCTTTTTATTATATGAATGACAGCATCTTTTGTGTGTGAATCTTTCTTTGTTGCAACTCCCTTTCCCAGAATTTATTTGAACTATCAGTTAATGGTTTTCTCTGGGTCTCTAAGTACTTGGATGTAAAATCAAGTTGATTTTAAGACAAGACTTTGCTTTAGGCTGGGCCTCATAAATAACCTTATCTGTAATTAGTGTACCACTTCACTTTATCCTAAGATCACATAATGGGTTAAATTTTCATGCAAAGTTTTCTTGAAATTTTATAAATGATTTTATTTGTTTTTTATGCTTATGCTTCAAATGTATAATTGATTTCTAAGTCATCTGCACGTTTTCTTTATGCTTTTGCCCCAGTATTGCCTATTTCCAAGAAAATTTTATATCACAGAAATTGCCTATCCAGTTTCCATCTACAGTGAGAGTTCAGCACAACTCCACCAGCACTATTGTGGCCAAAGTTTAAATTTACTTACATACAAAAGATATTGCTCAAAATGCTTTTAACGTGTCTTTTTAAAAATGACCTCAGCCATCCTAGCCTGCCAAAGATAAACAGCATTTCTGCTCGACAGGCGTTAACCCCTGGAGGAAGTGAAGTCCAACACTGAACGCAGAGGCACTTGCTCCGAGCATTCGGTGTGCTGTAGTAGAGAGGGGCCATCCTCCCTCCAGATCCCAGCACTCAGGAAGGCTGCAGGGCTGGGGAGAACCAGCACAAGCCTCAGAGTTTCTCAGTCACAGATGTAAAATGCTGGCTGAATGTTTCCGACAGCAAAGGATGAGGGACTGCGCCAGGTCAGCTTGACTGAGGATAGAAGGGTAGGAGGAAGGGATAAAATGGGATGAAAAACAAGAAGAGGCGACTGGAAACCCAGGCTCTGGTTCTTGCTATTCTGAAGATGTTCTGTCTAGGTTAAAACAATCACTTGAAAGTATTTTTTAGAGTTTAAGTTTCAAGAGTTTTTATATTTAGAGTTTCAGAGTGCTTTTATAGCTTTTTATAGTAATTTTTACTGTTGGTTTTATTCCAGAAGAGTTCCCTGTAGCAAGATACTCAAGAAAACCTTAAAAGGAATCCACAGTAAAGGAGTATCCATCTGTGTGAATGAGTTGCAGCAGATATGATGAAGCAATTCTTAAAATCCCACAGTTGCTGTTTTCCTTTCAACTGACATGTTCCTGTTTTTAAATAAAACAGTTGAATGCTAGGTTTAAAGAGAAATTCAAAGAATGCTGTGGTGTTATTAGAAATCCCTGGCTATGTCCAAGCAGAAAGGACAGTTGCATGACTCCGTTGTACATGGCTGACTATGCCATATGGGTCCCTTGTTGGAATATGCGGTAAACCATGTAAATCATCCTGAATTGTATCTTTTCAAACCCAGAACAGAGACAGAAGGAGGGTGAAAATTTAAGTCCGGATAAATTTCCTACAGCTTATCATGCAGAAATGTGCTTACCGGCATTCTTTGAATGTAGATATTTGGAGTACTTAACAATCTCTAACTGATGAGGTCTATTAAATGGCCATGTTCTGTAATTCACTTTGTCTGAATTGGAGAAAAGTTTCTGGGCAGAAGCCCTATTAGTGTTATGAGGAAAGGCTGCATATTTAGTCCCAGGGTAATTGCTAATGAATATACCTATTTAACAGGATGCAGTGATAGGAGAAATAGTGGGATGTGAAAGGAGACAGCAGTTTTTACTAAAAAGCCTTAGTAAGGTATTGTAAGGAGAATATTTCTGTGCAGTGGTTTTCACCACGAAAAATATTTCACTTCATTGTGACCTGGGTCTAAACAACATTAATTACATTCCCATTACTCTCTATTTTGTGTAGGAGGATTCACTCTTAATCCTTTATTCAAAGGCAGTTGTACTGGTGTGCTTTGAGTCACTTCCACCACAGGTGTAAGACATTTGCAGTAGCAGGGCAGGTGAACTTGGTCTACCTTTGTGCTCAGTCATAGTGGTTGTATGCAACCATGGAGGTAAAACCAATTAGCTCAAGAGTAATAAAGTATTAAAACATACTAGATGCTTTACCACTCATCTGACCATACCCTCACTACACAGGGAGAAAAGACAAGTATACTCAGCAAAGATGTTTTGGGTGAGATACCATCCTTTGTGTATATGATTTTCTACAACCAGCACTTCATACCAGTTTATAGGTTTGTGATTGTGGGGACAGGGACACCTGCACCGTGCCTTGTACTGCTGAACACTGTTCTGCGTGGTAACTGATGTTCCTGCTGCTTGATCTCCTGAGCTGGACTTCTGTTGGAAGCTGCTTCATCCCTTTTCTGACATCCTTAAGGACAATGTTTGTATAAGGAGCTTCTTCTGTCAGGAAGCAGAAGTATGGGAAAACAATTTTATATCTCCTGAGCTCAGCAAGTAAGAAAAAATATTTGGATTTGTTTGCATTTTTTAATATTTGTCACAATGGCAAGCTATTTTAAGCAATCTGGCTACTTCATCTCTACTTACTGTCCTCTTCTACATCAGAATTATCACAAGCCACCTGAAATATGGGAATCAGATGTGACTTTTAATATAAGTGTCATGCTTCAAGCTGACAGGGATGGGAGGGGGAGCTGTCACTGCATCAGCCAAGACTCTCTGGTGGAAGTGTTTATTGATAACCTATCCCTGGGAAAGGAGAGAGAGCACCTTTCTGCCTTCAGTGGACTGAACTGCTTTCCATTCCCTTGTGAAAGAAGTAGGTAGTCCTGTGCATTGCCTTCGTCTCCAGGTATATGAAAAAGATGCAAAGTCCTTTGTTCTATTTTTTCCTTAGGTAGAGCTCACAAATGATATCCAGTCCTCCTCCCTGGTAGTGCTGGCTGTCATGCTGGCCAAGATAGTTGGTGACTTGTTCAACGTCTCCCTGTAGGGTTCCCTCATGAAGCTGAAATGCATTCCCTGCTTGGTTGTGGAACCTTTTGTTCGTTACAGGAGAAAATGGTGAGGTCTCTCGTGCTGCTGATCTGTAATTTTTGTGTGTCGTGTTCTTCGCAGAGGCTGTGTGGGTTCTCTGAGACCTGGAGCTTAGAGAGGAAAAGGGGAAAATGGAGACCCTGTTCCTGAACAAGGTCCCCATGGTGTGATGTGCTGTAAAAACAGAACGAAAGATACTCCCTTTCTCTTCAGGTTTATGGTAGGATCTGAATTACCACTGCCACTGGTGTTCTGAGAGCAGTAAATGCCCCATAATGCCCAGCTGGATGCTGTTTGTTAGTGGTCCAATGGAGAATCCTGTGGAGGATTTCACAGACAGTTGTCACTATTTCTTGTGAGCGAAAGCCACAGAAGAGAGGAACAACAACAACAGAGTATGGTGGAGTTTGGTTTGGATGACTAGTCTGGGCTTCCTGTATGCTGGGTGCCATAAGATGTTCACTTTCAGGTGGTGATTCCTGCCATCCAAGGACAGCAACTTAAGGCAGATAAGAATTGTTTTCTGGAAGTCCTTGCATTATTAACTAAAGACCAAATGGAAAAATGTTACATCCTTTATTTTTCGATCTACATTAATCCAACCTGTCCTGTGTATCTTTCCAGGGTGTGAACCAGTATCCAAACTTCATTTTTTTCATGGCATTTATGACAGGTAATAAGAACCATTTCCTCTCCTAGGTGTAGGTGTTGGGTCTCTATTTACCTCCAGGTAGTGGGAACTCTGTACTACTGTCTTCTATAAAATAATTAGCAGAAATGCAGATTCTTTGAGATGTTCTCTAGGAATTAATTAGGCAATGTGGTGAAGAAATAGAAAGAAAGATGAATAAATTAATTTTCCATAGAAAAGCTTTTTGTTTTCCTTAAGGCATATTGGGGTAGCATACATCCACAGCCAAAGCTATTTGCAGGGCACTTCAATTTTCTCCCAGTATTGAGGTCTACTGGACAATCTTTTAGCTTCAAATGATCCTCTAGAAGAATAAAATGTTGGCGACTCACTCTGTCCACACTTTCTTCCAAATGTAGCCGTGTCTGAAAGGTTTTAACAAGCACATAGAACGCTGGGTATAATCTAACTGTATTTATCATGAGAGGAAAAATTGCCAGCAATTCAGTAGGAGGAAATAAAAACAATCTGTGACATTATGGATGACTTCTATATGTACCATGGCAGATAAAACAGAGGGGAAGAAGCCATAAAGTTTCCCATGGTATTCCAATTAGATGACAAGCCCATGGAAAGAATTATAACTGCTTTCCTGGTTCAGAGTGAGGTCCTATTCACTTGAAGGACATATATATATATACACATTTATATATATATAAAATTTCATTTTCCTCCCACTCCTTCTTTTTTTCTCTCCAAGCACATTAAAGAAAGTTTCTGGATAACCTGATCACAGACTATACCAATACTCTAAAGCAAAACTCATAGCATCACAACTTGGTAAGGACTTTATAGCTAGACACTTTACAGACTGCCAAGTTTTAGCCTAAATCCTCTTAGACATAGTCTGAATAGGCTGATATATATCTGAAGTAGCAGATGTAGTTGCCAAGCTTCTCTCCATCATATTTAAAGTCATGACAGTTAGGTGAAGTCTTCAGCGACTGCAAAAAGGGAAACTTCACACCCATTTTTAAGAAGGATATAAAGGCAGACCCCAGCAACTATCATAGACAGTGAGATTGTAACCTCAGCAAGTTTGTGGATGACAAAAAGCTGAGTAGTGTTGTTCATCTGCCTGAGGGAGAGGATGCCATCCACAAGGACCTTGAGAGGTTTGAGGAGTGGGCCATTGTGAGCCTCATGAAGTTCAATAAGGTCCTGCACCTGCACTGGGGCAATCTCTGGCACCAGTACAGACAAGGTAATGAATGGACTGAGAACAGCCCTGCAGACCTGGGGATATTGGCTGACAAAATATTAGATATGAGCTGGCAATGTGTAATTGCAGCCCAGAAAGCCAACTGTATCCTGGGCTGTGTAAAAAGAAGTATGACCAGCAGGTTTACTCTGCTCTTGTGACACCCCACCTGGCACACTGCATCCAGCTCTGGAATCCTCAGTACATGGATCTCTTGGAGCAGGTCCAGAGAAGGTCCACAAAAATGATCAGGTGGCTGGAACACCTCTCCTATGAAGAAAGGCTGAAAGAGTTGTGATTGTTCAGCCTGGAAAAAAGAAGGCTCTGGGGACACTTTGTTGCAGGTTTTCCTATAAGCTTAAAGGGGCTTACAGGAAAGATGGAGAGAGATTTTTTATCAGGGCCTGTAGTGATATGATAAGGGTCAACAGTTTTAAACTAAAAGAGAATAGGTTTAGATCGGACATAAGGAAGACATTTATTATGATGAAAGTGCCTCCCTGGCAGTGCTCAAGACCGGGTTGGATGGAGCAACCTGGTCTGGTGGAAGGTGTCCCTGCCCATGGCAGGAGTTGGAACGAGCTGATCTTTAAGGGCCCTTCTAGCCCAAACCATTCTATAAGTATATGATTCTGTGTCCCTGGTCTCTCCAGCATACTTCCCAGATGCTCTGTTACCTTGTTATCCTCTCAAACAAATGAAGCTTCACCATTCAGCCACCATAGACCTCTGGGATTTGGACTGATCTCCAGCTCTCTTACACCTTGGTCATCCTAAACCCTGAATAGTGACTCAAGGGATTTCTGGTCTGCCTCTTAAAGTAAAAAATATAATAATTGAAACAAATTATGAGGCCTAACATGCTGTCTTTGTAAGAATTCCAAGCCCTATATCTTGTTACTTCACCTAGCATGGGAAATAAACAGATTAACACAAGACAGTAAAAAAAAATTAGTCTCTTTACATGTTACCTTGTCTCTTTCCTCCTTACTTCTGAGCATCCTTGAAACTTGAGCAGAACTTCTTGAGCAGAAATTCTACAGAAAGGTGTCTGGCCATGAACTTTTCTTTCCATGTGTTTTCCCTGTGGACCAAGGTTTCTTTTTCTTTTTTCTCTCTGACTGATCCTGCAGGTAACAAGATGCTGCGGGAGCCTGTCTATTTGCTTCTTTAGTCTTTCTTTTATCTCAGTGACCACCCAGTGTATGTAAAGCTCTGCTGTTTTTAAATTCCACTTATTTGTTTCACTTTGGTAGTATTTTTATCTTCAAATGCCTACACCCAGCTGTCATTTTGCAGAGACTATCTTCCTCTGGTTGTGTCAGCTTGGTTGATGGTTTGCTGCTCTGGGAAAGCGTGGGTGACACAGTTACATTTGTGCCAGGTTCTGCATCTTCTTTGTTCAGTATTATTCTGAAAGATCACAAAATGTATAAACTGTGCATTGCTGGATCCCCCAAATCAAAACAGGGATGGGGTCAGCTGTGTAGGAACTGGTAGCTAGCATGTACTTATAAACAGGTGATAAATTATATTTGTGTATGCAGAGTGAAAGATTCAGATAACTAGTGGCTTACTTAAACGCCACATAAATCTGGATCCTTCTTCAATGGAAACTGAAAACCTTTGGAAAACAGTGCCTGGTTGGTAGCAGAGAGGAAAAGTGAGAGACTCAAGAGAGCATGTGATTTTAGGTCCTCAGCACTGGTACTGTTAGAAAGTATGGATCTTCTCGTTCCCAGTTCATCAGTGTTAAGGATGGAAAGCCCTTCTGCATTTGATCATTTTGTTGATTCCCTTTACACATCTGGATAATATCCCTAGGCTGAAGATATGTTAGACACTGAATGAGAAGCAAAACCAGCCCCTAGATGAACAAGGTGGGGGCAGTGTTAAGGCCCAGCTCCACAAAGGAATGAAACTCCCAACTGCTGCAGCAGTCAATGGGTACACTGAGACGCTGCATTATGTGCATGCTGACTATGAAGACGTCTCTGAAAATACTGTTATATACAAAACTGGTGGAAGCGAGACCTGGATCTTCAGTGGTATTTCACTGCCTAATTTGTATTTAGCACTGTCATCTCTGGATGTTCTGCTTCCTGTGGAGCAGGGAAGCTTAAGATTTGTTTTCTTGATACTCATTATATTTTTGGAACCTCATTGATCACCCTGCCTGTTTTATTCTGTGCTCTGGGTGATAAGGCTCCAAACACAGCTGTGTCTAGTACAGGGCTGCTAAAGTGCACTATGATTTCCAGCTACATTGCACACCACTGTAAACACCCCCCTTATAAAATCTGGTTCACTGGAACACTCAAAGCTGCTGGCTGCCAGGGAATGTTCCTTAATGAGGGTAAGGAGTACTTGAACACATCTATGACTTGGCAACCCTTCCTGCTTTTTATAAGCTACTATACACTTCAGAGAGAAAATATCTTAGAGGCTACTTTTTAATGGGACAAGTTTACTTAAGAGCTGAGTGGAGTTGGTGCCAGTAGTTCTGTTTTGTTCTAGCTTAATATTAGCCTTGTCAAAGTTCCTATGGTGTCTCCTGGGTGTTTCTGTATTGCATACCATATAAAGTTGGTTTTGGGAGCCAAGAATTTTGGCTGGAATATATATTATAGTGGTCTCATTATATTTTTCTAAAGTGTATCAGAGGTGGCCCTATATTAAAGATCCATGGAGCAAGGCTGATTTTTTTTTCTTTCTCCTTTCCAGTTTTGCCTTAGCTCACACCGCAGACATTGGATCCAGAACTTGAGCCAACCCAACTTTGAGGGTTATTTGGGAACCAAGGTCTTGGTTTGGCCTATAATAAAATTTGGGGTAATTAGTGATTTTTTTTTTTAGATGATGCCTTGTATTTTGAAAATCACCAGACTTTTGGGAGGATGCTTTTGGTTTGGGCCTACACTACCAACTACTACACGAAAAGATTCCTTTCTTGTCTTGCTGACACAAGTGTTCACTCAAAGACAGCTCGCCAACATGGTGCAACATGTGGTGCGTCCTGTCTTGACTCTGAGAAGCTGTGTGTTTTATGACTGCTTGGTGCTTTCATACTGAGAGGTATCAATAGGTAGTGGACTTGGCAATGATTTTGCATCAGAGGGCATCCAGCTCATCTTTTCTAGAGTGTTTGTGGTGGACGCTGGATCCTTTTCTGGCTGCACAAAGGAAAAAGGGAGCTGCTGTAACAAGGCCATACTTTGTCTCGAGAGAATCCTGGCTACCACAGAAAAGATGGAGGGAAGGTGTTGAGATGTGGGTGAGATTTATTAAAATTACATTTGGGCTTTAAGCCTATGTCAAGTTTAAGAAAACATTGCAAAGAACCATTTTTATTCCCTTTTTTTGCCTATTCTCCTGTGCTCGGTTTTGAGTTTGGTGTGATCACATTACCCGAGAAGCAGCTGTAGGAGCCACAAACAGTAGAACTGACCCCCTGACAAAACTATTATGGCAGAACCAGGTGCTGCTTTATGTGCATGGAAGAGCAGCAGCACAGCCTTGCCTTGGTTCCAGTGTGGTGGTGTTGGTGGTGCCCATGTGGGATGGGTGAAAGGACACGTTGCTCTCTCCTGTACCTACAGCAGCTCTCTGTGGGACAGTCCAGAGTGTCTCCCTTCATGATCTTCTTAACCTGGCCAGGGGCTGATGCCAGCTTGCTCCACTGTGCACCAGCTTTCAGGCTGTGCTTCCAACCAGGTTATCCAGAACTGCTCCTAAAAACAACAAAACAAGGTGAAGGATTGGTGCACATGAATCTGTGTGAAGAAGGCTAATCTGAACATGAATGGAGGGCAAACCTCCAGCTGGGCAGAGTTATTGCTGTATATTAACCCAAATATTGAAGTTACAGAGGCATGCTTTTCGGACAGGTGGTAAACAAGGCTACTTAGCTTTGTAGTTTTCAGGAGACCTGATTTTCTCTCTTCATAGTATTTTTGGAAAAAACCCCAAAACTTAGTGACACTGAATGATCTACAAAGATGAACTAATGGGCCTTTTCAGCTTTAATCCTCAGAGACCAGAAACACTGTTTTCTGCTGTTAAATTTCACCCCAAATTTCAAAATTTTAATGAAGTGATTTCAGTGTCCAAATCTATTAGGAAAAAAAGTCACATGCAAACAGTGTAATCGTATTATTGTGAATATTCAAAGGAGACAGGAAGAGGAAGGCTATACGGAGGGATACAGGAGGAGTTCTGTTTTCAGGCCTGCCCCATTTCCTCATGTTGCTTTGGCCAAACCAATTCATTTTACAATATTCTCAGTTACAGAGGAGAAAACAATGCCTCCACACCTCATGTGGCCTTCCGTATCTGTTGTCTTTGCCCAGTATTGCCAATTTCTTAAACAAAAGGCCTTATGTAAAGGCAAAATTTCTTGTGACCCCTAGAAGATGATTTTTTACCTGCTCTCATTTTGACTATTTAATGAAGCTACTACCTAGAGGTACTACAGGAATCAAGATAATTTTATTTGTTTAGATTGGTGAAACCATAAAAGGAAGCCCAAGATTCCAATTGCATTACTGTTTATTTTTAGAACAGACTGAACAAATAAAACAAATTGCCTTTCCCATGCTACAGTGAATACCAACAGGCATAACCCTTCCTCCAATCTAAAATAAACCTTTCCCAATCTTAGCCATTCCCTTTCCTAAAATGTCCGGGATGAGAGCTGTCACTGTGCCCTCCAGGTTTGGAGCTGCAGGCTTCCACAGAGCGGTGGGCGAGGAGCAAGTGTGGAGCAGGCTGAGGTGAGGGATCCTGGAGACCCAGCTGGCAGCACCTTCCTTAGATAGGAAGGGCTGGAGGCTGAGTAATAGCACACCGCTGACCTACTGCCCTTGGAAATGCACTGGTGGTTACTGCAGTCCTCATAACCAAAGATCCACAATAGAAGTTACGGATACAGGGATAGTGAAGACGAGCCAACAATCTGTCAGATTGAAATCCTTGAAGGACCTCGTAAATACTTTAATGTTTACACAGGGCCTGTATATTTTCACAATTACCTTTCCATGAGCCCAGAATGTCTTACACTGGAATGTTTTCAGGCCTTAAGAAGTTATATTTTCTGATATGTCTGAAAACTGCAGGCTCAGCTTCTCTATTGGCCCATTTTTTCTCATGAACAATTAAAGCTGGATTCCTTTTTACCCCCAAATATGCAAAATGTAAATGGTGAGTTCTACCAAAATTCTGTATTGATTACCACAATGTGGTAAGAAGAAAATGGTTTGAACTTACAAGGAAATGTTGTACCATAAATCAGCAAAAACTGCATCTACAGGATTTACCTCTATTATAATTAAGAAGTGATAAGAAAAATGACTTTTCTGTAGTGAGATTTTTGAGAGAAACAAACTTATAAGAAGTCTGAAAGGTTTGATGCAGTTCTTTAAAACCTTAGGGTGAAAGTTCAGAGGCATGAAGACATAGATCAAGTGTAGTGAATTTTGAAGCAGTTGACGTGTTCCTCTGGTTTCTGTCACAAGGCGCTTCTCTTTTCTCTCCAAAACAAAGTTCCTGTTAGAGTGTGAATGGGACTGTCATGGAGCTGGCACACCTGCTGCATGCATTAGACATGCAGTGACAATGGATTGGTACTTAATATGAGGCTCTGGTTCTTGCTGTGAGGTCCATTGTGAATTGGCTGTAAGGTCCATAGTGAGTGTAACACAGATCCCTTTTGGCTCAGGGACAAGATTTTCTGCCTGATGTTGAGGGAAGGATAACAAATCCACAGTGACTTTTGGTGGTGTTTTCTATTTCTGGGGAGTCCTGAGAAACCAAAAGAAGTGACTTCTGCATGGTTTCTGCAGAAGGAAAGGCGCTGAAGCAGCATCTGGAACTAATAACCCGTGTTTCACAGCTCACTGGTGGGCAGCAAGGGAGCCGCTCCGGCTCCGACAGGCCCTTACGTAAAACCTGCAACACAGTGATTTTCAGCTGTGGGAAACTTGAGACGGCTTCTGCTGGCCTGGCAAGGAGGAGACTGCCTGACTCCCTTTTGGTTCACCTGGGACAACAGGCTCCCTGCAAGGGCATCACCGCAGCCTTGAGACGTGGGAGCATGCAGGTGGAGCATGCACATACACACACAGGAAAATCATATCCAGCCATCAAACGGGGTATTCCACTAATTGGAAAGTCTGTTCTGGTGTCTGGCCACCATTTGGCAGATACTGACGGTTTCCACTTAAAACCAGCCAACCTCACCAGAAAGCCAGCTGTGCGGCTGATCTCATGAAGATGTCACTGAACAACTGTTTGGACTCATTCAAGAAATGGTGGGTCTGATTCGAGGCAGGCTGAGATCCCCTGGGGGTCTTTGCTGGATGTGGGAATACAGACATCCATTGACGTAATAGTTGCACCTCAGTGTTCCTGAGTTACATGTAAGGACATCATCTTCATTCTGGCACCAGGGACTCCTTCCAAGTTCACCTTAAGCTGAAATAGATTCTCTTTGCTGTTCACATATATGTCACTTTTTCTGTTCCTATGAGTGTTGCTACATCCTCATAAATATTGGTAGCTCGTCATAATGGTTGCCATGGTGAAAAGAGTTATTTATTTAAAAAGAAGAAGCAGATGACAAAAAATACTTCAATGAGTTTCAGCAGGTTTGAGAAATGAAATACCCTTTTCAGAAATATCAGTTTGTGATGCTGTTAAATGCTATTTCACACAATCACAAGGGAGTTTTTTTTCAGTACACTGTGTGTAAACAGAGCGACAGCAGAAGTAAGGCAAAAAAAAAGGCACAGAGCAGAGTAGTTTTATGAAAAGCCATAAAGAGATGAGCATAGTTTTATTAGCTGCTGCCATTCAATACATGGCGTTCTGACAGTAGGTGAACGGGACACGAAAGCCACGTCACACAGAAAAAGCCTGAGGAAGCTGAGTCCTGGTGCTGGGCAGAAAGAAGGAAGGAGAAGGAGAAAGCAAGTCACACACACACAAAATCTGTTCCCAGAACTGGTGGGTGTATATATCAACCACATTTCACTATAAATACACTGTCAGGTGCAGAGAGACAGCCACTTGTTTCCTGGAAGAGCAGAAAGTAATACCAGGGTCTTATTTTTAACACATTCTGCACTTGTAGTGGAGGGTCCTTGCCATAAATCACAACTGAGGAAAAAACATGTACTGCACATGAATGGTATGTAGAAAGCAAGGGGGTTAGTAAAAGGAATCTTTTTTAAAATTATGAAAGTTTGTAGAAATCTGTAGCTGAAAGTATTTTTATGAAAAATTAATTATGGTTCCTAATGTGAAAGATATATTAGTGATATAAGAGATATATTTGTTTTAGAAAAGGGAATGCTGAAGTTTGAGGGGTTAAATGCCTTTCCCAAGGAAGCTGATTGTACAGCTGGAAGAAGTGCTTTTGCTTGAAATTCTGGTTAAAAATGTCAAAACCTTCTATTTACTGGACTGGGAACAGGGTGTAATCTGTATCTCTAGGTAATTAATACTGTGTTTTAATAACCTGGCTACACTTTTCCACTACAAAGTTCCTGATTCTTGGAGGGACTGAGAAATTTGAAATATTTGTCATATTTTTTTTCCATCTGTATTACTTTAGTTTAGTTGCTTTGTAATCTATTACACCTAAATCCTGATACCCATTTTGACTAAAACATCATCTGATAATCTGTGCCTGATTATTAAAACACATACAGCTCTCACTGTCCATTCCCAAACATTTTAAAGCCAGAATTTTCAATATACTAGTCGGTGCTTTCTTGGACCAGGGAGAGTGGAAAAACTAAGGTGGCTGGTGCAGTACATGAGGGTGGAGGCCCTGAATGAAGCTTTTATAAAAACTGTCTCATAGGAGATTTCCTCTCTTCTTTCCAGTTTGGATTAGGTTTTTTGGCATTCGTTTGCAAGAAACTCATCATGTCATTGCATTCAAACTGCAAGAGCCAGCTTAGTACTTTGCAAATTTCCCTTGAAAATTGCTCTGCAATGCTCCATCCAGAGAAGATGCATTTCCCTGTTTGTTTGGTTAGAAGCAAGATCACGAGGCATTTATTTTAGTGCTCAATTTACTCACTTCTCTCACTTCTCTCTTCTCCATTCCTATGGAAGTTTGTTTGAAATATTTCTTTGAATTTAGATAGCTTGTACTGGTGTCATTTTGAGAAATGACTTTCTTTGCCTCTGGTTGGTTATAATGCCAGGGCAGATGGATTTAACACAAGCTTAACCCTTTTGTTTTTGGAAAAGATTAGTACAGGCTTAGATAATAACTTGGAAAATATAAGGATAGCTGAATCATTGCCATTCTTAATACAGGAATAATCAGTAATGTGTTCCAGGGTTAGCCCGTTAGACATCGAGACGGCTAATCTGACATTGGATCCTTCTGTCAGTGTACATTTATACTCATTCATATACTTATTCAGTGTACATTTATACTCATTCATATATGTTCTCTCTAGAGCTGGCTCTGCATTGCTTGCAGGGGTCCTCCTCTCCTGACCACTCAGCTGAGCAGCCTTGGCAGGAGGGTGTTTGCTCCTGGCCCCTGAGAGCCCGGCTGCTGCAGTATCCCGTGTGCCTTGGAAACGCCAGGTGAGGGCTCATAATTGCCACAAGCTGAGGTGAGAACCCATTTTGGATTCTCTCCTGCTTCTACCAAATGTGGGCTTTTACAGGTGATATCTGCTGGATGCCACTCTTCAAGGCCACGGTGCAGCACCTTGTGTTGGACTTGCAGAGCTGCTGAGAGCGGGTGCATGCCAGACAGCTGCTTGTTGGAAATGAGACATTTCCACACCTGCTACTAATCACGTGGGGAAATGCACAGTTCTGGACAGAAACGCCAACTGAGTTTAGATGCCTTCAGGTTCAGGTGGAAGCAGTGAGCAGGCACTGACAATAGCTCTGAATATTTAGATGCCTGTACTCCCCTTAATACTGACATGGCTAATGAAGGCTGCTAATTACAATTTGTAATTTGTTTTTAGACTTGCAGTGTGAAAACTTAGTAAAGAACTATTAGTTTTATGTTTTTACCTGTGGTTTTGCATGTGGTGAGTTGAGGCTGTAGTGTTTAAGTTGCTGTTTGTATAGTTCAAGCATGTGGATCCACTTCCACGATCCTTTATCTGTTTATCCCAAGGTCACATGCACATCCTAATTCATTTATTTGTAGCTAAATGCCCTTGCATAAACAACTGCAGCTATACAAAGTGGGTAAAAGCTGCTGTTCTTCTAACTTAGTAGTGTTTTATACTGATGGTGCTGGTGGTAAAAAATTCATAAGAATGAAGGAAAAGAAAGGTAAAGGAACAGAAAAGCAAACTCTTGGAAGAAAATCCCCAAACATTCAACATTTTCCCCATCTTTCCCATCCCTCACCCTCCTTGCCCCAGTCCATCTCTTTTCCAAAACACAAAGGCCTTTGGTTCTTTTTTGTTCTGCAATTTTTTCAAGCATTAGAGAGAGACAATTTACCGGTAGATTGTGAGATCTTGTGGAAATCCATTTTTCTTTAGTGTACAGTATTTGCTAACCATATATAACTTTCAAATCCTCTCTGGGAAATAAGTGACAGGGAGACATTCAGCTAACCCAAACAATACATTTCACAGTAAGTGCTGTTCTACCAAAAAGCCTTTAGACTGAATAGCTAAATGTCCCCTCATTTAAGGATATTGAGGGAGCCAGGATCAGGGGATGCCGGGAAGCTTGTTGTCTTACAGTCAATGTAAATATTTGTAGATATTCTGAAAGGAGTCTGAACCCTGCAAAACTTCTGGCTCCTGAATTAGCCATGAGGATTTCTCACTCAGTTTAGTGTTCAACTAAAATAGAGACAGCAAGGAGTCATAGGCCTGGTCTGCCGTGCAAAGTTCCACTGAAGAGTGATTTTTGATAGAGCTAATTGAACAAAAGCACGTCACTAGCATGCATGCACTTACATCAAAGCACACAGTGATTTTATAGGTTCAATTTAACTTTAAATCAGTTTAAATGTGTCTATTTCATGGGCTAGCACTGAGTGGAGCAAATCAATTTTAAATTTAATTTAAGTGGTGTTCTTGTCTAATGTAAGGAGGTCTTATAGGCCTTTCTGTTTCCCTTTATTATCTCAATGGTATTCTATGAACATGCTAAAAAACCCATTTTTTTTTCCACAGAACTTACTTGCAAAACTACTGAATTCAGTCATCTGCACATGATTAAAATTTTTGCAGTACATATGTGCTATTCTGTTACACAGTGAGATCCATATTGGCAAGTAATTTTTGGATAAGCTTTTTCATAGTTTGTTTTCACTAAATGTCTTGTTGAAAAGAAAATTGGTGGGCCTGTGACAAGTATGTAGAAATCTTTTTTATGACTTTTAAGGCAAGGAAAAAAAGAATTTGTATTTAAATGTAAGCAATTTCCTGTGATGTTGTCAGTTTGTTCACAATGGGGTAACCTTAAAGGTGATAGATAGTAAGAAAGCTAATATAAATAAACTGTGTTTACAATATAGTAGCAGCTACAGGTCGTCACAGCAGTGTGGCTTGCTCAGTACTAGAATGACTATTCAGTTTTTCCAGCAAATGAAAAGTATTTAAAAAAAGAACTTTCTAGTCTCAGAAAAATGCATGAATAGTGGAGACTGAATAACTCTAATACTTGCCAATGTTCATAACACAGGTAAGTAATTTTAACATCCTCCAGCCTGAAATGTTCCCCTCAGCTGATGAGCTCGTCCTCTTAATTGCTCAAACTTCTGACTATACTCAGACAAAAAACCACCACAAGCATTAAGCAACCCCCAAAACATCCTCCTGAGAACTATTTATACAAGATGCAGTGGTCAGTCTGGGCAGTAAAACAGTGGTTTACAAGAAGCCCAAATAAAACCTAGGGCTGTCCTGAGCAGGATGGCCTGTAGCGAGTCAATGGGTAAACATTCTCAGTGCAGAAAGAGAAAAAGGGGAGCAACAGCCTAAAACAGATGAAGGCAAGTCTGTGAATAAATCCAAGCAAGAAGCATTGCCTGTGTTCTCATGCACCTTAATCCTTGTCATGTGTTCGAATTAGGATTATGCTTCTCTCCCACCCACCTTTAAGTCCATTTAATCATCTGAAACTTACATAAAATACGGAATAAATCTATTTGAAGAAAAGTTCTCTTGTACTGCGTGTTGTCTAAGGAAACCTCCATGTTATGATTAGACCTGTTATGGTTAGATCCTTAACAATTTATTTCAGTGGGAAAACTTCCATTGGATTTAATAGCAACAGGATCTGAACTACATTTTCATGAATCATTTCAAGACAGTTTGCCATTCAGGGATATTGGCTTCTTACCAAATGACTTTCTTAGTTAGATCATAAGGCAGATTGTCTTTGTTCCATGTTATATCCAGTCTCATGGATGTGGTCTTGAAAGCAACCTGAAACTTGGAAATCATAACTTTGGTGAAACAGCCTTAATACTTTAACACATTATGCTACTATAGTGAATTATGTTTTGGGAGAAAATGTTCTCACATGTCCTATAAAAGAAAAATTTACACTTGATCTATTTCTGTAGTGTGGCTACAGCTCTGTGTCTCTCCTTGAGGTAAATTTATTAAAGTAAGACAGGCCTACTTGATAAAATCCAAATATAAGTACCCTGCACTATTCCATAAAAAGGCATTTTCAGAATGGTAAGTAAAATGTCCTTGCTTAAAATTGCATTTTGAAACCAAGGCCTTTGTTGCATCAACACAAGTGTGCAGCAGCAGTGGCACTCACCAGCTGAGCGAAGTGTCCTTTGGGAGGCATCTGGGCAGGCTCGTGGTTGTGAAGGTTAGCAAGGCTTTTGACACTGTCTTGCACCATATTCTTGTAGCCAATGTGTTCGTTCAGTTTAGAGGCTGAACAATCAGATGGTAAAATACCTGGTGGGGTGGTTTGCATTGGAGGGTGCTGATTAATGGGCCGTGCACTGCCTGGAGGCCTAAAAAGAGGAGCACTGCAGGGTCTATTGCTAGAACTGGCCTGTTGAATATTTCCATAAATGACTTGGAGGAGACAATGGAGTGTGCTTTCAACAGCACTGCAGACGATGACAAACCGGAATGGTCAGTGCTGGACCCCTCATGCTGTGAGGCTGCACAACTGGGGCTTGTTCATCCTGGAGACGAGGCGGCTTTGGAGGCCCCTCACAGTGTGTCCCCTCCTCCTCACCCCCACAGCTACTGGAGATCGTTGAGGAGATGGAGCCATGGTCTCCACAACAGGGCACGGTAGACAAGGAAAAATGGCACAAGTTGAAATGAGATGTTCATACTGGATATGAGGAAATACCTTCCCACCACAAGGACAGTGGAGTAGTGGCACAGGCTGCCCGGGGTGGTTGCACAGCCTCCATCCTTTGGAAGTCTTTAAGACCTGGCAGGAGAAATGCCCAAGCACATGGTTTGAGCTCATGGATGAGTGCACCTTCAGCAGGAGGCTGGTCCAGACAACTGCTGAGATCCCTTCTGATTTGAACAATCCTTGATTCTTATGATCCTATAGGTACAACTACAGTTTGGCTTGGTATTTTCCTGAGAAGAAATATATTGCTAAAGGCTTTCTTTAGCCAATTCTTTATAAAGATGCCTTAGCCTTGTAACAGTTTTTCATAAAACAACTCTTTTGCCTGCTTGTTTCCTACACTCCCAAAGGCAAGTTTATTCTTTGCACCAACAGACAGAAGGCTTTATGAAAGAAACGTCACTGATGATGAGCAGTGAATCAGCACAGTCCTTAGTGTGTTCTTACCTCTGAAAAAGCTCACTGATGATAATGCAAGGAGTATAGTGGAGGTAGGCAGTACACACACTTCATAATCCCAGACAAAACCAGGATCACAGAAGCATATAACGAGCTATCCCTCACATTTTTATAAATGACTGATTTGACAAAACATAAGGATATTTCATAGGTTTCTGCGATAATGTGGAATATTTGCTTTCCGTGCAACACAGCAAAACTGTGAAGTTGTGAAGACTGAAAATACACATACTGCTAAGAAATACACTGTAGAAATTGATGGAATTAAACAGTATTCACATTACTCCTATTTAAAAAACATTTGGGGTTTGTACATAGTTCATGTGATTCAAGAAGTCACTATTATCGTTAATCATGTTTTCACATTGTATTCACTGTGCTAGGTCTATCATATTTCTAGACAAAGCTTAAGGCAGGCAAATACAGATTTTTATCTGACCTATGGAAATGGAAAAGAGGCAGAGGATGAGCAGGAATCTACTCATTTAGGAACAACGAAATTCCTTTGGTGGAGTGTTTTACACAACAAGCAGCCACAGTGGCACAGTTCTGACAGCAGCTTTTCAGCATCTATGGTTCCCTTTGCATTCCACTGCTTGTACTTCATTAATTGGGAGCACTCAGTGAGGTTAAGAATGAAAAAAACCCCATCTCATGGGAAATTTTAAATTTTGTTTTCACTAGTTGATACTAAATTCTGCATCCAGCCACTTTGATTAGCAAGGTAAAATACCGCTCATTTTAACTCAGAAACCAAATGCAGTTCAGAGACGTTCATTTTTCCATAAATTGGTGCTCTTGGTCCCTTGAAATGTGGATCTGTAATAAGATGATGTTCCAAATTTTCATTGCGTGCAGTCTGTTTCATATAATTGGGCATGGGTATGACGTGTTTTGATGCACATAAGACTATTCTTTTTTGGGATTCATTTAAATCCATCCCAGTTTAGAAGAAGAAACTTGTCTCACAGCTTTGTAGGTGCCATGTATGAAGTGCATTGTCTTCTCAGCTCATTTACTGTTAGGCAGGTGGTCACATAACAAACCACCAGAATAACTGGCTTGAAAAAAGAACCTCGTGTCTGTCAGGAAGGAGGACACTAATTAACAACATATGGAAAGAGTTGTTTTTACCACAGGGATGAAAGGTACCATGGTAAAACAGGATGTGGGCAAATGTATGCTCCAGTTGTCTCTGTCTGTGGTTTGTGTCAGCCTGTGTCTGACCAGGAGGTTCTGGCTTATGGTGTGTCCAGATGATAGTCAGAATAATTAATGGGTTTTTTTTGAAAATAGAAACTATAAAACAAGCTTATAACTAGAGCAGTTCATTGATTTCAGTTGTAGGATTCTGGCCTACTATAATTCCATAGAAATTACTATTGAATTTTGCAGAAAGTACCTTTATTTTCCATTTCACCCAACTATCAGAAATAGTGGGTACACATGTTTTTCAGTTTTGTATGTTCATATTTCCTGAAACTTTTTCTAGAACCTGAAAAGTATTAGAAAATACTGGAAGAATCTGTGTATGATTTGTGAGCTATCTTTGAAAGGGAAATTTTTCTAGCTGCCACCGCTGCAAAAAACCAACGTTATTGCAATGATAAGCGTAAACCTGAATTTCTCCAAAGTGCTTAACTTTAATCTATTTGATATCATCCAGAATTCCGGAGGATTTCAGCTCAGATTAAAAATCCTTTTTTAACTTGGAGAGTCATGCAAATTGATAGATGGGTCTTACGACATCCTGCCTAGGATGACCAAGTCATGCATATGGTAGAGTTTATCACGTATCTTACACAAAGCAAGGCAACACTTGATAAGCACTTTTATTGGGTAATTACATTTTTTTTTTTTTACATTTGCAAATAAAGCAGATTGATTTCCATCTTGAAGTAATTTACTAACACATTATAAACTCGTCAAACGCTAACGTGGTACAGTATGCCATTTCCTGTTTACTAAGTAATCCTTTGGCTGTCTGCTTTTTGTCTTTCAGGTTGAACCTGGAATTGTTCTCTGCCAGGGACGTCATGGAGCCTGGCGTCAGAGCCCTCCACCTGAAGGAAAACATTGCCTCCTTGGCTTGACTTCTTGCAAACACAAGCCATGGCGGATTCCCAGTGGTTTGCAGGCCCAAGCCAGAACATGCATAGGTGTTCCAGGGAACTATTAAAAGGTAAAAATGCTATCAAATTCATGTCATGTGATGTTTCTGGCTATTTATCTGATTTTTTTTTCTTTAAGCATCTGTTTGTGAAGATTATTTGGAATGCACATGAAACTTGTTCTTATTTTCTTTAGCATGAACAGCAGGTGTCCTTTAAAGAAAGGACCCAGGTATTTTCTAGCACAAGGTCATCTATTGCATCAGGAATTTATGGAAACAGCAACAATGAAATGATCTTATGGGAACAGCAGAAAAAGAGAAAAATGCCCTTCGGAGCCTTAAAGGTTCACTGAAACAGTAATTTAAAAGGATTTGAATCCAGTTACTCATGACATTTCCCATGCCAATTCAAAGCTGGCCTGCTCTTTCTTCACTTTTTTTTCATTTTATTAGTGTATGCTTTTACAGGAAATGAGTTAACATAAATCATATCACAGACAAGATAAGCAACAAAGTCACTGAAAGTAACATGCTAGGGTAAACAAGAATCAGACTAAAGCAATCCTAGCCATATGGGGCACTCTCAAAAGCCATATAAAATCTCCTGATAAATGAAGTATTTATGGTACTGTATTTCATATGACAGCAAGAGTGAATTCATCCTTTTAGGAAGGGATATTAAGGCTGTCCTTTGAGTGGTGGGTCATGAGTGGGAGAGGCAGTGACTTAATTTCCACCTTGAGTATCCTAGAGGAAAGTAGAAGATGCATATGCACCTCCAACTGCATTGGAGTTCACACAGCAAAGCCCTCTGAATTCTGCTTCCAACAACAATAAAACTGGACACGTGTAATAAAAACACATGGCCAGTTTTTTTGATATTATAATTTTTCATAATTTTTATGGTTTCTTTTGTCTTGAATGGCTGTAGTATTCTACGTCTTTTCTTGTACAGAGTTTGTTTTTTATCCACTTCTGTTTTATCGCCTTAACTGTGTGGCAGTTGGAGCTACTTGTGAGCAAACAAGGATAAAAGTATTTTCTTCTGTCAGTCTGGATGATGGAAAAAAACTATCTGAGATTTGGTTAGGACTTGCCCACTTACCTACTTTATAACAAATTTTCAAGGATGAACTACTGGCAGTTGAGTGAATATTTAATAAAAATTGTGAACTTGCTTCAGTGACAAGTGAAACAGTTTATATAAACCTTTTAGGAAGAGAAATATCTGCTTGCAATGAGAACTGTACAGTGGGAATTGTTTGGGTTTCAGTGGTCTGCAGGAGTAATGACATCAGTTAGTGCAATATTGTATACTTGTGTATGATACCTATACTTGTTTCCTCACAGTGATGCTATCACAAACATAATACAAAATGTGCCAAGGCCCTAAAATCTAAATTTCTGAGTGATAGTCTGCAGTGTGTACCAATCTGAAGGTATTAATAGAGCATAAACTAGTGTGCTTTTTTAGTTCTCTGCTGTTCACAGCAACAAAACTAGAAAGCACACTAACAACAGCTACAGCCAAAGTTCCTTAAAATTGAGTTTACAGGCCCAGGCTGCTGAGGCATATGTGGAGTTCATGTAAATACTGTAGTGCTTTATAATGCAGAGCAAAGTGGTGCTGGAGAAAGCAAAAAGGGGGAAAGGAAGGCTGATACTAGGACACCACAAAGAAAGGTGCCTGTAGAGAAAAGCTGATGCTTCCTGAAAATTTTGTTAGGCTTGTGGTTTTCTTAATCCTCAGAGCTCTTTCATGATACATTCTGTTAGAGCCTTTTAAAAGGGATGAAGGAAGAAGTTTGTTTCCCTGTCACTTTCAGCATAAATGAGGTGCTGTTAGACCATTTTGAATAAAACCAAGATAATATTATAAATGGTTGACAAAGAAGCATCAAATAGCTTTTTTTGGCTGGTCGGTAGCTCACTCCAGTGAAACACATACAGAGAGGTTGTCTGGGAGCAAGCACTGTGTTCTGGGGTGCTCTGAAAACACCCCTTCTTGCCCCAGTGCTTGCCCAGTGGCTTGAGTACTTTCACGATGAATTCTGAGTGCCTTGTCTCCAGCAGGGACCACAGGTAACTTTACTGTTCTGCTGTTCTCACCAACACTGGGAAGGGAATGCTCTGCAGTCATCCTCTGAAACAAATCTCCAGAAATGTCATGTGTAATGGAATTTGTGTATTCATGACCAGAAGCAGTTGGGGTTTAGGTTTTCCATCTTACTCATACAATTACAGCTCTTTCAGCACGTAACTCTTAAGGCCAAGATGACAAATGCTGTGAACTCCTTAAAGGAGAAGGGTGCTCTTCAACCTCTCACCCTGTGAGATCCAATGAAGTCCCTTATGGAGGTGACATGACCACAGGCAGGAAAATGATAAGTTATTTATCCATCTTGTACATCAATAATGTTAAAGTGGAGGATTTGCGGCTTGCCTGACATATCTTAAAAAGGTGGCTTGTGGAAGATGTAAAAAATAATTGCCATGATGTTTTTGTTGAGAGTTGCCTTGGATGTAATTATTGATTCTCAAACGTGGTTGTTGTTTTCTTTTTCTCCTGGAACACAAATGTTGTTATTAGGTTGAAAAGAATGGAGTAACAAGCTAATGAAGGGAAAGAAACAAACAATCTGCTAAGCTTGCATGAAGGCAGCGGCAGTTCATAATTTTTTAATACTGTTTCTCATTTATATATTTTTTGTACCATTTTTTTCTCATGAAATAAGCATGGACGAAACACTGTAAATTTGGTCCAAATGTAAAAGTTATTCAGTACCTGCCCACACTTGGAAACTGTAGCAATGAGAGTTGCTGTACATGGATGGAGTGTTGTTATGTTTCATAACACATACGAACAATTCTGGCCCTTGGAAGAGAAAGGGTCAATGCCAGTTCTTACAAAAGCAAGGACTGTGGCCAAGTGACGTTGGCTGGAACTTGCATGGGCCTACAGATGCACCTTAGTGTTGGCCTGTAGCAAACACATAGATATTCCAATTTTATTAAAGAAAAACACAGACATGCCTCCCCCTCTCCCCCAGATCTTCCAGATCTGCTTAGCGGGGCTAGATTTTTCTCCTACTCTTTGTGATCTGGATGGTTACCCACTGGGGACCAAGATGAGATCACCAAACACGTTTTTCCATGGGTGACCTAAATCTGAAGCTGTTATCTTCCCCAGCTGAGCAAGCAGTAGAAAATAAAAACAAAAGCAAGTACTAAAGAAAACTTCTTGGCTTCAAAATTGTTAAAGAGGAAGCAAGCTGTAGCCGAGAAGCAAGTTTCCAAAACAAAGATCTCCTTAGAGTAATACATTTGACACTTTGCCACAGCCAGAACTCTGTGCATGCCTGGGAAACCCTTGCAGAGCTCAGTTTGAGGAACGTGTGGCTGGTGAACTTGATGCATTGATGGGGGATGATCGACTTACTGTGTGCAGTGCAGAGGGTTGAGGGACTGGCTGGCCCCCTTCATTTCTCCCACAGTAATGATGATACTTGCACATCAGAATAAAACAGGCTATTCTTTTGCACTGCAGCTGGAATGCCTCCCCTGTTGCCCCCCAGTGATTGCAGCTGAGCTGAGCTGTTATGAATGTGTCTCCTGAGTCTGCTGAGAGCTATAAATGTCATGCCCTCAATGACATGCCCTCCTGGCTAGGTGGAATTCATTCTTCAGAGTGACCTGAGGATAGGACCACTGCCTTCCTTCCCAGGCCGTTTCTGCCAGAGAAACAGCATGAGGCTGTAAATGCATATTGAGGAGTTGTTGGAAGGTCCCTTGGCTCTCTTTTGTCTTGGCTGCTCTAGACTGTGGCTCCAGATCCTCCTCCAGTGGGAAAAGATAGAGTTATGCTTCTGCCTAATTTCTGTGAGACCAAATCTGAAAAAAGAGCTATTTTTTCATTTCCACATATGTACTGGTGCAGGGCCATTGTGGGGCAATGAAGTGGTTCTTTGACATGATGAAGAGATTAGACATATCATCACTTGTGTTTTGCTACTCCATCTTCTTTCCCAGAGGTTGCTTTATAATGTAAAGCACAGTAAAACCAGAAGACGTGGAGGATTTGAGGAGAAAAGCTGTAGGTAATGAATTTCTTTTCCCTGCCTGTGGACATGTCTGGGATGTAACATGGAGGGTGATGATACTCCATGGTCAGCAGCAACACCTTTGCTGCCATGCATTGCATCCTCTGATTGCTTCCCTCCACAGGCATGTGTAATGGATGACAGTGTGCTCTCCACCTAGGTGCTTTTTTTCTGAGATGCTGTTTAATCCTTGTTTTATGTAGGTTTCCTGCATATTTGTGACTGATGAATACCATGTTCCTCCCAGGGACTGTTCTGGTGTTGGTGGCTTTTTTTGCCTTTCCCTCCACTTTTGCCAAGGAAAATTAGGGAGCAGCTTTTCTGTACTGTGATTAAATCCTCCTGGCGTCCATTGAAGTAAAGCAGGTGCATGCTCGTGTCTTGTCAGACCGGGATCTGTCCCCTCTGTGTCCTTTGAGGAAAAATGGTGCAGGGAGTCAAAAGCTGGAGTGCTGCCCAGCAATCTTAATTTCTGCCTTGAACACAGCTGCGAGACAATTTTCCTGGAGAAACTACTAGGTTGACAAATACCACTGAGTAGCCTGTTTGGGAATTCTACCATAACAAACAAGCCATTTTGTTCACGCCTGAGGCTCTCAGATCTGTACCATACGTACCTCTCCTCTTGTCAGGCTTAGGGCTGGATTCCCTGTGTTTGCCTCTGTACTCTTACCTACACAGCTGTTAGCCATTACTCTGCATTCTGTTTGTCTATCTTTTAGCTGAAGGAAAAATTTTTTTTTTTGCTTGATTTAATTTGACTGGGATAAAGTAATTATGCAGAAACCACGATATCTCTGATGGTAAGCAGATTGTACAGGATATAACTGTCTAAGCAGAAATGGGTAAAACTCGGTTTTATGCTACTTCTGTAGGGGATGTGACATTTTTGGCATCGTGTCTGCATTTTTGTGTGTATTTTTTCACCTAGGAAACTCCATCTCTTCCCACCCATCAAGTTTACTGAAACTTCAGCATTTGTGGTTGATTGAAATTGGTACTTTGAGGCCCAAAAGAAACTTAAATAAAAATATTGTAGGTGAAGTTGTCAAAAATCCTTGTAGTTTACCATGCTAGTTTGAAATGTTTTATTACAGTTGCATGCCCCACCCCTGGAAGCATTTAAGGCCAGGCTGGATGGGGCCTTGAGAAACTTGGTCTATGGGAGATGTCCATGCCTATGCAGGGTTGGAACTAGATTATCTTTAAGGTCCCTTGCAATCCAAACCATTCTATGGTTTTATGATTGTACATTATGGATATGCTATGGAAGAGTGTATCGACTATGTAATTGCCTTACTCAAGTTTGTTTGATACAAATGAAGTGTTCATAGTACTTAATTTGTGTTTTCAGAACACAGCTGGGAATCTAAGATCCTTTCAAAAGATAAAATACATCCAAAAGCTGTGGTCTTCATGTAGCTAAAATGTTACTAGAGGTTGGACTTGCAGAAATGTCTACTGACTGAAAACATGGCTTCCCATCCAAAGACATTTCAAAAGGTCTAACAGCCTGGAAAACAGATTCAATCCATATTAAAAGAAAACGTAATTACTTCTGAAGATCTTGTTCTGAAAGGTGAGTTGAAGCCTGCTGTTCTGCGTAATCACTCAAATGTGTTTTGTAAGCTTTCCTTAAAAATGTCCAGCTGGCCTGAGCCAAGCTGCTCAGGCCTGCAGAGCACAGCACTGCTGCTGGGATGCTCCCAGTAAACCTGGTGGGACTCCAGCGCTCTCGTAGAGCTGGATGTGGAAACTGACTTCAGTGGGGCTGGGAGCGTTGGCGAGAACTCTGAGAGTTACATCTTTCCACTTCAGAAACTCAAGGGAGATATTAAACATCCGCTTGATCAGCAGCAAACTCCCTGCTCCAATTTTCGCCCAAAGGATGTCATGTCTAATGGAGCTGAACTGCCAGAAAGCTGCACCTGAGTGAGGAGGATTTCTGCCTCAGGTTAGTCCCCGGTCCAGATCCAGAAGAACTGCCAGAGGAGGGAGCCAAACTTCATTTCTGTTTGTAATATTTGCTGCTGGTTTTTGCTGCACTCCTGCACTTTCTGCTTCCTTTGTGGTAGGAGGGAGCCAGGTACAGAACAGTGTGTGCTTGTGAACTACTTCTACTAGACAGTCCTGCTTTAGATTCCCGGCTTGTGAGTTGGTATGGGAAGGGAGATACTCTGCCCTCCTCAACCAGAAGACATAGTAGAGCAGCTGTTCCCAGTAACAATAATGACACTATTGCTGAGACAAACATTTTCACAATGATGCATGGGAACGCTAAATCCAAACCACATTGTTTAGCTAATGCATGCTTTCGCTCTGCTAAAGGGGAATGTCACATAACTGAAAGTAAATTGAAGAGATCAGAGTTTAGAAAATATGACAAAGTTGAAAACTTAAAGCTGTAATACACAGTAACATCCTTTAGCAGTGAAATCAATGATCCAAAGTGGTGTGTGTATGTGTATTTTATGGCAGTTTATTAGGTATGACTCGCCTCTGGCCAGTCCAGTGAACAGACACTGTTGTGAGTAAGGAATGCTTTCCGCCAAGCACTTCAGTGGAACTGAGCATAGCATATAGATCTCCTTTCCCACAGAACATATCAGGCATTGCAACATATCATAGATATGTCAGACTGTAGGTATGGTTTCTGGCATTTTTCTTTAATCTGCACTCCCAGCTGGGACTAATGAAACACTGCTCTCAAGGCGTGTGCGTGCACATGTGTTCAGAGAGTCCTCACACACAGTTTTAATAAGGTAATATTTTTATTTTCCTTAGCAAGAGGAGAGGTACTTGCCTTCCATAGGGATGCGGTGCAACAGTTTAGAGAAAGGAAAGTTAAAGATGAATGGAGACCTAAAATATTTAATTCATAAATGAATTACTGAGCCAGTGATATCTACCTTAATATTGTGATAGCCTTGCTGCTGGCACTTTCAAAATAACTGATACGGGTTTGAAAGGTTGTTGGAGAGCCTTTTCCTTCTGGCACTGTTGTGCAGAGATTGCTAAGTTTAGATCACAAGAATGCAAAGTTACTCAATCAAACACAGAAGTCTGCAAAGTTCATGCAATAAATGGAGATAAAAATGGGGGTTTATTTCTTACCAGAGGATCATGGTCAACTTCCCCACTTCCTTCTCACTGTGCCTTTGCTGTAAGTTCTGGGCAACGGTGATTCTACCAGGTCTGATCAAAGCTAGAAACACCTTTGGCAGTGGTTTGAAGGCTTCATCTGAACTCAGCCAGCAAAGAAATAAAAAGGGGAGGGGTAGTACATTAAGGACTTGAAAACTATTTTTAGGTGTGCAGACTAGGGAGCTGACAGCAATATCTGATGGCAATACCAAAGTGCCTTTGTGATTACTTGGTTTTCGTGTTAGAGGGTAGAGTCTGTCGGCACATTGATTGTTTTTACTGTCCAGCCTCCTGCTTTTGAAGAGCTGCTCTAGTTAATTTCAATTATACTCTATACAGTAATCTTGCCTATTAAAATAAATGGAATTCAGTACTTTCAACAAAAGCCCTGGACGTTATGATCCTCCCATGCATTGTCAGGGGCCTGGGGCACTGTAGCTCATGAATAACACAGATGGAAGAAGGTTTATAGAGTCTGTGGCAGTGGTTTTATTTCATATCCGAAGTGTGAAAAGTTTCTTCCAAAGAACAACATTATATGACACTTTTAAAATAAGTAGGCCTGTTCGGCCTTACAAATAATTGTGCAGGTGCTGTAGGACTTTGTGACGAAGCCCTTTGCAGGGAAAACCGGAGTGTTGCAGAGGCTGTGTGCTAACCCAAAAAGCCAAATTAAAAACGTATGCAGCCACACTGCAGCATGTGGGTGGCTTTTAGGCAAGTGCAGAGTGTTGTTAAATGTCGAAATCAAATATAGGCATGGGGAAAACTGGTGTGTGAATGGAAAGACTGATCACATACTTGTCCTGCCATTTAAATGTGTGGTAGGCTCCTCTGAAATTGAAAGTCTGCCTAGTAGCAAGCCAGCTCGTAGGGGAATACAAATCTGATTTGAAGTTTTCATCCTTTTCTAAAACCCAGCCTTTCTGCAGGTTTGAAAAACAAGGTTTGAACTTAGAATTTATTAAAAGCTGCCTTTGCATTTTCATGTTGAGGCTGTGGACTTGCTGTCTGCTCATTCACCCTGATGATGTTGCCTATAAAACCTGACAACTGGCAACTTAAGTAATGAGTAACTTCAAAACATGGGTAATAACTACTGAGGTAGAAGAAATCTCCGGATTGTAGATTCGAAAACTGAGGTACAGAGATTAAATATTTGCTCAGTGTCCTTTGAGAAGCCGTGGAATAGACAGAATTTGATCTTTGCTCTGGAAAACCTCAGCCTAGTACTTGATAATGACCTTTTTATAATCTTTTAGGTAAAATGCCAAAAATTCATGCAACACTCCCTCTTCATTTGAAGAACGAAATATTAAGTAAACAGTAATGATTTAGTCTGCCTAACCTGAAACAACCCTGTAACCCTGAGATTTTATTGTGTAAGACGAAGAACTGGTTGATTTAAACCAGTTCCTGGTATGTGATGACCTAGTCCTTATCTACTGTCTAGCTCACCATATGCAGAATACTATTTTTCACAAGTTTAAAAAAGCACAACACTATTTGAAGTCGGGCAAATGATTGCATTGTACATTGGCCAAGCAACGGATAAAATCTTCTTAAAAAACCCAACCAACCAACTGCCCAAAAAACAACAAAAAAACCCCCAAACCAGCAGGTACTTTTGGTTGATTAATGCAGGAGAAATAAGCCTAAGGCTTTCTAAAGTAAACTAAAAATGATGCTTCAGGTTCTTTAATCCTTCCTTCTCTCCCTGTCCCATTGTGTAGCTATTTTATCCATTTAGTTTAGGAGAGCCCTGAATGCTTTTGCCAGTTGCATCACCTCTTAATGTTCCTTCTGTTCATTTGCAGCTACTTTGGAGCTGCAGTTCCTTTTATATCACTCACCCAATATTTAGAATTTGTAGTTTCCTCAGATAATTGGCCATCTTGACAAGAAGAGTGACACAATCAGCTGTCAGATACTTTTCATTCCTGAATTCCATGCCAAAACTGACATGTAGATATTGGGATAATAATGTGTTATCTTAATTAGGTGTATCTCCATGATACATGCTTTATAACAGATAGAGCCTATGAAACTACTGCAGTGCCTTGCCAGGGTATCTTTGAAATGAGATTCTCTACTTAAGCGTTTTCTTCCTTCTTAAATAAATAAAGAGTAAACGAACAATTGCAGAGTCCAAGTCTGAATCCTAGCACTTCCTGTTAAACCTCACAAAATAGTGCAAGAAACATGTTTGGTCTGCTTTCTAAGGCTTGATGATGTGATAGGAAGGATGTTGTATGTAACATCAAAGAATGATGTTGTTATACCTCTGAAGCCTGACTTCTGGAAGTCCAAGTGAAATAATGTATGCTCATTTTTTTCCTGAATATGGCAGTTTTTAATGGGCTTGGATTCTTATCAGAAATGTTACAATGATTTCCTTCATTGTGTTTGTGTGTGCTTTTTTTGACTCTCCAGATTTCTCTCACACTTTTCAAAGTTCTGTTAAGTGACTCCCTGCTGGGTTTAGTTAAGAGCGGTGCCGAGCAAATTGCAAGCTGCCAAAACCAGCCAACAAACCACTGGTGATGAGCAAATGTTTCTGCTCTTTCGGCTCATGGTGAATGTTGCTGTTTTCTTAATTCCAGCATCATGTTCAAGTGGAAAATGGTGCAGTTTGGACTACAGACAGACCTGAACAGTATTTTGGACCTGAGCATACAGAGTCTGGCTGAGGATCAGGGTGGATCATAACTTTCACACTTGCTGTCTATATATGTTAGGATTAAAGTCTTGGGAGTATTCCTGGCCCAGCGATCATTCTTGAAGCAGACTTCTTGGAGCTGTGCATGGTGATCTCGTAGCAGAATTTAGATCTGTGTATTTATGTCTCACTTAGAATGATTATAGACCTTTTTTGTGAAAGACTGTAGAATGTGAACCTTTAGAGAATCCCACAGAACAAAGTGTGTAATGCACAAAAGGTAATTCATAGGGAATGACTGGATTAATTTCTTCTCTATATCCTCTGCTGCAGTGAATATATTGTGAGTATATTGTGTTTTGCTCCATTTCCTCCTCCAAATGTAGTCTGAGTGGAATAGGTCTTGCCTGTTGTAGCATGCCTTTTTAGTGTGTTCTGATCACTGTCCTCAAAACCAAGTCCATTAATTGTCTATGCTGCACGTCCATATGCTGGCATGCATGTGGTAAGAGGCTTAGAGAGGATCAGTGACTTTCTCAGGAGATGTGAGCCCAGGGCAAAGTGTTTCCTCAGCCATTAGCTCCGCTGCAGTGTTGCACTTACCTTAATATCTGGAAGAGGTTTTATTAAAACCAAAGCCAGTCAGATATTAAATCGAGACAAATAAAGTTTTGATAGTTAGGAAGAATACCCACTTCCTTCTTCATCCTGTGAATGGGATGTGCGGTAAAGGCAGGAGAAGGTGACAGACTCCTGGTGGCTGTGCCACTAGTTTCCTTCAGAACTGATATTTTTCCACAAGTTATACTCGCACAGGCATGCTTATACATAAAAATCCCATTGAGAACCTTAGATGAGAGACCAAAGCCATTGAAAAATTGCAGACTTCAAGACTACATAATGAAACAACTGACCATTTCAGGAGAAAGGGAACTTCTCTCCAATGTTAACTCATGGGAGGTGGAGGTGATAGGATAGTTTTCTTCAAATGTGTGTTCCAGATCTGTACAAAAATGCAGAGATACATTCTTACAGAATATCTTGCTTTAAATGGTATTTCATAATAAAGGACTTGAACCTAGTTCTTCCATATCCAGTCCCTAGGATCTTTTGGATCAGGCAGGCATGTTTTCTTAGAATTATAGAGTCACAGAATTGTGAAAATTGCTAAAGACCTCAATGTAAGTCCTCTGCTGTGGAGTGCTAATAACACCTTGAAGCAGACTAATCTTTCCTGGGAGACATTTATGTTAAAGCTAGTAAATTCCTATAACACGTTTTGATTTGAATAAAGCAATATTTTTGGCCACAGAAATATTCAGTTGAAAATTTCCCAGCTTACACTTGGTGTTCCAGTCACAAAAGCCACTTGTTACATTGTTTTTATTTTTTCTGATGCCCTAATGAAGATTACATGTCTACTCTCCTCTGAGTTCATCAAGCACATAATTTAGCAGTGTGTTGCACAGCTTTGTACTACTGTATTAGCTGCTAGCTCCTAGTTCTAATAACAGAATAGGGCTAACATGATGTTAAGTATGTTACAAAACAAAAGATTTGTGGTGGTCCCCAAGGTGTCTGTTATCAAAGTACAAGTAAAAAGTTGAGCAGTGGATAGTATGGATGCAGTGTGTGTACGTGTGTGTGGGTGTAGCAAACAAGTACTAAAATAAAAATGATAATTTTAAGCATATTGCTTGTCAAGTCTTCATAAGTGTAATGTACAAAGGTAGAACTCAAAAGGTTTGAAGTTATATAATAGTTTATAAAAATATCCATTTTAACATTACTAAATCAACAATAATATTAGATGTCTTAATGAACTCAAGTGCAGTACTGTGAGAGAAGGTTTCACTGATGATTTAAAATAGGACATAATTTTTTGGTAGATCTTGTTTTAATGTAGATGTTACTTAAGAAGGATGAGGAAAGCAACCACAGTCTACCTACTTGTATCCAGACAATCATATTTGCTTATTACAGGTATTGACTTGTTGGGTGCAAACTAGACAGTGCATGAGCTGGTCCTGCCAAGGACAAGGTCAAGGAGAGGTCAAGAACGTAGGATAAGTGATGTTTTTTAATCTAATATGCCAAACCTAAATCAGAAAACATCTGTGTGATGCTGCTATTGCTGATGGACATTTAGGAAAGTCATATGTGTGGTCAGCCCACTAATACTTTAGAATCAGAGAATATCTCAAGTTGGAAGGGACCCCTAAGGATTACCAAGTTCAACTCCCTGTTCCTCACAGGACTACCTAAAACTAAACCATATGGCTAAGTGCATCTTCCAAATGCTCTTGAACTCTGCCATGACCACTTCCCTTGGGAGCCTGTTCTAGCGACCAACCACCCTCTCAGTGAAGAACCTTTTCCTAACTCTCCTGACGCAGCTCCATTCCATTTCCTCGTGTCCTATTGCTGCTCACCAGAGAGCAGATCAGCACCTCTTGCTCAGCTGCTGTCCTTGGGGAAGTTGTAGACTAAGATGAGTCCACCCCTCAGCCTTTTCTTCTCCAAGCTGAACAAAACAAGCAGACTCAGCCACTGCTCCTACATCTTGTCCTTGAGGCCTTTTACCATACTGGTTGCCCTCCTCTGGATACACTCTAATAGTTTGCTGTCCTTCTTATATCAATAACCCAAAACTACACACAGTACTTCTGATGTTATCATATCTCTGATGCTAAAACACGGTGCACTTGCTGTTTAAAATTTGCCCATTATAATGAATGTAGTTGTCTGCTGTAACTTTGGGTTAGGGTTTTGCATGGTGCTAGAGAATGAGCACGTCTCTGAACCGGAGACAAATGATGAGTCTTTATCCCCCCTCTCTTCCTTTCTCCTATGAGAAGGTAACCTCTTTTCTTTCAGTTCTTTCCTTGTTTAATAAGCATGCATATTTGGGTGATTTAGTATGAGTACTCCATGAATGAAGAGATTATGTGATATATATGGTTGAGATAAAGATGTGATCAGGTGCAATTTAAATTTAAGGATGACCAGAGACCTTACAGGGACAGACCTCATAACCTATAATGCCACTCAGAGTCTGGAAGTTGTGCAAGACTGCTGGTAAAGAATTTCTTTGCTCAGATAGGCCATTCCAGTCTTCTCTTTCTCAACTCCTATATGGATAGCAGAATTGTTATAATATTTAATTCAGTATGGGATAGCAGCTCTCTAAATGATGAGTGTTTATAAAAGCTTTCAAACTTGAAAAGCATGTAGCATTCTTCCCTTTGATAGATGACCAAAGGATTTTTAGGAATAGTAAACATTAAGTGTAGTGGAAGAAAACCGTGAGTTACTAAGGCGAGACTAGTAATGTAGTTTTAGGAATTTATACAGGCCCAACTGGAAAGTCATCATATATTACTGAAACCTGGTCTGCACATGGGAATGTGGCTGGCAAAATAATGTTAAGAAGGAGCAGGGCAGTTATGTATGATGAGGTGCCAGTACACCAATAGGTATTCCCATGGAAAATGGTTGAAGCTCAGCTGATGGCTGATAGAGTTTTGCTGCATTTTTCTGCACTATGCTATCACGTAATTACCTCTTAGTGTGTGAATTTTAACAGCATGAAAAACCTCATCCCTAAGCCAATACAAATTACATTGTCTTAACAGAGACATAGTTACAGTAAAGGAAAACAAAAATTTGTAGCTAAAGAGTTTTAATTTCAATTGCTAATTTAAGTCTTATTGGCAAAAGAATTTATAAAGTTTGGACAAGTTTTGCCGGTGTAGCTCTGCTAGGAGTCTTTTTGTTAGGAGTCAAACTGGGAATCTTTTGAACCTTGAGTTCTAATGTGCTGCACAGAAGGAAAGAGAAATGAATTCTTGCCTGTTCCAGATAACAGTGGAGAAGCTGCCCAATCTGTTGCGCCCAACCATGCTGCTGAATCGCTACACTACAGACCCCCGGTATCAGCAACTCTTCATCAATCTGGTAAGACTGAAGCCAACTCTAAAAACAAACATTTCCTCCATGAACAATGTGTTTGTTATATTTTCTCATTTGTTTATGATGGCTGTGTCAGCCGCACTGATTTACATAAACACTGCCAATCCTGGGACGTTACATTCTTAACAAAAGTAGCTGAGTACAAACAGCATTCCGAAGTTTTAATTCATATTGTATAAACATAACAGATGTTGATAAAATGAGCCAAAAAGAAAATACAACAAAGGAGACCATTTCAAGGGGGCTTTTGATTAAAATACATTCCAGATTGACAAAATGATACAATGTTAATGGAATAGATCATTTAAATGTCATTATTTGGCTCTTCTAGTTCTATAAAGCAAATATAAAGCAACGCTTTTGAGGTTTAGACTCCATTACAGTACAGTGCCTATACATCAACTTATAAATAAAACTATATTTCTTTTCCCTTTCCTTTTTTTTTTTAATCCCTGCTATGACATCGTCACATTTATTTCCTAAATACTGTACTAAAATACTGAGTCCAAAAGCAATAATCAGTTTGGTATACAGAGTAAGGCCTAAAATAAATATATTATAAACAAAATAAATGCAGTTTCTGCCTCAGTGAATTTCCAGTCATTGAAACCAAGATGGGGACACTGAGAAATCCAGGTCAGAGGCCTAATTCAGTTGGGTTTTCTTTAAAAAGATATAAAATCTGCTCCTGTTTATTCATGTGTAAAGATGATGAGACTTCATTTGAGTTCCATCTGGTCTAAATCCCTTGCTTTGAGAATAGATAGAAGGAGAGAAAATTTACAATCAACATAATGATCCTAATACGCATTATTTAGTTTGGTTTAAGAGTTTGCTTCTAATAAATGGGGAAACTGAGGTGGAGAGAGGACACATGGCTTTCCAAAGTTCAAGAGATGGTCATACGTGGAAGTAGAAGCTAGCTCAAGTTGAGGCCCGGTCTAGTGCTTGCGCCACTGGGCCACACAACTTTTTTATTATGAGAAATCTATGGAACTCAATTATATTTCATATTGATACCTGATGTGATCCCTGAAGCAAAAGTTTAGTATCCCTTTCAACAGCTTGTTATTACCACTCATGAAAGCTCTGTTTCTGATATCCATATAAATATCCATTGTGAATTTCCTGGGTGCAATGTTTTCCTGTGGTGGTGAGTTCCACAGCAGAATTACACGTGGTATAGAAAGAGGAAACCTCTTTAATTCGTTTTCCTCCTTATGTCTTTGAATGCTTTGTCTGTTCTGTAAATGAGAGAGGGAGAAGAGATGTGTCCTTCTATGCTGTGCATTTATTTATATTATTTTATCATGTCTTTGTTTCAATCTTCCTCTGTCTGGGGAAGCATACAGTTGGGAAGCCTAATACATCTTCTTTGACAGAACCGTCCAAGTCACAGGAATAATACTGTGGAATTATGGGAAAAATAAAGTCTTAGTGAACAACTACATGCTCTATAAAGACCAGCTTGGTTGGCAATAAAATGATCTTTAGCTCTGTTCCTATCAAGAAGCCATAAAAGCCCTCATAGTTTTCAGTGAGCGGAGTTTAGTACTGGTAGGCCCTCTTTTTCTCACACCCACGTGATTGTTCCTCTTCCTTGCAGCCTATGTTTCTAGTGAATTGATTTTTATAAGCATGTACTACAAAATATTATAGAATGTCATAAATGGTTGTGTAATGAGATAGCAGCCACAAAAAAAAAAAATTAAAACTCAGCAAACATTGGGGTCACCGACTATTTTCAAGTAAAATCTTAGACTAGAAAAGTCTTAGACTTAGAGAGTGGACCTCAACTTTGCTTTTCCAGTCTGTGAAATTTGAGTACATTCCAGTCATAATAGTTTATTTAGATTGTACCTGATGGTTTACCAAAAAATAAAGTTGTTCTTTTACTACGGTATTTCCTGATGTTTTAGGTATAACTGAGGATGGGGAGCAGGGAAAGAAGAATCCATGTTGTTATTGGATCCTGTAGAACCTGCAGAACCAAGTGTTTGGGTTGATCAGCAGGGAAGACTTGATGCCTTTCCCACTGGAGGAGAGGTTCAGGCTCCAGATGGCACCACAGAGCCCTGATGCCAGTGAGCAGCCCCTGGATTCAAGGCTATGCATGCATTCTTAGGCTTTGTCACTTCTTTTGGAGCCCATGTTCTTCTTCAGGAACACATAATCAGAGCTTTTCCATTTGATTCCTTCCAGAGAAGAGATGCTTAAAAGGTGTAGTATCTTGACACGAGGGATTGTAGCCCCAGAAACGTGTCCCTCCAGCTGCTTGGTGATTGCAAAATCCATTAATTTAACTGCTTGTGAGACAAAATGAGAATTCACGCGTTTATGGAAGACATAAAGAAAAAAGATGTGAAAGACGGATGTCAAGAATGCTTTTGTCATGCTGTGTCTATGCCTCTCAAAGAAAAAATATCATAACCATCAGCAGCAGCTATGTTGGCAAAGCCTTTCAGTGAAGACTGAATCTTCAGCCTCTGAGTATCTGCCTATTAAAAAGGAAAATGTTTCAGATTTCCTCCTATGATTTTGATGTTTAATTTTGTTCTGTTAAATACCAGAGGGATTCCCACAGATTTGGACATTAAAATCAAACAAGTATGAAGGAATCCACCACTATTAATATTATAATGAATACCAAGGAAAACTAGTAATAATTTATTAGTTATAAAAACTTGCCAAAATTCCTGAAAGTGTATTTCTGGTATTTGAATCATGCAACTCTGACTCTCCTATAAATCAAATATTTGTTGGATGTTCCCTAGTTTTCCCTTTAGGAATTTGTCTTTATTATTAATGTTGTTCTTGTAGCACCGCAGAGAATGCGCAGAACTTTAAAACTGAAGTGTCCAGTCAATGCATACAACCGGCAGCCCAGAAATGCCCAGAGGTACATGAGACAGGCTCTTTAAATGGTCATTTAAAATACGTCATATGCAGGATGAGAAATGCTCTGCAAATCATCCATCCAAGAGATATGCATATGGATGTTTATTTAGATCCTGTTAGAGTTCATAATCTTTGCTCATTAGTACACTAGCAGGGTCATTGTCACTACTGAGCTATGCCTCACCTACCTGGAAAATGCCAAGTTCTTCTTCAAGGAATTAGGGTTTGTGTGATAGCACAACTAGCTAGAAACCCCTAGTGATTTCCTCTTAAGGCAGTGAGAATCTCTTCTCTTGATAACCAAATCTACTCTTGGGAACATGGTGTGACCCTTGGGGACAGTGCTGTGCCAGGGCCCGGAGTTGGACTTGATGACCCCTGTGGGTCCTTTCCAACTCAGTTTATTCTGTGTGACTCTGGGATCCTGAAATCTGAGTAACCTTGCCATGAATTCGCATTTTTGTTTCAAAGCCCATTGCTGATTTCCTTTCCCTTGATTTGAGTACACAGAGTATCGCCTTTCTAAGACCTGAGTAATGTAATTTTTTTTTGCTTACTGTGTCTGTGGCTAAATGACTCAGTATAAATCGCAGTTGGGGTGTACTTTGCAGAGTATGAGAGCTTGAGACAGCCAGGATAACAGTAACTCGTTACACAACTTTGAACTGGTCACTTAAATGCTTGGCATATCATTTACTCTGCCTTTAAATCTGGAACAGTGATATGAATCCACCATAGCTACTGTGAAGAGTATATGTGTGAAAGATATTATAGCAATATAAACTATTTATAAGAATATATTGGGCTGTCCAGTCAACACGGGGTTGCCTTTTTTTTTTTCCCTTTCAGTACGAGTGTAATTTCTAAGCAAAAGTTCACACAATTTACATGGAACTTCTTATAACTGTGCTGTGAACTGGGTGGGACATGGCATGCTACATTTTTCCATACATTATTATATATCTAGTTTCATTCCTAGATGAGAGATTTTTGCTTGTTCGTTTGTTTGTTTTGTTTTGGTTTTGTTTTTTGTAATGTATGTGTGTTTGTGAAGACACACAAAAGAGAATTCCTCCCAGGACTGAAAGGAGTGGCTCCTTTATATTCTGGACTCCAGTGACAAACTCATCTCATCACAAATGATAATAGCCTAATATGTAACAGGAAAGTGAAAAGAGATGAAATTGGTAGGAAGCTTTTCATTAATAGGTCATGCTTATGATCTTTACGTAGAACAGGTCTCTAAGGAATGACAGCAACAAGTACTCGTATCATTTGACTCTTAGGCACAAGATACTTTTGTTTTTCTTCTTGTCTGCTTTAGTGTATGGTAAATGTTCTGCTATTTCTTCATACAATTTGAACTAAAGGCTAGATAGAGTAAAGATGCTATTTTTATATAAGATACAGTTTATCAGTTTTCATGATTTTTTAACACAACCTCAGTGACAAAGGGCTTCACAACAAAATTCAAGTCTTTGGCATTATTTTTGGCTTTTACTACATATCTATACCTCTTTCACCTCACTCTGGAGGGTGATGATGTTTTCCTAACACTTCTTTCCCTCTTAAACTGAAATGTGTCTTAAAGCACAGGTGGACTGAACTTTAGATCTAGGATTGAAGTACAGTTGTGCAAAATTCCCAATTCAATTAGGAAAATTGCCTTCACATTAGAAACACTAAACCATCTACGCATTACGTATCTCTATGAATGAACATAAACTGTTTTGAGAAGTTGTTTTAGCACACAGCTTTAATGTATGGTTTCACAGGTATCCTGCAATGTCCATTATGTAACATTGGTCGTGTTTTTCCTGTCATGTGATACTTACATACTTTAGAATTAATTGCCCAGTGTTTTTAAACTGCCAGATTTATCACACTGGAGAACTTCCCAACATTGTTTCACAATTGATTCCTTCTTACATTTTTTAAACGGGATTTTGTCCTTTAATCACAATTATTTGCTGACTACAAACAGAAAAACCTAAAGGAGGAAAGACAGATGAAGAAATTCTTTGTATCTACTTTATATAAAAATGATGACTTTAAGGATTCAGGGACCAACATTGCTACAGGTACTGGTAATACGATATGGTCTATCATACCTCAAGGCTCAGATAGCCTTGAGCCAAAAATCTAAAGGCTAATGGAAATGTAGCTGTGCTCTGCAAGAGTAGCGCCTGGAAAATCACTGATGAGGAAGTGCTGCAAAATATTACTGTTGTCTCTGCTGCCCTTTTCATATAGCTTCAGCTAACAGAGCTGTCAGTGTACCTCTGGTGATCATGAAATCACTTAATGAAATGAAGTGTAACCAGCTCTCTACTAAAATAGCGCTTAATTAAGTGTGACCATCAAGTGATGGGAACCATAGTAGTATACAAGGGAATGCTTGTTCATTCCTGAAAGGCCTATTAAAGCAAGAGGAAATATGTGATCAGCACAGTTGTCTGAATGTCTAACACGGTATGGCATGGGAATGCCAGCATCAGAGTTCAAACACACGAGGAGTTACTGCTGCTTACTTGAGGTACTGAACAGACCAGAATTATTTACACTACGTGATTGTAATCAATGCCTAGACATTTCTGAGGAGCCAAAGCAATGAAATGGTTCACTAACTTGAAGTATCTCATTAAACTGGTGAATTTTGTTTGTCTGAGATCATAGATCATAGACTTAACATTCTGCCACTGAGGCTACTCCTTACTCCATGACAGCAGAGAAATGGTGAGGAATTACCAGCTTCTGCATATTTTATTTTGAAGGGTTACAGAAACAAATTTGTATTTTTGTGCAGTTTATATTTGCAAAGAGCGCTGTAGATCTGAAGTCCCACAGCTTCTGTTGTGATGTTGCTATAATTGCCCCTCTTATCTCAGCTGGAGCTGAGATGTGGATATGAAGTAGCCTGCTGAGGATTGGAAAGTGAGTCTGTGGCAGAGCTAAAAGAACTCCGAGATCCTGACTTTCCTTCTCAGTATTAATCTCTTTCTTGCAAAGTGAACCCAAACGCTAGCACTAAGAGGAGGCATGGCAAGCTGTGTGACTCCCATGTCCTCTCACATTTTGGCAGTTTTGCCACACAGAAGTGTTTCTAGTGTGATAGGGCAGTCCCTGGTATACAGAGCAAAGCCACCCATGCAACAGGGAGGACTCTAAGGACTGCCCCTGCGGAGGAGGCACTGTAGTCCTGTAAAAGTTCTCTCTCTCTCATTGAGAATGCATCCTGGAAGCCTCCCTAAGACACACTGGGCCAGCTCAGCAAAGGATAGGACCACTGCTGAGTCACTACAATGCACATGCTTTCCGTGAAAGCATGAGATGTAAAAAAATAAATAAACAGGGCTTGATACATCTGGTTTGTGTGTATATGTACAGATGTAAACATGTGCATGTGCATATATGCAGGTAAAAACCTAACCCTTTTGTAGCTATCATTTGTAATTTAGAAGACAGGGCTAAACACTGGATGAGGATCCATGTTTCCTTTGAGAAAAAAAAAAAAAAGAGGAGGAAACAAATTATGTATATCTGGAGCTTCATTATCCTACAATTATACAGACTACTATATATATAAGAAACATTTAGAAACCTTTTTAATCCTTAAGGGGTAAGCAATAGGATAGGGATTAGTGTTGGTGCAAGTTAAAGACTCAGAGCAAGGCACAGAGGTAAAGTAGACAGAATCAAGTGCCCAAGACAGCAGTGTCTTGCAGGACATACAAATAAGAAGTATTGCTTTTCTAATATTACAACCACAGCACAGACTATAAACACTGTTCACAAAAATGACATGACACTTTTTAATTAGCCTGGGCAGGTTGTATCTCTGATAGGGATCTTTCTTGTATCTTGTCTTTAAGGTGAAGAACATCTGAAAACATCAGCTCTTTGAACCTAGAAAGCTGAGTTTCACAGAATCACAGAACAATTTACATTAGAAGGATCCTCTGGGGGTCATCTAGTGCATCCCCCTGCTCCACAGAGGTTCAGCTAGATCAGATAGCTCAGGGCCATGCCTAGTCAAGCCCTTTATACCCTCAAAGATAGAAAGGTCACATCCCCAACTCCAGTATTTGACCATCTTTATGGTAAAACATTTTCCTTATACTTAATTAAAGTTTCCCATGCTCCATCTTAAGTCCATTGCCTACCATTGGACACATGCCAAGAGAATCTGGCTCTGTCTTATCTGTAGCCTAAGGACAGGTAGTTTCAGCGGTCAGGTCTTCTCTGAGCCTCCTCTTCTCCAAGCTGAATGGACTTACCCCTCTAGGCATCTTCTCATATGCCTGTGCTCCAGCCCCCTGACCAGTCTGGTGGCCTGCTGCTGGATTTGCTCCAGTATGTCAGTATTTTTGCTCTACTGTGGAGACTTCTTTTCATCCCCAAACCGACTTGTGCAGGCATCATGCTAATCTTCTCTACCGTTCAAGTTTTAGCATATATGCTGCCAACAAAAACATGATTTCATTAGAAGATAAGCCAGAACATTCATTTTTTTAAAGGAAGAAACTTGAGGACAACGGAAGTGTAAGGCTTTTAACCCATTTCTACCTTCCCCTCTATTAAGCAATGTGTCCTTATGTTCTGGTCTTTTTCTCAGCCCACAATTTTCAGTGGCTTCCTCCACTGTAAGGAAGTCTTCACAACCCCTTCTCAGCATCCTGAGAGAAGTATTTGCACCAACTTGGGCTCTTGGTTGTGATGTCTTCTCTGCCTCTCACAGCTCTCCCTTCTCCTTCTGCTGAAGGCTCCTACACCTTGTGTGTTTCACCACTCTGTCAAGATTTGTTCTGCACTCCAGAAACTTTTTCCCCGAAAAGTTGCTCAACTGCTCTTGGAAAAGCACAATTTCCTCCTCCTTCCCGAAGATGCCCCCTGAGTACAGCCACATTGTTGTCTGCTGTCTCCTGAAAGGAACATAATGTCTACTAGCACAGAGCAGCTCCAAACAAAGAAATTAAAAATTATACACTCAACATGTTAACAGAAACATCCACAACATTGTTATGAAAAGTTATTCATTAGGGTCTGGCTGTGATTTTGGAAATTACTCAGGGTGGTTTTATAACAGTTAAAAACCTTAAGGTGCTGTGTGTGAGGCTTTGGGGTTTGGGCATATTTTTCCACGAGTCTTTACATTTGTCAGCGAGAACATACAGCTCTTTTGACAGTAGGACTTGGGTGGGCTGATGGTTGCTGGATGCTGTAATAGGAGGTTGGCAGGACACAGAATGATAAACTTACTTGTCAACAGCCTTTCTGGCTTTCTTAGGACAGACTGAGCTTTGTACCTCTGCAACTTGTTTCCCATGTAGTCTCTGGTAATTTTTTTGGTACGGGTTAATTGATTTTGTATTTGCTTGCTGCTGTTATTATGTCTGCCCAACACGTAACCCTTCTCAGCCACAGAAGCTCATTTTGTATCTATTATTCCCTGCTTTGTTATGTTGCTTCCCTCAGCCAGAAAGAATTCTTCTTAAATTGTTTGCATGTTGGTGGCAACAGAGATGGAAGACCAAAGAAAATAAAGAAGAGATCCACAGTAAATGTTGAAAATGAGGTCCATCCAGTGTGTGGCATGGAAAATAAGGCTGCAAGCACCACTAGGGAGATCTCCAGTTGGGTGACTGTAGCATTGCAAGCCAGAAGAGTTTACAGAGCACCTCATGAGGAAGCAGACCTATGTCTCCACCTGCATTCCGTAAGGCCGTTTCTCTGAAAAGCAAGCTACCGGCATAGATGGAGGCCAGATCGAGGGAATATACAGGGCCCTTTTGGCCCCTGTGTCTGCATTTCCTTCCTATTAGTCCAAATTATTGTGCAGGGTTGGTGGTCACTAAAGTTGCCCATGGCATGGATTTGGGATATTGCTAAGATAGGTGCAGGGCCAGGCTGCTGAATCTATTCTTGTGTACTGCTGGCCAGATGCCTTTAAGGTCCCACCAGTTCATAGTTCATTTGTGGCTCCCTCTTCAGTATTGTGAGCATTTGCTCTTTCTCTCTCATACAGCACCTTTCTATTTCCTATTAGTTGTGTATTAGTTGCAATGCAGTTGTATTAACAGTGTTTTTCCACAATGAATTTCACTGTTTGCTCTCCATATTTCTGCTCCCTTCCCTTCCCTTCCCTTCCCTTCCCTTCCCTTCCCTTCCCTTCCCTTCCCTTCCCTTCCCTTCCCTTCCCTTCCCTTCCCTTCCCTTCCCTTCCCTTCCCTTCCCTTCCCTTCCCTTCCCTTCCCTTCCCTTCCCTTCCCTTCCCTTCCCTTCCCTTCCCTTCCCTTCCCTCCCTTCCACTTCCCTTCCCTTCCCTTCCCTTCCCTTCCCTTCCCTTCCCTTCCCTTCCCTTCCCTTCCCTTCCCTTCCCTTCCCTTCCCTTCCCTTCCCTTCCCTCCCCCTCCCCCTTCCCCCTTCCCCTCACCGCCCTTCCCCTTCCCCCTTCCCCCTTCCCCTCCCTTCCCTCTCCCTCCCTCTCCCCCTCCCCCTCCCCCTCCCTCTCCCCCTCCCCCTCCCCCTCCCCTTCCCCCTTCCCCTTCCCCTCCCCCTCCTATTTTCTTTTTTGTGGGACATTATTTCTTCACCCTTGCTACTGACTGTTTTGCATAAGAATACTTTTATTTGCAGAAATTCTGGGAATTTTGCTTGCTTTACTTCACAGCCAGGATATTGGCATAGAAAATGAATCACTTTTTATCTCTCCTTGTTTTCCTTTGTTCCAAGGTAATTTTTCCAGACTTGTGCAAAGCTTTGAGTGGTCCTGTCTTTCTTTTTAAAACAGAGTGCTCTGAATTTCCATTGCCTGGCACTGCAGGTATGGTCAGAGTGGTTGCCTTTCCTGCCCATTCACTGGGCTCAGAATACATCTCCTTAAGGCTACTCAAGGCAAGCTCACAGTTTGCTGGGGGTGAGATGTACCCCAGAAAATGTCACCTGTTTTATTAGAGTTTTGTTGACTTGAATGAAGCTGAGTAGAGCCACATAAAAGGTCTCTGCAGAAATAAACAGAGCAGATCAGGGGCTAAGTGCAGTTTTCCCACGTGATTTATGTATTTTAAGATTAGGTCTGGCATTTTGCAAAATGCTGCTTGAAGCTTTTAATTAGGTTTGCCTGAACAGACCAAAACAGACACAGCTAATTGGTTGAGATTATAGCTATAAGATTGTGACCTCTCACTGTGAAATCTCTCAGCGTATGTTCTTGTTCAGGTCTGTTCTTCCATGGGTTTTTCGGAGGAGGCAGATAAAGCATGCACGGTATCACTGAGATAGTGAGGAATACTTTGGGGAGTATCATCCCTACTGGGGAGTGTCATCCCTATCTCAAATGTGCTGTTGTTAATGGGAGGTTTCTTTACTGAATACCTGTCTTCATTCTACTTGTATTTTTGACAGGAGGAGCACTACCAGGTGGCTTTTCAACTTTTTATGAATAAAGCCTAATAGGAAGCCTTTTCACAGCATCAGTGCATCAATAAGTACAAAATAATTTAATCCACTTTCATAGCCCATGCAGTTACTGGCAAACCTGATTCATTTTATGAATAATTTTACTTGGATCTTAGTGAGAAAAATGTTCTTATTAACAGTATGAGCAACAAATTTCCAGACAAAAACATGGAGGAGGGAGAGTATGTATAGACACAGTCTGGGGGGGGGATGTGACTTCACCACACTTCACACGATAAGAGGGTTCACTTCAGGAGCTGGTAACGGGACAGAGACTTGAAAGACCAGGCTACAGGAAATGGGGATGGTGAGTCAGGAAATGGCAGCCTTCCCTCCGAGTCATCCTTGAACCACTGCCCTGGTGTGCTCAGAGTGGGAATTGAATTAGTAGAGATGCTGTTCCTTCAGAAGAGATTTCAAACTTGGGTCGTGACCATTTGATGTTGTCAAGTGTTACGTGCAGTTTCTCCTTGAGAGCATGGATTTCAGATCCTGCATCTGCTCTGATCCCTAGCATGGGTGGCTGCCTGTGCTCTGTAGCTGCCCCTCTCTGCAGTGGCGGATGTTCCATGCCTCCCTCCTGGCCCAGCTCTCTGTCCTGGTGCTGCGACCCCTGTTACGCAGCCGCCTTGCTTCTTGTCAAAGTCACTGCACGGCTGGTGACCCAGAGGTGTCGTGCATGGCTGCTAAATAGCTGTATTTTCCTGTCAAATACACATTACTCTGTAATGCTTGACTGGCTTGCCAGAAGCAGAAGAGCTATCTGTTAGGAAGCCAGTGGCAGTATTTGGTGGTTGCAGGGGTGCTCACTAGAAGGGTATTTGGGGTGACTTCCTTTGTCAATGTCTGTAAGTATCTAAAGAGGGGGGGCCAGGAAGATGGAGCCAGGCTCTTCTCGGTAATGCCAAGCAATAGGAGAAGAGGTAATGGGTAGAAACTGAGGCACAGGAAGTTCCACTTGAATGTGAGGAAGAACTTCTTTATTGTGCAGTGACCATGCAATGGAACAGATTGCCCAGAGAGGTTGTGGAGTCTCCCTCACTGAAGATATTCCAGAACCATCTGGATGTAATTCTGTGCCATGTGTTCTAGGATGACTCTGCTTGAGCAGGGAGTTTGGACCACTGTGTGGTCCCTTCCAAGTTGATCCATTCTGCCATTCTGCGATTCTGCGATTCTGTGCCTTGGCAAGCGGGCAGCAGCAAGGCTGAGGCCGCCGGTCAGATCACAGCTGGGAACAGGCACCTCAGCTGGAACGCGCGCCGTGCTCGCACCTCTTAACTCGCCGCTGTTAATTGACAGGACGGGGTCACGCTTTGTGCCGAATTACGGCCCAGAGGAGCCTGGCGGCAGCCGGGGCTGGCGGGAGACCCCCGAGCGAAACGCGCCGCCGGGGCGGAAAGGCGCCACCTGCTCCCGCCCCCCGTTCCCGGCAGACGCCCGCCCGCCGCCTCCCGGCGCCTGGGCCGCGGCCCCCGCCGGGCCCGGAGCTGCCGCCGGCCGCCCGCGGCGGCGCCGGGCGGGCCCCTCCGGCGGGGGCGGCAGCGGCAGCGCCGGCAGCGGCCGCAAGATGCCGCCCTGCCCAACGCCTTGGCGGCCGCGGCTGCCGCCCCGGGCCCTGCGCGGCCCCCGCGGAGCGCCCTCCCCGCCGCCGGTGCCGGGCCCGGCCGCCGCAGTGCCGCCTTCCCGGGGCGCAGCTCGCTGCCTCCCGCTGGTTTCCGGAGGAGGCACCGTGTCCAGCTCCGGTGACAGAACCTCAGAATTGCTGGGGCTGGAAGGGGCCTCCGGAGAGCATTCAGTCGAAACACCCCTGACAAGGCAGTGTCCCCTAGAGCAGGTGACACAGGAAGGCGTCCAGGAGGGTTTTGAACGTTTCCAGAGAGGGAGACTCCATGGGCAGCCTGTTCCACATCTCCTGCGACCCTAAATGTAAAGAAGTTAACAGAATAACAGGATATGCTGAGTTGGAAGGGACCCACAAGGACCATCGAGTCCAGCCCCTGTCCCTGCACAGCACCATCCCCAAGAGTCACACCATGTGCCTGAAAATGTTATCCAATCACTTCTTGAACTCTGTCAGGCTGGTACTGTGACAGCTTCCCCCAGGAGCCTGTTCCAATGCCCAGCCACTCTGTTGCAGTTTATGGTCATTGTTCCTCGTCCTATCACTGGGCACCACCGAAAAGAGCCTGGCACCATCCTCTTTGCATCTGCCTATCAGATGTTTGTATGCATTAATGAGATCCCCTCCAGTCTTCTCTAGACTGAACAGACCCAGCTCCCACAGTATCTCCTCATAAGACATATGTTCCAGACCCCTCATCATCCTGGTAAAATGGTTCTCCTGGGCTACAGGCAGGTTGGGGATGGCTGCTAGTGAGGCTGGGTGAGCCACTAAATTCAAGCACTCCGGACCCTGGCACTGGCCAGGATTCATCAGGCTTCTTCAGGGAGAGCAGAGCCACCAGCACTGGGGTTATCTTATGGTGACAGAGGGGTAGGTGCCAGTGACTGAAACCAAGCGCTCTGTTCATTACGGGTGTTCTCAAATGATCTTTCTTAAAGACAAATCAAAACCAAACAGCAAGTAACTTGGATGTTGAGTTTCAGTAGCAATTGACTGTATTACCCTTTTGAACCTTGTGTGTTTCGGTTTTCCCACATTGAGCATTCTTAAAAGAACTAATACATTGACTGCATGGTTTTTCGGAGCAAAACCATCTGAAGAACACAGCCCTGTGCTGTAACAGCCGGCTGACTGTGTGCATTCATTGGGGAAAAAGTTGAGAGCAGTTAGACCACACTTCCAGACTGGCTCTCAAGGAAGCCAAGGCCACGGAGATTTTGGGATTATTCATATTTCAAAGGCAGTTCGCAATACAAAATTGTTTAGGAGCTAAAGGAATGTAAACAGTTGTCACGTGTAGTTGTTGGGGATTTTTTATGAGAGAGGTTTGTATTACTTAAAAATTGCTTACAATTGCTAATTTAGCATCTGCATGGAATGCTGTATTGTCTGGACTGCTGTATTTGCAATCAGAGCAGATAGCAGAAGCACAAGCACTTCCTGCGCAGCTTCTTGGCTGCGACCTGGACTGACCCCATGAACAGCAAGTCAGGGTGAGCAGTATTGGACTTGGATGCTTTCTTCTGTTAGTGCTGGTGTGTTAACCTAGCAAAACTGCTTGGCTTCTCTGCTGAGCTTGCCACGTAGTTCCAGCTATACTGTAAACATCTGTCTGCCAACTGACTGAAGCCACTGTTGCTTTTGTGTGGGCTAATGAACAGCTGTCAGATGGGAATATCTTGGGTTATCCCATGCCTTAACCAATGTTCTAGATTCAAGAGGTTCTGAATGCCTTTATCCTCGCCTGACTTACCTGTTTTTTGACTGGATCCTTCTGAACTGTATGTTTTCACTGCCTTTATAGGCCTTTAAATAACCCCCAACAATGTGCTGGATGTTATCCTCCTACAGAGCTTAAGTAGATTAGACAGGAGCATTGAGTTCATTGGATTGCTATGGTTCCACTCAGTTCTTCTATGCATTTCCTAACCAGTAGAGTCCCATCTCTAAGAGACTTTGTGATATTAGTTTTGACAGGATGCATTATGCTGTTCAAGGTTATGTCTGAAAACCATAAAACTACGAAAAGGGGATTTTCAGGACGGCGGTACAAGCAACTGTAGTGGCAGATGAGCTGAAATCTCTGGGAATTATGTTCTGTCAGCATGGACACGTGTGTTGCTTTCAAGGTGACAGTGACGTATGAGTGAGGATACCTGTGCGACAAAATATACTGTTGACTTGGAAATTTTTGGTTTGGAAGAAGAGTGCTTTTCGCAAAGGTTAGTATACATTTAGCACTCACCAGGCCTTCTGAAGTTAAATGAGAATTTTGAGACACTTGATCCTGCAAATCAGGCTCATGTATATGAAGGAGCCTAGGAATGTTCATTCTGAAGTTAGAGAAACAGCCTCATTGAAGAGATGCTCATACAGATGGTTAGGCTTCAGGACTTGAAATTTGGGATTTATTTGACTGAGTACCCCAAAAGGCATCGTGAACTTCGCTGTGACTCACCCAGGCTGTCTGAACTTCTCAGACTGAAGAAAGGAAGCAATGAGCAGGTTAAAATATGACAGAGCTTTCTGTCTTGCCTTGAACAGAAGGAGTTTAGAAAGACCTTTTTCGTATTCTACTGATCCAAGTTGAGTTCAGTGACTGGGCAAAAACAGGAGAGAAAAAGCTGGTTGTGGGATGCCATTCTTGCCAAACCTTTTCAGCCTCCAAGGAAGGCTTGTTTTGGCAGAATTTTAAGCAATGCTTTTTGGACTGCTTTTTATTTGGGGAGGCTGATGGGAAAGATGCTCCTCCCCAGGCACTGAACCATAAATATTTGACTTTTATACAACCAAAATTCCTCTGAGTAGACACGGAATAAGTGACAAAAACATGAGCTTTTACCAAACCTGTGGAATTCATTTCAACTTTGCCAGGTGTTTGGCTGTAAGACTGTGAGGTCCCATATTTAACAGCTCATATACTTTGTCAATAATATGTGAAGTGTTTCATTATCTTATACGCTGTAGTTGGCACACATCAGTTTGCAGACAAAGAGCAATGGTTTATGATATTTGTGGATTCCATGTGCAGTTGTAGGCATGAAATGATGTATGATAAGACAAATATATAAAAATGAAAGAGTTCACATAGCAAATACAAAATACTTTCAAGTCTCTGATAACTAAAACCATAAAGTGCTAAGTAACATCAGTACTTTGATTTTCGTCTCCTTTTATAATTGCCCAGAGTAAAAAACAAATAAGAGGCATGCCTTCGGCTCACCCAAGGTGTGCAAGGAGTACTTGCGGCAGATGAAGAGCTAATTTATTCTGAGACTGCAAAATAGCCAGAGCTTTTTAGGAATTCATCCTAAAGGCCAGATTTTTCACAAATTAAAGCTTAATTTAGGTGGACAAGCTTATGGGACCAACTGCATACAACTGCATATTCACGCCAGTTCCCAGTATCCAGTGAAGTATTTCAATCAGTATTGAAATAATTACTGCAATATTCTGGTTGTGTGTAGTTTTATGGATTTTTTTTCCCCTATGGTGTTTTCACTGTTTGCTGAGTTTTAATCTTTCCAGAAAAAAAAAAAATCAAAAAGTTTGAAACTTTAACCTACTTCTAAGTAAATCTTTGATTGAGCGAGCCTTTAATGTGATTCTTCGCAGCATAGCAGTGTATTTAAGTGTGCACTTCTTTATGTATAATAATGTTGTGCTGAGGTAGGGTCTAGGGATGAAAAGCGACTGCCTATTTACACCAGCAACTCCCCAGGCGTGGGAATCTTGTGTGTTGCAAGAGTGGCGACGTTTTCTGTGGCAGTACTTGCAGCAGCCTGTGTGGTCTGCCCCGCTGGCCATAGCAGCCCATCTGGAGAACTGGCAGGGGCCAGCAGCCCGGGAGACCTTGGTCCCTGGGTGAGCCCTCCACAAGCCCACCACGGAGTCATGGGGCTGCTCCCCAGCTGCAGTGAGCAGGGCAGCTCAGGGAGATCTGCTCTGTCTCGCCAATTGTAATGCAGAAAAAAACAATTCTGGGTATCCAGAAGAGTGAGGGGGAGAAAGTTTGACTATGAAAAGCAGAACAAGGAGCTTCTTGCTTTCATGTATTCTTCAAGGACTTGGGCAGACTGGTGTGTTTTGTGGTGGTTCTGCTGGTGCTTAGGACCTCTGACAGACACACTTTTTTTAGAGAGCTAGTGAACCTTTGCATGTGAACAAGAAAACCTGTCATTTTTCTGATGCTGATTTTCAATATTTTCAGTATTTTTCCCCTTGAGGTGTCTTAGAAGTATGGAAGATGATTTTAATGAAATTTTTATTGTAATTTCTAGTGAATTTTCTATGCTGTAAACACTGAAGGAAAAACTCAAAGGCAGTCCCATTTCTTGTGGGACTGGAGTCTCGTGTTAGTCATCTGACTAACAAATGAGGACAAGATAAGAGTAACATTGTTTATATGTATCTAAATTAGTAGCTTATCAGCAACTGTATGAAGTGTAACAAAGAAAAATGCCAGATTGTGCACCTGGAAGGGGGCAACCTTGGATGCACACACAGACTGGGGAATGACATGCTGGACAGCAGCACCATGGAAAGGGACCTGGGGGTCCTGACTGGTGGAGAGTTGAACATGAGTCAGCAGTGCCCTGGCAGCCAGGAGGGCCAGCCCTGTCCTGGGGGGCATCAGGCACAGCATCGCCAGCCGGGCAAGGGAGGGGATTGTCCTGCTCTGCTCTGCACTGGGGCGGCCTCACCTCGAGTGCTGGGGGCAGTTCTGGGTGCCACAGTATAAGAAAAGATTTAAAGCTATTTGAGACGTCTAAAAGAAGGCTCTGAAGATGGTGGAGGGTCTGGAGGGGAAGCCATACAAGGAGCAGCTGAGGTCACTTGGTGTGCTGAGCCTTGAGGAGACTGAGGGGAGACCTCATTGCAGTCTGAAACTTCCTCATGAGGGGAAGTGGGGGGGCAGGTACCGATCTCTTCACTCTTGTGAGCAGTGACAGGAATTGAGGAGATGGCATTAAGCTGAGTCAGGGAGGTTTAGGTTGGGTATCAGGAAAAAGTTCTTCACCCAGAGGGTTGTTGGGCACTGGAACAGGCTCCCCAGGGAAGTAGTCTCAGCACCAAACGTGACAGAGTTCAAGAAGTATTTGGACAACGCTCTCAGGCACATGATGTGATTCTTGGGCTTGTCCTGTGCAAGGGCAGGAGTTGGACTTCCATGATCCTTGTGGATCTCTTCCAACTCAGGATATTTTATGATTCTATGATAACACCTGCTTAGATGCAGGTGATCACTAAAATTCCATATTTGAAGTTGTCTGAATTCAGTGGTTTCTTATTACCAGAGAAACAGGCAGTTCTAAGAGATGCATGTTCCTCTTTAAAAGAAGCAAAACGCAAGAAACTTCCAAAAAGCCCAAATGTTTTGAGGAAAATTATGGAAATAAAGTTCCACTGAATCTGTCTTCTTATGCTGAGACTTTTGTGGCTAGTCTCACTTCTAGTGACTGTACAGATATAGTTCATTCATATTCCTGACAGGACAGTTATGAAGCCCCTTTTCTGGCACTGATGATGTAAGAGAAGACCACAGGATTCTGATTCCTGTGTCAACTTTCTGCATTTGCTGCTTAACTTCCCTTTTGAGGAAACTACCTTATTTGGAGAAAGTAGCATACACAGATCCGGATTTGGCAATGTTTTCTGACTGATAAGGCAAAACACAGCTTTTATTCCCCCAGCTTCCACAGGGGAGTTCACTATTTTCTATTTTATCTCACTTGTCTGGACTCTCCCTACAGTGGATGGACAGAAGCTTTCCACAGACATAAAAAATGATCCCCAGTTTGACTATAGAAATCTGTGTTTAAAACAGGCATTGATTTAGAGAGGACTTAAGAATGCCTTAACTATTAGTCTGTCGTCTATTTGTACATGTTGGGCAGAAAATAATTCAGTATTGTCTAGCTCTTAGTAGTGATATATCATGATTAGGATGTTTATGTGGGATAAGGATAGTGGAAAAATTCTGAGAAGGCTTGCTGGTACATTTCTGAGTGGATTAACTCCAAATGTGAATCAGTTACTGATACTCTGTGAACAAGGTGGGAAAACCAAATCATATCTGTTTGGGCCATATGCTCTAAATAGCCTTTGAAAACATGAGCATGAGGTTATTATAATTATGGTTATTATTAGTGAACTGGTATTTTAACTTTGAACTACATCTTAAATGAGAGAAATGTCAGATTAATATTTTCTAACAGTAATCACCTATATGAAATTTCATTAAAATACTTGTGAATAATTAACAAAATTAAATCACTGACATTTTATCAAATCTTTGCTTAAGACCTGAAGATCTGGTAAAATATGCTGTTTTCATGATGTGAAATAGGAAAGCCAGAATCTCATCTGCCTAAAACATAAACCTGTTCAATGCAGAGAAGGAAACTACAGTTTAAGATACCAAGAATTTGCGTTATAATTTCAATATTTGTTCATCTTTTTTCGAAGACATCAGTGCATGTAGAAGTAATAAGGCATGTCCTTATTTTGGTGCACATCATTTTAGGTCTAGGAGTGGAGAGTGTGAAAATAAATTTTTCTTATGTTGCATTTTAATCAGGATAAAATGACAGTTTTAGAGTTGCAGAGTGCACATAAGATAAGCAGTGCTGATTCAGCACAACTTGCATGTATTGTTAGAAAGAGGTATGTACTTAGAAAGCAAATACAGCCCTGAAGTTATGGTGATATTGTAAGGCATTGGTATATACTGGTTATCTTTTATATCGTTCTTACAACCTTGGCACATGTGGTTTATGCTCAAGAATTTAATTTCCTTAGTTTTATATTTTTGCCAGAAAATATAAAATTAAAGTCTGCCAGATATCCAAGAATGAATATAGTCAATTAAAGAATTTCATAAAACTTAGTTTCTTGACGGCAGAAAGTATTAGAAAACCAAACATTTGTATCAATATTTTATTTACACTAGTGTCCTCTCAGTATATTGTCGCAGCTCTCCACTGTTGTTGTTGGGAATTGTATATGCAGAAGTCAAGCAGAATTAAGCTTTCATGAGCAGATAATTAACAGATAAATGTATTATCTCTGTGCTCTGTAAATTAGATCTTGTTCTTAAAGAGTGGTTTCAGAAGCCCTGGATATGGGGGTTTTTTTGTTGTTTTTTTTTGCTTAGCCAAATTTCATGTTCTTATGTGTTATAGTTTTTGAAAACACCAGCATGCATTATGGTGACTGGTGATTTTTGTTTAAACTGATTCTACACGTTGCCTTGAAATATTCTTATATGTCAATGTAGCTTGGAAATATGATCCATTTCTTGAGGTCTAGCTAATAATGCTCTGGACTCTTACTATTGTAATGGTGTTAATTCTTCCCAGTCTCTGTTTTGCTGGTCTGGCTTGCGCAAAGAGTTTAAAAAGGCCAGGAACCTAAGACCACCGGCATTGCAGGGAAATAACATCTGAAAAGTTCCCAATCCTACAGTCTGCCCTCCTGCTGCTGAAGAGCAATAACAGACTTGATTTGGGTTTATTTGTGGATGCCTATTTTCTAAAAAAACAACAAATCAAAGAAATAAATCAGTGCAGATCTTATAGGATATTTTATTTGCCTTTGTTTTATTGGTTGCTGTAGCATTACTGATAGAGAAGGAAACACGCTTTTGCTACTGGGAACATGTGTAAAGTTATTTTGTTTATTGTGGTGCATTTCTGTCATTTTGCTTATATTCTCAACACTTTCTCCCGCCTTATTTTACTTTTTTTGTCCCAAATCTGCAGATTTTATAGTCATCAGTTTATCTTTTTTTTTTTTTTTTTTTTCACCTTGGGTCAATCTTGCAGTTCCTGTTAGGCCTTACTTCGGAAGAAAGCCTTCATGACTTCAACAGGTGATCTGGAATCACCTCTTGGTGCCATATTGAGTGCACGATGTCTTTTAGATAACTGAAGCTGAAATCACGGTGCTTCTTTGTCCAGGTACAACCTGAAATTGTGTGCCAAAATCTTTATTGCCAATCAAGACCTCCAGAACTGCTTTTTGAGCTTGCTCTCACTGAAGTCTCATTGAACTATGTGCACGATGAGAAGAGCAGTAAAGGGAGACTGCGAAGTTCGTGCCCTCCTTTCAGAGCCCAAAGAAGGAGGCATAGGAAGGTAATTTGGGACAGAGTCAAGCAAGTCCCCTATTGTTTTTTTTTCTTTTGTGTTGCTTCAGCAGGTGAAAGGTGCCTTCTTTATTCAAGTGATGGAATGTGGAGATGTCCTTTTCAAGTGTACACATAATGCATGTGCTGTAGGGTTGGGGGAAATGAGATCCTGTGTTTGCTTTTGTATCCAGAATCTGCTCTGTTAAGTTGCCAGGTTCATTTCTAGTTTTCTTGAATGCAGAAGCATTTCTGTTTTGCAGGTGTTTTGCTAAAATTATGTTTCATTATAAAGAACGGGTCTTATCCTGTTTGTATTTTTTAAATCCTACATTCACTGGTGTAATCACATAAGCAATTATTAATAGCCAAACAGTTAACAGTAACACAAGATGTTTTTGATTTGGATTTAAGTTGTCGAAGAGTCCTTTGCTGAGCCATGCAAAACGCTTCAATTGTGTGATCGTTTTAATCATTGCTAATGAAGTTGACACACCCATGATGTTGTTTTTGGCTTTGATACCTAAAGGACTTAGTGAAGCAGCTGGAGGGTTTGGTTGTGTTCCACATCTCACAGCGTCGTGAGACACTGGGACAGTAGTTGCTTCAGGGAAGTAAGAGAAAATCAACACTGGAATCATCAGTGTTCATCTTCACTCCCACTTTGATTATGCTTTGGTTTCTTTTAGCTTCTCACTTCTTTTCCTCAATGCAGCAGCAGGAGACCATCATAATTCAGTCTGTGCAGAAAAAAAAGAAATACTAAAAATGGCTTGATCTCCATTTTTTAAGTATGTATCTGTGCAAAAATAGGTGAAACTTTAGGCCTCTTTTGCAAAGTGGTTTTACAAAATCTAAGTACTGGACATTTACAGCTAATCAGGTTTAACCTGGGAATAAACTGAAAAATAAGTTATGCAAGGGTAAGTAGTTAGTGGAAAATTGATAAGGTGTATAGTAGACTGTCGATAAGGATGCCTTTAAAACAAGATATCCAAAAGATATGAGTTGTAAATCAACCAGAAGTTACAGTCTGCGTGGTCAGGAGGCTGGTCCAAATGGAGATGATGATTTCTGTTGAATTTCTAGGTTGTAGCACAGGAAAGCAGTAAGGGAAAAGGGAAGTTACTTCTTTTAAAGTAACTAGTACCTCCTGACTTTTCTATCAAATAGGTGAAATACGGGTTGCAACTCGACAAGAATAGTAAACATTTAAACACTATGTTTTTTTTCTGTATTTCATTCCTAACTGAAGAGTAGGCTCTCTTCAGGAAAAACAGCCATGTTAATGACTTCTAATTGTTCAAATGTGCTAGTTAGCACTGTTGAAAGACTTTACTTAGGTTGTAGTGTAGGAGAGGAAAGCTCCTTCCCTCTTTTTTCTTTAAATTGTCCAGGTCCTGACCTCAGGCCTTGCTGTTCAGAAATCAAAGACTTCAACCTTTCTTCGCTTCCACTGTCAGTGCAGGAATCAGGAATAAGGGATCTCCTGAATGATGCCAATGATGTTAGTATGGGATTTTGCTTGTGAAATTGCCTTCCCTTCCAGATGGGAAGGACATAGCATCATCCTAGCTGGTACCACTGGGATGGCTGCAGGACTGGACCTAGCCTCTCTCACTTCTAGGGAATGTAGGCAGAGCTGGCACATTGGCGTTCATCAGCTACAGTGAAGTGCCCTAAATTTATTCAGCCCTCTGGAAGCATCCTGTTAGTGTTGGGCATAATTAGAAGCTCAGAAATTATATTAATATACATATGTCAATAGGTCGAAGGAACAAAAATAGCTATAATATTAGATTAGAAAATGTACAGGAGTGACAAAATAGTTTGCTGGTGGATAAGTGGCTTGATACATTAAAACTCATGTTCAAGCAAACTAAATAAATTAACGGTACCCCAATGTGCCTGCAGTGTGAATTCCAATTAAAAGAAATATTATAGTGTTGTGGTTACAATATTGATCACTTGTTTGGACAGCTAATAATGAATGTGACATGATAAGAGAGGGTAAAAAATTACAATAATAATGAAAAACTTCGATTCTGTACAGGGAGTGCAAACGTCATATGGATGTATAAGACAGAACTTTTTTTTTGTTACACTGTGAATGAAATTAGAGTAGATGGCCACAGAAGAAGCAAGAAGAGAAACAGCTTGAAATTTATGTCTGACTTCCTGTGCCAGACATGACTCAAAAGGTAACTGTCAAACAGTCAATGCAGTAGCAATTGTCATATACTGAAGCTCAACATCCTTGTGGGAGTGAAAGAGCCGTAGAGATGTTAGATAAAACTGAGGAAATCTCTCTGAAAGGAAATTAAAACAGCCCAAATGTTAAATTCCTTGGAATTTCATGAAGTATAAAGGGTGGGTTTAGGGTCTTTTTGAGAGGTAGTGTGCTTTTTTCTCTGAAAATTAGCTTCCAAACAGACCAAAAAAGAATAAAAGAAATAAAAAGACATAATTGAATATGTGAAAGTCATTACAAATAAGGAACATAGAAAGAAGAATTAACTTTCACAAGATACATGCCAAAACATATTAAGGTACACCAAAAAGCTTTTGAAGAAAATTATGAAAGATAGAAAAGTGAATAAATTCACTTTTCTGTCTCAAACACATTAGAAGTTGAAACTCTACTTCTAAATCTATGGAATATGATAAAAGTGTGATAGCAGAGTGTACTGATACTCACTATGGAGGAGCTTAATTGTAACTTTTTTTTCAAGAGGGGAGGAAAGAAAATACATTCTAATTGAGGCAGAATAGTTTTTGGCTAAGTATAGCATAATTTTTATATTATTTTAAGGAAAAGCACTGCTTACTGTGTAGTTTAAATGACACAAATATGAAATTGCCAAATTGTTAACTGCAATATGCATCCTAGCTGTTTGGGGGTGGAAAGTGGCTGTTGTGCTGCCAGTCTAGAGTCTTTGGCTCTGTGGTAGGCAGACTTTTAGAAGCTAAGTAATAAAGATTAGGTGAGAAGGCACCAGCATATGCATTATGAAAAAATGACATTGTGGTTTTGTAGCTCTGCCTCGCTATTCTACCAATTTTTTTGAAGGAGTTAATAGGCTGGTTGGATGCTGTGTGCTGCTCCAAGAAACTCGATCCAAAGTCATTACCATTCCTCTTATAAAATTATGGTGTTGTTCAGTAAGTGGGAAAGTTCCCTTCTCAGAATGATGTGAGAAGTAAAAATTTGACTTTGCAGAGTAAAGGGATTTTTCTGCTAAAGTCTTACTAGTTTAGTCTGCATACATGGGCCTATTGCTATTGTATTTATGAGAGGATGAAGGACAAGGTAGGCCTGTTCAAGAAGCAAGGTCCTTTACAGGTCAGCAGAAAAAAGCTCATAACACTTAAAGACTGAACTATAAAGTGGCAGATGAAATTCTATGTTAATAAATGCAAAATAATCCACTTAGGGTGGAAAGCCAGCTGTGACTGTATGTTATGCAGTGCTAGACTCCACATAAGCTGCTGCTGTTCAGGGAAGTCACCTTGAAATAGTTGCAGGCAAGTCTATGCAAACCTTAGCTCACAGCTAGTCAAAAAGTTAAGTAAATATTTGGAATTAATAGAAAGGGGACAGACAACTGAACAGAAAATAGCCCTGACTTTGCTTAAATACAGGGTAGATTTCTTGTTCTTTGTAACAAGGCAAGTAAATAGATGTGTACTAAGTGTTACTGTACAGTTAAGTATTAACTGATTTCACAGGAAGCCAATCCAATTTAAAAACAGCAGACCCAAAGAATGACAGAAGCATCAAAGTGTCTAAATGAAACTTTTCCCCCTCAAAAATGAAGTTTTTTGAAGTCACATTGCAAGTTGCTTCTCCAAGCCCTCGCAGCTGTGGGATTCACAACCTCCTACTTAAAAAAAATTGTTATTGATGTGTCATACCATAACTACCAAGAAACATCAAGCTTTTGGGAAAATAGTCTAATGAGCAGCCAACAATCCTTACAGAGCCATTTCAATATCTCTCAGCATGTAAAATTGTCTGTGATCTACCAAACAGGCACACATCCCTGGATTTTTTGACATGTAATGGTGTGGAGTGATGTTTCATAATGGTTTATGTTACAGGTTACAAGCTAAATCTAAAAATTGATTTGTGGCAAATGACACTTCATGTGCAAATCATTAATTTAAAGGCAGCGAATTTCAATGTTAATTTTTATTAGGGATGAAAGATAAAGAAGATGCAAGTTGAAAAATAGCAGTAAGGTTTTCTTGTGAGGGAACAGAGGCATATAGTCATGCAAATGTCATGTATATTAGCCAGAATTTTATCAACAGTTACCTTAGCTTTGTTTTCTCATTCCCATGCTTTTGGGGGTTTGAAAAGGAAGGGTCATGTCTCCCCCTCCTTCCTGTGCAATAAATAGTTAAGAACATGGACATTTTCATTGTCCTGGGGCAGTCCTTTGAGTTAACAATTAACATAGGAGGGACACCCTGCCAATTATTGTTTCAGCATCTCCTTCTGCAGACTCACAAAAGTGTCCTGGATGATATTTGGCGGTTTCAGACTTGAAGGATTTGAATTAGCCAGAAGGATTAGATTAGTATTACCACTTCCTTAATGTCAGCATAGATTCCATCGGCTCTGGCAGAAATGATAAGGACAATTGGCCTGCCCTGTGCTTCAGCTGACTGTTACACAAATTTAGGAGTATCCATCAGTTAAATTAAATAAATATATATATATCTATATATGCATATAGAAGTAATGAGATCTGTGTCTCTTGTTTGTTAACCCTGGACTAAAAAATTTGGAAACACATAATGATGTCTGTTGCTTTAGCAGAAGTTGCAGTAACTCTATTTACTTAGCATTACTTTTTTGGATGGCCATATTGACTGCTTTAAGTGACATCAAACTCAGGCAGAAAGTTTCCAAACTGAGACAAGCTCTGCCAAAACAGAAAGAATTCTGTTATTGTTGAACTCTAGGTGCCTAACATGCAACTCAAACAGCAGTGCTGTGTTTTGGGAAATACTGTTCAACTGAGACCCAGAAACAGGCAACAAAAAGACTTTGCTGGTTCCAAATGGCAAATTCCCTTCTCTGAAAGGGCAAAATGAAAGGAGGTAAGGGATGTTTACAGACAGTTCTTGTTATTCCTTCTTCCTTACGCACTTCTAAATATGCAGTTTCCTATTTGGAAGGATTTCTTAGCTAGGTATGACTTATATTTCTAGCAAGTGTTTAAAATAGAGGAAAAAAACCCGAGAGGAATAAGATCAGTGGAGCTAGTGAGAATGAGAGGGATTCTAGAGCATACCAGCCAACTTTAATTATATTTTGCAATTTACTGTAAATACCCTTATGGTATTTTCATATGTTGGGGGAAATTCTCCAAACTTTTGCTCAACTAACTTCCATGGGAATTCATGTGAGTAATGACCTTGAGATTCATGATATGGAAATAATTATTGTTGTACTGCATGGCTTGTCAGCCTGTCTAGTACTACCACAGATTTTTGCATGTGCTAAGGTAGGCCAAGCCTTGAGAAATGAAGCTACATCAAGGTGCTTTGCTTTTCCAACATCCTAAGGGCTGTATTCTTCTAGAAAGCACAAAATTCATGCCTAGACCTGGGAAAGACCAAATCACTCACCTTTCTTCTGCTTTTTTTCCCCCTCTTCTTTTTTTGATTAACATTCTAGGCGTGTTGTTCATTAGTCCTTCTTGGCATCTGCTGATGTCACTTCTTGGGATAAAAATCTACGAAGAAAAATACCTCCCTGCTTGATAATTCTTCCCATAAGTGCTCATTTTCTCCCTTTGCTCACTTCTGTTTATTTAAGGAATTACCAAGGTGTTGTAAAGGATAACTCATAATTGGCAGTCTGGGGATGTACAACATGACACGACAACATTGTCCACTCTGAGATACGAACAACGTAGACTTTGCTGCTGGCACCGTGCTGTTTGGGAGGGCTGTGCTTCTCCTAGTGGGAGCACGAGCAAGGCTGGCAAATGGAAGAGGACAGGTGCTGAGCACAGCAGTTCTGGTATCAGCAAGGTTTGCAGGGCATCTGTGCTTGCAGTCTTGGCTTCAAGGGCTTAAAATTAACATGTAGCTAGTCAAGAAGCAGACATGTATCAAATCAAATAAGGCCAGAGTGTAATTAAATAATAAAACATGACAAATAGCGCATTTCTAGGGAATTACAGCATGCCTTGGGTGGAGTTATAAGGCATGAGGCCAAAGGTTGGATGGCTTTAATCATCCAAGAGGCACAGAAAGCCCCTGATGCTGACAGTGCTAGAGAAAGGAAGAGTGGGATCATGTGGGCAGTCTTTCTGCATACAGTTTAGAAACCGAGCTTTGATTTTATCCTATTTGGGTATGGAACTGCCTGTATCTCCCGCATGCCTTTTCCAGCCTCAGCCAGTTAACCTACTAAGACTGCAGAATGGTGCTGGCACATCCAACCAGCTAGTTCAGCACCCGAGTACATCTAATGAGTGGAGCAGAAAGTCTTACCCTGGATCAAGGCAGTTTTTTCCAGCCCCTGTGCCTGGGCTGGGATTTCCATGAGTAGAGCTCAAGGGCAATGAGAGCAGCTGCTAACTCTGGTATGGAGAACCAGGAACTGGGAGAATGAGAGGATCCCTGCGGTGCTGTAAGCTGGACTGCTGAGGGGGTCTGTGCTGAGGCTGAGGGTGGGGAGCCTTGAGGTGATGTATCTGGGGTAATAGACATTCTGTGACCATGGGCTTGGCCAGAGCGGCCCAGAGGATGAGTTGGAAGCCAGAGTTGCATTTTCCAGTGAGGCAGAACAAATGATGAGCAAGACCATTTCAGTGCTTTTCAACATGGATGATTACAATATAATTCTGATACCGCCCTCTGTCCCAATGGCTACTGCTGTACTTCTGTACGGGGTGCTGTGAGATTTCAAGGAGCTGTGGATGGAGTGACCAGCTTCTTCCTCTTCATGCTCATATTTTCCAAGTGAGCTTTCAAGGATCTGAAGCTTACCCAAGAGGAAGGTATGATGAGATGCTTGCAGGTGCAGTGTTTCTCTTACCCAGTGCTCTTCCTGTTATCTTCTGGCGTTTGGCTGGAGAGAGAGCAGACTTCAGCAGGGACATAAGACTTGTGCTGAGAACCACAGATAGCAGCAGGATGTTGTCTCTCAGCGAGGGGTAGAAGCCAAACCCAGCACTCTTGCTGCAGTGGCAGCTCCCAGGAGGATGGAGAGTAACAGGCTCTTGGAGAAGAGGTCTTGTGAGGTGGGACCCTTTGTGTCATGTTGGTAATAAAGTCTTCAGAGACAGAACATCCTGATTCACAGCAATTGAGACTGTTTGTGGGAAAGGGTTGGCTTTCACGACTATCTTGACTTGAAAACTCTTGTGGAAAAAAAATTTTGGAACTGTCAGAATGTTTTGGTAGTTTCTAACTGAACGGCTTTCTCATTTTAAAATAGTTTTTGTTTTGAAAGTTAAACCTAATAACATATTTAAGAAGTTGCATTAAAAGACATGTTTTGAAATTGTCAAAGCAAAATGCTGGCCTTGAACTCCAGAGGTTTTTTATTTTGCTCCAGGTCTTTAGCTCTGAAAATTGCAGTAATTTAAAACTTTCCTCCCACTTTGAAGTGGGATATTGATATGCAGAAAACTGTTTACAGGGAAATTGTTTCTCTCTCAGCTTAACATAATGGACTATGCCACTTTAACATGAACTAGCCCCATTTAAAAACAATAAATTTCTAATAAAGTCACTTTCAAAAGAAATAAAACAATTCTATTGCTACAAAACCACCTTTTACTGTCACAATTATTCTCCCACAAGTACAAGCAGGTTTTCTGATTCTAGGCTTAAAATGTTTACTGATGATTGTAATGCACTCAAAAAAACCCCAAATACAGATGGTTAAGTTTGAGCAATGTTTTACTCACACAGTATTTAACGCTCAAGAAAGTCATAAAACAAAGAAGTCCCAATTCAGTGCTGTGCAGCATGTCCTGCTGATGTGTTTATTTCCGTTGCCTGGATTTTAATCACTGGGATGTGCTCACTTCAAATGTGATGCTAAACATTGCCTGTTATTATAATGCATTTCCCAGGAAAGTGCATTCTGACTAGAATGCAAAGTACAGAAGAAAAACTTAAGGGGATTACTATTTTTTTTTTTTTAACATGGCCTTAAGAAAAACAATGGTTCCTTCTTTCAAGCTCTATATCCTGAGTCCTATTTATACTGTTACCAGTTTGGCAAAGGGAAAGGGCCTTCCAAGCATGTGTGAATTATGGTGGTACCTACAGGCTCACAGTGCCAGGGGGGCATACTCTGAATTCAGCTCCTCACAACTCACTGTCATTCTTTCTGCCCCCACTGTGCCAGGAAGCTTTGAGTCATGGCTCACAGCCTTACCCATGTGCTCAGTCAACCTTGCAGGGCCCAACACCCCATCACCATCTGCTCTATGCTGACATTAAAGATGCCACTATGCTCTTTCCTAGGAGTAGTTGCAGAGTTCTTGGCTATAATTATGTCCCACAGTAACCATGGTGCAGCAAGACTGGAATCAGTCCTTGACTTCCAGTCCAGCAGTGGTTGTGTTTTGGTGGTGATGGAAACTTCTGGGGCACTAGGTGAGTAGTACAGTGAAGCCCTGAAACTGGTGTCATTAGGGCTCACTGGTTCAGCTTGTGTGTTAGAAATGCTTCTCATCACCGTGATGTGGAGGTGACATAAGATGTATAGAACAGATATGATTCCTGGATTTGGTGTGCTTTTTAAAATTTTATTTTATTTGTTAGATTCTTGGCAGCTTTATATATATATATATAATATATAGATTCAATGTATTGCGTTAAAATGATGGTGGATGGTGAGGGTGAGTGAAAGATAAAGCAGAATAGCTATGGTGCAAAGGTAGCAGCTTTCCAGTTTGTCTCTATTATTAAAACCAGGACAAAATCTTTTTTTTTTTTCACTAGGACTGACTAGAAGCTTGGTATCAGCTCTGACTCAGGCAAGCATGAAAACTGTTCATCCTGTGACTCTCCCCACTTTTAGTGCCCTTCAAGTATTTTTTACCTGAGAAACTTTATGACAGCAATATCTTGCAACATAAAACATTATTGTCCTACATTGTGTGCTTGGGATTTACCATTATAGCAGACCACCAAAAGGTTGGCAGACTGGCTGCCGAGCTGCTTGGGTGCTCCATGTCCTTAGTCCCAGTTACATGTGTTACTGAAGCCCAGCACTCACTGCTAAGTGTCGAGGTACAGAGACAGAACAGAAGTGCTGTTGGCAGCCATCACCAGCTAGTTGTTTTTGTCTGTGATTTCATGATGTTTAAGACACAGCAGAGCTTTTTTCTCATTAGTAAGGGTCAGTATGCAGAAAACAGATCTCTTGAAGTCCTGGTGTACTGTGTCACCCTGTTCCATCTTCATTTCAACATCACCCACTCCCACCTTGCCTGAAAAGTCACACACTCTGCAGGATGCCTTGGGAAGACGGATTGTTTTCATTTGCAGGGAAGTTTGCAGCAGAGCACTTTAAAAATGACATTGTAAGAAATTGCTACGGTGCAAGACCTGCTCTGGCTTTTATTTATATAAAAGAGATCAGGGTTAGGATTTCTAGTTGGAAGAAACCCACGATTTTACTAGGACAGAGAGGCTCATTCTTCTCTCTTGGCATACCATGCTCTCTGCAATCTATTTGAGAGGCAATAAAGGAGGTAATAAAGTGGCAATCAAAAACAATGCTTCAGTAGTCCTGAGCCACAGTTTGTGGGATTTCATTTGGAACTTATTTACCTAACCCACTCCCACACATCTATCTGTCTTAGGCACCTACAGGAGTTGTCTCTCTGGAGGGCTTGAGGCTGTCAAAAGGTTAAATTTAGTTCTTAGAGCAGTCTGGAAGACTTTATTGATGGGAAGGGGAAGTACTGAGAGGTAAGGGTATATGGGCACTGCAGGTATGGAGTACAGAGACAGCAATAATGACTCGGTATCCAGGAGCAATGTATTTCCATCACTGCCAAATTGTACCAGATTAACTGATCCTCCTTAGAAGAATCCTGGATTTCTCAGGGATATGCTGGGAGCTTTCTTGCTACCAGATCTGAGTGAGAACTTTTCCTTGTCTCTGCATCACACTGTGCTCAAGTACTGCAGCCAAGTGGTGTCCTGCCTGGACAGAGCTGTGAGTGTTTTGGGTGCTGGGATGTACAAAGCAGGTGTGCCTGAGTGACTTACCTCACAGCAGCTGACTGTACCTTCTGATGCCCCTTCCAGCCTGAATTACTGTATGATCCTGGGATCCTACATTTCACAGCTGCAGAGCTGTTGCTGCAGCCCCAGGCAATCCCTTCCTTCACCCCATGGCTGAGGTTAGCTGGCTGCATGCACAGTAGGACAGTGCTGATACTGACAGTGGTGCTGCTCACCTGCTCACCTGCTCATACAATTGAGCAAATAGTTCAGAGCAAAGTTGATGCATTATCTTTTATTGGCAGGCATTTAATAAAAATGAGACATGCATGAGCAGGTCATATTTTTGTCATATTCATTATTTTACATATTTTAAAAAGCTGTCTTTCACAGATCTTTTCCCTATACGTTGATTATTAACCATTCTGTAAGCATCACCAGGCTTCTTGATTACTTATTTGCAACTATATATGAGGCCTGTCAAGATTATGTTTCTGATTGAGCTGGGACAAGTTCACAGCATGGTTGGCTTCCATGATCCTGTGTGGATAGGTTGGATGCTTTCTCTTATTCCTCAGGACAGCAAGAATGACTTACGCTTTCTGCAGGTTTTCATGCCAGTAGATACTGACCTGGATGTGACAGAAAAAGGCTGAAGAGAGGTATGAATGATCTTAAAATTCAAAATAATATGGACAGAAGAGGCTTCTTTCCCAGTTTTCTCTATTTTACAGCACTTCTCTGGAAGTCCTTTCCATTTCCTTTCTCTGTATTTTTGCATATATCTTCTGTAGGGCAGGTACATGTTTAAAGGGTAGAGCTGAACAGCTAGCAATAAAAATCCTTTAGGTTTTTTATACGCAGAAGTAGTCTTCTGTCTCTGGAGACTGATAGATTTAAGGTCCTAGGCCAATTGTTCTATACACAACTGTTGGAAAATTAGGACACAGTTGGCCATGACTATGAACTTGTGCAGAGCATTTACTTCAATTTTCACTCTTCCAGAATAAGGGTGGAATTTTGTGTTCCTTGCTGTAGTAAAGTCCTGCTGTTCAGCTGAGTCAGTGTAATGGACAGTTGCCTGAATGCATTTGGAAATAGAGGGCCAAGCAGATTTTCTCCTCTTTATTAGCTTTCTTCCTTGCTGTGGGATTTCAGCACATCCCAATCTTGAATACATTTCTCTTTGTAACATACTTTTGGATGGAGGAAAATGTTATCTTCCCAAGTCAGCCTACAGGGAACTGACATGGGGAGAAGTGAAAAACTTTAAAGCGTTCAGGTTTCCAGTGGTACAGGTGGGCCCTTACTCAGGTAGCTGGACATTTTTAAAAATGCCCCCAGAGATGTCTTTCTGAGAATGAGCGACGTGGCAGAGCAGGGACCGAACCCGCCCCGATGTCCCAGATGCTTTAGCTAGTGCTGCAAATGCTGGCTTACCCTTCCTGTCCTAACACTGTACTTAGTCCTGTCACTGCTGCCTTTGATTTAGAAGGGCCGCTCTGAATAGAAAGACTGTACTCAGGGTGAGTAATGGTGGTGAAATTTGTCTTTTTAGTAGTTGATTTTTAAGCTTGAAAAATCTGGCATATTCACAAACTGTGAATCAGTGCATCCAGCTACAGATGTTATCCTCTGGAAATTGAGGATCCTGTACCCAGCCGCACTGCTGTCGAACTACATAAATGCTCTCAGAATGTGATTCCTGTTTCTACGACATCCAGAAGATAGTTGCTTTCTCTTTGTAGAAGCAAAAGATCAGAGGAGGTAAAAAGCAAACTAGAGTAACACAAAGGAAGGGGAAAAAAATGTGTTCAAAAGACCTCTGTCTCTCCCCAGCTTCCTGCTCCCTCCCCCTGCCCCCTGCCTCCTCTTCCTTCTGTCTCTAAGGGTTAAATATGCAGAGGGAAAAAATTGCTAGACTTTATGTCTGTGCTTGGTGGGAACTATTAAATTACAGCTGGATGTTTTTAATTATGCCACACATAAATGCCTGAACACAACAGCGTTTTAATCCAAATGTGAGCCTCATTTTTGTGTGTTCTGTGTTTGCTCTGAAATGCACTGGCTGGCACTTGTTTGTGGTGGCCCCTTTGTGGCATTTGTAACAGTGTGTGGGGTTTTTACCCCCCTCCCCGCCTTTTTTTTTCCCAAGTGCGAGGATGGGAGCTAGTGCTGGCGAGGGGGAAAGGAAATGGGTAATAAAACAGAGAGCTAAGCGGCTCACTGGAGCCAGCGATGCTGGGATCTGGTTAATTGCTCCGAAATGAAAAAGATTCGGGGGTTTTCATGAAATCCCATAGGTGCATTTGCCAAGCCTCAAATATTAGATTGAATTACAGTTTCTAATTCCTCCCCCCCTTTACCCACAGCCATGTGTCTTATTTCTTCCTAAAGCTTGTCCACTTTTCAGAGCAATGAATGTAAGAAGGAAGCTGAGTAAGGACTGCCTGCCTGCTTGTTTTACACCTTCCCCACCTACGTCTTTTCCTAATCCTACCTTTTATTAAAAAACAAGAAATCAGTCTGTCTCTCCTCCAGTGTATCCTAATCTGTTTGTGGGTTTGAGGTTGAAATGTTGCCTATATATTTTGCCTTGCAAGGGGCTGCGGGGAGGGCGTACTGAGGAGCACTGTCTCTGTCCCTTGTTCTCCACACCCACGCACTAGCTAAGCATAATATAATCCTTTTCTGCATAGCCACCAAGACTTGTTTTTTTAAAGGGGCTTTGACCTGTCCCTCTCATTTTCAGAAATAATTTTACATTGGCAGCTAGTTGTGCCAGCATTTTTACTATCCCACAAAGGGATTTCAGCACCTGATTTGTGGGTGTAAGGGGACTTCACTGGGAAATGACGTCAGTGGCGTGGCTTGGAGGAGTAGCTGTCTCTGAGATCAAATCCTTAAATGGTAGGATTGGCACCAACCAAACTGAAGATAGAGCTGAGACTCTCTTGTGTATAAATTATATCCACAAATCAAGATGCAAACCCCTTTTCTGACAGTTATTGTGTTTTGTTAACCAGTGAACAATGTATATTTTCTTAGTCTGGACTTTCTGAGATGAAAAGTGCACCTTGGTTATTAGGCTGGTATCTGATCCAAGTGTTGTTTCTCCTCTTGTGAGGAACTGGAAATCTTTCCTCTTTCTTCCACCCTGGAGCTGGGAAGGCTCTGTGAGTCACCTAGTTCTGTCCCAGCCTTGGAATGGGCCTTTCTGCTGGAAATTTCTCTGCCATGTTTTCCTGACCTGGTCCCACTGGTGCTCTCAGCATCCCCCCACAGGCAGATAATTCTGACATACTTCTTGCTCAGGGACCTTTTTTTTTCCTTCTGCTTTTGTTTAAACTTTTTTTTTGTGTTTTATGTAAAGGTGATCTGGCATGCCAGCCTCAATCGGCTGGCTCATTCCCTCTGTCCTCCTGGAAGTTGTTTCCTACATTCCTGTGTTATTTCTCACCTTCCTCTTTGGTGGAAGCTCTGCTGGAAAGGAGCGAAGTGAAGTGTTCCTTCCAAATTATGCATACACGTTAGCAATTAAATGTAAGTTCCTACTTTCAGTCTGCTGTGATTATTTTAAATAATTAAAAATTAAGAGCCCCATTTCCCACTCAAAGGCAAGAAGGATTTAGGCCACCATTTAACTGGCAGTGTTTATCCAGCTCCTCATGCAGCCTCTGCTGTTAGGCACTAGTCTGGGCTGCCCAGCTTAAGAGAGCAGAGCAACTAAGGGCATGCTCGAGTAAAGCATGCTTTGATACTTCTGCTGTTTCCTTGTACGTGATCTCATGATGCATTGCTGTGGGGAGATCTAACTGTTCTGCCAACTCGTTTTCAAGAACTGTTTTCAAAGGGAATGGTTTTAAATTGCTCACTTGGGGGGTCATTTATTGTCTATTTTTTTTTTTTAGTGCTGGGTCCTCAGGCGTTTGAGGGTGAAATCTCTATTGTTCACCCCACCTCCAGAATGATCAGAAATCATGGATTTTTACTTAGCCACCCACTGTCTTTTGACCTGAATACTTCAATTTTTCTTTCCCACCCAGTCCCTTCCTAATGTTAGCCACAGTCTTCCCATCTTGCTCTCACCCTGTAGGGTAAGGAAATGTGGTTTCATCCATGAATGACATTAATGCCATTGTGTGAATCATTAGTGGATCCAGCATCACAAGCCCTAGGGGATCAAATACTTGCAAACCACTAGAGAGAAATTGTAATATCAAATACATGGCAGGAATCATCCTAGCTCGAAGAAAACAAAACAACCCTATTTAATACCCAGAGAAGGTCATAGTGCTTAGAGAGAGCAGAGGAGCTTGTGTAATAGCCTTGAGGGGCCCAGAGGTAACCATCCTGCTTCTCTCTCCTGTCTGTATTCCCACTTGCCTCCCCTCCTCCCAGGAGGCTCCCTCTCCAACTGACTAACCAGATCCTTCCCACTTGTGGCATATAATGGCAGTATTTGAAGCCCTGACTAGGCTGTTGCCTTCTTCTTCCTCAAAACAAACAAACACAAAGTCAAGATGAAGCATGACTAACTCAAAAAAAAAATGTAATAAAGACAGAAATTGAGCTTTTGTGGTGGGGTGGGAGAAGAAAAGCTGAACACCTGCTGTTCTGCTGTGGTGCCATCCCAATTGCCCTGGAGGCTGCTGTTAGTTCTGCCTTTGCAGGCCTTTGTGCCAGCGTTTCTGCTTTGCCTTAGCACTTGGTAGAAGACAGCACAAGAGTGTGGGGTTGTCTCACAGCCCAAGGAGGAGTGTAAGATGTAACCTTGTGATTGCTTGCTGGCACCTCAGATGATCCCAACACTTCAGTGGGTGTTCAAAAGCTGATTACTTTTTTTTGTTTTTGTTGTGTGTAATGGCAGGTGCTCACATTTTAAAATTTTGTCCAAACATCCTCTGAGATGTAAAAATACAAGACATATTTGGCTGGTGGCTCCTGCAGCATGCATTATGTGTGTAAGAACAGGAATACTGTACAAAAGCAGAGAAAGCAGATGGGAGTGCTCTGTTATGCATAACGGGACACAGATTTCCCTTAATGACCTCATCCTGCTAACCCTGAGGAGAAAATTCAAAGGTACTTCAAACCCTTTCTCTGTGGAAACACTTACTCCCAAGTATCAGGCATCAGTACTTGACATTCCCTACAAAAATTAGGTGGTTAATAAATTTAGACAATCTGTCTAAGTAACTGGCATAGCTAGATCATCCATGCTGCATGTGGCCAACCTAAAGATGTGTAGAACATCTTAAAATAGCTGTTGAAATATTTGTGTAAAGTTATATTTTTCATTTCCCTTCTTTTGCGAACTATGAATCAAAGTATTGGAATGTGAGAATCTCCAGTCCCAGAAGGTGGTGGTGGGACCAGAACTGAAGGGAGGGTTAATTTTATCAGGTCTACAGAGCAATTTTGAAACAATTTGAAATCAGATAGGTTGGTTTTAACTGTGTTTGGATCTGAAACTCTTCACAAATTAAACCTGATCATTTGAATAGGAGTTCTTACGCTCTGTTTCAAGAGCTAATGGAGATGGCAAAGCAATGGAGAGTGGAAATATTAAAATGGTATTCTGAGAAATATCAGGTAACACTCTGAATTTTCAAACTCTTCGATACTGACATCTGTAAGCAGAAATTTGGTAACTTACTTTTTGAAGCTCATTACCATAGTGAACTTGCTAGTTCTCTGGCAGCTATGAAGGTTTAGCCAGCAATGATGTCAGACTCAGGATTAAAAGTATGTGTGGAACAGATAAGATAAAAGGTGCCTTTTTTCTTCTTTGAACATGGAGAGTTTTCTGGTTGTAGTTTCTTGAACTTGTTGAAGTTAATACAAGATAGCACAAACTATTTTGGGATGGGGAGAGTAATCCTTTAGGCACAACAACAAAAAAAAGAAAACAAGGAGGAAAGCTCCTCCTATCCAGACCCTAAGTATATGGAAGATTGATTTTCTCTGTGTGTGATTAAATGTCCTAATTTATTAAGTAAAAGACTTACTGAAAAAAAGGAAAATGTTGTTTAATCCATGCATATGGCTACTACAGTGTCTTTTTGAATAATGGGTCTTTTACTGCACATCAATGTTATTACAAAGCTGGAGAAGCATCAAAGGAATATTCTGCTTGCTGTGTGAGCCTTGGGAAGTTAAGTGCTGAGAGGAGACTAGGTTATACTTTCCCAAACTGTGAAGCAGATAAAAATGGGACTAAAGATGGCTGTAGATGATGATATATAGATACAAAACCCTCACTGGTTGAATTTCTGATCAGGATTAACAATGTTCCATTATTTATGAAGAACATGGAAACACAATGGTATTTTAAAAATTGAACTAGATACTGTTCCTAACTGGAGATCTCTTCTAAATATCGCATCTTTTGCTATTTCTACAGGAACTTATATGAACTGTGGTATAAGCAGTGAAAATGTAAACAGTAGCCAAGACATTTTTAAGTGATAGCTTCTATTAACAAGGTACAACATAAACAGACTTCAAGGTATGTGAGCATTCCTTATCAAGCAGAAGTTTATTTGATAGCTGAATAGTTTCATGATTTCTAAAAAACTATTTAAATCAGTGGACTTAAAGTAACTCTTGTCAAAGTCAGAGGGAATTTTACCAGTGGAAACAGAATTAAGCCCTAAAGAGATCATTTTTTCAGCACCTTTGCAACTTTTCATCTGCCACCATTGGAGCCAATGGAAAGGGTTTCATTGACTTTGGCACATAAAGGGATGTTAGCTGTGTAACTCAAGATATCTTGTGAGTGCCAAAGAATAAACGAAATTTAGAATGAGACCAGCTTTGCTGTAATGGTGATGATATAATACTCAAGAGCAAACAACTAATAACCTCTTGTTAAAACAAGAATCCATCATGAATGCTCCAAGACCAAAGGGAAATTTGTCTCTGGCCTCTGGGATTCCCTGCTGGGCAATGAAAAGAGGAGCTATATCATGCAGAAAACGATGAGGAAAGAGTAAAACCCCTCAGGAGAAAAAAAGCCTGTTTCTTTTCCCCTCCTCGTCTCCTGGCATACTTATCTTTACCGCTTGTGTAAAATTCCATTGAGAAAAACCTGTTCGTGATAGAACAAACTGAGAAAGTGCGAGTTCAGGCAGCCTCTTCTTTTCTTTCATGGATTAATGGAAACTGAAAATGAAAGGATTATTTAAGGCCACTTGGGCAATATTAAGTACTGCCTATTGTGTTAGTCTAGGATCACATGTAGCCTGGAAACCAAAGACAGCAAACCACATTAGGTTAGTGTAGGTGGACACCTATGTTATGAAACAGGCAGTTCTTGGATTTGCTTGTCAGTTGTTAGAGAATTGCCAGTTCTGAAGAAAGAGATTAAAAAAATGGTGGTTTGCAGTCAGCCTTTCTGAAATTCCCAGAGGAACAGCCATGTTACTCAACTCCAGAAAACGGAGTCTTAGTGACCGTTCTCAATGATTATTTTTTTATATGGACTTCTGCTGAAGATACAAGAAGTCAAAGTTAAATCAAGTTCACTATTCATGTGCGTACTCATATGGGGCTGAGCTGGAAATGGTAATTTTTTGAAAGTTGTAGCCTGTCTTTTTCAATCCATTTCAGAACAAGCGGAAAGCTTTCATCATCAAATCCATTCTGCTGTGTTTTCCTGTGAGTCAAACGCAAACAGTTTTCAAACCTGTGCTGGGAAATGCAGTTCACAGTCTGGCAGGACCTGGGAAAATAAGAACTTAAGTGAGTGTACCATGGAGTATATCCATCTCTCTCTGTGCTGGGACAGGAGCTGCCTTTTGAGCAGCCATCTCACTTTGGCTTTTGCTTCTCTCTGTATCAGCTAAAGGTTCTGACTGCTCTGCTTCTCCAGTTCTGGAATGGTAGAGGTGTGCTGGCAAAAATTTTCTTGGAACTGGATCTGGAAATCTCCTTGCCTTGGATGGTGTGTTGTATGAACTGACATTTGTTTGGAGGAATTGAGTGAAAGGATTTAATGTAAATATGAGAACTTCCAATTTCCACAAACATGAATTTTGGGGGGGGGTGGGGGGGTGGTGTTGGTGCATCCACAGGAGGCCACAGGTCTTGTAGTACCCTGTTGAGGAAGAAGCTTCAGTGATATTGTCAGGAGAACGACTAAAGGAAATTAAACACAGAAATAATCAGCAGAAACCTTCTACTTTTTGTTTGCTCTCCAGCAAGTGTGTTGGTAAATGGCCTTTATCCTGAATTGTGCTAATTCTGCAGTCCATGCACCCCTGTGCTTCAGGACCTTGGCTGCCAGTGGCCTAAGATCTTTCATTGCGGATGGACATTACACAATGTTGGTGTCATATGGGACTTATGACTCTCTTCTTGCATAGATTAGGTATTCATTACTGGTGTAGAAGATAAGGGCCAAATCACAGATTGTTCCCAAATGAACTGGCCTCATTACACTTTGTGTTCTCCATTTACAGCTCTGGGTTCTTGAGAATTTAGAACTGATCTTGTAAAAGGTACATAGAAATTATTTAAATCAACAATGAGGAGTGGGAAGAACGTACTTCTGCACAGAATACTTTGTGCCTTCCCACCTACTTCTTTGTGTCTGGAAAACTCTTACTGCTTCTTTTTTCCTTGTTTGTTATAGTTTTGGATGTCTTGCTGTATTGATATTTCCTATTCTGGATATTTTGAGTCTTGTTAAGAACTGTAGAAATGGTTGAATGATAATTTCTATTTTTTCCTGTACAGATGTTGATGGAGGTTTCCTGATATTTAGATAATAGTTATTAAAAAGCCCTCTGAATCCCAGGCTAAGGTTTTCAAATGGGCCCAGGCTCACTTTACCCTTTTATCTCACCTTTATTCTTTCAGGCTAGAAGACATTCTTTCAGATGTGTTAAGGAGTGATTTGCTTTCTTCCCAGTCTGGATCTACAGCAATCTCCTGAGTTGTTTTGTCTAAGGTCCTTGTAAAGAGGAGAAGGAATTTTTGTTCCCCTTCTCTCACACAGAAGTGAGGGCCTAGTTCTTGTTGTCTTTGCTTTGAGGGGTGGGGAGGAGGAATTCCTTCCTGACGGTTGAAAGGACAAACAATTTAGAAATATAAACATTAAAGGAGGGCAGGGGTTGTCATTCTTATACCACACTGGTGTAAATCAGCAGCAGGGTCAAAGAAATATATGTCCGTCACATCACTTAACGGGAAATCTTCTTGCCTCCATGCTCATCTTTTCTCGCAGGATTTTGGACCAGTTATATACCAAATTCTCATTGGACTGGTCTTCTCATGCCCGAGTATTCATTGGAAGAAAAACCTGGGCCAAAGTGAAACAGTGTCATGCTTCAGCAGGTCGCACAACCAGCAGGAGACATAGAAGAGAGACAAATGCTGTGGAGATCCCTACCCCAAGGTTTGACCACAGGGAGCAAGGGTGGGGTGTCTTTACATATGAGTGTATTGGAAAAGGGATAACCATTCAACCTATCCTATGGTTGAATGCCTAACATTATACAGTTCGCACTATCTATAATATACCCTGAAAACTCCAAAAACAAATTTTGACTGGATTTATGAGTTATAGGACAGGAGCCAAGTTAGCTCTTACTCAGTCTTGATGTGTTTGGAGCGATCTCATCTTTATATGTCTGGAACTTTGTTTTTCTGACTTGGTTTCTTCATATCTCCAATAGTTTTTATCAAACTGTAACAATGACATTCTTTCTCTAATTTGGCTTAGGGTCAGAAAAGGGGCTCTTAAACATACACATTTTGTTTAATGGGCTTTTCTTTTAATTTCTTATTCAATTAACAGAGATTCTCCAGTCTTTAAAATTTTCAATTACCCTTTTCCTGCCTACTCAGGAAGTACTTGGCTTCCATTTTTCAGAGCAATTGTAACTTTTCCATTAATTTGGTAGCTGTGATAGCACTTGCCTTCTGCCATGACACACACAAGCACTCAGCTGCCCACCCATCAACCCACCCACTCACATACAATGGGATCTTTAAAGGGGCCCATAGTGTATCTATAGAGGTAAATCTGATAAACCACGTCCAACAGAGGCCACCTAACCTCTGGTGTAAGTCACAGCTCTCAGTGTTTTTGTAACTTTGTCCATTCCCCTTGCAGAAAACTTCTGTCTGTGTCAAGCTGACTTTTACACGTGGAAGGTTTCAGTGAAGTTGGTTTAACCCTTATCAAGAAGAGGGCAGAGGGTAATAATAAGTAATTTTGGCCTATGGCAGTATTATTTCCTCTGGCTTTGTTTCTTTCTCTTTGTCTGTTTTTCTGTCTTTGTGTCTCTAACCAATGCTTCTCCTGAGAGATCTTACATTTTCCTGTCCTGTAAAAGTCTACACAAATCTGACTTAGGAGCAAATTATCTTTATACCTTCTCCTTGGATCACATCAAACATCTGCTGCTAACATTCCTGAATGTTCTTCATACAGATCATGCAGCTGGCCATGGATCAGTTAAAGTTTACAACATTAACTAAGGATGATCTCCTATATTAAATGTGCTGGTCTAAATTACTGTTAGAATTGTGATACATCTTTGGATTTACCAGACAGTTAATATCTGATAGATGTCAAAGTGACCCTGTGGCATATAGGGAAGATTACATATAATTTCTTTAGATTTAAACCTCATTAAAACGTTGTTTCTATGAGATGTGGGAACATTTCTGCCACACTTAATGATGGTTTTTGTTTTTAATTTTAGTTATTAGCAAATTCTTTACTAAAAGCAATGACTATGCCCTATGATAAGATTATTATATACTCATCTTCTCCATATTTTTCTTGGGCATTTTGCTCTCTGTTGGCTGAGAAAAAATTAATGAGATTTATTTAAATATACATGGTAATTTTACACTTTCAGGTATGAATTAAAGACATAATTAAGGTTTAGATGCTCAGAAGGCATGTATCCTCACTGAAATGACATGGCTCTGTTGGAATGAGTCCAGAGGAGGGCCATGAGATGATCAGAGGGCTGGAGAACCTTTCCTATGAGGAAAGGCTGAAAGAATTGGGGTTGAAAAGCCTGAAGAAGAGAAGGCTCCGGGGAGACCTTATTGTGGTCTTTCAGTACCTAAAGGAGCCTTGCAAGTGAGCTGGAGAGGGACATTTTACAAGTGATACAAGGGAGAATGGCTTTAAACTGAAAGAGAATCAGTTTAGATTGGATATTAAGAAAAAATTCTTCACTGTGAGCGTGAATTTCCAACTCTGGAACTGGTTGCCCAGAGAAGCTGTGGATGCCTCATCCCTGGGAGTGTTCAAGGCCAGGTTGGATGGGGCTTTGAGCAACCTGGTCTAACCTGTGGCAGGGGGGTTGGAACCAGATTATTTTTAAGGTCCCTCCCAACCCAAAACATTCTGTGATTCTATGAAATGATACCTTTTTGTATCATATTATTCATTCTATATCTTAAGTAATTATAATTACTAGTAATTTGGTTCAGCAAGAGTGTTCATTTCTGGGTTTTGTTTTCTGGAGCAAATTTTATGCTAAGCAATGATCCACATTTTCTATTGTAACACCTTACAACTGCAAGTGGGGTGGTTTTTTTTGGTAAATATAAGTGCCCACAACTGTATCTGTAGAGAATGCATGCATATCCAACCAGAGCCACACCAGACCAAAGTGTGTGATGTAAATATGTATGTACATAGCACCTGTATATGATATATGTGTGATTCATTAGAGTGTGTAGCTCTGTGTATTGTACCTGGGCAAGGAGGCGAAAGATCCCGTTGATTCCAGGGCCTGATTCACCACTACACCGTGATTGCTCTGGTCATGCAAAGTAATTGTAAACCTGGCTTTACGGGGCAGTTAAAGTGGGTTTACAGCTGTCTTGTGTCAGGGAGCTGAATGAAGCAGCCAATGAATTCAGCACAGAACTCCTGCTGTTTCGGTGTGGTGGAAGCTGTTCCCCAGGCATCCTTTCCAGCGAGCACCTCACTGAGGATGGAGCTGGGCGGTAGCTGGAACAATTTGTGTTTTCACAGCACAAAACAGTGAGATCCTTTGAGACCTTCAGTGGACCTCAGCATGTTCAAATTGATTGTAGGAGAAGTCCTGCTTGCTTACAAGTCTAATCCTACTCAGAGGGAGCAAGTACTGCCACATTGTCTCTCTCTGTTCTGCGCAGAGCAGCATGGGCTGTGGCGGGTTTGTGTGCTTCACTGCTGGGGTGACTGCAATGCCTTGACACCTCCTGAAGTATTGCATCATACTTGCAGTACAGAATAGGGCTGTGGACTCTCTGACAGTGAGAGAGAACAAAGCAGGTAGAAATACCCCTGCCCACACTGTTTTCAGATCTCTTTCTAAAGAGCAGTTTTTCGTTCTGAAGGGTAGTGCTGGAGGGCAATCAGTGCTTTTGTGCCTGAACACTTCCTTTGTCCCGTTCAACTATTCCTCCATCAATGCTGCCAAAGAAAGGCTGAACTGTACTACAACTCAGCCTGGGGTGTCCAAGCACTCCAGTGCTGTGAAAGAAAGATTTTTTCTTTAAAAAAAAAAAGAAATAAAATAGGAAAAAAATTACACATAATATAATAAATAGATACAAAATAAAAATACACACAGAAGACGTTATGCACACAATAGCTGGAAAGCAGGAGTGCAGCCATGTTTTCCTCTGTCAGTGTGTCAGTGTGTTCTGTAAGCACTTCCATCCTGTCGGGTCCCTGGTTGGTCTCCACCTGCTAGCCGGCTCACTCCAGAGGCAGCTCTGACCTGGCCTCTCCCTCATTTCGCTGGCGCCAGCGGCTTGATGGGCCTTGCACTTTGATTATTTGTGTTAACAGTTAATTTAGCACCATGGACACGTGTGCCAAAGCTGCCTCCACTTCCTGCAGCCTTCCACCAAATGGGACTTTTATGAGATGCCTTTCACAGCTCCCCTGCCTCCTCCAGCTCAACTCATTTGCCTCTTTTCTCCCCCACCCCTCCCCTGCCTTCCCTCCCCACCCCACCGTCTCAATCTCAGCTGTAATCTTTTCTACATCTTGCAGGAAAAGAGCTATTTCTGGCAGCTCTGTCTCTAACACTCGCCCCACTCAAACTGATTTAATGGAGATTTATAGATGCGAGGCTATACAGCTCTGAGGCGCTTTCCTGAAAAGTTTTTCTGTGCCTGTGTTACGTATGGAATTTATTTATTTAATGTTTGGTGTTGCAGCTACACTGTCAACTGTTTGCATGACATATTCCACGTACTTTTTTTTTTTTTTCACAAGAATTCCAGTGAAATCCTGTTACACAGCACATTTCTGGTCCAATTCATCCCAGCTGCTAACTTCACCAAGCTAAAATCTGACACCCAGGTCCAATTTCATTAAACCCCAGCCAGCATGATTCTTTGTGATAATACTGACTCTCATCTAAGGCAATATGTGTTTTGGCTCACAGCTACGAATAAATCCTGTCCTAAGTACCTTCTTCCTAGTATGCAGCACACTGCAATGGTCCAAAAAAAAAGCAGCTTCTGTGAGAAGTTGTGGAGAAGAGAGACTTTTGTAATCATTTATCATGATTTTCCAAGTAAGCTCTCTGCTGTCTTAAGAAATTATGTTCTCTAAAAATAAAAGGGAACTTTAGTTTCATATAACATCAAAACTGCTGTTTCTGTTTTCATTCCAGCTTTGATTGATGCAGAAAGACCCAACCTGGTATGTAAGGGACTCTATATTTACAACCCAATACACACAACATATTTATTCTGTGTTATCCTTTTCCAAGTGCCCAAGTACTAAAATTAGCATTAAATATTCAAAACACAGCCAGGTAAATAAAAAGAAATGTATTGTTAAACTCCCATTGCATCTTCATTATTGGAGGGTGCTTTGTGTAAGTGCTCAAGAGGGTATGTGCTGGTGTTGGGACTCCTCCTGGACTCCTCCAGCAGGCACACATCACATCCAGTCCCACTTAGCCTCCACATGAGACCTGGCTTTTGTGTGGACTTTCAGCCTGAGGGTTTATTTCACTTGACACCTTTCCCATGCCTTAGTGGTGACACACAGGGATGGTCCCCTGTCTGCTGACAGGAGCAGGAACTGGGGCATCCCCATCCTGCCAAGCGCTCCCGCTGGCTGCATCTCTGATGACTTCAGGTGCAGGAGTCTCCTGATCCAAGGTGCTTACAGGAGCTGGGGCATAAAGCTGTTTCTCAGTGTCTCCCCTGAGTGACAATTCTTTTCTTTTTTTTAATGAAATTGAATGAGCTAAGTGTAACCTGTAGAGGACAAATCCTGTACTTTTCTCATCTTCCAAACAAGCACTGTGCAAGCCCTGATTCTGCTGGCTCTCCTGCCGCCTGCTTGTTTAACAAATGGTATTTTGAAATAATGCCATAGTGTATTTTTAAATATCAAATTTTGCTGTGTTTTGAAATTGCAGATTCCCTTTGGTCAAGAAGGTTTTATCCCTGTGTTTAACATTTTGCTATTATGGTCTCTGCTAAGCTCCAGGACAGCACATTTTGGAGGTCGCTGGTGAATATCCTTTGCTTAGGCTGAGACAGGTACTTTCCTGATGGATTTTTTTGGTGACACCAAGGGAAAAGTTAACAAGTTGGAGGAATACAGATATTACCATTTCAGATCAGACCAGTTGTGCCTTGAGACCACTATTTTGCTGTGAGAGTAGCTAATCCTGGATGACAGGTTTTTTACAAATTAAACATACTTTGAGAATGATTATCCTGTGTAAGGGTAGCAGCACTGGAAATTAAATGGGTTTTCCAGTCTCTCTATTGTGCAGCACATTGCTTTAGACTTTTTGTGAATTTACATTTGTTCTGGTCAGTTACGAGGTTTTACAAAAGACCTAGGAAGTGTTGAAATTGCAAGTTCATGTTGGACCAAGTGTTGCAGAAACATGGTGTTTCAACACTGTGTACGTCATGAACCTGTAATTTCAACACTTTCCAAGAGTCACCAGAGTCTCTCAGGCTGAACTATAACATAACTAAGTGTTCTCCCCTGAACACTCAGCTATCTTTTTTTTTTTCCCCTGGAAAATATAATTTGAAACACCGTTTAGACACATTGAAGAGTTTAAAATTGTTTTATTAATAATGAAGGAAAGTCAAAGTAAAGGATTACTGCAAATAGAGAAACTTGCTGACTCAAGTGGTAGAGGGGGTGAGTCCTTCTGCTGGATAAGTACAGTGGGCTAGGGTTGCAGTTTTAATTATGGATTCACTTGTGAGGGACAAAGTGGAATTTTTACAAGCCGTCTGTGGTTATGCTTCTGCCTTATGTCATTGCACACTGGTTCTGATAGCAAGTGTTAAACTCCTGCAAATGAATCTGCTATTGCTTCTGCCTCTGGGCTATATCTCCCTCAGGCTCAGCCAGAGTGGGGAAGAGAGACGTAGCACAGCTTTGAATGCAATTTTAAGCAATTTCTACTTGTCCACAGCAACAGAGCTGAGACTTATGCATTGCGGTGTGTGCTTTCCTTCGCTAGTGTCCCTCCTCAAATCACACATAACAAGCATCCAGGATGCAACCTCCCTTTTAAAGACATCTCCTAACCCTGGAGAAGCCAGGGCTGCCGCAGCTGCAATAGTGAGAAGGGACAAGACCACCTTGCCCTGTAAGACATTGTGGCTTTGTTTCCTCAACTGGCAGCCTGTCTGTTGAGTGACCTGATACTCCCATTCAGTGAAGAAATTCCTTGTTCCTAACACAACACTTTTTGTGCACTGACTCAAAGCATTTTGCAAAGGTTGAGCAACATCCCTTTATTAGATTGAGAAAATGAGGTACAGACAGACCAGAGCGATTGCTGGAAGTCCCCAGCGAGGGCAGCAGAGGACGGAGCCCCAGTGGCCAAGTTCTTTTTCAGTAGTCTATTCGCTTGGAGACACTCTCTCCATTCACTCAGCTTCCCACCATCCTGTGATGGCAGGAAGGCAGGCAAGTATAAGGTGAGTTCTTGATGCAAAATCTTTGTTTTGCACTTTTCCTTATGTGTTTGCCCGACTTCAGTAACCTTTCAGAAGCATCCTCTTCCCTTTCATATCCCTTGATATTCCTTCAAGACCTAAGTGACCAATATTTTCTTCAAGTATAACATTTTTCCTGTACCATCCCTGGGAAACTGGACAGGAACTCCTGCATTAACATAGCTCGTATTAAACATGCACTGGTGTGACTGTATGTGAGGGTGGGAGACAGAGAACTACTGGGAATAGCCAGGATTTCTCCCTGTTGCAGGCAATGCTGCTGAGAAAGCACAAACCAGCCACAGTGGTGAAGTCATGCAAATGCAATGCTACCAAAGGCCACAGGAATTGTGGAAAGATTTGTGTAAATATCTCATGCATTCTTGTGCTCTAAGGTTTATGGAAACAAAAACCACAGTCACAGAGCCCATGCCACATTTGCTCGTCCCTTCCCCCTTCTGTTTCTTTTCTACAGAAAGGTTGTAGAACAGTTTATGAGCAGCCAAGAAATTGATTTTTTTTTCTTTTTGTTTTTACTAGTAATGTTAAAAAAAAAGTGGAAAAGATGGTAAGCATAAACAAGGTTAAGCAGGGTGCAAGGGGAAGGATGGCTGATTTGTGAGTATCATGTGAACTTCTTTATTGTAAGCATGCCTGGAAAAATACATGCCACACTCATGTTTCCCAAGTCATTTCAGACAACACATTGTCTCTATCACCCACCAACTGGACCCCCCCTTTCCCTGCACCATTTAATTCAGTAGATCGTCCATGCAATTTGCTTACTCTCAAAGGGAAGATGCTGTATGTTTACCTTCCTGCTTCATTTTTGAGGTTTTATCATGCTCTCTTGAGAGGCTGACAATACCTGAGTCTAGACAAAACCAGCCCTGTTTATTCCTGCCCTGGTGTCCATTCCTCTCTGTTATTGACTGCACCAAGGACATTCTCCCCTTCTTCAGATGCTTTGTATCATTTTAGATAGTGGTATCACACTAGAGAGGGACAGTCTACATGAGGGCTGTTACGAGTAAATAGCTCAGGGGAATAACGCACCTGCTGTTGGGGAATATACGGGTCGGTCCTACTGCTGCTGCTGGATGTGAGCTCCTAGGAGCTGGTGATTGACTACACCACACTGTTGGGAGAGGGAGAGCACTCTATCAGGTGTCCTTTTTTTTCAGGTCTTAGCTACTTGCAGTCCCACGTTGACAAGAGCGAGGATGGGAAAAACACAAAAGGAGCTCGTTAAAAGATATGTCCTTAGTCTGTTTAAATTAACCACCCCTTTTCAAGTCTTAGGGAGCTTTACCATCTTTTGAGTGGATCCACGGACCAGAGTGCAGGGAGCATGGGAATGAAGGACTCCAGCAGGGGCTGGAAGCTGTGGAATTACTGAGAAAGAAAAAGAACAACTTGTATTGTCTCAGGGTAATAACCAGCCTGGCTGCTGGCACAGAGACTGGTGTGACCCAAGGGCGATCGTCCTTCTCATGTCACAAAACCCAAACCTTTGCTGCCTTCCCACAGTGCCACAGCACCCAGCGTGTGCCACCCCCCTGGTCCCCTTCATGCATTGGGGAGCATTATTTTTTGTTTCCAAGAGGAGATTTTTACGTGTAGGAAATTGGGCAGGACGAGCTGGTGCTAATAGCAGGCTGACTACAATGGCTGTGGAGCCAGGCCTTCCTTGGCCTCTTGGAGGGACATTGGCTGTGGCTCTGAGCAGCCCGGGTGCTTCAGCAGGTGGCACTGTGAGCCCTGCTCACCCACTGTGGGGCTTTTCTGCTTCAAGAGGTATTTTTCTTTTGGATAAGGAATAAAGCTGAGGTTCTGACCACTTGTGGTCTTTCAAAATGCCAAGGTATTTTTCAAAATACATGAGTGCTGGCCTAGGCACCCCAGCCAAACTGCAGGTTGGGTAGCATCCTACCAGTTCAGAGCTACACCAGTGATTCCAATGGGATATGATTTATTTCTTCACTTCCTGTCCTAAAGGAACACCCACAAAGTTGTGGAAGTTGTGCACAGAGTACACAGTGCAAAGGAGGCTGCAATGATTGCTAGGTGAGAGTTAGCTTAGTAAGTCCTGGTTTTGCTGGAGTGGTTCTTCAGAGAAGTGAGCAGGAAAGAAATAGCCAAGCAGCTCCTAGTCAAGGGTGTTGCTGATACACAAATACAAATAAAAAAGGGGACAAAATGCTCCAACATGTCAGTTGTGAAACATTTATTAAGTTAACAAGTCTACAAGGACCAATAACACCATCCTCACTGGCTGTTCCTGCTGTCACTTACAGGCACAGGCTTTAGTCTTGCTTTAACAGCAACGTGAGGAAGTTGGTGCTAGTTATCCTGCTCTGGTCTTTTCCAATCACCCAACTGGCAAAACTCAGTGGTGGTGATTTATTTGCTTCTATCACTTGCTTCAGCTATGGGCTCAAAAGACAATTATTTGCTTGTATTACATAATCAGTGTTCTGTTTGGATAGATGATTTTATGTTTTATATTCTAGTGGACAGCGTCATCAGCCTTTTTTTCTTGAGGGAGTCCCTTGCTCACAGCACAAGATTTGGAAAGTTCCAGAGAGAGCATTTTCCTACCTGCTTCCAGATTCTCTCCAGCTTTTCTGTCCTCCTCCCTTCCGTGAGTGCTGCATGCGGGGTGCAGTGCTCCTGACCCTTGCAGAGGGCTATTTGCTTGTTTTATCTCTGAAAACAAAACAAATTTCTCTGTGTTTTGTTCTATTTCCTACGTGATAGAATCTTTTGTTTTCACTTGCAACCTTTGCAGCTTCCAAGAATTTTTACTCCTTGTGGTTTGCTGAGATGCGCGGGGTTCAATAGTCTGCCACCAGGTCCTGGCCCAAGGTCGAGGATTCCCTCCTTTTCCTTCCCAGTATTGTCCTGCATCCTGCAAGGCCCTTCTCCTTACATTGCTGTGGCTGTCGTGACAAAGGGGACTGGCACCAGGCACACTCCTGCTGCCACGGTGACAGCTGCTGAGCACTCGCCAAGCTCTAATGACAATAGCATGACCTCAGATACTTTATTAAGAAAGAAAAGCTTGAAAGGGAGGGTACACTTAAAAGCAGACAATAACACCTCGTCTCAATGCAGTGCATTGTTTTTGCAAGCCCAGGATAGAAATGCTTTAATATAATCTTGGCTTATTCTCTCCCAGCCCCTTTCCCCATTTCATGCACAGGTTCATGGACATCCATGGTGGACTCGAGTTCTCAACAGCCTCTGTGTGACTCAAAATATGCAACTAGATGTTATGGACCACTGGGCTCAGTATGAAGCCAGGCATCACGTTGGCCAGGCTATACTTTTAATGCTGCTGTGACACTGGTTATTTCTCTGTGCTTCACTTTCTCTGGGGTGATAATGGAGTAAAATGGGGGTGATGGTACTTTGGTCCCCCCAACAAAGCCTCCTGAGCTACACAGATCTGGATGGAGCTGTGCTATGGATGGAGAGGGAGGCTGGGAGCTGTGCTGCTGCATGGAGCTTCTCTCCCACAGGGACATGGGAGGCGAGGATCCTGGTGGGCAAGAGCTTGTGTTCAGCTGTGCCTGAACTCTGCAGCCGGGATGGCCGTGGCAGAAAACCTTTGCCTGAAGCCACACAGAAAGTCTGAGAATGAGTAAATAGGCTTGGCAGAAGGGGAAGTAGAGCTGGTCAGAAAAATTCTGACTAAACAAGTTTTTGTTGGAATTTACCGATTCATCAACATCAAAGCACTTTGTGGAGAGGGTCCAATTTTGACAAAGTTGTTTCCAAAACCAGGCAGGGCTTGAAAACTGCCTGCTAGGCACATTTTGGAAACCTGGCTAGTTTTATGCTGATTTATGCTGTCGGTTCCTCAGCAGTTCACCAACTGGCTGTTAAGAAGTGTATCTTTCCAGGTGTAAGTCTGAAGTGACTGTTTCCAAGCAAGGAATCCCGTGGTGGTCAGTGTCTGTGACTCTGTTCCTGCTGCTTGTGAAACCCCAGGCTCAGGGACATTGGCTCTGCAGAGTGCTATCAACTTTTGTCAGACAATCCTTTTTAAAAAGCAGAGCAATCAACTGACATAGGAGTTGCTGCTTTCAGTTCTGGGACCTTTTAATTCGAATCTAGAAACAAAATGTCTGAGTTCCATTTCTTTTTTATACATGCTAAAATAACTCCATTGATTGACACAGAATTACTAGTCAGCTGAATTTGTGTTAATTGGAGAACTTCAATGAATTGCTATATAGCCTTTGGAACATAATGAAGCCCACAAAAATATCTAGATATTTATCCTTTCCAGCTGGAGTGGAAATATCTTTTGCTTCTTATGGATGATACTAGCATTAAACCTTAAAAACAAAAGGAGAGGAAGAAGAGGAAGAAAAAAAATACTTGCTGGACCTGGTTCTTCTCAATGTGGAGTTCCTCCTCTTTTATCCTTTGCAGCTGGCTTTGTGTGTGTGTGTGAGAGAGAGAGAGAGACAGGGGGAGACAGAGAGGAGGGGGTATTTCACATTTCCCTTTATATATTCTGTTTGGGTTTGTGATAGCAGGATTCATTGTGCATAATCTACACGTCTTCACAGAGCATTTCTTGAGCTTGTCTGCATGGGAGGAAAAACTGCTGGTGGTTTGCTGGTTTTTTTTTTTCCACAGAGGACTTTTCCAGTGTCTAGTGTGAACATACAGTACTGGAGAAGCACAGAAATATGCCATTGCTTTCAGGCTTGCCCATGTCCAGATGTGCATCCCAGGATGTGCTAGCTTTGGGGAAACATAAAGCAAACTGAAAGGAACAGGATTTTACTGAAACAAACAGGATTCTACAAAAAGAAACAGACCAATAAAATCTGTGCAGAGAACACTTTCTTTCATAGTACCTACAATTATGCAATTGTGCTGATGCACTGTACTTCAAAATATGCCTGTATTTTGCAGCAGACTCTTTGCTAATTTTTTTTTCAATTGGACACAGGATAATCTTTTAAGTAATTTGTTTATTTTAGCTTTGTTTTTCCCACTCCCCAGGGTCTGCTAGGATTTCTCTCCTATCTTTTTTATGTGCCAATGACATTGGTTGTTACAAGGTCAGGATCAGGATTCATTGTGGGGGGCAACAGTGCTATAAGGGCTTGACATGAGATCAGAAGTAATGCTGCAGTGAATTAAAAAAAAAAAGTAGAAAAAAAAAAGTAGCAAGGCTCATAGTGCCGAAAGATCTGGGTTTCCCATCCAGACACCATCTGTGAAGCACTTGGGGACAGTGCCTAATGTCTGAGTCATCATGTTTGGCAGTCCTTTACCCAGTGGTCTGTTTCCCTGGGGGGAATATTCATTGGGGGAGAAAAGAAATAGTAGAAGGACGGAAGATAAACTGCCCTTTAGCCCCATGATTTATATTTGGTCAGAGTACCCCAGTTCTATTTTCTTTTACTTGGAATGTATCTTGGACATGTTGTTTCAATATGAGACAATCAGCTGGGCTCTCAGAGGAATGTCCCTGGAGACTTGAAACAGCCTCCCAGTAGGGTAATATGTTCAGCAGAATTCTAAGATGTATTCTCCAACATCTGCAGTCTATTTGTGCCTCCAGAATATTTCCCATCAGCATTTGGGGAATCAAAAGGCACTTTGAGAGATGGTCACCAATTCTCTACACTGCATGATAACTTGTAAAATGTTTACTTCTTTAAATTTCCACTGAGCTGGTGGTTTCTTTCTTTCTTTCTTTTTTTCTTTTTCTTTCTTTCTTTCTTTCTTTCTTTCTTTCTTTCTTTCTTTCTTTCTTTCTTTCTTTCTTTCTTTCTTTCTTTCTTTCTTTCTTTCTTTCTTTCTTTCTTTCTTTCTTTCCTTTTTTTTTTTTTTAGGAAACTAACAACAGAAGGACATGAAAATACACTTTAAATTATTTTTTCATATAAATGGGTTCTGAATGTAGTACTAACCTCCTGGGAAACAAGAAGGCTTAAGGAGTTATGGACAACGCAGTCAATGTCTCTTCTGGGTGTGTGACAGAAAAAAGAACTTGTTAGACTGAACATTAGAAGTAAGTAGACAATCAAATGGACAGTGTTACATCTAAGATGCTATGTCCTCATTTTCGTTCTTTCATTTGGTTTTAGCAACCCCATGCCAAAAAAAAGGCAGATGCAGAAGTAGAAACAAACTCCAGGCAGGTAGCAAAAACAGCAGAGAACTACAGAGAACATATTCCTTGTAGGAAGAAATGGAAAAAATTAAGATTATTTATGCAGGAAAGTAAAAAAGAACAAGAGAACATACAGCATGTGTCATGCAAGGAATAATAGTATGCAGAAAGCAAATTTAAACCTCCTTTTCAACCTTCTCAGTGGTATAGGAATTAGGAATGTTCAGAAACAAAAGGAAATATTAATTGACACAATGTGCAATCAATCTGTGGGCATTGATTTTGTAGGGTATCATTTGCACAAACAGCAGAAAGTTGCCTGAAAGGCTGAGAAAAATATTGTGTACAAATATTACATGAAAATGTGATCTAGGCAAGTTAAAAACAAATCCATCTAGCTTTATTCAGGAGGGCATATAAAGGTAAGAAGAAAGATGAGCATGTTACCACAATGATGGGAGCACAAGGGAGCGCGAGTTCTTATGGCAGGGGGTCTCTCGGTCACCTGTCGGTATTCATGGGAAGCTGTCTGTATCCGTGACACCAATTGTTATTTGATTTTGGTGACTGGGAGCATTTAATAATTAAGAAATGGATTAAATTCTTTCCCACTGTTACACTTCCTCACAAGCTGTAAGATTTCACGTGGATGAGAGGGGGCATTTGTCCATGAAACGACGACAGTGAGGAATTACAGGCAGCTCTGTCCTAGCACTGCTCTTATTGGCTGTGTGTGCAGACAAACTATCAAACTCAGTGGACTAGAAATCGGTATATTATAGCAATCTCCTATCACAAGGCAAACGAAGCAAGCTGTGGCACTGCACACCAAGCATGTGAACTCACACCAAACAATAAAGAAAACATCCAAGGTTTTAAGGTTTTGATTTAATTAATCTTTTTTTTTTCTTTTTTCTTTTTTTTTTTTCCTGAGATCCTTTCTCTGTTTCTGTTCTGTGAAAGCCAAATAAAAGCAACAAATAACCGAAAAATCCCTAAACAAACAGTTGGGACTTTGACTTGCGAAACTGTATTTGCATGTTTGTTCTGAAGAGGTTCCCATAGCCCAGCTCTGACTTTTATCTATCCCCACAGGATGTACTCCTACACTTTTTCTTCCAGGGTCCCATGCTTCCTGTGGGTGTTCTCACAGCTGCCAATTCAGACAGCTCGGGTCTGGAATAGACTTTGCACAATCCTGAAGATGCTATTCTCTCACTAAGTCAAGTGATTCCACACAAAAATATGGCAGATGTTTAGCATCAGGAATCAAAACAGCATTTTCGCACCACACAGCACATTCTTCTCTTCCAGATACCTTTCATTTCCTCTCTACAGGATATGGAGCAATTTTCCTCTTTTGCTGCTGTTCATGTGAACTCAGGAATCTGTGAATTATACCAGGACATTTGAATTCCCATGTAATCTTTTCTGAGAGGTAGCGGGGCTTGGTTCACTGATGTCTCATGCTTCATTTTTTCCTGCCTAGCAGATAAATACAGAGGTAATAACACTGGATTACTTCTTGTCCTTGGTTTTCAACACCTGAGAAACAAGACGTCCTGAATGCAATCTGTACTTCAGAGTAAGAGTAACCATGGGCCAGAATTACCTAAATGGGTATTAATTGTTTCTGCAGAGGGGCCTGCAAGTTATGGAGCTAAAGAGAGCCAGAGTCACTGATGCTGGGGATGAATATTCCTAATGACATCAGTGGGTATATTCCAGCTGAGATTCCAGCCACCTGTGGCCTTGGATTAGCCTGTGGTATTTTCTTACAGTGATCTAGCTTCTTTTATGAAGTTGCATTGAGTTGTGCATGTGGTCCTCTTCACCAGACTTTTCACTGGCCCAGAGAAAGGCATTTGAGCGTTGTGCTGAGCCCAGCTCACACCATTCCCCACCTTGTCTCTGGAGTTTCTCAGAACTGTTCAGTGCAAGGTTGCTGTGATACTGTATTGCCCACTGGGAAATGTCTTAAGTATACTTACGTAGTTCAGGGTGAAACAAACTTGGAAAAAGCTGTGCCTACCAGTCCCGATTCCAAGCAGCAAAGAGGAATCAATTAATTTGCAGTCTGATTTTCTGTCACAGAGACCCTGGGCTTTCCACACATTCTGAGTTTAGTACTGTGACGCACTGTGTTAAAGCTTTAGACATTAAAAAAAATGAACACATTGCCTAACAGAAGATAAAAGAACTGCATGGCTGTCACATAAATTATTTAAGCCAGTAATTAAATTACTTTCTTTGCCCCTATTCACTAAATTACTTCATCAAGAAATTACAAGCTCTTTCTCTTCTCATGATGAGTCTGAGACCAAAATAAATAGGAGGTACATTACGAACTCATCACTATGTGCAATGCTGTTACTAACCCTCATTTTTACTAAGAATTTACACTATGCTGTCTGTGTTAGACAAATCTTTAAAGGAATCTATAACCATTTGGAAGGTGCAGAATTCATGCAGAATTATCCTTTCTACTTTTTAGTGTAGCTTGGTGATTAGGATTATCTGAAAGCTTTTAAACTCAGCATTTTTAACAATACAACATTCTCCCAAAAAAATGTCCACTCTCTCTGCAAGTGTTCAATTTTGCTTTAGAAGATTTAACGTCTTCTGTAGACTACAGGATTTTAAAAGCTTTACAGAAATATTTGGTCTTTTGCCCATTTTTGAAAAGGAGGGGATGGGACATTTTCAGACAGCTATGCAAAATAAGCCCCGTTTACACCAAGCCCTTAACATAAACATATCATGCATAAGCTTAGCAGCTGTATAGAAGTCAGCAGAGAGAGTGGAAAGGCTTTTGAACTCATATTTCCACACTGGACAGATCTGCAGTGTTAATACTGGTGGCGGATGAGGGATAGACAAGACCAAGCATACTTCTGAAGTTTGTAACTCTGTCTTGTATGGTTTCCCCTCCAACATCTGGAGCTGGGGGAGAGGTGCTACACAAACCTGTATGACAGATCTCCTATCCAAGGCTTCCCATATGTGATGGGCAGCCTAAACAGTCTTTGTTGGTTTAGTGGTGGACTTGGCAGTGCTGGATTAATGGTTGGACTCAATGATCTTAAAGGTAATTTCAAATCTAAATGGTTCTATGATTTTATGATTCTATTCTTTGACCATACAGAGAAGAAGGACTACAGTTTTTATCAAGCAAACTAAATAAAGGGCAGCAATGTTGCAGGAAGGAAATGTTCAGTGCTTGGCCTGAATCTTGCAGAGTTCCCTGCATATTTTACCAGACACTTGCTGTGCTCTTTCAGGCTTCTCAGGAATGTCTCTAGCAGCAATACCGTAGGCAGTGTGTCATCCAGTGCGAGCATCCTGGAGGAAAATGCAGGTCCTGCTCTGTACAGCTTCCTCCCCATAGACGACTGTTTCTTTACTTTTTCTGCTCAAGGGAAAAAGAAGGACTGAGCATCAGTATTACACTTCATTCTATAGATTTTTTTTAGTCTTCAAGATTTCTAAGAAAGTTTTCACACTTTTGAAAATCCATTACTCTAGAGAGATAATAGTTCTACTCTGGTTTACTCTATTCACACACTATGCTTTTGTATTTCAGATCCTTCTATGAGTCTGCTAGAGGCAGTAAGAGGAATGGACCTTTCTCAGAGACAGAGATTGCAGATGACCTCATGCTGAGGAGACAAGATGCAAAGCACAAAGCTTCTGAAGTACCCACGGGACACCACATGGAACTTGTCAGGTTTGTAACACTTCTGTTTTGATTTGAAATATAGAAGGTCTATATTCCTGGAGTTTCCTGGCAAAATAAACATTTTAAAGTACATATTATTACAGACATGTTCTGGAATGAGTAAAAATTAGGTGTGCATATTTCAAATCAGTTTTTCTTTCAGTACAGTCTTTCCAGGATGCAAAGATATACAACTATATTCTTAAATTTTCACTATTCTCTACAAGATGATTTCTCAACAGTCAGTAGGCAACGGAGTTTTCTTTTACTGAAAGTGTAGCCACCTAAGTTGATTCTTTGAAGGTCCTTCAGAGGACTCATCCATTTTAATACATATGTTGAGAAAAGTCATTCACAATCCATTCTACATTGGGGTTTAGGCTAAAAGTAACTTCAGTCTTCTTTCTGGTGTAAATACAGCAGTTGGATCTTTCCTGCTCTTCTCTGAAGAAAGTCTGTAACTTGTTGACAACTTGGCACTTTAGCTAGTGCTCATGGTTCTTGCAAGCAGACATAACTTTATCTGGCCTAGACCATGTCGCAGCTACAATAATGTCTAGTTTTAGTAAATAGTAATATTACAAATAGGTCCTTAGTAATAAACTAGTTATTTGCTGAACAGAAGTGTTATACTGGCTGCTAATTACAACCCTATGTTAGATATAGTGCAAAATACATATTCTCAGTATTAGCCCAGAGGGCACTGGTTTCCAAAAGATAAAAGCTCTTCCAGTAAATTCAGTTGTAAGACTGGTGCCTGAGACTAATGGCACCAGACAGAAGCTTAAGAAAGCTGTGGTACCTCCTCCTTAATCATTTGGATATCTTTTTCCTTAGATAAATTAGGGGTTATTGACTAACCTACTTGGGAACACAAACTCTGTGAACTACTCGTTGCGTTTGAGTTGATCTATGTGGGGATCAGTCACGAACTAGCAAGGCAACGGCGTCATACGTTTTACAAGATGGGAAAAAAAGTAAATATTACTAAATAGCTATGATGCCATGGAAAGGGCAAAAGGTTATGAAAATTATTGGCTTGAGGAAGGAGTAATGTATACAGAGGGATGGAAACACTTGGCTAATAAGTGTGTGGCATTCCATGGCTGTGATATCAGAATTCCCAATACCAGGCGACTTCCCTTTTCTGAAATCTTTAGCAAATGCCTAAATTTCCCACAGATAAAGAAGAAAATCAAATGGGGATTCCTGTAAGTAGGAAAAGTTTTTGTACTAGAGAAAAGCACCGCTCTTCAGTTGCATGGACACAGCCTCCTCAGTGCAGGTTAATATTTAAGGACCCCAAAGAAGACCCCTGCTTTTTCTTTGGATACATTTTTTTCTGTTATTTGAGATGGACCATTAAAAAAGGCCTATGGTGCTTTAACATAAAGGAATGAAACCTTGATGACTAATTTCTGTTCTGTTTACTGCCACCTATGAGTTTTATTGTGTATTTTAAATCACCAAGTTCCTTTATACTCTCTATTTTAAGGAAAAGATATTGTGGCTTTATTTTGTAGATATGCTCTGGCTGGGTATTAGGTATAATATATTATATTAGGCTGGGTATATCTGCTAGGATTAGTTGTGAGGCCTATTTCATACATCAGTATACTGTAAAATATGCTGCTGTCTCCATCTGGCTGCTCTGGATCTTGATGTGCAACCCTAAAAGGAGACCTTGGACATAGCAGTTCCATTTGTGTCTCTTGCCTTTTCTAAAAGCCTTGTGGAGAACTACCCTATTTACTAGATAGAAACAAAGGATTTTGCAAATTGTGGGGGTTTTTTTTGGTTATAGTATGTTTGTTTGAATTAATTTTTCTTGGATAGTATTGTTGCATGGTGATGGAACTACAGACAGTGCTTTACCTACTGTAAGCCTTCCATATAATGTGAAAAGACTGTAGGTAGAAAGGCCTCAAAGAGGTACCCTTTGATGTCCCAACTACCAAAGTAAATTCAAGCCTGTCCCCATTTAAGCTTGTATGGAGAGAAGCATCTAAAAATATTAAAAGTGTTTTTTAGTTCAGTGCATTGATGTGGATGGGAAATTATGCTCTGTTAGCATGGATGGACATGCTGTGGCTGTTTCCCATCTAAGAATAAGAGGTTTCACCTTATGGTCATTTATCCTGTTTACTTAATGCCGCTTCTCAATATTTCACTCACTCATTTTGGAATTCCTCAGGCACTGACTGTTCCTCTGAAATGCCAGGGAGCCTTGAGAAAAGAAAAACCCACAAATGAGTAGCAGTTTTACAAAGCTTCATATCTGAGAATCACCGGTCCTGCCATTTCAGCCACCTGCTGCCTGGTGTGGCACTGCGAACAACGACCTCACCCTCAGCCCCTGTGTGTTCTTGGTTGAGGCAGCTGCAGTGAGAATTCTTCTTCAGGCAGTCCAGCAGTGCAGGCTGCCAAGGTTCATCTCCTGTGTGCTAACCTACAGGGCCTCTGCGTGTGAGAAAGATGGAAGTACGACCCCTTTCCAATGGATGATCTAAGGAAAATTACATAAATGAAAATACAGCAGAGTCCGGTCATCTGTAGTTATAAATAACTTCTGTTGTTTGGTCAGCTGGAATCACACAAACATGCTATTGTTAGGGGCTGCAAGTGTATGCATACAGATTTTGAAATGAGAATAATGTAGAAAATGAAAGGGCTAATTAACCAGATAAATGCTTGGTGTCTGTCTTACTCTGGAAATGTAATAGATGTGCATATGAAGACCTGCAGTGCTATTGATAACTTGACCCTAGGCCTTCACCCCATGCCCAGCTCTGCCAGTGTGGAGAGCTGCTTTGATTGACTGACTTCCTAGAGAAGAGCATCAAGCCAGGACTTCTGCAAAAGACAGGCACAGTTCTTCCCTTTCCTTTAGGGGCAGGAGTTGGATTAGAATGGGGGAGTGGAGTGGGGAAGAGTGGGAACAGCAGAAATCGTCCTTACAGGAGAAGGAGGAAGCTAAAAGAGCCTTGCATCTCAGGTCAGCTTTTCTGTATGTCTCCCCACCCTTCTTGTGAACAATAAGTCCATTTGCTATCTCCTTTTCCTTCCTTCCCCTTCCCTCCCTGCAATATTTGGCCTGGGAACAGGGTGAAGGGGGTTATTTGTAGTAGTACCCACAGCAAGTGAGAGGGTGGAGGCCCTTTGTAGCCTTGGCCAGGGAAGGGCTTGGAGGAGGCTGCTTACAGCCACCAGCTTTCTAGTCTGGAAGGAATGGAGTGAGGAGTGTCTCTGATACACAGCAAGATAGAAAAGCAGTTAAACAAGCACTGGAAAGCCAAGGGAGTGTGTTAGAGCTGTGTGATGGGCCAAGCTGCTATCTTTGTGAGGGAATTGCTAGACTGAGTGTTGTACAGCCCTTAGGTGCAGGCTCTGCAACAATTGTGTATCAGATTGGGATCAACTTTGCTCTGGGCAGATGTAACCTAATGCAAGAATTTAAAATATTGCAATAGTATGTTCAAGGCTTCTCAGATGTGCTGCAGTGTGGTGCCACATACTCGAATAAAACATGCTGCCTGTACCTCGCCTTGATGCAGCCTTTTGTGCCTAAAAGCAAAGAAGACACTCCTCATTGCTCCCTAAGAACCGAGAGAGACAAAGCTGGATGCTCTGGGAAGCTTAATAAGAACCTGAGGAGACACAAAGGCTGCCTTTTTAGAAAGGAGCAAGCTAGAGAGAATAAGCAAATTTGGCCCCAGGCAATTTATATTTGTTCCTCTTCCCTTCTGCCTTGTGCAAATATTACTCTGCTCTCTTAATTTTGGCGTTTCTGCCCTTGCCTTGCAGGCCTGTGGGGTGGGAAGTCAAGCAGGCAGCCCAAAGGCAGCACAGCCAGAAGAGAAACAGAAGGAGGATGTGGAAATAATTGGAAATCCCTGGGTTCCAGAAAGTCAGCAGAGAACATGCCAGCGCCCTTAAGCTAAGGAGGGACCTGGGAGAGGGTGCAGTTTGCATGTTTGGAAGGAGAGAGGGAAGTGCGTGTTAATAAGGCAGTGTGAAGGTCTGTGAACTGCAGGAGAGGCATTCGAGGTGGGAACCGCACCCTGTCTCTAATTCCCTCATCTAATCTGGCTGCAGCAGGAGCCCACACAGAAAAGCTCTTTCAATCCCCTCACTGACAGCCGTCTCCACACGCTTTTGGGCTCTGCAAATGGCTAAAATGTGAAGCATGGGTGGTGTGTGTGCTGTGTTTTGTGTCAGGTTATAAAGCTTTGAAGTTGAAAACTTGTTTTTAAAATAAATTTCCTCATGTTGTGAAGAACAAAGCAGCAAATTTGCTACCTGAAACAGCCTCCGTATCAGTTAAATTATCAAATGCAAATAGCTTATTGGAGTAATTCAGGAAAAAAACCAAAACGACCTCTTAAGAAACAGGCTGTACATTCAAAAGATTTATATTCTTCTCACTCAAGAACAGTGCACAAGCAATATGGATGATCCCAGCTCTGCTGGCTGCCATGGTTTTTAGCACACTCTGACAGTATCAGAGAGATCTCCTACAGGCTGAACTGAAGAGTTTTAGCTTGTTCTGCGGGACACTTGGCTGGAGCAAAGAAACTCCTCCATAGCCCAAGACTTCGACAGGTTATTTCATATGTCAGTTCAGCCAGTGCAGAGAGAGTGCAAATCACCCTCAAATGTCCCTTCTTGGAAAGTCCTCTGGAAGGCAGGGGAACTTCCCAACTTTAAACTGCTGCCAGAACATCCTATTTCTGCAGACTCTTCCAGAAGAAATGCTTTGTAAGACTGTGTGCATTTCCTTGGGACACTCATCTGGGAAAAATTAGGATAATTTCTTTAATCAGGCATTGTGGCTGGGGCAGGGAGAATCAGGGAGCCACATGACCTCTCTCTCATATGCCTGTCCTTTGTGGCTCTGTAGGACAGCGGGGGGAATCCATCCTCTACTAATATGCCACTGCAGGCTTAGACAGCCCAATGAACCATTCTGTTTGCCCCCAGGCTCCTTCAACTTGAAATCAAGCAACAGAGCCACTTCCCTGCATGGAAGCTGCTCAGCAGGAGAAACAGGGAAGAGGTAGTAGCTGCTTAGAGCTCTCCCCTTTTGCATCCAAGCTGCTTGCTGGCCCTGAGGTGCAGGGAGGGGGAAAGGGTGATGGGAGGCAGCTGGGGAATGTGATGCCCTCTGTATCCTTCCTGTAGTGACAAGCCTTATTCAAACACTTCAGTTTAAAAAGCTCAGAGTGCAGCTCCAGGAGAATGCTTTCAATTCATAATCAAATATGGGGCAATAACAGATGGATAAAACAAACAAATGTGGGGGAGGATGAGGTACAGACTCAAACACTCTGGAGTGTGTTCTGGGAAGAAGACACCCACTTTCTACATGTTATTTCTCATTCAGGGAAATCTATGGGCAAGTGAACTTTGGGACCTTCTTCACTGTGCTCAGAAAAATTGCTGGAAGATGCACCTCTATTTTTTTTTTTTTTAGTGTTGAAAGAGTTCTCATGTCCTTGCAGGCTCTGAAGCTCTTCCTATCCCAGCTGTATTACTCCTCTCCTTCTTACATGAGGAAACTGAGCAAGTAGCTTGTCTTTCTGATCAGCACTAATCCTACCCTGTCACTTTGCCAGGAGATGCAGCCTGCTGAGTGGAGCCCTGGCACAGCAACCCCTACGTGCATTAGTGCTCCGCAGGCCTCATTGTGTTACACTCCTCACGATCCCTGCTCTGCAAGCTCTGCAAGGGGCTCTTCCCTCCACTGGTGCACTGGGTTACCACTGTATGTGCAGCCAACTCCATTGTTCTGTTGGTGATGATAATACATAGGGTTTTCCAGCAAAGAAAGCCTCCATGCAAGCTGGGGGGCTTCTCAAGGCACAGCGGGTCGGTCACCAGAAAAACAGCAGAATGCTTGAGGAGTTATCATCTTAATGTGCTTGAGTTCCTATGGCTCGGGACTGCGTATGAGACTTAAAAACTGCAGCAGACACAGGGACGTTGGTAGTAAGTGAAGGACCTGACAAAAATGTGTAAGGTGAACTTTCTCAGCTCAGTCTTGTTAATCAGTATGGGGTTACTAAGCAGAGAGGGAGGGTCTCTGCAGCTGGCAGGCCTGTGTGATAGTAGCTATAAGTGCAGCACATCATCGTTTTGGAAATCAAGTTTTAACTTCATGGGGAAATGGCACATAGATTATAATAGCAGAATTTCCCTTCTACTGTCTGTGCAGTCAGAGATCTCTGACCTTTAATTTGTTTTCATATGTGATCAGTTTCTGCCACCTGTCAGCCAGCCACAGATGCAATATCATACCAGTAGTGAGGTAAAGGACAGAACAAAGTGTAATCAGTTTGAGGAAATGGTAATATACATTTCAAATCAGCAGCAATAGTTTAATTCTAGAAACAACGACAAAACGCTTTTTATTTTTTCCCCTGAGTTCAGTTTTGGAGCCTTGTTTTGAAAACATAATGTTTTCTTGGCATGCCTATACTGATTTCTTAACTGTGCCAGTGGAGGAAACATCGTGCTTCTGTGTCTTCAGCTTCTTTCTAATAAGATCCAGTTAAACAACTAAAGACATTAAAAACTCATTAGAGCATTTCAATGGTGTAGTCAATGAGATCTGTTGTTTATCAAAGTGTTTCCAGCCAAATAAAATGCCTTTTTTTTTTTTTTAATGCATATAGTGGAAGACATTTGTTCAGAGTGCTTTGTATAAAATTGATTTTATATTTATATGTAAATCATTTTACACTTCTCTAATGAAGCAGTAGGTAAAGTTAGGTAATAGGGCAGATCTGTGAGAACATCTCCGCTTCAACTGCCAAATTCCCCTTTAGGTCAAACAGCACAGGTGAATTACATCACAGTACTGGGGCAGTGCTCAGCAATAAAAGGAGTTAATTGCAAATGCTTCATTATTCTCTTCCTCATGAAGCATTTTTAGGGTACCTAAAGCTTTGCAAGTGAAAACGTGGTGAGCCAAATTCTGCTCTGATTTCCTAATGGTGTCTCAGAAAGAAGAACTTGGGTGATCCATATGAACTATCAGCCCCCAAATTATTGTTATGCTTACTTCTGACACTAGTAGAAACATAGGCACCTTTGGACAAATCAAAATTGTATTGTCGAGGCAAACATGCCACAAGAAAATAACTTGTCAAGTCTCATTTTGAGAACACTAAATTGTGTTCTATATAGATTTCTGGAACAGCATCACGTTAACTGATACTTAATTTCTGTTCAGCTGCATCGAATGTGACCAAATCAAGAGCCAAAATAGCTGATGCAGTTTCTTATCACCCAGAAATTTGCACAAGTTCTTCAAAAGCTATTATCATGGAAATAGCTCTGTTCAATGTGATTTCAGTTCTACCTCTCAGTGTGGTTACTGAGAATGCTAGCTGGGAATCTGAAGTTAACCACAGTGTCTCAGTACAATAAAAGTTGAGCCAATGCATTAGATTTGCATGACCTTTCACAGGAATCTAGATTGGAGGTGACAGCAATCTTGACAATTGAGTTAAGACTCATGGTGGTGAGGAAAAATTGTGTGAGGCTTGCTGCAGTTCCCATCAGTCTAAACACAGTGGAGTCTGGTATTTTTGTTCAAATGATTGTGTTATTCTTCTAAACATATTTGAAAGGGTAATGGACATTTATACTTGGAAGACTAGGGACCTATTTGAATTTATGAGATTTCAGTATTTTAAGCTTTAAATTACTATTTAAAATGTATGCTTATCTTATGATATAAAATCTGTGGTTAAGCTTAGAACATAATGTTTCTCAAGATGTTTACATACATGAGCCAAACTGAGAAAATGATTGTCAAATAATTTGATACCCAGCTTGGCAGAAAAACTTGGTTGAAATCTTTTCTGAGCTGTGAATCTTTAAAAAGAGTGATCTTAAGTGCACAGTATTTTTCAATGGAAGTCTGAAAAGATGTTGTAGTCTTACCAGGACATACTTTATATACACACATTAAATATGTACTCTTAAGCCTCCAAAGAAAGATATATAAAGAGTACTACTTTCAATAGTGTGATTTATCACCAACAGAACGTGCTCAATTATATGCATTTTTCCCTTGCATTTAGAAATTTATTCTTGTCAGAAGTACAGAAGCTTCCAAAGCTTCCTTTTCTTGTAAAGATGTGCCTGACCTTATCTTCTATAAAAAGCTCTATTTTGGCTAACGCTCTATTTACATAGGAATGCAAGCATAATTAAATGCTGACAGCAAGAGGTCTGTTTGGGTGAAATCTGAATGAATATCTTATAGCGATGTGGTTAACAAACCTTATAAAAATAATAAAGAGAAGCTGCACCCTCACACACTGGGCAGTGTTAGCAGAGGGTGTCCTGGAGCGGAGGTATGTAAACAACGAGGTGGCAGTGTTGGGTTTGTGGTGTTGACGGCAGCATAAACAGCATAAAGAAGCCTTCTAAACAAAATCTCCAGCTGATCAGTGGAGCCGACCCACCACAGGCCTCCCAAGCTGCTGAGAAGGAGAGATGCATGACTAGAGGGTGCCTGTGTGTTTCCACCGGTAGGGAAGGCAGGGAAGATGTGCTGTGAGGTACTGTTCAGCCACGGGGCTGGGAACAAGTGTGACCCCCAGAGGCAGGGTGGACCTGGAAGCTGTAGAGGGCTGCACATCAAAAGGGCTTTAGCAGCACCAGGTCTTCTGCTGCCCCAAATTCCAGAAAAGGAAGAGGCAGGCCCACTAAAAGTTAATTCAGCAAAACACTAGACTTTGTCAGGAAAAAAACAGAGCAAGTGAAATCCTGACCGCCTTAAATCCATAACAATGTTACAGCTGATTTCAGAGAGTGGTAGAATATTAACCTACCCCTCTTGCTAAGTTTCTCTAGCCCAAGCTGCCTGTGTGGTATTTGAGGGCACAGAAAGGGATCAATACTCTGTCCATCTTTCTCCTTTTCTAAATTCTCCCCTTGCCTGTTCTGTTGGAGTCAAAAACTAGTATGTGGTCTTGAAATCACCCACGGATACTCAAGAGCAGTGCTGCATGAAGGAAATACTGATTTGCGCAGTGTTGTGGATCTTCCTAAGAATGGAGAGTGAGCCCAGGTACCTTCTTTTTTATGTCACAGGCCATGAAAAGTAGCTCTAAGTGAGACATGAACTGCCCTGAACAGATGCAGCTGGTGTGTTTGACTGTGATAAGTGGTGGAAAAGCATGCCACATCTTCCCTTAGGAATGTGTTTATTGGTTGAAATGTTACATCTGAACATACCATTTTTTACTGGTAAGTTTAAATAGGGAATACATATATACTTGCAGCAAATACTTAAATAGATGGTTATATTTGGGTTTGCTCTTGTTAATGCAGTTATTCACTGCTGCCAATGATTTAAAATCTATCTGTATAAACTTGGGCATTTAGTTCCATATTTCAGTTTACAAAGAAGTGGTCTCATTTTCCAAAGTACTGAGAGACTAAGAGACTTCTTGAAAAATAATTGTATGAGCATCAAGTGAGGTGTTGACATGATTGTATGTAGATGTGATCACAGTTCATGTAGAAACCGGATCCACTCCGGATTCTCTTCCAGAAGATGTATAGGTGCATTAATTCAGTGCTAATGTGCTGTGTCTCAGCAGCAATAGCTTGTTAGTAAGTGACATCTGGGCTAAAAACAGAAGAAGAAACTGTTGTTGGAAGATTCCTAGGTTATGGTAGTTCAAATTTCTTTGTAGCTGCAATTATACCTACTAAATAGTGAAGTATTTAATAGCATGTTTTGTATCACCACCTTTATTTGGATTGTAATGTAGTTGATTAAATTTGGAAGACTATACAAGCTTGTCCTTTCCTTTTAGTTGACTGATAAAAGTAATTTGTCACTGTTTCCATTGCAGGCCACATGATTAAGATCAGAGTCAAGAACACAACTGTGCAGATCTCAACCACTGGGACTATTGCTGTGCACTGAGATAACCAAAAAAGGTAGAGACTGAAAGAGACAGTGTGATTTGAAATTAATCAAGATGTAACAACCCCCTTCTGTAGGCTGTGGTTGGGAATTCTCAGCTGAGCTGAGTGTGCCAATGGCTGATTCACAACTGCTGGCCTGTTCCTTCTCTGACCTAACGCTGTGCTCTCCTCACAGCTGCTGAGTTGCTGATAAATCCTCTGAAGCCTAAAACCTTGGGTTGCCTGAGGTTAAGGGAGCCCTGACAGTCTGCACCAGTTGAAGATCAGTCCCTGGGTGTCTGAACCCTACGGGGAGCATTTTATTCCAATGAGCAAGATGTCTGAGGGAACTGCAGGGACTGTGATCTGAGAATACTGGAGGAAAGCAACAGCCAAGACCCAAATGTTAGTTCCTTTGGTAGCAGCTAACACATTTCCTGACTGCAGTGTTGTCCATGTAACTTGAAAAGAATTCTGAATGAGTCTGTGGCAGAATAAACTAGTTAATGAGATCATGGGAGAGGGCTTTTTTTTCCTTGATGACCAACTGTTGTCTTGTCTGGCGGTAATAAATACACGGCAACCACAAGTAATGGAAGAGCTTATAATTGCCAACAATGCTGGATCCCAGGCTTTCTTTTCCATGGGCCAGTGAAGTGCACAGGCCACATTGTAGTTCAAAGGAAGGACAGGCTGAAAGCAAAACATAGTTTCTCCCTTCCAGCGTAGCTTTTGCAGTGCTTCTGAAAAAAAATTAAACTCTCTGTAGAGTATTTCAGTTAATCTTTAGAGACCAGTAATAAAACTTAGGAAAAGTATGGAAAGGAAAAGAGAGGATGCTTTCCATCAGGATGGCTGTGCTTGGTAGGAAGATCTGCTTCTGATTAACATGCCAAGAAAGTACTTAAGTTGAAAGAGAATTTTACTAGACACTTTTAAAGGAAACTGTTTAGAAAAATGCCATGTACTGACCTCTGAGAAAGATCTCCAGAATCAGTGTTTCCTTCCAGTTCACTCTGAGGTTTCTACCTTTCTTCTCTGTCATGCACTCAATAGCAATAGTAATAATACCAATACTTTCTGTGCTGCAACACTCTCTACTTCAAAGCACTTCACAAACACTGGACTAGATTCAGACTGGTCTTCTACGGATGTAAACTTTCTGTTGAAACCCTGGCTCTGTTACAGTGAATGGCAAATTTCCCACTGCCTTCAGTGGGGTTGAGATTTCACTCGCTCCTTGTCAAAGAATTTGGGCAAAGCAAACCTTCTGAAAGAGGTGAATGTGATAGCTGAAAGGAGATGAAACCTCTCTTCGTTGCAGGGAACACATAAATTCTCAAAATGGAGGACAGGCACATCCAGACTGTTAGGGGAATGACAGAGGGAAGAAAGCCTAACCAATTATTCATCTCTAAAGTGCCTCTTTTCTCCTAAGTCAAGCATTAGGACAATTCTCTGGCTTTGTTGTGCGCTCAAACTTGTAAGTGTAATTTATATAAACATGACTATGGATAAACAGCTGCTTGATTTACTAGCTTGGTTATAGCTTACTGACTTATTGGTAACCTTAGTTTTCCAGTACTTTTGCTTAGCATTGTCACTTGCAGTTGTTCATATCAGAACAGAAGGACTTTATGGCCCTTTACACAGGGGCAGACCAGTCAAGAGTCAGACCCTCGCTCACATGCATGCTCAAATGTGTTTTACTTTTTAACACTTAAAACACTGCCAGTATCTTGAATATTTTTAGTCCTTTTTATCACATTGCTCAGTGAAGACAGCCTTTGAAGTCTTTTTGGGCTGAAGAAGATATTGTATGTTTTCAGAAGTATATTTAGAGCTTGCAAAATGTTAAGTGTTTATTTCGTATGAATAAACATTGCTTTTATAGTTTTGTGATCCCAAAGAAATTACTAACCATATACAAGGCTGAAGAGGAGGCATAGCACTGCACATCAAAACTGAACAGTGAGGAAGATATTAAGAAATAAAAATGCTTTAAAAATTAGTTGAAACATTGAGTGATGTCAGCCAAGCTATATTTGCTCTTTCAGATCAGGGCGCTGAACCTGAAATCCTTATTCAGGGTAGAATTTGTATGATGTTGCCATCTGCCTTTGCTTTTGAATGATCCTACTGAGCAGTTCTACCCTCCTGGGGTTTATAAACCCCATCTGTCCAACAGTGTCTGTTACCTGAGCTGCTCTCGTTTTCAGCTTCCAGTTGGTACATCCTGAATATGCCAAAGAGCAGTCCTGACATCTTGGCCTTGTTTTTCTTTCTGCTCTTCCATGTGTGTATCTCATTACATGGAAGTATGCTGAGAGGTAGTTTGCCATGTAAAAATGTGATGAAAATTGAAGGAGGACTTCAGATTTTGGCCACAGTTCTTCAACATTTCTTTTTCTATGTATAAGTCTTTACAGCACAGCCAGAAAAGAATGTGGAAACAGCTGAAAAGTAAGTTGCTCTTCTCCTCCTTAGGTCCAAAGTCGTAATTTCTCTGCGTATTTTGGAAAAGCTGCTTTCCAAATATGAGCTTCACAGAGTTACTGTGGCCTTGTATTTGCATTCTGTGCCTCATCACTAGGAGCAGCTGAACTAGTTTAAATTCTCAAAAGAAATGAGAAATTCACTGGAGACAATAAATCATAGACATCATGAACTTCTGACTAGTGTGAAGTCATTCAGAAATATATTTCCCACCAGATCTCTGCAGTCTGTGGTATTCCCATCAGGTGATTAATCCTCTGTCAGGGTGCAAAAGGAGACAAGGGAATACAGCAGATAAGGAACACAACATTGCTTATGCTTCCAGACTCTGGGCGATAGAAACAAACTGCAATCAGTTGCAATGCCTTGCATTGCACGCCTTTTAAAAATTCTAAATTATGACTGAAGTGATAAAATGCTCTGAAGTATAGGTGTGTAAATGCATGTAGGGGTTTGTAGGTGTAAAGAATAAAAAATAAAACCACTGCATTAGCTTTTCTGATCAGCTTAAAATACATATATTTGGATAGTTCTAAGGTTTTCAGTTTTTATTTTTTTTCCCTTTGGGCTGGGAAAGCAGTCCCTGTAGTGTAAGAGGAACACACAATATTTGAAATTGTCTGTTACAGTGATTACTGTCACTATTGGCCTCTGAGCATGTTCGCTCTCATAGGAAAACTTGGCAGCATTGGATGTTACCAGATGCTCAAAGATTGAGTAAAAGTGGTGAGGAGCACAGGTGTATAAACCCAGGAGAAAGAACAACTCAGTGAACAGGAATTATGATTAAATACAAGAAAGAAGAGCAGGTTGGTGGTGTTTGGGTGAAAGATGTGGTTTTTCTACAGCAGAGCTTGAAGAGATTTTGACTGAAATCAGGGATCTGAAAAGAAAGTGTGGACCCCCTTAAACACTCTTTCCCTGAACAGCTCTAAATCTTGTGGTGATTGCTGTTTGACCTGGCTGGCACTGTCTGAATGGGAAGGGGGTGGGAATGATGTTTGGAGCTGTTGATAAGGATGCTGATTGAAGTACTGCATGCCTCAAAGAAGCAAGGAATGGAAGGTGAACAGCTTTTGGCTGAAGTCGTTAAACCTTCTTGAATGGTTAAAAGGAAGAGAGTGCCATGTAATGAGAACTGAAATTTCATTAAAGGCATGGAACAGATTGTGTGGCTCTCATTTACACCTGCACAAATTTGGATTTGGTCCATGAAGCCCAGCTACACACTGGTGGAACTGAGCCTGGTGTCTTATGCGTGGTCCCTGAGTCTGGCAGCAGTGGTGGGTGAACTGCTATCAGGAAATGGGGCATGTGTTTCTGTCCTTAGATCTGTGTGCTAAGTGCTAGGCCTGGCCTGACAGATGTTAAAGTGCCTCTGAGTAAGCAGGGAAATTATATACAAAAGTTTCCTATTACAGCTGGAATAAACAATTTCTTAACTTTTGTGTATGCTTGTCTTTCAGAGAGGCACAGTGCTCTCACTCTGTAAGAGCGCTGATTAATTGCCACAGTTCCTCTGGATCCCAGCGCCTCTGGAACCTGTGAGAAACTCCTCTTCATACTACTACACTGACTTCTCCAAAAAAGTTCAAGTGCTTCATAAGCATAAATTAATTCAGCCAAACAGCATTTCTGTGATGTGGGAAAACCTGTGATGCCTACCTGACACCACTTGACTTGCTTAATAGTACAAACTGAATCAGTGATGTAGATAAGAACCAAACTCGGGATCCCTACTTCTGACCTCCTTGCTTCATACAGTGAATGCAGACATGGCAAACTCGCAATGTTCAACAACTGGCTGGACTGTGACTAGTGCACCTTTGTACGATAGTGCAAAAGCAATTCCTTTCAAGAATTCCCCCTCCCACTTCAAAAACTAGCTTTAGTGAGAGGAAAACGCTCTAAAAAACTCACTCTTACAAATGTAGCACTGATCTTTTTCTGCTCTTTTTACCCCCCTGTAACTGTGAGCAGCTTTATTTCACATTCACAATCCAGTTTCTGACATAGGTGGCTGAGTTAGCTGACTGGCCTTTAGCTTTGGTTCCCTCTGGAGTCAACAGACAGGTGTGTATCTACGAGGTTCTTCCAGAGGATGATTCAGAGCAAAAGTCCAAGTCAGGTGGTCAGATTTGAGCTGAGTGCCTAAAGCCTTGACAAACTCTTGTTCCTGATTGCAATAGGTGGAGCTGGGATTCATCTGACAACACAGAATAAAAGAAGTGAAATTAAGTCTGACAGAAGAGGTGATTATGCCTATGCTATGTTCGTGCATCTGTGAGGGCTCTAAGCAATAGGAATAAATGTACAGTGGACACATCTATGTTACAGGCAGCTGTCTAGCTTGATTCGCAGTACTGAGCACAACTCAGTAACTACACATTAGCTTTTGAAGGATGATTAAAATTGCCCAGTTTTGCATTAATAATGGGACAACCTGTTGTCATTTGCCCTCTCACTTACATAAAAACTTCTGCCAGACATTAATTTTCCAGTCAGGGAGGCTAAATGCATGTGAACATTATCTGAGGTATCTTGAATATCTTTTCTAAAGACAAGACAATGACATTTCTCTGTACAAGTTCAAACATGACTCTCCCATGTTGCAAAGAACTGTCAAATTGAATAACAGGTACAGTGAAAGCACTTCTTTCCCAAACTATTCAAATGAGCATCACCTTAAATAAACAGAACCTGGCTAAGGGTTACATGAAAGATTTGTCATAGCAAGAAGTAATATTTGAATGATAATATCTCTTAATTTATTCATTATTTAAAGTTACTCTTTTAAATAGACCTAGAGCAGTCTTTCCCAGGTAACCCCTGAGATAAAGTTATCAGTGTCTGTCTCTCATCTTCACTGCATCCTGCTGTAAATAATGCCTTTGCACATGGTATCTCCTACCAGTGGTGATTGCAGTAACTCTTTGGCTCCCAGCAGAAGTAGTTGGGGGTGTGGTTAAGCCAGGATGCAGCGAACATGATTCATACAAAAAACCTCAGACCTTGGACTGGTTGTAAGGGATTCCCACGTTTATTATGTGGGAAAGTGTTGAACATATTGTATAAATTATACAATGGAGCTGAAAGATTGGGATTTCCCTGTGTTAGTCAGTTGGTTACTACACTTGATTTAGACCGTCATTAAAGAAGAAAATAAGAATCTTTCTTATTATAGACAGCAAGACAATATTCAGGATACTTTTTAATTAAGAGAATCCCAGAGAAATTAGAAAGTGATGCAGAAATTGGAGCAACAACTGATTTGCTTTTGTAAATAACCACAACCTTTACAATGAAATGGCTTGATACTTCTTTTTTTTCTTGAAAGCAGAGTCTCTTTAGCAATTCAGTTTTACGGACAGAAGACATGACCTTTCTGTGGTATTCAGGGCATTTACATTGTCTGACTGATTCCACTTTAGTCATCTGTTATGGTGCAGTTTGGAGGAACCCAGGTTCCTCATACTGCCAGTGTAGAGGAGGCAGGCATGATTCAGGGAAGCCAGGCTAAATGCCTAAAGGAATTTGAAGGAGATGGTGTGAATACCACCTGTGCTTCTACTCTGAACCTCATTTTTCAGTAATTTGTAGTTTTACTGTAAAATTTCTCTTGGAGCTCAAACTTTGCACACATGAAGTCAGAGACTTGTAACAGCCACCAATTTGTAACAGCTGAGCATCTGGCCCAGGATCTGTAATTTTGTTTTTAATAGCTATTTGGAAGAGATTATTTTACAACTTGTTCTAATATGTACATTCCCAGTAGACTGCTCAGGTAATTACTTAGGCTGTAGTTCAAATATTCCACAGTTTGAAATATACTTGCAGAAAAATCTATTTTTCTGTGTACAGAGGTATAGAACAGTCACTTCTTTGGCATGTGTAGCTATTCCTTTGCAAACAAATCCAAAGTTGTAGGGGTACAAATGAATGAACATGCAAATATTTTCAGTTTATATTTAAGGATATATTTGGAAATGTGTACCTTTACACAGCAAAAATTTGTTACCTGGCAACACACAAGGTTACACAGAAGAAAGAAAAAATGAAGAAATGCTCATGAAAAAGAAGTTTGACATTGAAGAAAAGTCTTATATGCTATCTTGAGTGCTGCTTTCTCATTGGCTTATATGAAAGATGTTTTCTACCTATAAATTTCTCTTATGTTCACAGGTCAGTAGAGCTTAGTTTAAACTGCTATGCTAAATTTATGTATATATTTATATTATGCATCTCCATAATTAACAAGAAGTTAAAGATCTCTGAGCCACAACAAATTAAAGTGATATTTCAAACAAGGTGTTCAAGTCTGATGATTTAGTGCCTTAAAGATCCTCCCTGCATAAATATGAAATTATTCTGAACTGGGCACACTGGATGCATAGGACAGCTTCATAAGTTAATTTTCCCAGGTTAGAATCTTGACAAACTGCCTCCGTTTGTATTGTGAAATGTATTTCTCAGCCCTGCTCCTGATTTCCCAGGGAACCCTGCCCTTTATATTAGAAGTGAATAATTAGATCACTGGGTTTAATGTTATTATGCAGCTTGCCAAGGCTGGGTACGCTATCACTTGCTAGAAGGTGTTCTCGGTCACCCTAATGATTGTAAGGCAGGACCGAATCTTTACTTTCCCTTGGGAATCGACCTCAGGGTGGCGTCACTCAGTCAATGCACGACTTTTCTTTCAGGGTTTAACAAGCCTCACCAAAGACTAAATGGTGTATTGTAAAACCAGACCTGCAAAGTCTCACACACCTAACAAATGAGTCCCACTCCTTTTTGCTTAAGGAAAAATTAAAACAAAGGAAAAAAAAAAAAGGTCTTGCCTAAAGGGATTTCTCAGTGCTATTAGGGAAAAAAAAACCAAGTCAAACAAATCATCTTTCTCATACCTAGAGACTCAGTGACATTATCTTTTGCATGACACCATAACTGTGCTTTGGTGGTAGTGATTAAATGCTGTTCAGCAGGCTAAGCCCTGTCTGAGAAGTTCTGTTTAAGAAAAAGGACTTTGTGTAGAATGGGTTGTTTGGCTTTCTAGCAGTTTCAAAAAGAAATGAGTAACAAGAGGTTGGATAAGATTTTGAGGAAGATTTTTTATTACATGAGAAATAACTTCAAGAAGATTTCAAAATAATTTTTTCTTTATTCCAGGAATCAAAGTGCTTCACATTGAAACATTGTTAAACATTTAAAAGGGTAAATACTATTGATAATTGAAATGTTTTAAAATATATTCTTATCTTCCCCCTACACAAAATAATTGGGTAAAATAGCTGTATGTTACTCAGCACACTTCCACACCTCTATTCTGAAAAAGGACTGTAGCTGAAAATTTTGTATAGTTCAGTCAAAAGGACCTGAATTTAATAGTGCCTCAGAAGACAAACCAGGAATATATGTCTTTTTAGCACATCTTGTGCTTTTACATGCTATAGGGCACATGTGAGTGCTCTAAGGAGAGGATGAAACTGGCACTAAAGAAATTCACCCTGATACCAAGAGCATCTTTGAAGCAAATGCCTGCTGCAAGTTACAATATCAGGGCTTTGTCTTTATTCCACCTGCACATTCATTTAAACTAAATATAGTGTAATGAATATCCTCCTAATGTGAAATATTTAACCTCTAAGAACCCTTTGTAGATACAGCTTTACCTTTTCATTTCACACACCTAAACCTTCACTCACATTCAACCATCCCTCCCCTATCCCCACACAACCTGTATGGGGCATCCACTTTTAAATAATAAGACACATAATTAGCCATTAATACACTAGAGGTTAATGAGTAGGTATAATCTCATTAACGTAATGGGAGTTACAGGTGTAACTTGTAAGCAGCCCTAGGCTGCCAAAGAGTGCAAAGGAGTTATTGCTATCTTTAAATAAAAGTTAAATAAACATGATTCATATCTAAATTTTCTTCATGTACCTTGGCATTCCAGAAAGTTTTATGATATTAGCTGAGATGGTTAGTTGCTGCAAGCAAGAGGCTAGGAAGTTTGTCCTAGCTGAAATTCCTACCCAAAAGGATGCTGTTGATGACTTTTCCAATGGGACTCAGACATTATGTTTTCCTTTATACATTGCAACTTTTTGCTGTTGTTTTCTAGTATTTCAACTGGAAAATGAAATTTGGTAAAATATCTACACATTTATAATTCAAGACCACAGGAAAACTTCCTGCTGTGTTGTAGTGTACTAGAAAATTTAGGGAAATGTGACTTTCTGTGAAATGTTGTGTATGGTTGTTGCTATCAACATATACATTGTGTATATATTGTACTTTGCTGCTGTGATCTCAGGAACCACTTGTCTAAAGCCTGGTTTGGTTTGGAGCCAGCAATGCAGCTATTTACCTCCACAAATATGAGTATTAATGAAAAGCTTTTTATTTGTAATTGCAATGAACTAGTGAGCTTCTAAATGAGAGTGATCTCAGACACAAACACTACATGCCAGGTACTTATTCTTCATTTTTAGGAATAATTTTTTAATAGATAAGCTTGTTTAAAAAAAAAAAATCCTTACTGTTCCTTCACTAATTTGATTGCATTCATTGACCAGAATATTTCCCTGTGATAGCCAGAGGCACAATATGTTTAAATGTTCATTAAGTTCCACTAATTAATTAAATAAATTTTGTTAACATATTATTGAGTGAGGGGTTTGCATTATATTACAAAAGAATCCTTTGTCCTATATTTCTTTTCTTAGAATGCCTCAGAGCTTTGTTTAAAATTATTAAACACCACTTCAGTGGCAATTACAATTTTTATCATGAAAATGCAGTACATTTACTGGATTTTTCAATAGCATCTTACTTTTTTTGAAGAAGCAGTGCAAAATGTAGCATGCTACACCTTTGATGTCTCTGGAAAATGAATAGTGACTGCAGGGCAACTCCATCTAGCTATGGGTTGCTTGGGTCTCGTGGGAGAAAAGTTAAGTCCTATTCCTACTGCTACCAGCTGGGAACCTGCTGCTTCCCTCTGTCTGCCTTCCAGAGTGTTTCACCTGCTCCCTTGCCAATCCCAGCCTCTTCAGACAGGCTGTGGAGCAGCAGATGGGAGGTGGGGCAGCACAGCAGTAAGCGGAGCGGGAGGTTTGCTGGCAGGGCTCTCTGAATTGCTCCAAGTACTGAAGCTGGCAAGGGTGAGGGTGAAGCAGGTGAAAGGGCGTAGTCACTTAAAAGAAAAAGGATGGGTGGAAAAAAGGAGTGGGAAATGGGATTAAGACAGTTAATTTATCAGAGATGGTTAGAGAGATGGTATTCACAAGTATATTCTTTTTCCTTCGAGCTTTATTGCTTAATGATAAAGATATCTACCCTTGATTTCCTTAGAGCTGTCTGAGAACCCGAACTAAAGATTGCCAGAGATTTCTCTTCAGTCAATGACTGCGAGGACTGGCTCCTCTTTCACAAACACCCTCTGCTCTGTATTTTGTTTTGAGTTCAAATGGCACTGTGTCTAGGCATGGCATAGACATGGCATTCTTCTGTCCCCATCACTCTTTTTTTTTTTTGCAACTGTACATATAAAGATTTCACCTAGTGTAGGACACAAGTGGCATACCTATTGCACGACTAAAGAAGCAGAAGAGTTTAAGGCTGTATTTCCAAATCTGACCTTAGTATCTGAAGAGACAGATTTCCAGTCAAATTCAGGACAAATTCAGCTATCACCTACAATGATGTCAATGGGTGTTTTCCAATGAATACAGGAATATGAGACAGGAGGAGACCTCTACGGCAACAGTCCTCTGCTGTCCCAGACAATCACAGGGCATTTTCGTGAACCAATAGAGCTTCATCTAAAATTTATGCTAAAATTTTTTGCTTTCCTATCAGAAGATTGTACCAGAACTTTCCTCCTTTACTATTTAGAAGCCGTCCTATAATTATCACATTGTATTTATCTCAGGGGGATCATGGCTTTTCGTCCAGGTTAACATCTTCAGAGGCAATGTGCACCTGCAGCTTCCACTGATGACCCTTCCAGCAGGCTTGTTCCCAAAGCTGAAAAAATCAAAAGTAAATCCCCCCATGTTCATTATGAGTAGTTTGAACTAAAAGGTTTTCAAGTCAGGAATGAACCCACATTAGAAATTGTATCATATCACTGATGTCTCCTTTCCCTTGATACAAATTCAAATCCCTTAAGATTATTATAGTCTTGAAATTGAGAGGCATCATGCATATGTAATTTTGACCAGTAAGAACCTATGCTGTTGACATTATCATTCAGTAAAATGTGCTGACTTGAGGGACATGAATGCATTGTGCAATGCCTGAGAATTATCTCCTACTAATTAATCTCTCTTTGTTTGCAATCTCATGGGAAATATTTTTTCCTGTATGGCTGGAAGGAACATATGGATGAATCCTTAGGGTGGCCTTAGTTTTTTATCTAGCTTTTTTTTTTTTTCAGTGGAAGGCCTTAAAACAAATTTACCATGTACATATTATTGGGGGGGGGGGGGGGGGGGCGAGGGTGGTCTGTAATCTGAAATCATTGTAACCTAAAACCTGGGTGAATTTAAACAGAAATTCCCTTCTAGCTAAAAATAAGGCTAATTAACTTCCATAGTTAGAAGCCTAGTTTGCCTCCATTGGCTTTCTTTCACGGATGCACTGAGTGCTGACTCCGCAGTATCAGCAGATTTATGTATTGCCTGAGGTTTAGACTTTTTCTAACTTCTTTTTTTTTTCTTAGGCTTGTCGTTTACTATTAAAAGCTGTATAAACAAGCCAATACTGGGTTCTGATAATGAAAATAACTTGATGCATATATTTCTATGTGTTAGTGTTTTCAGAGTCAGATCTCTGCAACCATTAAATTCATAAGAAAAAAAACCAGCCATTAATTTCTTACAATTAAAAGGCTTGATTCTCATTTTCCTTGAAGGACATCTGTGTATTCTTCAACAAAGTACAAAGAAAAATAAAATCTTTAGTGCATCGTGCTACTGCTTTATTACTACTACTATATATAAAGATTAAATGTAAAATTATTCTTGTCTGCAAGCTTCAATTGAAAGCAGCTTGATCAACGCTCCTTTTCTACAAGAACTTTTCTTAACTGTCACTTTGTAATTATTTTTATTCTTAACTGTCACCTGAAACATTTTCCCAAAGGTAGGATTTGGCATTGCAAGTTCCTTCTTATCTGACAGGAGCTGAGCATTCTCAGTCCTTTCCTGGAGACAGACAGCTCTTCAAGGAGCTAGTCCACAAGCAGAATCGTTGTCTCAGGAACTGGTATGTAATCACCAAAATGAAGGTCACTTAGTGCTATTTTCTTGTCAGATGACCCAGTGGAAGTTAACCATAGTTTTCCCACAAGAAAATTACAAGTTTTCTCCTCAGTCTTTATTAGATTTCATTGTAGATGCAAAAGAACATAGTGTCAAACAACTGACTGTTCTTTTAATTAGCGAAACTGGCAGTGGTTAGGTGAGAAGGAACTGATTAATAAACAGAATTCTGAAAAAGATAATTTAGTTGAGTAATATGCAAAACAATAAAAAAAATTTTAACATGGTTTCAGTGGTTATAGATCTGTTTTTCTCGAAGGCTGTCAAAGCAGTTAATCGGAGTGTTTCAACATCTCTATAAGCTATGAGTTCACTTTTACTATCATAAATACTGAAAGGAAAGCAAGCCCTTTATTGTCAAAGCAGCCTCTGATTTTGGTTCATACCATTTCAGTTCACTAGTTTCAGACACACAAGGCTTGATTACCAGTACTACTAAATAAAGCCTGCTTAAAACAGGGGAAAGAAGAGGGGAAAATACAGAACTTTGCAACATAGTTTTTTCTGTTCTTTGCTCCAAAATATAAATCATCAAAACTGATATGTGAATTCCCATTTCTACTCTTTCTATCTCTCCCACAATATCAAAGCAGGTATTGTGACATATTAAGATTAGTATAGTATGTTTCAGTCTTCCTAATTTAAAGTTTTTTCTGTTGGATATTTCTTACACTCATTTTGGGAAACTTGGCTATGGACTCTTTTTTGCTGTCCAAAACAATTGTTTGCAACAAACCTTTCTTCTAGGGTAATTTGTATAGTATTTGGGGGGAACATTAGCCGTTTCTCTCTGAACAATAGGAAGACTGTGTCTTAGAAAGCTCTGGAAAGGATTTAGAGGTCAAAGAAGACAAGTCACTCAACATGAGTTCCCAGTGAGATGTTCTGGGAAAAGACTGATGTGGTCCTTTGATATATAAGAAGGGGAGTTGTGAGTAGCATAAGGAGGTGTTTTTACCTCTATCTGACACTGGGGAGATTAACACTGAAAACATGGCATACTGTTCCTGTCTCTTAGCAATGTTGTTGTAACTACAGTGGTCTAAGGATACGAGAAAGATTTGTAGCAAGGGATGCATTTTTGTTTATTGGACCAGCCCAGATGTTTGGAAAAATACAGAAAAACAGTTGGGCATATGGGCCCATCTTCATATCATGATGTCTGTATTTGGAAAAAAATGCAAGAATACAGAGAAGAGAAATAAAAATTGTTCCAACCTGTGAAAAAACCCCAAGAGAATAAGAAAGAGAAGTAACACAAAATGTTCATAATATTAAAAAGAATACCGAGTGCATTAATGTTTTCAGTTCAGAGCAAGTTCTGGGTACTAAAGGGCACTATGATTTGGAGATGAACGTAATACTGAGGAGGAAAAGAAAAACGTAATGAGGAAGAGAGCAACAAACAATTCAAAAGAAAAAAGGCACAATTATTTAGATAAAAAATGCAAGTAATGATGCCATGTGTATTTGTGCATGCACATATTTGTACAGGTGCCTCCAGTAACTTTTGAACATGTTTCTCTGCAGTCACTCTTAGTGGGGGGAGGTCTGAAAAGCGATTATGTTTCTACAGCTTTCATGAAAGTATTTGGTCAAGAATAGGTGAAACGTCTCTTCGAGCAATCCTGACAGAGAGATCTGTAGTGCTCTGAAGTACTGTCAGGGCCATAATGTGAGTTGTCACATTACTAACACACAGAGGATCCACAAGGAGTTGGGGAAAAGACCTTAAAAATGTTCTGTATATAGGAAGAAACTTTAATCAGAGCTCACAGCTTGTTAGGCATCGAAGTCAATCAACCATGAAACATGAATCCATAGGGGACTAAGCTTTATTAGTCCCAAGCCTGTATTAGTTGTGTAATACTTAGGGTGATTAGCTGTAGGGATAAACTTCCAAGGGAGAAGTGGGTTTGCCATCTTTTGAAGTCTTTGGATGTCTTTTTTGGGAGACAGTGAAACACAAGTAATTGGGTTAACAACAGGAGTAAGTGAGTGCAATTGTATGGCCTTTATAACAGAGAAGGAGAGCCTGATGACCTAATGATTTTTTTTCTGACCATAAAAATCTACGAATCCATGAATTGTAAATGCAAAGACGAGTCTTGTGAGGAATTGGCACAATGTCATCCAGCTAATTATCTCTATAGCTACTGCCAAGCGTATGTCCAGGTGAAAGCACCCCGGCCTGGCTACCGGGTTAACGCGCTGTGCTCTAACATCTCTCATTGTTGTCAGTGGAATGTTAATAGATGACGGCAGCACAACAGGGGTGAGGACGGACAACTGGGAAAAGTTTAAGATAATGTCATCAGAACTGAGTGCTGTCACAGTATAATGGTCTCCTGCTGGTACCTAAATGCAGAGGAACTCATGGAAAATTAAACATCAAGGCATGTTCATTTGCAAAGCTGGAGATACGGATCCTATGGCACTCTCCTGTTACAACGGGCTTATTTCTTCCCTACTAAATGGATGTGGAATCACTGGACCAATATATGTAGGGTTTTTTTCTACATGGCTAGAAGCCAGGTGTACTTTATTGTGTACTTCATTTAGATTACAGAGCATTTATCTACTAAATTAAAGATTAAAAAGTATAGCTTCAGAATGGATTCGGATCCTGCTGTTAATTCTGCTGTTAATTCTGCCGTGATTGTGATCTCTTTTAGCTCCTGAGTCAGGGGCATTCTTGATGTCAGAACAGTCAGTGCAGAATAGGCACTTTAATTCAAAAGTACCTCACAGTTTGGACATGGCAAGAGTGCTCCCCCAGCCAGTTACTATTACTTACTTGATAGATAATAGCTTATTAAGATGCAGTGTCTTGATCAGTTTGCGTTGTGTCTCCTCATGGAAGACCTATTGCAATGTAGGCCCAGGTAATACGCCAAAAGTTTAATGAAAATAAACCTGGAATTCCTCTGCGGACTATAAGGGAAGTAAGAGAAGGCTCTGAATTTCCCTTTCTGTACACACAAGATGTAGTACTTTATTGTGAGAATTTGTTAGGACATGCTAGAAGAATACAGACAGAAAGATGAGATTTGTATATATTCATATGACTCCAGGAACTAGTACTTCAAGAAAAATACTGATTATTGTAAGAGCTGAGCACAGAACAACCATGAGAGTTGGCAAGGACGATCCACAATTAATAATGTATGACAGGTCCAGTAACTAGCAACAGCTACTTGTTATTCTTTTGTTAGCTATGAAACCATGTTACATTTGGATTTGATTTCCATAAATATCTACGTGAGTATCTGGATCTAGGATTTTGGCTCAGATTCAATTATAATTTGAACGTTACCTGACTATCTGAATCCTTTTTAATCTGTATCATTTAATACAGGGCAGCCACCTAGCATAAATACTGCTGTGCGACTTTCAGTAAAGTATTTTTAATCCCTGAATATTTTTTAAGACTTGCCTATACTCATCTTTTAATAGATTCACTTTAAACCAGCAATCTCAACAATTTTTTAAGAGATTTTCTGAGGAAACCATGTTTCTCTTCTAATAGATATTAAACTTTCTTTTAGTCAACAATGAATGATTTGACAAAGTTGCCACATGCAGGGTCACCTTTGAGAATTAATGCAGGATTAATTCCTCCCATGTATAATACTTCAGTCTTTCTGTAAATTTTAGCAGACTTACTGCATTGGTGAGAATGCTACATTGGTGAGAGTACTACCTTTTTGTTTTCATACTTTCAAGGTATTTTTGGTAGGTTTATTTTTCCTTACTGCGTTTTCCAGCACTATGTACTGCTGGAAGTGGAAAAGTTTGATGGAACAGTAGTCTTTCAGCATGACACATCATATGTAATCTTTCACTAGTGTCCTTTGTCCTGCAACAGCTGACAGAGTACCTGCACAGCAAATGATGTTTTCCAGACACCAGTGAAAGCCTGACGTTATTTCTTAAGAATGCAGCAGCTACACTACAAACTGGAATGACACCACTCTAAAGCTAATTCCTCTACTAGTTTCCCACCTGCCTTGCTGCAGAAACAGTTGCCTTTGCTGGCTGCAACGAAGATCCTTTAAAATAGGCTACTAATAGCTGTAGCTCCTCCACTTGCATGGATGCTGAGAATAAAAATTGCAGTCCTCAAAATGCAGAGGTATAATTTAGGAAAATGCCAGGCTGATAGTGCTAATTACATGTGCAGAAAGATCAGAGTGCTGGAGGTGAGCCTGATTCTGCCAAGGTGTGCTCATTCATAAACAGGAGAGCCACCTTTCACGCTGTGCATGTCGTATTTCATACTGGAGGTAGTGGGAATCATTCTGGTATCTTATCCTGTCAGATCTAGCACACGATTGAACAGGAACAGGACTGGCTTGGTATCAGAGGCAGAGGGTTCCTGGAAAACACTTAAACATTGCAAGAAATGCTTTCAGTAATAATCTCTGAAATTTGAGAAGTGAATTTATCAGATTTTGTGTACTTCTTCCTTTTCTTGTATCCTAGAAATATATATTGCTGTCATGCTAGATCAAGATATAGACATCACAAATCATCATTATGTCTGTACTAGTCCTCCTGAGCTGGTATTGCAGGAGTGATAGAGCTTAAAATGGTACCATTACAGCTTCAGTACTGTGGACAAATATTGTGCTGAACTCTTGAGTGTGTATTTCTTTAAGGGATAGGGATATTAATCCTTTTTTTCTTAGCAGAATTCCTCTTTGAATAATTGTATTTGCCCATCTAAAATCCACCCTGTCACTTCATTTGAAAACAGAATCTCATTTAACTTTCCCCCCGATACACTACATATTTATTTTATCCAATAGAAAAAGAAAGAACATTTTGGTGATGGTGGAATAATAAATCCTAAGGCAGAAATATTATTTAAGTTGCAGCTGCAGGAAAGCAGTTTGGGTATTTTTCACTGAAAAGGTAATCAAGCGCTGCAAGCCTGCTTCCCAGGCTGCCCAGGGAAGTTACGAGATCACCATCCCTGGAAGTGTTCAAAAACATGTGGATGTGGCACTTGGGGACACGGTTTAGTGGTGAACACAGAGGTGCTGAGTTAATGGTTGGACTCAGTCTTGGAGGTCTTTTCCACCCTTGGTGATTCTATGATTATATTTTGAGGTTTATTCTTATAAAAGCTCCCATCCCCTATTTTCCTTCTGTACTTAAGCACCTGTGATTTCAGAACGGTGTGAGAACATACTTAAAGCTAAAATGTGTTAACTCCTCTCCTGAGTATTGATGTGTTCCTAATGCAGGACCTAAGGTTATAAATTGCATTGGTATTCTTAGAGATGAAAAAATTGTCCATGTTTCATTGTATCTTCAGTCCTTTAGGATAACAGCCACACTACTGAATAGTAAATAATAATAATTATAAAAATAATACAGAAATTTATTAATTTATGTTGGCATGTTAGGACATATGAGCTCCAACAAAACAAAAAGATTGATGAAAATTTGGAAATGACGTGGAAAACATGTCAGAGATAGGTTTGTATCATATATAAATGGTCTGCCATGCTGAGAAAATTGCATATATTTAACAAGTGCTATTATCTATATTTTCAAAGTGCCTATTTAAATCAACCTCTAAAAAAAGTAAAAAATACCAAAATCCCTCAAGCAAAAGCTTTGAAATCAGACAAATCATTCTCACCGCCCCCATCACTAAAGCGGTGCTCTGGCTCTGCTTGAAGCAGACAAAGTGCAGGAAGTTTAGAGCGGGAGCTGTGAGCGAGGGCCCCGTGACATGAGGAGGTGTTGCAGCTGATGCCTATCAGGCACCGCAGCAAAGCCAGCGCCTTCATGTCCTGTGCCAGCGTCCCAGCTGGGTGGGGGGCGAGCTGCAAACGGAGATTTGTCCCGTGCCAAGGCATTTTGGCTTTCTGCAGCTCTTAAGGTCATGGTTTTACCAGTGGACAGCAAGGGAGCTTGTCACCAGCTCGACCCCAGGTTTTCCCTGGCAAGGTCTAAGATGTATAGCTCCATAAAGCCATTTATTCATGGCGCAGCAACTGAGAAACAGCTGGAGCTGGTGCCTCCAAGGAGGGTGTCTCCACCAGAGAGTCTTGCGAGTCGTCAGACTGGGAAGTTTCCTAACAATAAAATGGAAAAAGAAAGAGAGCACTTGGTGTGCCCCGTTTGAAGCCCCAGGGCCCCGTTCTTCCCTCGCACTCACGGGGACTGCTGGAGCCGGCGGTGTTACGGCTGACTTAGAGGCGATGCGAGACCAAACGCGGCCTTTAATGCGACTGGACAGGATGGGATTAAATTAACCTCGGGTGCAGCCGCAGGGGTTGGAGGGGGTTTAGGCTGGGGATCCCCGCGGGCGTGCGGGAGCCCTGCGGGCAGCGCGGGGTGCGGGCGGGATGGGGCGCGCTGGCCGGAGCGCTGGCCGGAGCGCTGGGCGGGCAGCGCCGGCGCGGCGCAGTTGGGCCGGATCATTCCTGACACGGGGAGCGCGGGAGCAGCCGCGGCTCCAGCCTGTCGGCCGCTCGGCAGGTTGATGGATGTGCTGGCCTGCGAGCGCTCGCCACCCCGGCCAGTCCAGCCCATCCACAATGAGTTACAGTTTCCCGGTCCCCCTGCCGGCACCTCCTCCCCCTCTTCCTCCCCGCTGCCGCCCGGCTGCGAAGGGCTGTTCTCGCACGGCTGTGCCCGCTGGAGCTGGGCTGCCCCGTCCGGTGCCCCGCTGCAGCGCCACGGGCCGTGCCCCAGCTTTCCCAGTGGGAGGCATTTTCCTCTCTGGCTGGAAGGGATGGAGGTTTGACTGGAGGGCGGATGGTGCACTTGCGTCGCCCGGGACCTGGCCGGGGAGCTGGCCCGTTCCCATGCCACCCCTCGCCCCGGCGGCTCCCCGCTCCTCCCGGGAATGTGTCCGCAGGGGAACCCTCCGCCCGCGGGGCGTCCCGAGGAAGTGCGCGGCACGGCCGTCTCCCAGGGAAAATGTGCTCCAGCCCTGCCGTGTTCCCACCAGCTTCTCTTTTCCTGTCCACGCATCTGTTTTCGTTTTCTTCACATTTATACTTTAAAGATGATGTTCGCCCCTCCACATCCCTTCTCTCTCCACCACCACCACCCCTCCCTCCCCCCAGGAAGATGAATTTCATCTGGGCCTTGAAACAGGGCAAGGAACAATAAATATTTATGGGCACCAGGGGAAGGTTGAACTGTAAACCACCACTTATCCCTACGTCTCTTATGAAAGGAATTAGCATTGCAAAATTTACATTAAGAAAAAAAAAAGAGGAGAGAGAAGCATTTCTATGATGTGAAAATGCTATGCCTCGTACCTATTTAAACTGGAGCAAAATACGTCTTCACAGGGCCAAATCTGGGGCATGGCCTTTAAACTGTAATGGCCAAATTAAAACAAATGGCCAAAATTAAACACTCCAGCCCTCACTGAATGTGAAAGTTCAAGTGATGTGGAAATATGTGTGTAGCAGATCACTTTTCCACACTTCTATTTGAACAAAGTCTTAGGGAGTTTTTTTGAAACAGTTTTAAGCGTATTCAGAGATACTGCACAGATAAAGATACATAAGAACATAAAAATACCAATGCATGCAGCCAAGCACAAACAGCTTATATACCTCTAAATCCAGAAGGGGCCATAATAACAGAGTGTTCAGTGTGGGTTGTTAGAAGCCCGGGCAAAGATAAAACTTCAATAAAAAGTATGTTCTTTTATGTTCAATGTTAAAGGAGAGGCAATGTAAAATAAGGATTTATGTTTGTGGGGGCAGGCAGAGGAATACAGGCTCTTTAATAACCTGGTGCTGCAGGAGAGGGAGCAAGCTCCAGCAAGGTTTCAAGAGCTCTATCTGGCAGTGGAAAGGGCCTGAAGGGAACCTGGGTCTTTTGGAGCAAGGCTGAAGGCTTGGAGCTGGGCAAGGAGTACAGGGGTGTTTGGCAGATTGCCTGCTTCCTGGTAAATCTTGGTAGAGCACCTAGACTTAAAGACCCATATTTTCATTATTCCTCATTCCTATCAAAGTAAGTTTTGGAGTATGCTTCTGGTGACTTTTCTTTGAGCAAGAGTGATTCCCAAAATGCCTTCACAGCAAAATCAGGTTGCTGTTGCCTTCAGTACAAGATCATGTTTTAAAATGGCCTGTTCAGGTGTTACTGTAGACCTGCAATAGCTGGTTGAAATGGTCGTGAGTACTTAGCTGGTGCAAGGAGAGTAAATAAGGCTTTGTCTTTTCTCTGTTGGTATCCCCAGTGGAGTGATACATAGCTGCTGGTGATGGAGCATTTGCTGTTATAATGGCCTTGGGCTGCTGGTTCCTAACACATAACTGAGACTGAAACCAGTTTCCTCTGACTGAGGATGAAAAGTCTCTGCTGCTTCCTCAGAAGAGGAAGAATTGGAAGAAACCTCAGTTTCTCAGTAACTTTTGCCCTCTGTTTATTTATCATAATTATCCATAATAAGTTCTCCCCAAATCTTCTTATTACATTCCAGTTTTTATAAATGTTTTCTGGCTTCTGTGAAAGGCCAACTGAATAGAAACAGACACCAAATAAGTCAAATTTCATTGTCTCAATATGAGATCGATAACAGCATTTTCAGAGGAGAATGAGTCACGAGAAGTTGCTGGCAAGGGTATGGGGGTTGTATAACATCATCCTAAAAAACATGGTGTGACAAGGTTTCTTTGTTCCTTCACTTCTCTCCCAGAGACAATCAGACTTGTCATTTGTTCAATGGAATTACTAAATTAGTTATCCTCCTGAGTAAGAAAACTACTGGTAAAATATGCTCTTACACTAAGTCTCTATAAATCATTTGGAGGATGGAAGAGGAGAGGAGATTTTTTTTTTCTGTCTTGACTCCAGCATTTTTTATCCAAGTAATTTCTCGTGTACAATAGGCTCCAACAAGCCTTATGAAGTGGAGCTTCTGGAAATTCAGTCCATGACAAGGAGCTGAAGCTGATATGGATGTTAATAAAAACCATAAATGACAAGAAAACCTTGGAGTAACTGCCCTACAGACCAGATTTTTGGAATGCTGTGAAGGCTGTAACCAAGCTTTTATAAGTGAAGGCTTGTTCTCAGAACTCTTAGAAAGCTCCTGATTGCTGGTACCTTTGATTGCAGTTACCCTAAATTGAGGGCCAATAAGTGTTGAACATCTCCTCTCACATGTTTATTTTTATTCCACATTAATGTTGATATGTTAATATAGGGTGGATGCCTTGACATTGTACCAAGTTTGTTGCACTGTGCCTGGTGTCCACCTGAGACTGAATGTGATGTGACCCTGTCCTGCATTTCTATACAGAAGATGCTGTGTGCAACAGGTTTTATATGGTACATTGAAACTCTTCCCAATAGCCTTTTCTCTGGGATAAGGGAAAGACAGTATCAGGAATTGCCAGCATTTTCTGGCTACATGGGATCATTTCTACGAGTAGTATTGGAGTTTTGATTCCCCAACTCAGGCTTTCCCAGGCTTTGGGGGTTAGCTGTGTGTAAAAATTCAGCTCTATCTCCAGGCAGTCTAGTGCTACCTTTAAAAGTATGGAACAAGAGCAGTAAAAGTCAATGAACGGATTCACTCTGTGTTCAAAGAACTTTGGATCAAGATCTGAAAGAGTTAACTTGAGTTTGGGGGTGTTTGAAATTTTTGTACCAGGGCACATTTGTGTTGTGATGTGTTATATGCTTAATAAATATAACAAAATGGCAGTTTTTCATTTATTTATGATATATAATATATAGTAGTTTTAAGTGGTGTGTTTTGTATAAAATCAAGCAATTTCTGGTGCAAAACCGTAATTTAGAGAAATGAAAAAAAAAGCATAAAGGAATAGGAGTTTAAGATATAATTTGCTATTTTAGGAAAAAGACAGTCAAAGACTGAAAAATCAAATGGATTAAAAGTTTTAAATATTTTAATCAAGATTAGGGAAGGGCATGGAGATTAAGGGAAAATAATTGGTGAAAATGAATTTAGTTTACTTATGCAAAATATAAAATGAAACAGCAGCTTATGGGTAAAAGAGTAATGGAGCCTCTTGCAATTAAGCTGAGCTATGTGGGACTGTGGAAGAAGAAGGTTCCAGGCAGTTTGATACTGAGAAGAGAGGATGCTGTGAAGTGCCTTGTGCCAGAGGCTCTGGCTGCCTAGTGCCGTTCCGATGTGCTGGCGGGCAGCTCCTGCAGCTCCCAAGTGCTGCACTCAGCAGTAGCACCTCTGGAGGTGGCACATCCTCACCTGAGTCAGTGCTCATGTCTCAATAGGACGTAGGGAACACTGCTGATACAGGTAATATTTTTCAGAAAAGGTATTAAATGCCTACTTCACAATTACTGGTCTTAAGTGTTGTTAATCATTTCCCTGGCAGTAGCAACTTCATGTTGCCCTAATCCTGGTTCCACCTGGGATCCTTCTTGTTTACCTAATTCCTTCTGAACCTGCAGGTTGCATGTGGCATTTTCCTCCCTTTCCTGTTCTAATCTGTTGGGTCATGTTGCTGCACACCATGACACATATATTGCTACCCACTGCAAAGGGGTTATGTTTCACGAGTTGAGTCTTAATTAGAGTTTACCAAAATGTTTTTTTCAGTCTTGGAAAGCAAAGTGCTAAGCTATTGCTATAATAGTATTTACTATTTAATTACATTTCAGTACTGTCTGTAATGTTTTGATTGCTCACCTTCTCGGGAATAAAATCCCTCTAGCTTTTAATGTGATTTTAGATCCTTGGTAGGTTACTAGTTCTAGATGCAAATCTCCCAGTGTTTTCCACCTTGTTGCACATTGATCCATCCCACCCTGTAAGCGTTTATTAAGCCACAGAATACCCTGGAGAATTAGAGAACTCCCCTATATTCGATGAAAGGCTGAAATGTAGGCACAAGTAATGTGATTTGTTGGAATTTGTCCAGCAATTCAGTGGCAGAGGTGGAAACAGGCCCAGGTGTTACAGCCTGGCTCTTCTGGCACGTGTGCACAACGAGGGCTGGACTGTACCAGACCTTCACAGATGTTTACAGCCTGACATCCATGGGTGACTTCTAAGAGATTCACCACAGGTAACTGAAAAGAGCCAGTGTGGGCAGAAAAATGCAACAGGGAATGCATGCCCATCCTAACAATGATGAATGTTCACAAGGTTGGAATTATTTGGAATAAATGAGTTGTTAAATTAGCTACCTAGGATACTGGTGGCAGCGTATTCATCATGGCATGGAGCTTAAATACAAAAAAATAACCGTGGCATACCTGTGCAGGCTTGCTTCACTAGCAGGCCTAACCCTAGAACATGAAGTGCGTGGCAAATACTAGGCAAGGTTGTCACTGTGCCATCCTGTGGCTTTTGATAAAGCAAGTTTGGAAAGCTGATTTTATGGACAAAGAAAAAAATTTTTCATGTGTTTTTGATAAAAACCACAGCATGAAATATGGGTGGAAGTTAGTCACACACTCACCTGATAAGGAAGTTTTCTTCAGTAAACGAGTTGTGAAAGCCTGCTTGCAATTAGATGGAACAACTCCAGGTTCTACAACTACTTTTTCTGGGCCCTGATTTGTTGTTACCAGATTTGATCAACGCCTCTCTGAGCACAGCAGCCAGGTAGGGATCGGATCCAAAGCACATGCTGAGGGCTTTTAGCTCTGGATAGCATCAAGAGGATTGGACTAAGATACTTTGGGAAAGGGCTTGCTATCCAGATAGGAGAGGTCATAAAAGCTATATGGAGGGAAAAAAGCCAGAGGATTGAGCTGGCTTGCAAGTGAGTTTGCAAGGTCAGAATATTTTATTTAAAAAGCGATTACAAAACTTGTTATAAATGCTGAGGGACCTAGAAAGGGATTAAGTGATCTTGTTATTTGTACGAACCCTCTTAGGACAGCAAATCTATCCATAAGCTAAAAAGGCTTGTGTGACTGTAATATGTGAGCAGAGTGCAGAGTGACTCTTCCCCTGCAAACAATGATAGGAAAAATGTTGCTTGGCTTTGAAGAGAGGCCCATTGTGTTCACTCAGATGCAAAGCCATCTTGTTTAGATTCTCGAAGGAAGAAGTCATAGGCTGTGAGGCTGACTGGGAGTCTGGGCAAAAACAGTGGGGGAGGAGGCTTAGGATGCAGACAGGAGCAAAACATCATTAATGGTAGACGCAATAGAAGGAAGGTGGCAAGGGAGGAAAGAGACCTAAAAATAGTTACATTTTCAGGAATATATTTGTGGATGTGTGTCTACACCGTGTGCATGCATGTGGTGCACTTGAACTCAAAAGTAGCATATTTCTCCTGTAATTACTCAAAGGTAGGTATCTAAATCTCCTTAGTTTCAAAAATCACAGCTATACCGATATATCTTGTGTCCTTACATGCATGATTAAATTTGTCTTTTCTTCCCTGTGTACATGGTTTTCCTTGGTCATAGGACATGACACCACCTTAATTTTTCCTAAGTCTTCCTTTTAAGGTTGCTCATCATTTTCCAAAATGCTACTTTTTTTTAGTTTTCCCAAAACTGATCTTGGCTAAAGACAGAGTTTTTTAAAAACTTGCAAAGTACACCACAGGACAATATGTGTATTTTGATCTCTATGTATATCTTTTCATCAATCTACACATTTATATTTCTTTCTTTTTGGGAATGGAGAGCAGAATGGAGACAAATAAATAAAAAGAAACATGACATTGCTAATATAAATGACCAGGCCATTACTTCAGTGTCAGAATGCAATTAGATCTGACCTGGGACTGGAATTCGCTTCTCAGCAGGCCTGCTTAATGATTAGTTTTATTGTTTCTTCATCACCCCTACTGGGGGGTTCATTTTTACTGGTAATGGAAAAAGACTGTTGCCCCTGGATAAAAAGCTGAGCATGAAAGACAAAGGGCTGATTGAGGACTGCTAGGCTTTTCAGCCTGCATACCACCTCTTCTTTTGCTGTCCTGGCTGACAGCAGGAAGAACAGTGAAAGAGGTCAGATCTTAAAGGGCCTTCAGAGTAAGGAGCATCACGCTGTACTCAGAAATTGGCTGGAGAGGCTTTTATAGCTTAAAGCAGTTCTGATCACTGTTGTAAGACGAATTGAATGAGAATCTTTGCAGCAAGGTAATGTGCCAGACATTGCTGGTGTGATTGGTTTTGAGTCTGAGACGTGGTTAGCAATGTAACTGTGGTTTGCAAACACCTGCTCACACTCCCAATCCCAGCATGCAGGTACAAGTACATTTCTAGCAACAGCTAGAAATTTCCCAACAGCTGCAACAGGTAAAGACTAGTTTAAATCCTTGGCAAAACTTGTGTGCCGGCTGCTACCTGTTCGGAAGTGTTTTCAAAGGGGATTATTATAAGCCCTGGCATAACTAAGAAGAATACAAATAGTTCCTGTTTGTTTGCTTTAGTTCACTGGGTACATGAAACACGCAGTGTGACTCACAAAGTTGTAGGATGAGTCTGAGGTAGAATTACAGACGTTGTGCTATCTGATATTATGAGATGTAACAGGTGTCTGTGAAGGCAATTTCCCCATCTGGAAACAGTGCTTTGGGGAATTTAGGCTGCTGGTGGAGGAAAGGCTGGTTGGTTTACACTAGTGATGATAGATGAGCTACCAGAGAATTGGAATTGGTGGTTTCTTCAGCTAATCATCTATAGGCTGAGGTGTGTATTGAAACCACAGTAAATAAATGTCTGAGTTTGCAAAAACTTGATTGGGAGCTTCATGAAAACAAATACAAAGCTGAGAGTCTTGCCAAGAGCAGTGACACTGCTCCCTCCTCACACCAGTTCAGCTGGAGAGAAATAAAAAATAAAATAAAACTTCAAATATCTACTGGTGCAACCTATCCACTGGTGCAACTTAGTGATCGTTCAAGGACTTCGGCATAGCTACAGTGATCAAATCAATTGTGGAACTAGCCTTCAATGTTTAATACTGTAAGAAATCTCTTAATAATGAACATTCATTTTAAAATAATAGATCTGCAACAGAGCAAGTCAAGAGGGAGTTAAAATTACACATTATGCGAGTGAAGAAAATGTGGTCAGCTGTGAACCTCAGACTTGCTCTCTCAAGTGAACTGTCAGCAGCAATGGCCTTTAAATTTGACTAAATTCTGACTTGGAAGCAAAGGACCTGAAATCTGAACATGCCAGGGACACGCCAGTGTCTGCAGCGTTGTGTGATTCACCCAAGGCCTGGGTCCTCAGAAAAACATACTCTCGTGATCTCTTCCAAGAGGGTAATTATGCCCTAAATATGGCTAATTTGTATAGATGGTTCTTTAGCTTGTATAGATCAGTATCATGGTGTCAGTTTGGGCCCCCACTTGTGTCCCTAGGCTGTGTGAAATTCACCTCTTCAGCCTGCTGGCAAGTTTCAAACAGATTTGGAGTGATACAGCTGGGAGGGCTGGCAGGAGCTGGAGATCAGTGTTGAGCCTTGTGGCAAATTCCCCACAGCCCTTCTGAGGTTTCTTGTGTGTCGTGCAGGCAAAACTACAGCCCCTGTGGTGGCTCCTCCACACAAGGTGTTGGAGCAAATGAGTCCCCACAAGGCAGGATAGAGTAGGGCATCCCTTTTTCCTTTCTCTTCTGCCAGGGTGTGGAGTTCAGGGGGACCTCTGTGCTATTTCCTCCAGGTCTACTGCCCCAGAGCTTGGACGGTCACTCCTTGCTTTTAGTTTAGAGGTTTCTCAGGATTAACAGTGAATTGTGTAAGACTTAGAGACAAATGCTGTTGACACAGAGATTTGACAAGACATCTGTGCAGAGACATGACCAAAGAGGTTTCTCTTGATGTTTCCTACCTTTTGCAAAGCTGACATATCAGGGTTTTAGTAGTGTAAGCAGTTGTGAGCTGCCTGTCTGCAAAGTAGGTCAGGGTGGACTGGAAGGCTGTTTCCCTTGTCCGGGGCTTTGTGTGAATTCCATTGTCAACATCTTCAGTCTCTATCTTCCCTGCATATGCACACGTAATGGTCTGAGGACATTCTCCATTGCTCTCCCTCTTTATCTGGGCTTTGCCAGGTGCATGGGTCTTGGTGAGTCCCCCTGGTCCTGTCTAGCTCTGTAGGCTTCTTACAGGGAGACAGCATCCAGGCCTTTGGGAATATGTTAAGGAAACAAGGTAAATACCTATAGGCCCTGCTTGTGTAATGCAGTACAGGGTCTTTGGGAAAGGACAACCCTTTTCCATGAAGATATTAAGGCACATGAAGCCTATGGAGGCAGGTGTTCACTCCTCTCTCTTATGTGGGCTGTCTGACATCATAAAGCTGGAGTGGGAGTCTGGAAGCTGTTTGACCCACAGTTTCCTCTGGCTTACATTTTCCCTTCATGCTCCCTGGGTTCCCCTGTGTGAAAGGGTTGGCAAATAGTGATGTGAGTCATGTAGGGCCGTATGTTAAGGCTGTGAGTTAGGCACAGTGCACATGGGAAAGGTATAGTGCAAAGCACTAGAAAGGGGTTATTGGGGATGCCACCAGATTTTGTGGGACTGGTGTCATGCCTAAGTGTGCTGTAGGTGACTGTGCAATGGTGTGCTCCACCATTGCTGGAGTGACCTAACAGGGCATGTTTTATATAGCTGAAGAAGCTAAGGACAGTCACCAAAGGTATTTATACTTTTAACTCAAATAGTATTTGGTGTGTAAGTAGGAGAGTGCTAAGTATGTTTTTTGGGCCAACCTCACATGAGAAAAAAAATATCTGTGGAATAACTGGAGGTTAAGCTCTAGTCTTCAGCATCTTGAATGACTGAAGTCTCATCCTTTTTCTGTATGCAGCGGTTCATTTCCTGGCGATGAAGAGAGGCAGTAGCAGAAGGAGAGCTATGAATGCCACTAGAGTGGAAGGAAATAGCTGCTGTTTTGCAGATCTCTAGGCTGGTGAATGCAGCTAGTCCTAGCCTTACACAAAAGGATGGAGACTATGTGTATAAGTGGTGTCTGTCTTCTCATTTGGCTGAATTACACACTAAAGTAATTTATAACAAAGGGGAAAAGGTATATTGTTAGTAATTGTTATGTTAAAGAGCAAACCTAGCTTGCTGGTTTAGCATCCATTTCCTCTTTTAAAAGAGAGAATAAAATGACAGCAGAGCATGGGGAGACTTGGGAGCAGTGGGAGCAATAGGAACATTTCAGAGTAATTTTAGCCGTATTTCTGCTAGGTTTGGTGGCTGCATTCTCTCATCTCCTTTTTTCTTATTTGGAGTGTCAGGCCCAGCATTAATTCACCATGGAACATGGTGTCAAGCTCAGGGATGGAGAACAGTGAGGTCTCTGTGGAGTATTTGCTGTAAAGTGTGATGGGAGCTGAAGAAGAACTATAGAGGACTTTAGGAAATATTCAAATACAACATCAAAGTGGATGACATTAATTTCCTGCACTCGGTTAAGTTAGTTGTTGCTTGGTCACCTAATCTTGCGTTTTATGGTTATTGATGGCTTGTCCTCTAGTTCTCTTCCTCTGGTTTGTGCACAGGCTGCACTGTGAGAATTTTTGAGCCTGGTTTGATGAAAATGCAGCCCTGAAGATCACATGAAGGTAACTCTGCCTGAGTGGGAACTTCTTCCATGGTGCGGATGGCATTTCTGAGTTTATGGGCATTCATGCTGCTTTTATGAGACCCTGCAAGAACCAGATGGGGTTGCTGGTGATTCAGAATGTCAGTGTCGTGCTGGCCTGCCATGTAAATCTCTTGTTGACGTACACAAGGACCGTCATACTAATAAAACAGAGGATGCCAATAGCATGCCATTCCAGTGCCTTTTCATCAGGAAAGGAGTCAGTCAGAAAGCAAGGCAAATGTGAAGAGGTGCTTACTGATCCAGAACAGTTTGTTTGTAACTTGCATTGTTAAGTAATGCTGTGTCTGATGAGCTCAGCAATCTTTTCACCAGATGGAAAACCATCAGTCTGAGTGCACTAGACTGTACACCAAAACGTGGTGATTCACAGGGGTGAGTCGGAAAACCCTCACAGTGAATAGCCAGATGTCTAGAGTGAGCCAGGAGGAAGCACTGAACTTTTAGCTAGGATGTGCCTGAAGTCACAGCCATCGCCAAGCCTCAGCAGGGTTTGTGGGAAGATTCCTCTATGTAGCCATGATCCGGAGCCCAGCGTCCTCTCTGAAGCGTGCAAAAGCAAGAGGGTAACTTCTCTTCCACGGCGCAACCAGAGGGAAGGCTTGCAGATTAGAGTGCTTGTCTGAATGGGGTAGACATGGGCTCCATCTTCTCCTTAGTCTCTATGGAGGGGGAGGGAGGAATCAAATCCTCCTCTTAGGCTCTCCCCCAAGTGTCCTTCTACCCTGTGCAAGGTGGGATGACCTGGAGTAGTTTCTTGTTTGTGCCACCGTTTGGTGCACTTGTTTGCTGCTTGCAAGGACCATGTGATTCATCAAACCAAAGTGAGGAAAAAGGCAGTGTGAGTCTGTTGCTTAGTGCTTAGGGTCCTCTATTGGGAAGGAGGAATCCTGCTTCCGTGCCCAAGTCTGTGTATTATTAACCTGGTGTTGAAGGAGAAGCACAAAGATATCAATGATGCAATTTCCTCTTCCTGCTTCATTTGAATGCAGTGTCCACGACTGACTTTTTGTGGAGTCCTCAGTTTATCAGTGTGTGCTGAGCTTGTTCTGAAAGCACTTGTTGAATTTCTTTCCTTGATGGATGCAAACTAGAAACTATGTTTCTAAATCATGTCTGAGTTCAGGGATTAATTGTTTATCAACACAGATTCTGGCAATCTGGCACTTTTGTAGAAGGAATCTCCTGCAGCCTAGTGTATTTCACATCAAGTAAGAAGGGTTCCAGTGACTTTAGCCATCCTTAAGTTTAGGCGCTTTTTTTTGCCAGACTTTTTCATTTGGGTGTCTCATATCCATCCACCTCTGACTGCAAGATTCTGTGTGTTCTAAGGCATATTTATACAGTATTTTGCATAAATTTACTGCAGTTTAGGAGTTCTTTGGCTTAGGAGAGTATTTTCAATATCTTATTATGAATCTTTGATTTCTTCACTGTTTCTATTTGACTGAAAGAATCAAACTGAAAGAAGAAACCCTCATCCAAAATGCAGTGTATTTATCTCCTAAAAAAAAAATTCAGTGGAAATGAGGCTGTGAAGTGTGTGGATGTTTGAGTTAGCTACAACCCCAGAAACACTACACAAATAGCTTTCTCAGTTGTTACCTGAACTTCTAACATCAGATGAAATTTGCCATCACCTGTTCATAATCCTCTATTTTAAATTTTAAGGGAGGTCTGCTGTCAGTTTCGGACTGTATAGTTAGGCCTATATTTTCTCAAAAGAAATATTTTTTTTTCCTCAAAAAAAGTCAAAAGAGATTCCTGTCCTTACTTAAAATGTGAATATAACCATGAAAAAAAAAATCTTTAACCTTTTCCTGATACTGATAAGAACTTTTGTGTTCTTATTCCTTTCATATGCTTAGTTAAAATGGTAATAATAAAAAAACCCCAAAACCAAAACACCCACGAGATTAAATGATGCATACACAGAAATGTGAAGAGAATGTTCTAAATTACTATTATTTTCCAAAAATCATGTAATTCATTGACTGACTCATGTTTTATAGCAGCTTAGGCACTGCGGGCTGATGGCTGTCAGGTGTCAGTAAGCTGGCAGTTTAAAAGTTGCCTCTTTAAGTAGTCCCAAACAAATGAATTGCTCACTGTGTGTGAGGGTGGATTCTGGCTCAGTGTTTGCTGAGACACTGTTGGTTGAGGCTCTTATGATACTGCTGGTGTCTGGCTCTGCTTTCTGTGGTACATTTTTCCCTGCCATGGGCTGGAAAAAGTGGTTAGAGGTAAGACTAAGAGGGGGTTCCAGAGAGTCAGTGAGTCTGAGGCCTTATCTAAACAAAAATGGTACCAATTTAACTGAACCTATTTAGACACAGAGGTTGCTGAATTAATGCCACCCTTTTTTTTTTCTAGAACGAAGTCTGGGGAGAAGCATTATTCATGCCAGTACAATTTATACTGTTTCTAATGGCTATACTTCCCCCTTTGTACTGTCAACAGCACTTGTTTTGTAACTCTTCTGTGCATATTCCAGCATATTCCTGGATGGTAAACCAGGTCCCTGCAGCTTTTGCTTTTTCATTTCTTCCTTCGTAAGTTATTTCCTAACCCTTTTAGTGGTAGTCTGAATATTTAGCACAAGTCCATTAGTGTATTCTGTTGTAAGTGTGTTCTCCTATCACCTTGTTTAGGGAGATGCTTCAAATAGTTTCTTTCAATTTTTTGTGCAATGTAGTGTATTAAGTGGAGAAAGGGAGACAGTTTGCAGCTGTAGAAGGGTTCTACCAAAATTTGCTACATTAATTGGCAAAATAGATGTTTTTCATGCAGAATTTTCCCTCGTGTCTAGATGCTGGCTCATGACTGTCAGGAAAAAGCATGTATTGCAGACAATTTGTGTCAATGTATTCCACATAAATCAAGAGAGGGACCTAGGCAGAAAAACATAACTATAAGTTAATTTTCTTTGTTGCCAGAAGCATTCCTGGCATCTTCAGAAAGACTTGGTGATAAGTGGTGGTAGAGGAGCCCAAGAAGCATCCCTTGTGAGCAGGCTTGCGTGTTAAACCACATGACTTCCAGGTCTCAGAGAAGGTGTGGTTTCAAAATGGAGAAATCACAGCAGCAAGCTGAAAGAATGACTTTTTTCCCCTTTGTAATAATAATGTCAGAGCTATTATTACGTTTGGCCCTGGGAATAGATTGGAAGTGTTTCTCAGAAGGGAAGTGCTTCCAGCTCCATGTCTCTTTCAAGCGCTCCATTCCCATGTACTTGCTGGAAACCTTTCAGGAAACCACATTCCCTTTCCTGTCCCTGTTCAGCAATGCAATCCTTCCCAGCCACTGCGGCTCACAGACTGCCTCATCGTCCAGGCCTGGGAAAGGAATGTGACAACGAGGGGGCAAAAGTGCTGGCACTTCCAATCCCGTCCTATGCTGCCTTTCAGAAGAAACCTCTCCTCCTTTGCCCTCCTTACCTTATGAAAGGGTTTTCTACATCCATAAGCATGTTTAGAAAGATCTGCAGTCTCTAATTTTCCAGTGTGTGGTGGGGGAAGAATGTAATTTTAGCTGGAAACAGTCACATGGCCAGATCCTCAGCCTTGTGCGAATCTGCCCGATGCTCCTGAGGTCACACCGTGCTGTGTTCATTTACACTGACCCAGTGTCTGGCTCCCAGAGTTGCCCCTGATAGCCCCAAGTGATAGCTGGTGTCTGAGAGTACCACATGTGGATGAAACAGCACTGCTGTGCAGAGGAAATGCCTTGAAACCTTGCACTGGTGCCATTTTCCCGACAACCAACAATTAAAAAAGACAGTAGGTGAAGAAATGCTGTTTATATTACAAGTTTCAATGAATAAGATAAAGGGCCCAGGAATAAGAGAAGGGATCAAGGAACTGTTAATGACTGAGAGGACAGAATCATATTAGAGACAGAAATGTAAACTTGTTTTGCTATTGCAAAAAGCCCAGGAGATGCACATTTCATTCTGCAGAGAAATATTCTGATCAGTACTTTTTTTCTGCCATAGCAGCAGGGGATTGAGCTTGGATCCCAGCCAGCCTTTTTTATCCTCTCTTTAAACTAAACAATCAATTAAAAGAGAACACAAGGCAGGATAGTTTAGCCAGCTCTGTTAGTTTTAACAGAATGGGTTATTGGTCAATGCCATCGTGGCACAGAACAATCCCTCCTAGCTTCTGTGCCACAGGAGCAGTTAAGACTTCCAAGATGAATTTCCAGCCATTGCTGTTAGGGTGATTGCACTGTTTTCTTTTTCTTTAGTTTTATGCTGTTTCATTTGCTTGTCATTTTTACTGTTTGCATTGTGTGGTGCATGGGTGGTAATGATTAGATAGTGATTCTCAGCACAACAGTTTCTCTTGAAGCAGACATTTGTCCACCCTGAGGCAATTGCTCTCCAAAACTGAAGGAAAAAAATATGAGAGGGAAGCCTTACAGCTACTGAAGTCAAAGAAAAGTCTCTTATTGACCTAAGTGGGCAGGAAGACTGGGAGACAGGTTGCTATTCTTTCCATGTTTTGAAAGATTTAAGAAGCTGAGGCTTGGAAAAATTAGAAAAAGTAGGTGACCTTTGGAAACTGTTTGGAAGCTGCAGGTGTACAGTAGCTCTAAAAATTACAATGCTTACTTAGGCATCAGAAATGGCTTCAGGGGACATGGTTTCAGAGAAGGAGCTTAATTTTTATTTTGATTTTTTAATCTAAGTGGTTTAGATTGTGGACATTATGGTTAAGTGGGCAAGGGTTGGGAGACTGAATTTTATTCCAGCTCCCGATGCTCCTTTAATGTGTCCGCTTGCAGTAGCTGTTAACCCTGTTGCACTTAGGAATCATCTGTAAACTGGGAATAACAGTGTTGCCTACTTAAGTTTTGAAGCCTGACTAAATAATGTGTGTAAGAAACTATGTGAGGCCAAAGTCATTCTGGGGCTAATCAGTTGCAGAGATGGAGCTGACACACAGGACTGTCAATAATTTGACACCATATACATTTCCTTTACAGAAGTGGTTCCCAAACTTCACTGGCCCATGGGAAGCCCAGTGAGAAAGTAATGTGCTGCGTGTAACATATGCTTTACTCTTTTCCAGTGGTCTCCATTTTAACTCTTTAATTTCCAGCAGCCACCACGAGTAGAGAGGATTTTAGCAAGCAGAATGGAAGACTGCTACTTCATAGGGATTTTAGAAGCATCAATGTTATCCCACTTTGTGTGAATTCATGAAGTCATTAAATAGAGGTTAGGAATTTTTTTTTGTTGTGTATTCTCCAGTGGGAATTAATTTTCCACCAGAGATTCTTTAGGGAAAAATGAAGGATTTCTTTTTTTTTTTATGTGTGTAAAACATATTGTTTAAAATATCTCGTGACTTTCTGTGTTAAAAAAACGTGTCATCACCTTCACTTCATTCCACTAACTCAACTTGTTTTCAGCTTCAGCTGTGCAGTGTTTATCACTCTCTATTGTCATATATTACACAGCTGCAGAATGGCAAGGTTTTTTTAAAAAAATCAAAACAATAAAGCCAAACCCAGTCCAGAAGTGAAGCTCCTGGTAGGTGTGAACACTGCAGTGAGTAAAATGTCATTAAGAAGAAAGTGTTTGCTTAAGGATTGGAATGTCAAAGTTACAGGTTTATTTACAGGATTTCAGATATTAAAATCAGAGGAAACGTTTGAAATGTTAATAGTCTGAAGTGCCAGTAAAACTTATTTCCCGTTAACAGTCACGAAGCTGATTATGTTTGTATTAAATCAACAAAGTCAGAAGGTTTGAAGTGAAATGAAGAGCAGGAATTTTTTGCCCCTGGATCATGGTGTGGTCCATGTGAAAGTTTGCTGAACTGTAAGGTATGAATCCTATAATCTTTTTGCTGCTCTGCCATTCACATGAGGTAACATATCAAAGATTTACCATGTCCTTCAATTTGAATCACTTGAAATTAGCAACCATCTCAGACAGTCTTGGCCATAACCGCTCTCTTTTTTTTCACAAAACCATCACAATAATAATGTGTAGCAGTCAGGTTGGTGAAGTGATTTGAGACCTGGAAAAAATGTGCTGCACAGGTAGTCACAACTAAGTGAGCAGAGCCATCAGCCACACTGAGCACTGGGGCCAGGTCTGTTCTGAGCCAGCGTCAGCAATGCCAGCAGCCACCACTCTTCTCCCAGTACATGGGGACTCCTACCAGCTGGCCAGGGGGAGGGGACTCCTGGGACCTGGGACTAGCATGTGCTTGGCCAATTTCTCAACTATGAGTGTTTTTTCAGCCTGTGTACTGACATTCTGGGTACTGGGGACAAAACCATTCAGCAAGACAATGAAAGGTTGGTGTCTTTTAGTCCTGTCCCATCCCATGTGTTCTTCTGAAGATGCAGAACCTCCTAGAACAGGAGGCGAATAAGAAATCATGTGCAGCAGTGACCCCAGTGAGAGGAAATAATCAAACAGTATGTGCCATGAAAACAGATTTATATTCATAATTTTAAATGGTTACAATATCCTTGTTGGAATGAGCTGCAAAGTTGGTGCATCTGTCTCAGGAGTAAAGTGATATGCCACCCATACAGTGGTGAGACATAAATAATCATGCTACAAGTCATGTCTTCTATTAGAGAGCCTGATATCACCTGTTTCAAACTGAGGAGAAGTAATCTGTGAAGAACAGGATTTGTAGACATCTGATGTTAAAGTAAGACCCCCGCTTTGTACTCCTTTTACATCAACCAACTAGTTGATTCAACCACTTCAGCAGAAACAGTGTTTAAATCACATTTGATTATGACTTGCAAACTTGACTCCTGACTCAGTGCACAGAATCTGCATTGCTATATGTTTATTTTTAAATTAAATTGGATAATATATTTTCTTCATGGGATCCTTCCTTATTCTCCGACTCTTCCCTTTATAGTCTGTATTGGAGCAAAGACATGCTCATATTTTAGAGTTAGCAGTGGCACATGGATATAAAGTCAAATAAGCCCAGCATTCCTCTACTTTATAGGTGAGCCTCCAGATCTCTCCATCTCCCATTCTCATTAAACAAAATCCCTGGAATTTGTGCTGTGTTGCTGCTTTCTAATATGAGGAAGTGGTGCTGTGGATGACGCATGGACTTGCTTCCAGGGGAGCTGGGTAGTATTCCCAGCTCTGCCATTTGCTGGCTAATATCCTGCAACTCTCTTAACGTTTTTGGGTCTCAGTTTCTCCAACTGTGACAATGAGGCTGGTGGGCCAGCATTTCTCACTGAAATCAATAATAGATTCTTACGGAGTTCAGTGGCACTCCAGTGCTCTGAGATTTGTGAGGGGGAAAAAACCCCTAATTGTTGCTTTTAATAAATTTTCCTTGCTTGTCTTTCATTAGTTTTTCCTCACATGACCATGATTCAGATTTATTCTTAGCCTGCTTCTTTACCAGTATGAAACATAACCTCTCATACAAAGGTTTATCAGGATTTTTATAACTGCTCAATCCTTTTCTAACATTTCATAAATATTTTCCACTTAAATTTCTACAGTATAATGCAAATATAATTCCTTACTCCCATGTAATGGAATACAAACGGAAGGGACAAGACAGTATTGTTCAAAAATGTTCGACTTATGAAATAATAAGTATTAGTTGACATGCCCCAGAGAGACATGACTGACCAGCTGCTCTGAGTGAAACAAATAAATAGAAAAATCCTTTATTAATGATGTATTCTGCAGTAGATTCTGTCTGGGGAATTCTGTAGAAATGGAATCTTTCTCGTCTCTTTCCTGTAAATGAACTAAGGAGAAGACTGAGTTCCTGGAGGTTTGGTAGGCACATAAAGAGTGTACAAATACATATGGAACAGTCACATTGAGGGAGGATTTCAGCTTTGGTAACCACTACATCTTGCATTTTCTTTGGCTTCCTTCAGTTAGCTCAAGACTGTGGGTGAGACTTTCCAGATATAGACAACCAAAATTCTGACCAAAAAATACACACATTCTCAGGAGCAGATTAAAGCAGGATTCATGGATCTGGGCCTTGGGCTTGGAGGGGGCCAGTATAACCACAATGTTTGAATTGAAGTATCCGTCAGCTTGGGCTCTGGTGTTTTAGGGCTGTGGAGGGGGGAGGTAGAGCTGACAGGCTATGGAGGCGGTTGAGTCATGGGAATTTTTACTGTAGTTTGGATGGATTTGGTTATTTTATTGCATTGCTCTAGCTTGCTTGAGGCTTGCTGGTTGGCCTGACTCCAGGTCTTCTTTAGTCTGACTCTGCCCCAGCAGTGGGTCACTTTGTCCCACAAATTGTGTACGCACAGAGAATGCACTTACTGTCTTTCTGATGTGAGATGGAAGACAGGCTAGCCCTGGTAACGGGAAGTTTTGTGTACTAATATAAGCTTGTTGAATAATTTAGGTTGTGACACTGGTGCTGAGACCCTTTCCTTTAGCTCTTCCTTTGCTCAACTGTCCTCTCAAGTCACGTACTCCAGCCCTTGGTCCACCTTGGTGGCCCTCAGCTTTACTTACTCCAGTTTGTCAGTGTCCCAAAATTGGATGCAGTACTCCAGATGTGGTCTCACAAGTGCTGAATAGAGGGGAATAATCACTTCCTTGACTTGCTGGTTATTTTCTTAATAAAACAGCCCAGTATGAGGTTGGCTTTTAATGCTGCAAAGACACACTGCTGATTCATGTTCAGTTTTTCCTCCAGGAGCCTTGGGTCCTTTTTTGCAAAGCTGCTTTCCAGTCAGTTGGTCTCTAGACTATCCCAGATGCAGGACTTAGTATTTGCCTTTGTTGAACATCATGAAGTCATGTATACCTGTAGGAACAGATGCTCATTTTGCACACACAATGCATTATTGCAAATACAATTATCTGCTTTTATATGTATCCATCAGGTTTACGGGTTTATAGACACATTTTGCCAGTTTTTTTGTTGACAGCCTCAGGGTTTCCAGAGAGCAATAAACTGTTAAAATTCCTAAACTTCACATATATGCAGGGAGATTTCTCTCAGAACATTTCTAATGATAAACCTCTCTGTTAGGTAGGGTTCTGTTTTGTTTGTCACTTGCTTTCCTTGACTTTTCCCATTCTTAGATAAAGGCAGTGAGGACCACATGAGGTATATTGGTATAATCAGTAACACAGACTTGTCTGGACCTCAGGAGATAAGTCTGTACTGTATCAGCAGACAGCACCTAAGAATGCTTTTCAAAGAAAAAAAGTTTCCTCTGTCTTTCAAAGGGAGCTTCCTTCTGTTGTCTTTATTGGAGGTCAGATTGCTGATTGGCCTCCTCCAGAGATGGAGAAATTCCTCTGAAGACCCCTTAAATTGCATTTCAATTATACAGGAGGCTGCCCTTGCAGGACCATTTTATTTTCAAGCCACCCCGTGGCTTCTCAGAGGTGATGTGGTTTTGGAATCCCCATTTCAGGTAAAAAAGAAAACCCTGTTCTGTCAGCCTCCAACAGACATGTGCCTGAAAAGGCATATCTAATTGATTTAGAGAGAATCAAGTGCTCTCTGTAGATAATGTTTGCACAGTGTAAATCTCTCACAAATTAGGCATTCAGAGGAATATGTTCATCAGCAAGGAGTCACAGGGCAACATTGATCTTTAATGGCCAGTAAATACAAAAGATAAAAGATTCAGGACCATTTGATGTTACAGACTTAAAATGTTCAAATTTTTATTTCACAATTGCAATGCAAAATAAGAATTCTGGTTTTCAGATGTGCTGGTGGATGCTAAGAATTACAAAATCAGCTGATATAACAGTATAAGTAAGACCTTTTGAGCTTAAATGGCTTTAAAAAAAGGAAGCAGATCCTAGAATAGGATGAGATGGATTGAAAATACGCCAGGATGATTCAAATACCAGACCCCAGTCTGGGTTTGGGCCATGTGTAAATTTTGTTTGGTCTTTCCCAGGTCCATAAGAGATGAAGTCCCTGGCATTCTTGTGGGAGACCCTGCATTTTATACTATTTGTCATTCTTTTGGAGATCTGGAATTTGTCTGCTATTTCCTGCAGAGAAAACCTTGGTAAAAATTGCCCAGAGAATCTCAGAAAAGGGGACTGCACTTTGGTAGAAGTCAAATGAGAAGTCTTGTTGCAGTGATTTAATAAAGGCAACAGGTTATATCTCTATTGATTCTGGCTTATTTCCTCTACATAAAAGAAGACTGTTTGCTGCCTTTGATAATAAAACATATACCAGACTCTTATTATTTTTATTGGTAGAAGCCCTTGCAGTGTATAACTGTTAGTACAAGAATGAAAAGTTCTGGGTAAAAAAATTGAGGGAAAGATATGAGTGGAAGTTAACTTTTCTGAAGTGTAATTAATATATATGAAAACACAAAATGTTTGTTTTTCAGTTTCCTATCACATTTTCCATCTGGTGTCTGCAAAGCTTTTAAACTTCCACTTCCTCTGTGCAGTTTTGCAATATTCCTATTCACAGGAAGTAAGAGGAAGAGCTTTATGAGGGATACATTACAAATAGACTGTATGTAGGTGTTTGAACAAAATAGCTGGGCTCAAATCTGATCTGGTATAAACTGAAGACCTTTCAAAGGAAGTATGAAATTCAGCTTGTTTGTGACCTGGTGCTTCATTCTGCAGCACTGGTTATTTTTTGTACAAATTACTGTTATTTTTTTCCTGGTGCTTTTCATCTGTGATCTCAAAGCACCTTATTAAGCAAGAATGAAGGTCTTTACAGTTTTTAGACTTGGTAACTGTAAATACAATCTGTGCCTAAGAAGTGCTTCGAAGGCCAGGATTTGGTAGCAGACTTCACTGATTTGCTGAGCCAGGTCCCTTTATGCCCAGTTCAACATGCCATCAATACACTACTTTCCAGTGTAAATGAGTGTTTCATAAACAGACTGAAGAACAGCACAGCTCTCAACAGCTTGTGAAAACAAGAATAAAGCAGCCAATTATAGCTTTGTATCTTGATTGCAAAAAGATTGGTCCTAGGACTCATGAGTGTGACAAGAACATAAAGGCGCTGGTGGATTGCCTTGTTCTGCTCCGATCTCCCTCAACAATGACAGGAACCCAAGATGCCAGTGAGGAGTGGCAGGTCACTCGCAATAGTTTTGTAACAGCAGCACTGAGGTTATTACAATGTACATGTTACATAGCAAGGCTGTAGAAGCCTACATGGAGCCATTCTTTCCTTTTCTTTTTTTTTTCTCCTATTCATTTTTCCTTTCATCACTGAAGGCAGCTAGAGCCTTCTAGTGTGAAATTCGAGAGGAGAGCCAAGCTTCCTCTCCTCTAAACGTTCCAAACGATTGATGAACTCAAAATCTGCTTCAGGATCAACATCTAAGTTTTGCAAATGGTATCTATCTTACTAATTAGCTGATCCAAACCTCCACATTTCAAACTACAATTATAAATATCCCATGACTTTAATCAATCTCCAGTCCAGCTACAGGATACTTATTCTGTTACTCATTTCTTACAAGTTTCACTTCTTATTCGTATTGCTTTTCAAATTAATTGCCATAAATGCAGAGTGATTGAAGCTGGTTTTTTTTTTTCTGAAAGCTTGAAACAATCCATTCACAAATCTTTCCTCCCTCTTGCACCTTCTCCTGCCTCCCCTTTCCCAGCCCATAGGTATAACAAAACTGCCTTGCAAGATGAGCCTTAAAAGTCTATGAACATAAGCTTGCAAATCTGGCTCTTGAACAAGCTCTATTATTTTTAACTGCTTTTGTGTAAGACAGGAGGCTATGTAAAGAACAGGATGTTTTGAACATTGAACTCTGGTGGATTACCTAATACGGCTGCTACAGATTTGATGTAATTTCTCTGCAGGTGTCAAAGGCATCATAAAGAGCATGCTACTGAGATGTTAAACAGTGGAGTTACTGATACACTTTTTTATCAACAGAAATGCCAAGTTTGCAGTTTGTGTTATATTCAATTGCAATTACAACACAGCCTATTCTTGCAGTCTACTTAGATTTTATTGTGTTTTTAAATGACTGTAGACAGGATACTTAATAGACTTTTGTTAATCTCCACTTTTTCAGGAGATGCATGAGGTGAACCACTTCTGTCTTTCTGGGAACCTGGGGCTGCTGCATTTTGCTTAAATAGGGAAGGATGATTGTATTCGTATCTACTCTGCACGACTGCTCTGCAGTCAGGTTCTCAGTTGCTTGTCTTGCCTCAGTCCCTCAGGGAAATTCAATGATACAGAAACTAATCCTTCCAAATAATGCAGGTGTCAGAGGTCTGTGTAAGAGGAAGGCTTGGCAGAACCTCTTGTGGAAATTTACACAACATCTGCCCACACAATGGCTGGACAGTACTGTCCTTCCTTCAGTTGTCAGGTGCATTGGAATGTGCATAGAAGAAAACCCAAAGAAAATAGTAGATCCAAGATTCTAATGCATGAATAAAGGCAGTTATTGTTGGAAGTACGAACCATGATTCATTTTTCAACAATTTTTCTTGACTCATTAGTACCTTCTGTCTTGCAAAAGTGGCTTTGCATTAATTGAGCCATTAAAGAAAGAAGATACCACCATATTTTATTAAGATTATAAGTTAATTTTGTCCTTTTTAAACTTTTGTCAGGGAGATTTGCCTTTCTGACCACCAAACTTGAGCTTAAGAGTCTCCACTTATGATGCATATGTAAACAAGGGTTTGATTTTACATGGTAAAAATATGGCTGAAACTAAAGTGGAAGAACAGTGTTTTAGTGAGTTAGGAGCACAATACTGAGAGGGACTTCTCCGAAGAGGGAACACATTATTTGTTCTGCTGTTTCTATCTTTCTCACCCATTCAATTTCAACACCCTCTTCATGCTTCACTCATTTTGTGTCCTGGCTTCTAGATACATTCCTCCATGGTCACTTAGCGTTGTCTGATATCATCTTACCATCATACACGACTCTTTACAGACAACTATTATCAGCTTTACGCTCACTTATTCACAAATTAGTGCCATTATTGTGGTGGATGAGCTAAGAACTGTGCTGCTCTTCGTGTCCTCTAAGTATCACATTTCCCCTGGGCCACTCATTCAACATGGGGTGGGAAAAGTCACATTCCTTGCTAAATTCAGCTACTGTCTAATGAGACCCGTCTGTGTTGCCTTTTTGTGTGGAAATTCTGGCTGTTGAAAACACCTGTTCAATCACCCTGTTCGTATTTCTGCCTGTATGAGGGAAGTCCCAGTTGTACATTTACCAGTGCTTTGGCTAGCCCATAAAAAGACAGTTTTTGAGGTAATTTTGATCCTAATCTTGCCATCCTGATTCGATACACTTTTTTAATGTCCATTTTATCCTGCCATAAATGACTGTACAAGGCATAGAGCAATGACGAGACTTGTCTTTGAGGGCTGGCAGAAGCACGGGCTGGACACTGGGATGTGAAGAAAAAGTGGAAGGCAGTGTCCTCTTTCTGGTCCTCACAGAAGAGCTCATGGTGTGACACATATACTTTGTACAAGGACTTGTCCTCAGTAGCAGATGCGTTCCTGCTTGCTTGCTTGCTGGGGTCTTGTTGAGCTTCTCTATTGCCCTGCATCTAAGAGAATGATCTCAGTGCCTCCAGTGCTTGAAAACCCAGTATGAAAGTTACGCATAGGAATAATCATATTTTATTATTTATTTGTGCATGATTGCATGTGTTCTTCACGATCAGAGTCAGAGCACCTTATACCTTACAGGAGGTAAAGGAACAGAGGGAAGAGAGCTCACTACCCCATCCTGTCAATGGAGTGCTAAGGAAAATTGAGTCCCATAGAGAACTGTATGTTGCGTTGCCAAGTCTTAAAGTTTTATTTCAAATCTAGTGATATTTGATATTTTTAAGCCTTCATTCCTTAAATCAAGGGATACTGCAAGAATCTGACATTCCTTTTAAAAAAGAAACTTTAATAATCTTACAGTGTGTTGGGAGGGTTTGAAAATCTTATGACTTTTTCCTGCAGCCTTGGGATTTTTCAGCTTTGATTCACAATTTTTGAAAATTTGGAACAGCTGACAATATTTCTGTCCTTTTAAGGTGCTGCCATTTAACGCAGATGGTACTCTGAGGATAGCTTCTCTGGCTAAGGAGAGTCTTTAAAATGCATAGCTCATCTTTTAGAGTGCTTGGCACAATGGGACTATGAGTCTTCGCTGAGAATTTCAGGCACAACCACAGTAAAAATAATAAATAAATGAGGCATCTCATTCTATCCAGAGATGCTGTATAGAACTGCTGTTAAAGCACACATTTGCAAATAAAAGCAGCCTAAATTTAACTATGACTCAATTACACTAAATCTGACCCATTTTTGTTCTGTGTTTCAATTTAACACTTATTTACATTCTTAGACTTGGCGCTGTCGGAAGAGAAAGGAGGGGGAACAGGCATTTTCCTCCTCAGAATTGCTATAAAAAAATGGTGATTAGGAAAACACAGCTATAGTCAGCCTGAAGCTGGGTAGCTCATTTGAACCCACAATAAAAGAAAAGATCGTTTTCTCATCCTATTAAAACTGAGTTAGCAACGGCTGCGTAGGCGGCAGGAGATCAGAAATGAACGTCCAGCTTGGAGTTCGTACAACTGGGGTCGGGTCCAAAGCAAACTGCCTGATTAGTGAAACAATTTTTTTTTTACAATGACAGCAAATAGGTAAATCTTGTGAGCGTCAGGAAATCCTGGAGGATTTTGAATGGGAGCACTGACTGGTTTGCAAGTTGCACTCTGATTAGAAGGCGTCGTTGCCTCTGGTTTTCGTGCTCATGTTGCAGGGACATAAATAAGAGGGACTCAATTTGCTAGGGGCATTTATTTCTGTGTCTCTTCCTCTCTCTCTCTCTCTTGTTTTTACAATCTATGTGTAATGACTAATTGGCTGTGTTTTCCCAGCTATTTTATGTTTCTCTTGCCCTGGTTACAAGTCGTACTAAAGCAGTATATCCACGGGGACCTATAGACAGCCAACATTGCCAAATGATACGCAGCATTCCCCTTTCTCTCTAAGTGTAAAACATTTACAAGTAAATTTACAAATGCATTAAGAACATTTCCTCAGTTGACTATTGGTGTTTATTTCTTCCCCTTCTCCTCCCGGGAGCAGACACCTTCCAGCCCCTCAACTTTCACACACTGCTCTCCCGTTATTTGCCTCCTTCCCTCCCTGTCGCCCCTTTCCCTCCTCTCCCGCCTCCTCCTCCTCCTCCTCCTTTTCCAGTTCAGCGGCGCAAATTTCTGTTTGTGCCAGTGGGGCGGCCTGGCGAGACCGCAATTGCTCTACCCCACAGATTGACGAGCCCTCAGATGCCGATTTACTGTACATGGCAGCCACGCTGGAGCCGCGGCACATCTGGAGTGGAGTAAGCTTACTCAGAAACAGGGGCCAGCTCCAGCCGGAGCCAGCGGAGCCGAGCGCGGCGCTGAAAGGCAGCCCTCCTGCCTCCCCTTCCCTCCTCCCCGGGTACATTTCCTAATGTAAACAGAGGCCAGGGGGGAAGGACACAGTAACTCTTTGCTGCGTGTTTGTCATTTCATGTTCTTTATCTGCTTGAGGTCAAACTGGAGCTATGGAAAAACAGAAGCTTTGCTTTCATTCTAAATAGCTGAAAGCCAGCGCTGCTGAAGCGAAAAAAAAAAAACCCAAAAAAACAGAAAAAGAAAAAGAAAGAGTTTGCTTTTGTGTTTATTTGTTCCACTTTATGGTAATTTCGGGGATAATTTCATTATCTGCAGCCAAATTGAAAACAAGCTGTCTGTGCTAATGATACCAGTGTATTATTTTATGTACAGTAGGCGTGGAGCTCTTTAAACGGCCAGTGGACTGCATTTCTGCTTATAGCTGTACTACTTTAACTTCTTTTTTTTTTTATAGTCACAAAATGAGACGTTCCTTTTATTATCTTGAAACAAAAAACATTAGCCATGGCTGCAATGTTTTACAAAATGGTGAATACCTCTCACGGCCCAGTGCCAACCTGCTGTCCCACAAATGCATTCTACGAAGAACGTTATTGCAAAGAAAAAGTGTGCTTGTTCTGGGGCAGATATGCTGATTTTATAGTGCAGTTCACTGGACTGCTGAATTTTAATATCTACATGTAAAGAAGTGGGAGAGATTTTTGAGGCATTTACTGACTGTCAGCAATCTGGAAGAGAACTCTGTGATTCTTTACAAGTTTTATATAATTTTTATTTCTTCTTTCTAATGGCAAAATGATAAAGTTTATAGGTTAGTTGTTCAAACAACATTAAATCATAAACAGAATCACAGAATCAACTAGGCTGGAAAAGACCTTTGAGATCATTGAGGCCAACCTATGACAATGCAAACATACAATTTAAAATGGCTTTTCCCACTCAGTATTCCTTGCAACTCAATGGATTTTGCAGTGAATAAAGGCGAGAAAACAAACCTCAGAAAACATTGCTGATAACATACTGATGCTGATGTTGACTTAGCTGAAGACGTAATAAAAGTCTAATTCAGATGAGAGCAGTGGTTTATCTGGTATGGAGACCAGTTAAAAATCTCGCTCAGTAAATGTATGAATAAACCACTGCGGGTCAGACCCTAAACCATTTTTGTCTATAGGAGTAGAAAATCTTTGACCACCACATGGTTTTCCAGGGATGTTGGTTCGTTGTGGCTTCTCAGTTCACAGGCCACACTCAGTATTTTGGCCTTCTGGTGGATAAAATTCCAGATAAGTAGGTTGCTGCCTTGACTCTCAGTGAAGGCAAACCTATCTATCACATAGGAAGACTTGGGCTGGGCAGCAAGTGTGGCTGGACAGCAGTTCTTGTACCATGGTAGTGCAAAGTTTCAGCAGTGCATTCCCCACTCCCCCATAGGGCTCTTCCAATTGCTGTTGTATGTTCTGGGTAGATATACCATAATACTTGCACAAAAACCAGCAATATAGGTTTCATATTTCTGTATTATTGTTTTAGTTGATTTTAGAAATTTCTTCACAATTGTGTTTTCTCTTACTTTCATGGTGTTTCAGATCCCACTAGGAAAGGGCCAAAATTCCTCATGAAACATCTTGCTCAGGTCTCAGCCTTGTCACCAGGGGAAGCAGTGAGCATTACCTCTTTATGGCTGCTTAGAAACTGCTTGAGGTGAAACTCAGTAAGGAGGGGACTGTGTGGGAGAGGTGTTGGTCTCCATGGGAAGACTGAATTGCACATCTCCAAGGTCCGGAATGACCTTTGTGTGCCTGAAGTCAGAAGCAGCATCATGGATCCAGGGAGAAGTGCAGGGACGGTACACCACTTTGCATGATCTAGGTGATTACTGAGATTGATAAAATGGTTTCTTTGCAGTGGAATGATTTATTTGGAAAAAACTCCACGTGTCTACACAGAAAGGCTGATGGAACCAGTCTCAAAAGCAAAGCTGTTTGGCATACTTCAGAGAGATCTTGGCAGTTGACTTAAGTCTAAAGTTTTTCAGGGACAGTTGGATTTTGGCTGAGTTCTTCTGGAAGCCTGCAGGGCTCTGGCTGGCAGACCATTGCTCAACCTTTCGACTGCCAGGGTAGAGGATTGATGGCCTATCATTGCAGGATGGCCCACCAAGTAGTCTACCTTTGAACTAAAGACCTCAGGCCTTCCAGGTTTCAAAACTGGGACAACACTTGTTTTGAAACTTTTTGATGTGTTTTGGTATTCATTGGAAATATTTTTATGAATTACCAAATCCTGACCCCAAAAAGTGTTCCATAGGAGTTTTTTGAACAGCTGTATTCTAGTCTAAGTTTAATGACCCTGAGGGGGAAAAAAAAAAGTTTCTCCATAAAGGAAAAATAAAACAGAATCCAGTGAATGAGTCTGAAGCAGGACTTCTCTGACCCCTGCTTACTGGGTAACTCTGCCTGGTGTCCTTGGACATCCAGTAGATTGGTTTGGGCTCAGTGACACAGTTCTTGTCATAATTTTGAACATGATATCCTGATAGGAATTGCTTAAGCATGGTTTATTTTTTCCCCTTTCCATTTAGTGCACGTTTGAAGTTGATTCAACTCCTTGTTTTGCACTAATGCCAAAAGTGTCCATGAAGTCTCGAAATGAAATAATCTTGGTAGATGACTACGCATCCTACTGATTATGCTATTGTTATTATATTAATAGCATGTTCTCCAGCTTAAGCAATGTGCAGGTGCAAAACTCTCATTCAGCAGTACATAACTCTTTCATCTGCCGTTTCTTGCCTGTAGATTTCCTGCCCATATGAATGTTTCTTGTGAAATTTCTGGAGAATAGCTGTTGGAGTTTTGCCAATTGTAAGAAAACAAATACATAAACAACCCCTTTCCAAAACTCAACAAACTCTCCCTTCGTCAGTCATCTCTTTTTGAAACAACTAATTCATGATAGATGTTCTGCATCTAATAAAAAATACCAGCTGTGAAAAAATAAACAGTGTGGATTAATGTAGCAAAGGCAAAGGTAAAAACTTTCCTAGTGGTGCCAATAATGCCACCTCAGTGTGCCTGTGTATCGGTGTGCCCTTCTGGCTCACGTGGGTACCTCCCTTTAAATATGTGCCCGTGCCTGTTGTGACTCAGTCATTCCCTCTGTAACACTTCTTTTGAATCCCACCCCGATACATTAGGTTTAAAAGACAATTGGTCTTGGCAAATAATAACCAATTTTTAGAGAAATCTTAACTCTGTGGGGTTTTTTTTAGGTAAGCAAGACTTTTGGATCTACACACGTGCTCAAACAGCAGTGAAACCTGTGGACTAGCATTCAGAAACTATATTTATTCCAGTAGGCTTCATGCTTTGTGACCATCATTCAGAAATGAAGACAGAAGAGCACTTTGAGAATTGGAGGGGATTTAAGGATTTGAAAAGTGTATCAGTAGGTGTTGGTCTGCAAGAACATATGTGTGTGGGAAAAGGGCAGCTAAACAAACCCAGCTATTGGTACTGTACTTTAAGAGGCAATAGATCTCTTTAACATCAAAATAAACTGAGAAATCTGCCTAGAAGTAAAAAAAGGAATTTCCAGTTTCAAGTGTGTTATTTCCTTTCAATGTGATTATTTACAGTATATATTTTCCATGTTTTTTGAAAAATGTTATTGACATCTGAATGGTATTTCAGCATGTTATAACAGATGTGAAAGTCAAACACCAATATTTGCAATATTTTTGACCCCAGTATAAACTGTAAAAAATTATCCTATTGTACTTTCTTTGCCTGCTTTCAGTGTTTTGTTTTGTTAAAGCAGTAGAGGATTCATTGAACTGGAGCCTGCCATTTGTTATTGGCATTTCTCAGAAGAGTAAGAACAGCCGTCAATTATATATTTTCCAACAAAAACATAAACTCAGTATATAAATGTTCAGATTATAATTCCACCCCAAATATATATGTATCCTAAAAATAAACCACAATAAATGTTAGAGTAAGCAAAAAGGAAGAACAGTGAAAGAATGAAGTAGAGCTAAAAAGGGGGAAAAGAAGTAGAGAGAAAACCACAACAATAAAAATGCAGGCATTAAGTAATATAGTGGCTATGGAAAAAAAGAGCTTAAAGATGAAGTTAAGAGACAGAGAAAGGAAAATATCCACAAAATTGTTGCAAAAGCACTGTTATTACCTGGTGGGTGAAATTGTCATCACAGTCATTGCGGTCAAGTCAGGTGTCCTGAAACAAAACAAATAAAACCCAAGGGCTTTTAAATACCCAAGATTAAAGAAAGATGCCAGAGAATTTCAGTGATCATCAAATGGTGATTTAATAACTGTGTCAGGCCAGACCTTTTTTGCTATCAAGTTTAAATTGAGTTATACAAATAAGAATTGCAATGTTCTAAAGAATGATCCCCTTCTCAAATTTTTCTGAGGGAAGAAATAAGACTTGGAAGCTCTGATTTTGTGAGGGAGAAACTAATTTATTTGGAACCAGGTTTGTCTTTTGAACCTCTCTAAAATGAAGATGCATTTTGTCTGGGGCTCCAAGCTGGACCCATCTCTAATTCTGTTGTACACCAATTAAGAAAGTATAATCGACCTTTTATGCAGAGCATGACTGAAATCTGTGAGTCTAAATTATTCCTGTAAGTGAATTTGAACAAATTTCATGCTTTTTAGTTGGTTCAGCCGCACCACAGGACTCAGTTCTATCTTTAGGTGAGCATGTGCAGCTCTTGTTAATCCGTAAGGATTGTACAAGTGCGACAATGGGCAGAGCAGGACCTGTTATTTTTCATTAATTTCGTAAAGTCCAGTTGTAGTATGAGCATGTTCCTCATTAGTAATAGCACTACTATATTGGTTTTCCAACAAAACTTGCAAAATATTTAATTATTTTTTGGTCCACTGAACTACTGAGCTGCCAGTTCCTAACAGAAAGGAGCTGTAACTGAATCACTAGTAAAAGGAGCAGGAAATTAGATAAATGGGTAACACTTGTTTTACATGCCTAAATAAAAAGGTGTTCGTTTCAAATATAGAGCCTTTCAATATATTTTTCAAATCTTCAAAAGTGCCTGACTTTTGTTATTAAAATGCTGCACCAAATTAACTGATAGTGGAGCACTGCTCCTATGACTTGCAATGATTTAGTGCATGTGACCACAAAACAAGGGGAAAATTCCTTACATCCTGATAGGCACCATGATCTCTTTGGGAATTAAAAATCTTAGGGCTTGCATGATTGCAGCATGATTACTGGATAGACAGAGATTTATTTTCTGATAATTACATAACAAGACATTATTTGGAGGAAGCTAGCATTGCAGCCAAATAAATACCCTTGCTCCGGCTGCCTGGAAAACTGTGGTAGGAACAGTTTTTGAAACACATACAACAAACATTGTGGAGAGAAGAACCTTTTTAACCTTCACTTTTGGTAGGGAGGAGGAATTGTAAATGCAGGACAACAAGCTACATTGGATGAGAATTCTCCCAACCAACTTAGCCCCTCGTGTTAACTATACCCATTTTAGGTTTCCATTAGAATCAGTGGAGGATGAGAGAGATCTCCAGAAGGTGAGCTGTATTGTGGCTCTTTGAATTGTCAGCTGCTCGAGTTCTCTCTCCATCGACTGCAAAGGGCATTTAGGGGTCCCACAACTCATGGCTAGCTGACTGTATTTAAATGGGATGAAGCTGGGTCATCCACTACACATCATAAATGTAGGACATATTACAGAGCTACGTAACAAATGGAGTTCTTGGTCTCATCTAGGAAAATCCAAGTTAAACTTCTCTAAGTTTACATCAAGCCAAAGTCCACTGCTAGGAGTGGAGGAGAAAGAGGAAAGAGAATGCATCCTGGGTGAAGAAACAAAACATTTTCTCAGATGCTTACTCAATATTGTTGTGCTTCAGGCTCAGGATGTTGCTTCATTGTCAAATGGCTGATCTTTCCTTGTCATGCTTTCCTATTGTTCTCCATTCCTTAAATAATCCTGGCTTTCAGCTGCATTTTTAATCCATTTAATTCATTTTCAAAGCCCCTAAAAAACAGAGATTAGTTTAGCAGATCAGGATTGAATTAGAAAAAAGATTGCATAATGGGCCTAGTTAAATTACACAGTTGCTACTTGCCTTTGCATAGTAATAAAGATGCAGTTAATAGCTTCCACTTTATTTAGCTGCTAAATTCTGTTTTGTTTCAGAAATCAGCTCCACTGTAATAACTACATTGTTCTTTGCTCATTAATCTCTATTATTTGCTCTTCTTTGAATTGTTGTGAAGTTTCAGTACAGGGGCAGGCCTCTGGCAGAGAGATGAACGTGATGATCTATTAGATCTTTTAGCCTCTATGATTTAGACAAAGTAGTACTATTATAGTAGTTTACAGACTTTAGTGCCTCATCTTAGGGCTTCACTGTTCACTCCATGATATCACAGCAGTTCTAAGGCAGAACTCCATTGCTGCAATTTGTTCTATACAAAGGGTACAAGAACAGCATAATGCTAATTATTATACAGTCAGTGTAATACCACTACATCCAGACCACTATACTTGCAGTCAAATCAGAAAATAAGTAGGGGATTACAAGTAATAACTGAAGTTATTTTTTTTTAATTGCATTCATACCATATATGACTTTATGACACTATATACTGCAGACTGTTGCCACAAACTTACTCCTTGAACTGAGTCTTGTACTATTACAAGCTCTGGCAGTAGGAGATATGTAAGTAGTTCTAGACATACTATAGTATTCTTCTGAAAAAGAGCAGTCCAGTGCAAGAATTACACTAATACAGCTGGAAATGTTGAAGCAGATTATTCTATCATCTTAATATTTATGTAGGTATTCTGTGAACAAAGCACCTCTTTTTTTTCTCTTCATGTATTTATAAAAAATGTATTGCAGTTAATATCTCATTAAATATGAAGGGAAAATCTCCCAGGGAATTCCTTTTGCTCTGACCTCATAATCAATAAATTCCTGTGGAGCAAATGCTTTATTCAAATTTCATCAGTTAGGTTCCCTGAAATCCACAGTTCTCTATCACCTTTTCTACTTAGTGTACTTGCTACATCTGATGTTCAGTGGTCATAACTATGATCTCTCTCACTGTGTCTCTTTAATTTGCCTTTTCCTGTGATGGAGCAGCTCTTGACATTACCTGTTTTTCATTTAAGATGTTCTATGTTCTATGGTGTATTTGCTGTGTTTGTTCTCCAGTCTTTAGGGTGGCAAAGAACAGAAAAAGAAAAGCAGCCTGAAGTGACTGAAACATAGGAAACATAGCAGAAGAATGTTATTAATTACTCCTGTATTTGTTACTCTCAATGAAATTGCTTACAGCATTTCTGCACTTTTCAAAACATATGAATTAGGGTAGGTGACTGACTTATCTCTGGGACCTGCTGCAGTCCTGGTAGCTCTCAGACCACCTGGGATAGACAATGGTGTCCCACTGAGGTAGTAAAGTACCTCCTTGTCCAGGGAATTTGGTCTCTGGCTAGCAGAAGACCAAAAATCTGACAATTTAATGCCCAAAGCTGTGATCTGCTCTTCAGAGTAGCAGCCACTGGGTACTGTCAAGCGAAGCTCACTCAGACCAGTTACCTCATTCTTTGTGTGTTTATTTGAATTTGCAAGGTGTTTCCTGGAAAAAAAAGCTTTTATGAGGGGTCTGTATATGTTCAGAGTCTTTGCAGGGACCCTTTGATAAAGTCATACTTTTTGTCTCTGAACTCTCAGGAGAGTACACCCAGCCATTTGAATATTTGTGAGTGAACTCTAACTGCACAAATATGAGTTCCAGTTTAATTAAGGATTTAGTGGCGCTCATATGAACAATATTTGCATGTTGTCCCATCTTCAGTCACGGCTCTGCCTGTATCATGGGTTCAGAATAGCACTTCAGACTTCAGACTGGCATAACAAATATTCCAGTCACTGAACAGGGTTGTCACTGTGGGTAGTTTACTTGGTTTCCTCAGCATTTAAAAACGGTACTTGTCACCTATTCCCCACAAGTCTTTTCACTACCCTGCCAACTTCTTGAAGAGAAAAATAACTTCGTATTGGTTTGAGGTGTTTCAAAAGTTATGTGAGGAGAAATGTCACTGGGTTTTTTTGTAGGAATATTAGCTAAGCTATGCACTTCACTTCTAAATAGACTACAATTCAGGAAGCATTTATGTAGTCTCTCTACAGCAGGAATGTTCAGAAATATTCACATTTGAAAATGCTGTTGCACCAGTACATCTCAATAGCTGTATGTGTTTGAAGAGCTTAATCTTTGGCAAAGTCCAGAAAGCTGTTGCCGTGCTTGGAGAAGAATCTATTTTAGCATCTGAAAAAGGATATATCTTGCTACCTTAGTTTTCCAAAGTCCTTCTACAATGAACAGTGTTCAGGTGAGAAATCCTTCCAGTGAAGATGCCTGTAGAGATGTCTGTCTCTGATGATTATAGAATAAGCACCTTTAATCTAAGCATCTTCCAGTAGGTGTTTAAGACTTAGGAAGTTAGGTGAGATGAATCCTTTTGCTTACATTTACATATCAAGCTTCTGCAACGTGGATTTCCAGAACTTGACCTTTCAAGCTTAACCTGATATCTGAGCCAGTGGCTGAGGCAAGACTCCCTGGCATTTCCCACTGTGCTGGCTGGGTGTGAGAAGGCTTAAGGAGTCATATCCAAAACAAGAACATCTACTTACCATGCTGTGCTCATGTGGACATCAATGCTGCAAATCAGCATTATGCAAACAAACTCAAAAGAATCACTTGGGCTACTAATTCTTAGGCCTTTGACTTTCCACCTATTGAAAGCTGTTCTTTGTCAGTTAAAAATACAAGTGTCATTTTACCTTCTCTCCAATGGGAGGTCCACAGGTGACTGTAGTCATCACAGTGAATGCTAGGCTGCTGAAAGGGGAGTCGGGATTCACGTAAGAAGTTCCATGGTTCCGCATCAGATCAATACCTTCACTACAGAAACGCAGAATTTTGTGCACAGTCAGCTCTCAGGTTAACTTAGCCTGGATTTGATATGTCAGAGCTGGAAAATTCTGTTCAGCAGAAACACAGATATTGCAAAACATCTACGAACCAAGGAATGAACTGGATTCTGTTGTGAAAAACCTGGTACACAGGTTTCTGTAGAACACAGGAGCAGTGATGGAAAAAGCATAGCTGAGTGTTTCTGAGTTGTACAAAACGTAGTCCTGTGCCAAAAGGAGTGCTGTTAATGGTACATGAAAATGGATTGATCTACAGTCCCAATAATGCTCTACAAATAAATGGAAAGTTTGTGCATGAGGAGAATTTTGGAAGTCATATGGACATAAGAATTACCATTTTTTTATCAGACCAAAATCCTGCCTTTGTGAGCATCGTGTCTTTGGCACTTCCTATTCTCTTTCTTTGTTAGCCTACCTACATCTCAGTTATGCCCAGAATTCCCAGTAAAATCAAGATTCTACTACCTAAGCATATGGTCAAAGTCATTCTATGCCCCAAAGAATTTACAGTCTGAAACTGGGAGAACTTCCAAATGCTTGGAGCTTACCCTATTGGCATAAAATGATCTATCTTTCACTCTGGCAAAATATCCTAAGCATCTACTTAAAAGGTGCTGAGTGACCTCATTTAAACCAATCCTTAGGATTAGGCACACTGTTTGTTTAAACTTTTTTGAGATCCTGAGATATAAGAAGCTTTGGAAGTGCAAAGATTTTTTAACTGGCTTAATATATTTTTGTGTTTATTTGTAGATGTAGAACTTACGCAGTATAAAATTTGACAGCTAAGACTAGTCATGAAATGTCTCCAGGAAAATAAAAACCTGTTAACAATTTGCTGACATTCATGAAAACCCCTAAATGCTTCCAAATCTGCTTCCAGGTATTCATATGCAAGAATCTGAGATCTTTTGCATTGCAAATATTAGCAAATGCTTTTAAAATCATGCTTGCTTTTCACACGTCGTTTATATAAGAGCTTTCTGAGTAGCAGCAAATTGTAGTCCTATTAAATTTCAGTTCACCTTAGCACTGGTACTTGAGTAAAAAATGGTTTTTTGGGTATTTTATAGACAATCCAAGAGTAGATGTCAACATTAAGGATCTGAATATAAGGTTACAAATAAGAAAATATGCTATTAGTAATGAATGGGGAAAATTCTGTCTGTTTTACACATGTGAGCAGTTCAGTCAGTTTACTAAACACTGTATTGGAACAGAGGAGACTATATATGCCTTTTCACCACTTTTTGAATTTTTCTAATTATGTGTGAGGAGCACAGCAAATAGAAAGAAAATAAAAGCACTTTGGAGTCTTGGGTTAATTACCAGCTTTGGATAACATTCTGTTTAAGGCAGTCATTTAATTTTTAAAGAATAATTTTTTTAAAGACAGCAGGTTTTAATTTTGTAATTCTTATACTTCTCTATGGGTTTATTTCTATTGTATTCATCCTAGTTTAAATTTAACCGTCTGGAGTGTAAACGCAAATGGGAAATGGAGAGAAAATTTCACCTTTTTTTGCTTTCTCTTGTGTATACCAAGTTTCTTGAGACTATCAGTGGGTGATGTACAGAAATTTTAATAATTTAGTCTAATTATTCATTAATTCACTGGAGATGATAGTGTTTTTTTATCGTGTACAGTTTTGCTTCTTAATGGTTCTGCTGTCTTTCTCTAAGGAGTGCAGAACTGGGCCAGGGAGGGAAATAAGAACATTTGCAGTTCAGTAATATAAAATGAATTATTCTGGAAGACTGACTGTTACTCCTTATGTCCCCTCGTCACTATCCCTTTCACTTCCTTTTCCTCATCTTCTCCTTCTGTAGTTGAGCTCCCGGTTGTATGGGTTCCTGGGAGGAGGATGAGCAGCCTCGGCATACCCGGTGTACAGCTGAATCTGCACCCAGCTCTTGCATCCTGCTGGTCTCTTTGGGGACAGAGGAGGTAGCAATCACAGGCATTGGAACCAAAATGTGCTGCTGCAAATTCCTCCTGATGTGTTTTTGTTCATGCTTCCTAAAAAGTTTTACCACAGCTTGAAGCAGCCTGGGCATTTAAAGTTTAGCTTTACTCCTCTGACCCTGGCCCATTTGCTCTGCCTTTGTTTTGGGAATTTCCAGGAGGAATGTGGTGGTAGGATGTGTATGCATGTTACCTCAGGCCCAAAATCAAGGTGGTTGTCTGCTTTAATTTATGCCTCTTCTAAAGCTGAACCTGCTGCAGTTTTGTGTCATCAGTGGCCTCATTTTGATCTGCTCTAAGCCCAAATTATTGGAGCAATGCACTTGTGCCAAATAACTCCCCCAAATGTGCTGGGAAGAGCAAGGTAATAGAATGAAAAGCACCTCTGCAACTGCCTTGCAGAACTTCTTTTCCCTGCCCCCATCATTTCTATAAACAACTTCTGATGAGGAAAGTGGGAATTTGGTGTGGAGAGTGGGAAGAAGACATCAGCTTGGAGAAGCGAGGGAAACTGGGAAGGGCAGGAGCTTGGGAGTGGGGTTTGCAAACCGGAGCCTTGGGGAAAGTAGCTCTGTCTGGAAAAATAGAGTACAGAGCTGACAGTGACTGCAGATGTGTTGTCACTGCCAACAGCCTTAGTGGCCCAGGCTGTCTTGACAAAAGCTGAATGCATGCAGTTGCCTAAGGAACAATGTTAAATCAATCTTATAATTTTCCCTGTTTGTACGAGATATTTTGTTTATTCTCTGTTATTTCACCTCAGAGGGTCTTTTCCAAAAGGGCTTGAAGGACACCTTAATTAGCAGCAGCAGTAATGGCTGGCAGGGAAGTAGCAGCATGTGTCCCCTTTCCTGCCCTGCCTTTTATTTGGTCAAGGAAGTCACTTGCACTTTCTTTCATCATTCCTCCTCCTCCTCCTCCTCTCTCCCTCCTCCGTGTCCTGACTCCCTGCCCGGATTCAAGAGCTTGAAGGTCTGCTGGTGGTAGCCGTGGTGGCTGCAGGGAGGAGGGAAGGGGGGAAAAAGCGGAGGGAGTAAAATAAGTGTCAAGGAATTCATTGTCTGTTCTCCACCTGTTGTTATTCTGGTCCCAATCAACCTGCTAGCCAGGCTGGAGCCAGTGGCCATCTGGAAACACTGCTCTGTTTATAAACTTGGCATGAAGCAGCACTCCCGGGCCCTGACCTCCCACACAAATCTGGAAACAATTAGAGCAAGATGATAGGCAGGCAGGCAGGGAGAGGAGGGGAGGGAAAGAGCGCGTGAGAGAGGAGGCTGCAGAGAAGGGGAAAAACAGACAGAAGGAAGGGGAGCGTGGAGAAGGTGGCAAATGTTTCTGAGATGCAAATATTTATGCCCACCTTAAATGACCGCTAGCTCATTAATTATTGCCCTTGCCAAAACAGCTTTTTTTCTGGGAAGGCTAAGGCGTGCCTCTTTACCTCCCCCAGCGACACAGGTTTTCCAAATTATATTGTGTGTTTTACACTGCTAAAAGTTTGCCTTTATGACTCTTAGGAAATTGAGATGAGTCTGTTAGGTCCACACCCTCAGATCCATACGTGTTCTGTACTTGGTGGTATTGAAAACTGGAGTCCAAATATTGCAGCTCCTACCCAATTTTGTTAGCAGTAGTGTCTTTCTCTGCTACTCACACACCCCAGCACGCCTCTCTCCAGAAAGGATGGCTGCCAGTCTCCTGCTCTCTGGAGTGTGGGAGTCATTTGGGCTCAATTCTCTCAAGCCTTCCCTCGCCCCACCCTACCCACCCACTCCTATTGCAACTCATCATTGTCTTTACTGGGAAGGCTGTGCTTTTCCTGGTCAAACCAGACCTTCAGTCACTGGGTTACTCCCTAGCTCCGTTCTGGATTTTGGACCCTTTCCCAGCCCTGCTCTTGCCGTGCAGGTAGACAGCCTGCCCGTCCGCAACCTGTTCCAGTGGAGTCTTGAGGAGATCAAGGAAGAGCCACAAAACAAACCCATGCATTTCACTTTCTGCACACATGGTGTGGGCAATCCTGTTCATGCTGTCAGTGGTTTTAATGTAGCTAATACAGATGCCAGTGTGTTAATTCACTCCTCATAATATGTCCTTTCAGTGTAACAGCTGCAAGAGCGAGTCCTGCCTGGTCGAGACAAACCTGACATTCATTCCTGCTGGCCTGTCTAAGGGAGGATCCCTTTTGGCTCACCTGGCACATCTGCTACTTCCACATCCCAAGAAGGCAAGCATTGTGTTTCAGGTGCAATAAAACATGGATCCTTCCCGGTGTGAGGAACTGCTAGTGGTGACATTGGTTTTCTCTGAGTGCATCCCAACAGATCTGTGGACTGGACCGGGTGTGGCCCTGGCAGCCATGGCCAGAGCTGCTGCTGGGTCAGCAGGACCTGAGCCAGTGTGGCTGACCATGCAGTATAACCCACATCTTTCCATTTCCATGATTTTCTTCATGCACCGGCCTCATTGTGCCTTGCTCATGAGGTGCAGTAAAGGTTTATCTGCCCTGCAATTCATAAAAAACACATAAAAAACCTACAGCTCAAGATGCCCAGGATAATTTTTTCCATGATGCAGCCTTCAACAGGCTCGCCCCTGGTGCATCCCCTCAGGGCAGCCTTTGGCCCTTTGGTCTCACCAGAGCCAGTGGCTTGCCTCAGCTATTTTGTACTGGCCACAATACAAGCATGGCCCAAGTAAGACCAAGACAACTGATAATGCCTTAATGCTTGTAATACCAGCAGGACAGAAATGATAAGCTGCAAGGTGAGGGTTGTTTGGATTTCACAGCTCCTCAGGAGTGGTATGTTACGCAGTGGTGGTTGTGGTTTGATGGGGGAACCGTTCTGAGTGCTACGGGAAGCACATAGGGTCCACTCTGCTTGTGTCATGCTGTATAACAGCTTCTCATTATCTAACACTGATTTTCCCTCAAATGGTGAGCTGCCACATTTCAATACATGCATAGTATCTGTGGTCTAATTCTGTGGGGTGCTGGAAGTTTGAACAGTGCTTAAAAAGACTTTTCCTGTCCAAGGGAGCTCAGTGGTTCAGACTCGTTTTTCTGAATGAAATGTTGCTATCATAATTAGCGCTAATTGGCAGCTTTGTTTGCAGCCTCATCAGAGTCAGTGATTAGCTAAACAGAATGAGGAGGCTGTAAGTGTGTGTCTATCCTACAGATAAATAAAAGACCTCAAGGTCAATTCCTGCTAAAGCAGCACTTTTCAGAGCACTGTGTTCATGTACTGCCTCCTTCCCTTACCAGAAATTCATGTTTCACAACCACTGGTTACTTTTCTCAGATTGCAGTAAGCATCAAGTTATTACGTTAATGTCTGGTGTGGCTATTCCTATGCTGACCCACTCAGGAATGCATTTGGTTTTGACATGGCCTTGGAAACTTAAAGGAGTACGAAATGCACAACATGTAGGTATGTAAAAATAAATACAGGGAACCCACCAGACATGAATAGCAAGGAGGCAAGAAGCAATTCAGTCATAGGACTAAGAAACAAATGGTTTCTTTATGTGGCTCTGGCTGTTCGGTAGCTGTACTTCAGAGCAATGTAATGGGTTTTAATGTTCATAAAAATGTTCAATCTGGTAAACCAATTTTTAGACCCTTACACAGTCTTGTTGAAATTGGATTCATTTGAACTGTAGTATAAAATATTATGTTTACTTAACCCTTGTAAACTGATCTCCTTTGTCTTCATGAACTTGCTGGGCAGTTAAGGATCTAGCATTCCTTCGACAGTTAATAAAATTTTGCATTTTTCTCTCTATTCATATACTTAATTACAGTCAGACCTGGTTAATCAACGTCAAACCTTTTCATTCTTCTAGATAGCATTTGATTGAAAAATACATATGAAGGTCATGCACTGAGACTTTGTATAGTACTTAGGTTCCAAAACTCTGCTTAGATTTTTCTTGTGTGCAGCCCTGCAGATAGTGCCATGTGGATCAGCTGAGGTCTGATTGTACCTAGGATGCAACCTTTAAATCACATCAGAGGATTTGCTCTTTATAAAAGGTGATAATCCATTTCTGTCCTCATTTTTGAATCAAGATCCACTGATGTGAATGGCAGTTCAACATTCAAAGATGCTCGTCTTCCCCTCTATCCAATCCCTGAATTTTCATCTGTCTTGCACCAAGGCCCCCGGAGACATTTCATACAGACATTTCTATGTTACTTGCAAGTGGGCAAGAATAAACTGCATTCCATATGGCCATTAGGTAACCCTTTTGCTACATGTATATTGCATTTCCCAAGGCACTCAGGATTTAGAAAAATCCTTGAATGGTATAGTTGATGTTGATCAAAGAGTCCGTGATTCAAGAATTTATGAAGAAGGATTTTGAGGTTTTCAGTCTGAAATTTTGCAGGGAATACAGTGGCTGGAATAGTGTTTAAAAATCCTAAGGTTTTTACTGGAGTCAGTTGGTAGGTAGGAGAGAAATCCCTTTACAGCCTTAAAAGACGATATAATCCGGTGTGCACTTTTGTTAATTTAACAGTGAATGCCTGGCACTTGGTTTGCTATGCATGGATTGTTGAGCTCCTGGGGACCATTTCACCCCACTCTCAGTGTGGAATATTAAACAGCGTACAAGATTAGAATTTTAGCTAAAAATGAATAGTGAAAGGACATAATGTTGCAACTTTGGCTTTCACCTCAGAACTGATTAATGACCACAGAAGATAAATGTAGAAGGTCAAACCTATCAATTTTAAAACACAGAGCAATTACAGAGCTGTCATTTCTTAAGTTCAAGCTTCCTGCTGCTATAAGTCCTGCTTGCAGTGGCTTATGCTGAATGGTCAGTAAGGCTTATGAAGGGACTTTGCATAAGGCTGAATTTTATCAGGGTGACTTTTCAGCTGTGAATCAGATACACCTTTGTGTGTAAGCTGAATATTCTGATACTACTAGGATAGATGTGAATCTGTGCAGAATTTTAGCAAAGCACCTACCAAAATGAGGCAAGAAAATACAAGATCCTTTTGTGTGTATGCCCTTACATTTGTAATTTATGGAAGATAGCTTCATCTCTGAGGAACCATCTGTATTTCATTGGGGTGCTGTTTTCTACCCAGTTTTATGACACGACTGATTGAAGCACTGGGAGATCAAGTGCCTCACTCAAGGTCACAGACCGCTTTGGTAGCTCTGTCTCAAGCCTAAATTTCAGCATGACTCTGCGTTTGTGATAACACAACCCCTGCGAACTCCAAAACTAGAGGCAATATAAATAACTGTGTATGGTGTAACCATAGGGCTTTGTTGTTGTTGTCATTGTTGTTTGACATTCTCTTCTAAAACACTCTGTGGAGAAAGAGTACGTGAAGAGTGCCCAGGAAGGGAGTAAGTGAAAGAAAACACTGTGTTCTGTGTTCACAAAGCAGTAAAAAGGACTTGTACAAACTATATTCATGTCCAGAGCTTGAATGTTTCAAAGTCTTTTCCACAGAGTGCCTTGTAATCATTATCCTCAGCATCCTGTTTAAGAGAAGCTGTTAACTACTTGCAGTACTTTCCTTCTATTTTTCAGTAAGATAATATGAGGCAAAGGCCAAGAGCTAACGTCAGGTTGTGTCCAGAGCACTTTTTTTTTTAGAAGAGGTCTGTTAGTCGATATTTTTGAAGTGGCAGAAAGGAAGCACCGGGGCAGTGTCCTTCCTGGCTCTGCACGGCTTCCTGCGTGCTTCCCTGCCGAAGCGTTAGTCAGAGCCCTGCAACAATTCATGCTCAGCCTCCCACGCCATCGTCTGCCTGGCTTTGATTTTCTGAACTTGTACAATCGACTGGCGGGTCTGGTCTCTGACTTAACGATGAGTGTACAGGTGGCAGAGCAAAGAGCCAGCAGAAATATCTTTGTGATTCAGAGATTGTGAATGATCTCTGTGTGTGTCTCTGAATACACCTGCCTTTTAATGCTGTAGTAGACAGGATTGCATAATGTACCCAGATTAAAGTCTGCAGGGCTCTTGGATAAACCCATTGTGGTAAAAAAAAATTTAAAAAAAATTAGAGCCAACTGCTGACTAAACTCTTTTCACGCGCACTTTTCTCATATCCCTGGTGATGAACTCTCTCCAAACTTCTTCCCACCTGTTTATGGCTTGGCTCTTTGGGCCAGGTACTGTTCCCATTGGCACAAGTGCAAATCCAGTTACCTGATGTAAATTAAAACCTGTTGGGCCGCTCAGGCTTCACATCGTTGTAGTCATTGTGGAGCCACAATTTGTGAATGGAGTGATGTCTAGCACTGTAATTTCCTGCAAATGGTGAAGAAGATGCTGATTTCGCCTGTGGCAACAGCTGCTGAGAAAAGGAAGAGAAAAACCTCTGCAAGAGCAGGAGGAGATAACAAAGGCAATGTGCTATGAAGAGTCAGTCAAAGAACCATGGTTATCTTTTGACTGTATGTTCACTGAAAGAAACAAGGATTTGCAGGCTTTTGCTTTTCTGCCTCCTGTGAGTGTGCTTTTTATCACATATCCTTTCTTAAAAATATAATCAGCCTTTTTCTTCTCCCCTTTCTCTTCTAATAGTGCCACTATTAGTAGCTTCATCTTGAGAAAGTGTAGTAATGCAGTTCAATATTTGTTCTCTCTTGTAGCCTTTTTAAAGTCCTTGAGCTAATTTTGTGTTAAAAACAAGCTGTTTCCTCAAAGAGAGCCCCACTGTTCTGATTCCTGTTGGCATTGCAGTGAGAAACGTGTTTTTATCTCCCCATGGCTGAATGTATCAAGGAAGGCTAATGCAGAGCCTCTCAAGAAGCCATCAGTCTTTGACTTTTCTTTAAGAGGATGGAGGGCAGCAGAGTTTAGGGAAGTTGTACCCAGGGGTAACAGCGCTAACTCTCTGCACGTTTACAGCTGCTGTCATGAGGGATCACACTGCTCTGCACCCTTGGGATAGATTGCAAGGCAAATGTGTAGTGAGAAACCAGATAGCAAGAGTTATGAAATGCTATGAGGACAAAAGGATTCTGCTGTTATCAGAAACACCTGGGTCCTCAGATCAGCCAGGGTCAACAAAGCCACCTACCTTCTTCCTGCCACATATATGAAATATAATTTGAATAAAAAGACACAGCAGCTCATAAGAGATGAGAACTTTTTCACCTTCTCTATTACCCTGTTAATAGCTTGCCTTGCTGTCTGCAACTTAGGCTGTATTTGTGCACTTCATTGGGAATGGCTTTGTAACCGTGTTCTGTAGGTGACTCTTGTGATGACGAGTTTTATGAGAATTCACCATTGTGTAACAGAAACATTAAGAGAGGAGTGGTATGGGTTAATCTACTCAATGATTTTAGATTATTAACATATTTTCTGTGCAGTTGTTAAAACAGATTTGTTGCTGCTTTTTTGTTGTAGTTGTTGTTGTTGTTGTTCAATTCCATATTTTCATGTCAGTTTTGATAAAGCCAGAAAACTGCCCACATTGTTTTTGTGTTCGGAATGGTTTATTGTGTGCTTAGTGTATTCCCAATGCGGCCTAAATGTTTGTATTATTATAGTAGCTCTGACATGTTCCCAAATAATATTATCTGGGAGCTGATGAGTGACTACTGTTGATGTAATGCAAATGTGACCCATATTAAAAAAAAGTTTCTTCCATTTCTCTTGGACACTAAAGTTTGTCTGGTACATCCGCTTACTTTTGTACTCAGCAGCTGCTTTAATAGCATTTAACACTAAGTCATGAAATGGGGTAGAACTCAATGAAGTGAAGTGAATGTCCATTCTGGGCCTGAAGTTTTACATTGTGTCCCCCAAATTTTTGGCAGGACACTCTATTTCTATTTTGTCTACAAAAATGCTTTGCTTTTTGCAAGTATTGGAGACATATGACTGTCAAGTTACATTTGCTGTTATTTTAGAAGAAATCTGTGCATGTTGTGAATGAAAACTTGTGGTGCATGGTATCTGTTTTACTGCTTTGTTCATGGTTGTGTTATGTACCTTTACAGAGTGAATAGGCAAGAAATAAATTTTTTTTCGTTGTCATTTATATTAGTTTTTCATTATTTCAAGATAAATTTCTTCAGTACCCCAAGGTATTGATGGCATATATAACATTTAAAATATATATTTGTCTTTAATATTACGATTTCATAACCCTAAAGATGTTAACACAAAAAAATAAGCCTCTCTGCAGTATATATATGAAATGTGTACATATATGAATGTGTTTAGTGGTGGTAAAGAATTTCTGTGTATCCTATTGAAGAAAAACAATAGAAAATAGAACTAGGAGGGAATGCACCTGCTTCAGCCCTCTGACTCAAGGCTTTTCATGTTGAGTATTCCTGACAGCTGCCTGCGGAAGTCCTTGAGCTGTTTGGTGCTGTACTGTAGGACTCCCTGGTATTTTGCAGTTTGCATTGGTTCAGAGACATCCCTGCTACCTCTTAGGTTAAGTTGTGCTCTGCTTGTGAAGGCCCTGGCGCAAGGAAGAGTTGTCACTGTTGTGAGCGCTGTGCTGTGGCTGCTGCCATCTGCCATTGCTGCTTTAAGCTCTGCACTGGTTAAAACTTCTTCTGTGGTCTAGTGGCAGGACCTGATAGTTTGTGTCACGACACATAACAGTGTCACTTCAAGAGGAGCTGTGCTGAGGTTGGCCATGGTAAGAAGGTCACTCAGATGTGATGTGAGCACAGCACCTACCTACAGATTTTGAGAAACAAAAAGGGCTATATGGGGCTTTTTATTTCAATTGACTCTTTAATTTACTTTGCTGTTGTGAGATAGGAAAACCTTGCTTTTTGTTCTTTGGTGTTTATGGGTTTCTGCAATGATGTAATGATGGTATTTTTTACTAAAGGTAACAGTTGTCATGCTTGTAAACCAGAATAATAAATCATGAAGTTTCTTTTCTCTTTTTGGTGGGCTATTTCTGCCTGAGAGTTGCATTCCCTGTGCACTAAAAAGGACATGTTTCCTGACCACTAAACACCTTTTCCGCTTCATGTAAGTTGACACTTGTGTTTGCAGCACCAGAAAAAGTGAAATCAACCAAAAGAAGTCAAGTTTTGTTTTTTAAATGGTCTGTGGGGCACAGATAATTTATACATCATCATCATCAGGTTACATAGGAGTTATGTTTCCTTTAGTGAAAACCAATTTATTGAATGCTGAAATAAAATCCCTATTTCCAGCAATACTCAAGACTTTCAATTTTGCTTCTGCTGCCTCAGGAGATCCTCCTTCTAGGAAAACTGATTGCAGGAGACACACATTTTCCATAAGTTTTCTGCTGCCTTGTACTGTTTTCATCCATGCTCCTTAAACATAATTTATGGAACGTTTGCTATTTATTTCTCAGGGGTAAAAGACTTCACCATAGGTGAGATTCTGCAGCAGGAATCTTGGATATATAGAGGGTTGGATTTTATTACATTATTTCACTCATTAAAATGCAAAGATTACAGTACAGTTGTCTGAAGACTGAGAGTAAAACTTAATCCCTGTCTGCTACCTGTTCTGTTGTCCCCAGAGCAACTCATCCTCAGCCCCCTCTTCCAAGACAAAGCACAAAAGAGGTGGCCTTGGGATGTGATACTAGAAGTGGACTGGAAGTGGGGAGAAGGAGCATTTCAGGAAAAAAGGAATTTCTTCACCAAAACTGTATTTGTGGGTTCTTAAACTATTCGAGTTCCCATCAGAGCTTGTTCCTTCATGATTCAGATTCTCCCCTGGCTTAGTGCTGCAGTGAAATCATACTTCTGTGCTTCTGACATTGCAAGGCTGTTGCCAGCATAGAAATGATTGTGATAACACGAATCCACCAGGGATGGGCAAGCTACTTCAATAAAAATAGCAACTGCAATCAATCTCAGCCCAAATTTTGAACTCCCCTCTTGCCTTTTTTTTTTTTTTTTATTTTAAGCTAACATGATTTCAATAAGTACCTCCCTGAAATTAATCATGTGGACTCCACAGTCTTGGCTGTCTTCACTGATCCAGCTGCTGTCCTCAAATCTGACAATTTCCATTGCTTCCCTTGGGTTAGAGGGAGTGAGTACATTTTGGGGTATACCTTTGACCTGAGGAATGCATGGGATGGGAAGACATCAGCCAGCTGAGCACAAAAGAAAATGTGCCAAAACTGAGACTGCCCTAATAAAATATAGCTTGGAAAGGGAGCTCTTGGAAGCCAGAGGGAAGGAGCCACTTTAGGTGCAGGGGGAGGGAGAATGAGGACGAGGATGAAAAAGTCTGATTATGTTGGGGAGAATAAATTCAGAATAGTAGAAAGCTGTATCAGAAGATTTCCATAAGCCCTGGAGCATCCAGATCACACTGCCAGATTGTCTCAGCCTGAAGTGTGAGTCCTTGGGGTGAGGATGAACAGAACCTTGCACACTTTATGCAAAAGTGAAATTAAACAGCATTGCGAGGTGCAGGGGTAATATAACTTCTGTCTGCCCCTGTGGTGGGAAGTTGTCCCAGGCTGTATAGGGGTGGGTGAAAGAATATGGCACAACTGATCCCTCCTGAACCTCAATGCAGGGGATGGGCTGCGCACTCCCAGGGGAATGTACTCCAACAGGTCAACAGATCATGCAGCTCCAGTGCCCCTTGTAGGTCAGGACCCTGAGAAATCCCTCCTACTTATGCTTAGGCCATGTTAGGCATGAAAGATGTGAACTTGCTTTGCTGTACTCCAGGCATAGCTGTGGAGGTACCTGCTGGTCAAGTCACAGCAGTGGCCACATGGCAGACTTGTCCTGGCTCAGTCCTGGGCTTACAGAGCCATATGATTTTGGGATGCAGCTGGTTCATGCCCTAGCTTGCTGGAATAAGAGCAGAGAAGCAAAGATCTGTCTCACTATGTCAATGCATCCCTGTGGGTGAAATGCAGCCCCTGTTCCTGTGGCCCTCTGTGAAAGTTCAGCTATAGAGAGAAAACCGGCTTGCAAGAGAAGGCTTCTTGCTTTTGGACACAACTAGTGCAGTTAATTAGCACCTCTGAGGAGACAGACAAAAAGAGGCAGGAAGAAGGTGAAGGAAATTTGCAGTTAATGCTTGTGTGCTGGTGAGCTTTCCAGAGTGTGGAAGTTTCTCTTTAAGCCACGTACATGCTGCAGAGCAGGCGTGTGGGAAAGGTTACAGTGAATTTGCCCTCACATAAGAATCACTTTAGAGCAAATAACAGTCCCAACATGAGAAAATTATTTCAAGCCATGAGAAGCTGAAACATTGTTCAAGGACTTGTCAGATCTGTTTTCTGCATATCTTGTTTTTTTTCCATGTGCTCAGCTTAGGTAGTATTTACAGTTTTAGGCATATTGTTTATTGGCTACGGTGTTCACTTTAATCAAACTATCACATGCCTTGCTGTGGTCTATACTGCATCTTATTAGGGGGTAGCTGTGCAGTGCTCTCCCAGCATGAAATGTGCTGGCCTTTAGAAGCTGTGCTTCTTCATGACTCTGGTGTTTAATTGCATGGCAAGTGTGAAAATGAATTTGTTCCGTATAAAAAATAATGGTATATATACAGTGCCATTGATCTCGCATTTCAAAATATGGTTAAAGCTATACTGAATAAATCCATAGCAAGTACTTCTGGATGTTTCTCCACTGACTAATGGAAAGTTTGCTTGTGCCTGACAGCACAGAGGGGGCTGCCAAGATGGTGGTGGGGGAGGAAGGAGGCAGGAGCCCAAGGCAATTCCCATGGGTCTGGCAATAAAAGGAGTCAAACCTACTTCTTTCTGCCCTGGCAGCCTCCTGCTCAGTGCCATCATACTCTGTGCTGCCCAGGGAAACTTTGCCATGGTGCCACCATACCACAGGGACTTTCTGGGCTGCCTGAAACTGGTGCATCTGCTGGGCTTGCCTAGCTGGTGCCAGGCACATCTCCAGGGGTGCCTTTTCCCTCTTGTGACTCTGCAGCTGCAGTGTGCTGGAACTGTGGCTGTAATGGGGAGTTAGAAAAAAGAACCACCCAAAATCCCCCAAAACTGGGCGTAATGGCTCTTCCAGGCTCTTCCCTTCTTACTGACCACTGCAAGGATTAACCATGAGAAGATGGTCACTGGACACAGGCAATTATCACAGAGCCTGGGTGGGTCTCAAAGGTAGATGTGATGAGGACTTGTTAACGGATCATTTTTTTCCATTCTGAAGGTTGTTTTACTCTTAAATAGGTGTGTACTCACAGGGTACTGTCAAGACTCCCTGAACACTGAAAAAGAGAATTAATTTCTGACTGCAAAACTAAAACTTCACCTAGTTTTGTCCACATTTCTCTTACTTCCTTTATGCCTTAAAACTCAAAATAAGGTTCAGGTGCTCAGTAACCATTTTTCAAGTGGTGGAGAGAGGCCAGCACGTTTCAGTGCTCTTAACTGTGTGTGTGAAGCCAGTAATTTGTACCTGCAGAGGAGGAGTTTGGTGTTTTAACCGTAATTCAGCCATTACATTTGGACTTTGGAAGTTAGACTTTTGTTCTGCTTGGGGTAATTTCAGAACTGGGCCACGGCGGGATCAATTCTGGATCATCCTGAAACGGAGCTGCAACATCTGGTGGGAAAAAAGCTACGCTGCAAAGATGCAATGCAGAAACTGCCAGGGAATGGGTTTCCTCCTTGACTTCCGCAGAACTCCTTACACCATTTGGATCAAGGACATTGTGATACACAGAAAGGTGGATAAATTCACTGTTATGGTTTTCCAGACTGGGCTGTGGGATTCTGTGCTGCCCAAATGAGAAGTAGGCAAACTGCATTAGATATAATTTGTGATGGGCAGTTGTCACTGCATAAGTTCCCATGGAAGTTCATTAACATTAACAGTTTCATCAATGGTTTGCAAGGAACCCTATGAATTTCGTGTCAATATAAACTGTGGATGACCAAAAAAAAAAAAAAGATGGTAATGGTGAATTATAAACATAGGTCATATTATTTTATTTCAGCTGTATTTAAGGTCATACATCAAGAAAGATATGTCATTCTTGCAGAAAGGCAGAGGCTCAGTGGTCTCTATATCTTGAGAAGACATAACATTTTAAAAGAAGTTGTTCTTTTAGTGTTCATGAATTCTCATGTTGATGTTTGTCTACAAGAGCTAAAACACAGTACGTGAATGGTGGTGTTACCTCTGTGTGTGGTGGTGGACTTGTGCTGTAGCAATGTTTTGTCCAGTTCTACTATTCTATTGTTTTTGTACCTGCTTTTCTCACAGATGAAGCAGGGATGCAGCAGAGTACCACTATATATTTCCCATTATATATTTCACTATATATTTGAAATCAACTCAAGGGAAAGAGATTTTGACCACTGGAGATTTCAAACAGATCTTGTGAAGTATCTGGTCTGATTTTTGGTAGAATGGACTTCAGAGAAGTTTGGCTAAGACTTTATTTTTTCAAGTGTTTTTTAACAAACCGTGGCTTATGAAACCAACTTTTTCAATGAAATTGCTGACTTGAAATCACAAAATGTATTTAAAAAAAAACCACCCATTTGTTCAGTTGACATTACTATAAGAGGGGGAAACATGCTGTCACTATATATGTTATTAGAAAGTTCAACAGCAATAAATAGCAGAAAATATAGGAACAGTATATTTTTCACATTTTTCAGAAGAGTAGTAGCTGGTGAGAGTCAGAAGATTATCTAATTGACTTTCTAACAATGAGATTTACTCTATATTTACATCTTCTTTTATGGAAAACATTTATTGAGTATTAAATTTCCCCGCATCCTAAAAATAGCCTTTTTGGAGAAGTATAGGAATGTGTCTGTATGATCATGAGGTTCTATTTCATGTTCAGCACACTATGGAATGTCTAAGTTATTGTCTTTCTTATATATTTTCTAATATTCCATGGCAATGATTTTTATACTATGAAACTTAAAATATCCTCGAGCTTCTCTGTGGGTTTTAGCATCCAAAGGCTTGTGCAGTCTTTCAGCATCAGAAGGTGACATGGTTCTGGCAGAGAAGTGTAGTCAGGTTGAGGATGTGACCCACTACATGCATTTACTTTAAATTAAACAAACATTTTCTTCTGCAGACACAGGATATACCAGCATGTGTGTAAAATATTTACACTATCCCAGGCTTCCCACTGACACCAACAGAATTTCTGTGTATGAATGTAGGGGGATCTTATTTTTCAGTCAACCTCCAGACTTGTACATGTAGAAAATTCAGTGTTTGCAGTCAGATTCACAGTGGGTGTGAATCATCATTGAGTTTCTTGGTGTTTGCTGATGTAGAGCAGCAGAAAATTTGGTCTCCCTCTTATTAAGTTCTACTTACTTAGAAAGTGGTGGCAAAGTTCAGCATATGGATCTGACCAAACAAGTGGTTCAATGAACACACAAGAGTCTGCTTTTTTCAGGCATTTGTACCTTGCTGCTGTTGACTTCAACAGAAGTATCCTAAGGGTGAACCATGAATTTCCCCCTTCTTAGAGACCGGAGAAACAAGACAGGAAAGAGACATATGAATTCCCTCAGCATGTGAAAATCTTGACCTAGATTTTATGATGAAAGTCAATTGACCTAGATAGCATGCTTAGCAATTTTTAAAAAGGCCAATAGCTACTTCCTTAATTTATAAATTGAGAGAGATTTTGCTCTTTAAGATAATAAAAGAGAAGGCTTGTCAGCATTGTACCCAAGATAGTTTTGTATCAGCATGGTACCAAAGGTAGTTCTCCCATAGAGAATGGAGGGAGTTGGGGAGAGAGGGACACAGAGGTCCTGCTGGGCAAGGTGAATGTTATTGTCTTGCCCAGGTGAAGCAGAGAGCTCTTAGTTGAGCAGCAGCCCTAATGGAAACTTCTGATTCCAGAATGTCAGGCGAGCCTTTCTTCCTGAGCTTATGCCCACTTGGTGAGATGAGAGCATGCATTCACCATCATTGCAGGCATGAAAATACGGTGTTAGTGTCCAGTGAATTGTGCCTGAGGAATTCTCCGATCCTATTGTGTTAAGGGATCTTCCTTGTCTGTTTCTGAAAAGCAGCAACTTCCTGAATTGCCTCCCACTTGTAACATGCCATTTGAGTGCTCCTACTCTGCCTTAAGGCAAAGTTGAAGAGGAAAGCTTTAATTCCTAGAAATTGCTAGACATGACCATATGATGTGGTCTCTGTCTGGGCTACTGTTGTCTCTTTTCTTGTGCCTGATGTTAGGACCAGGAGGTAAAGGAGCCTTCCCGTGTAGGTTTAATACAGGCTGGTGTATGGGGAGAGCCTTGGCTCCTTTTGAAGGTCTGTGATTAAACATCTTACTTTGTTTTCTAAAATAGGTTGTAAATTTGTACATCATTTTACCATCTCAACACATTCACCAGCTGTTGCTACAGTTTGGAGTCACTGTGCTGGAGACCAGAACTATATCTGGATCCCGGATCTATTGCTTGTCAATGGAGAAAATTAAAGCATATATCAAAGCAAAGCAACATTTCATTTCTAACTATTAGTATTAGTCACCTTGGAGCTTAAACCTGCATACTGTGCTATTACAACTGGAACTCAGTGGAAATGGACCTGGAATCATTTATTTACTAATTAACCGTTGTCATGGAGTATACCTTGCCAACTATACATTGCCACATCACCATTCTTGAAAGTCACACAGCAGGGAGCATGTGAAAGTGCTCTGTATTAAGAAACACAACAACATTATTTCCAAACCTGCTAAACTGGCATTATATTCCCTTCATTATTATATTTGGCTACTGTTTAGGGATGGAAGAATCAGGAACCTATAATTTAAAACCTTGTAGAATACCATGGTATAAAAACTTTTAGCTCGTTTAAAGGTTTTATTCCATTTTGGAAAGTGTTAGACAAAGAGAAAATGTTTTTTTTCCTATGAGAACTATTTTTGGCTAAAATGATATCCAAAGTAAAAAGGTTTAATAGCTTCTGGGAACCCCCAGATTTCTGCTGTCTTCCCTCCTACCTTTATAAAGTCATCTGGTTTCGTACATAACAGCAAATAACCCAGTTGCAAAGGACCCCAAAATGCTACACACACATATGGCTTAGGTGGTGGATACAGTCTTCTGCAGAATCAAGACTTCAATTCATCCTCCAGCTAAAAATTATAGGAGTGCATTCAATGATTAGTAGCATCAGATATAAGAGCTGACATCAGCCTTTGGCCATTCCTTACTCAGGGATATTCATTGCAAATGACAGTTTGATTCTACGTTATGCTGCTCACATGCATTTGAAGGGTCTGCTTTTCAAAAAGTGCTGAATCTTCGACCATTGTTGGAAAATATGGAGTAGAGCTTTTGGAAATGTTACTTTGATTGTGCCTCCTCACTCACCAAGAGCCGCACTTAATTTGAAATGAGTCACATTTGTTTTGGTGGGCCTATTTGAAGTAGTTCTTCCACTCCATCTTTCTTCTCTCAAAGCCTCAGCTGGAGAATTGTGACCATTTTGGGTACTGGATACCAAGAAAGATATAAAAAAGTTGAGAAGGATCCAGACTAGTCTAGGAAGTCTGAGATATGGGAAAGACTGGAAAAACTGAGCTTGTTTATCTGGAAAATGAGACTTGGGAGCACAATGACAGTATTCAAATACATAAAAGGTAGAAAGAAGGGAAAAGGATAAACTGTACATTTAAGTGATTTAAAGTGATTAAGTCACTGATTAAGAGTGATTTAAATAATGCATTCCGTTGTAAAGATAACTGAAGTCTTAAAGATATCGTTGAGGAAGGCTGCAGTATTGCTAAACTGAAGATGTTTAAACATCAGGATTAGCTGAACTGAAATCGATTCTAGCTTGTGTCGAGAAGAGGTTTTTTTGATATTACTTCAAATAGCCTTTTGATATCTCTCCCAGCCTATTTCCTATCATGCTGTCATTTTATTTATTGAAAGAAGAAATCATGGCAGAACATGGTCTTTCATTTCCCAGCACAAATGATTTAAAGGATTAGTGTTTTTGCTGAATGTGTTATTTGGATAAAAGTTTGACCCTATAAAGCCAAAGAATTCAGTATACAGCTTCTAATAGCTCACGGTTGGTCCATAGTTTTGTGGTGTAGTGTTGTGAAGAGCTGGGCTGGGGAGTGACTGAGCTGGATACTCCACTTCAGGCAAGGGGACTGTGGGAGAGGAAGAAAGAAGGGGACAAACAGGAGAAGTGACTTGTCTGTCTCATTCAAATATCAACAATGACGAGAGGGTGAGGGAGTGAAGTCCAGAGAGGCTGAGAGAATGGTACTAAGAGCATGAGATATCAGAGAGTGGAAAAATCCCCAGAGTTCAAAAGAGAGTTGAGAAGAGCCTCCAAGGGGAGAAGTGAAGTTTAAGAAAAGGTAGGTATATATTTTTCTGTGTGTGCAAACCTAATGGGATAGAAATTTGTGTTATATAAGTTTCTCTGGATACCATCCACATCCTTCCTCTCCCAGCAAGACTGCCCTTGCTCTCAAGCCACAAGTAATGCATTGACTTGCTTTTTCTTTCTCACTAATCTGTATGTATTTTGTGTGCTGGACTGTTCAGTGTCCCAGCTTCAAGAGGTGTGAAGAGCATCGTGCTTCAAGTTAGGATGCATCTTAGCACAAAAGAAGAGAGACTGCTGCTTAGGTTCTTGTATATAAAATGGGTTGTGCTGATGTTTCTTCCAGCTGTGATTCAAGAGAAATCATAAGACTGTTGTGTACTGTTGTGGTTTAAACCCAGACAGCAGCTAAGTAACACATAGCCACTTGCTCACTCCCTGCCCCTTCTCTGTGGATGGGGAGGAGAATTGGAAAAAAAAACCAAAACAGTAGGACTCACGTGTTGAGATGAAAAGCAATTGTTCAGCACCTGCTGACTGATGCTCAGCCTGTCCCCAACCACAGATCACCCCCTTGCCCCAGCCAACTCCCCTCACTTTATGCACTGAGCATGGTGCTCTCTGGTATGGAATATCCCTTTGGCCAGTTCAGGTCAGCTGTCCTGGCAGTGCTCCCTCCTGGCTTCTTGTGCACCTGCTTGCTGGCAGAGCCTGGGAAACTGGAAAGTCTTTGACTTAGAGTAAGCACTGCTTAGCAACAGGCAAAACATCAGTGTTATTAACATTATTCCCAACCTGAATCCAAAAAGCGCAGCACTGTACCAGCTACTAAGAATAAAATGGACTCTATCCCAGCTGAAGCCAGGAGATGAACACACGGACAGAAACCACACGCGCCTAGAGCAAGATATCAAAGACCAGTTTCCCAAAGGTGCCTAATTCAGTGCTTTTAGGCTGAGGAGAGTGACAGGATGGCAGACATGCACCCTTCTTTCTTCACCCGTGTTGTGTCCGTGTGTGTCCCTGTTGCTGAGCTGTGAACCTCACTCCATAGTGCCTGCTTTCCTGCTGATGGAGGGAGGGCTGGAAGGCTGCTAACTCAGGCTTGTTGGCACAGTGGGTTTAATGCTTGCCTTAGTTTGCCAAGGTGAAAGGAAGAGTCACAGTACCTACACCCCTCTGTGGGTTTAGCCCCAGATACCTAGCTGTAAATAGCCAGCTAACTTAACACTGCTCTGGCTGTGCATGGGTACTTTTTTGCTGAGTTAGTAAATATTTGCCCTTGCTTCCTTCACATGATTGTTCCTATTGGTGAATGATTACTCATATTAAAGAGTTATTTTCTATCTTTTTTTGTATTGAACTTTAATTAAATGGTAATAAATGTATTCATCTTCTTGAAAATGCAAACCAAGGAGCTCAACATTTTGATTCATGTAGTTTTTCCTCATCTCAAATTCCGTGAAGTGCTCTAAATATTAATAAATAATTAAAATGAACATGAAAATGATCTACATCCTACTCTATTCTTTGACTCCCAAAATAAACAAAAAAATTATTAACTTGAAGGTAATATTGCATTTGCATGGTAAAAGGAATTATTTTGGGTGGTCCAAGAGGGTATAAGTAACACTGGGGAAGAAACATTTCCAAACTGTGAGGGTTATTATTAGAATAATTAAACCTACTAACTGACTCTGTAAAGGTAGATCAAACAAAACCCAGTGTGTATCACTGTGTGCCCTGAAATACACATCTACTAAGGGAACAAAGTGCTCTAGAAATTAAATTTGGAACAACGATCATTTGACAATTTCAGTGAAAACTAACCCAAAAGTTAACAACTGGTTTACTGAAAAACCAGACACATTGTGAAACCTTCTCAACTCACATCCTGTTCAAGGTACTGTGCAAGATGATACTTGGAATACACCAAAGCTATGTGCCTTTAAGAGGTCCCTGGTGTAGCACTATTAATAGGCTTTTTGTTATGCTACTTCTGGTTTAATTTGTTCTGGACTTTATTAAACCCCTTTAAAACATAAGCTTTATTAATCTCCATTTACAACAGACACCCAAGTATATGCCAAGCTATTCCTGGAAGACTGAAATCCAGGGTGAGTAGAAAGAGTAATTCATTAAACAAGAGGTAATTATGCTAGGGGTTTTGTTGTTGTTTGGGGTTTTTTGTATTGTTAGCTCTGAAGGATTATCAAAAATAATTTTATTTTAGAAAGACATATGTTAATGTCATTGATCACAAGTATATTAAGGTAATATGCTCTTAGTTATATAGTCTTGCTGACACTGATTAAAAAAAGACCCACACATTTTTCCCCTTTATTAAAATTTTGTATTTTAAACAAGGAATTTAGGCCCATTGAGAACTCAGGACTCTGAGAAGAATCTGTTTAAGGTAAGCAGGGACAGTTGGGACTTAATCATGCTGTCTTTTATGCTTGAGGTCTTGCATCCAAGGCTTCAGTTGCAGAGTAGCATCATTGCATCAAAAGGCCTACCAGAACCTTGAGAATGATGAGTTTTTCTGAAGTATTGAAAACAAACTCTTTATAGATTTTCAAGTCTCACAATGACTGTCCCTTGCAGCATGTGGAAAAACATTTGAAGGGAAATTAAATGATGCTTTAAAGAGATTAGTTTTTACCACTGATAATCCCACTGGAAAGAGTGGGCCTAGTTGCCTTAAACTGGGTATTTTCTGCTTTTTTTCTTTTAATTACTTTTTCTGATAAACAGGCAGTATTAGTGTCCTAAGAGCCCACATGACCAAACTGTGCATAGTTTGCTTGCATTTTTATCTCCATCTGATTTAGACTGTGTACCATATGTGAGATTCAGAAAGAAAAATTCCCCTTTCTCCATGAGAAGCCATGACATATGGCACTCATTTAGACAAAGAATTCATGCAGAGACATGGCGAGATCTTTTTGATTTTTCATTTCTGTTATGAAATGTGCCATTTTTGTTAAGCAATTTCATACTCGGAGAATCTCCTTCTTACTTGACTAACATAGACTTTTCCAAAGTGAAGACATCTTTCTTCAGAGTACATGAATAAAGGAGACATTCACGTCTGAATGAGGTGTAAGGAACATGAGACAAATGTATTTTATTCAGTGAAGAAATTAAAAAAAAAATTATATTCCATTCTGCAAAAATGACCCACCCTATCAGGTATTAAGTGTGAAATTATTTTTCCTCTCTCCCATTTTTTTCAGCTCCACCCCATGAAACTTCTAGTTCCAGACCATTAAAAGAAGAGTTCATGCTTGATGGAAATCCAGAAGAAAAAAAGGGGGGAAAAGGGAATGCTAGGGAGGTCACCAACATAACCCTCTTATCCACATGAACATGAGCACAAAACGAAACTTGTGCTCCATAACTAAGTCTTTTATGTTACTCCTTAGTCAGAATAAATTGTGATTTATTTAAAACTATATTTTATAAATTGAAGAAAGACCTTAAGCAAATCTTTATTAGACTGGCATGGTTGCTCAGCTCATTAAGAGCTATACCAAAAATAACAGAGGACAACCTCATCACAGAGTAATGAAATCCAATTGAAACTGTTACTTTTGGCATTTCACTTAATCTCTTATGCATACATGTGATGTCAAAGTTTCTGGATTTGAGAAAAAATGGGTATTTTTTTTTTTTAACCTTTTTGGGAACAGCCTGTATGTTCTAATATGCATGTTTATGCATAGTGTCCTGAAGTCTTTCCGATGTAATTTTAGGAACAAGCACTGCAATTGAGTTACTAATCGCAAAAGCATGAAACTGGATTTCGCAATGTTACGTATTGAGGAAATGACTATCCTTCAGATTAAAAACCTCCCGACACTTTTTCTTTTCCCAGATGTATGGTTTGGAGTCTCCATGACTGGGCACCAATGGGTCTCCTGATGTGGGAGGGGAGCTGGGGACTGTGTGGGTGCTTGGGGCAGCTGGCGCTGGGTCTGGGACTGCGCTGCTGAACTTTGTTCCCATCCAGTCCTGCAGGTGGTTTGATTCGACTGGCAGGTGTTATCTGCTTCCCAGATGGTGGCTCCCCATCCTGTACACCTGACTGACCCTAAATATGATGTCTTAAGGCAGTGTTTCAAGGAGAGAAGGCCAGGCTGGCTCCTGCCACAATTCCCCTGCTTGTTCTTGCTGTGTTCAAGTGGGAGCCACAGCTGTGCAGTGCGGGAAGGTGCTCACACGGCACTCAGCATTGTTCCAGTGGGAAAATGAGAGGAGCTTTATTTTTTTCTTCCTCTCCTTCCTCTGTCTTTGAGACCTCAGTGTAAGGAGTTCAGTATTCTGCTGGATTCTGTGTATAGTTATATATTGATACTGCAAGAGCAATCCTGGAAATGACAACCTTAACCCTTTTTAATTGCTTATTCTTATTACAAAGAAGAATACAGCAAAAGAAAAGACTTTTCACAGTTGTGCTTAAGTATTGACATAGATGTGAAGCTGATAAAGTTAAACCTATATTAAGCTGTCCTGGAGAACAGGTTATACCCACAGGGAAGTCAGATGCCTGCCTTCTCCCTAAACAGATGGGAAGCAGGCACTGAGATCCCTGGCTTGGTCCAGAAGAAAGCCTTGAGGTCTTGCAAAAGTGAGCTTCTTGCGTGGTTCTGGCTTTGGCTGCTCATTCCCTCAAACTTCTCACAGTTGTCAGCAGTGCTGGGCCGGCTCTGTGCCGCACATTTCTGGCACTGGAGAGACAAGTGTGGCTGCAAACCACAGAGACAGCTCTAGTCCCAGCAGCCTTGCACGACTCTAGTGCCAGAACAACTGAGACACAAAGTGTTTGGCCTCTTCGAATTTTGGATCACGTTAATAGACCTACAGATGGGCCTACTGGGATGTGTTGAAGGCATGCGGAAGTCCAAGTCTATACTGTCCTCTGGGATGTGTTTTTCTCTTCTGGCCTTACAGGATTGTTTTTTTCTCTATGTGTTAGGCAGAATGTGATCCTAAACTGAGAATAGACCTTTCAGTGATCAGGCCTAAGGACGTGTTAGTTTAGTTTTCTGCTATCATAACAAGTTGTCACAGACAAGTTTTGTAAGAATGTAGCATTGTCTTAAGACTACTAAATGATGAGGTTTCATGAGGCCGGTTGTTTATGCGTACCCAGGAAACACTGCATAATCTACAGATTCTACTTAAAAGAAGGAGATTATGTTTTTGAAAACTACTTTGATCTCAATTTTGCAACTTCACTATCAAGCATTAAATGAGCCACAGTATATAGTGAGCTTCTATGTAAAATATGTGATAAGTACTTGTCTTATTTTCTATCTTAAAGAGGATGAACTGGACCGTCTCCTGTAGTTTCTCAGACAAACTTTAGAAATTGCCTAAGTGATAGAAATAGTCCTTATCTATCTAGTATTTTATTTTAAAATACCAGGCTGTGTCTGAGACAAAGTTACAATCTTCCCAGTTTTCTTCCACTTGGTTACTTCCCAGTGCCATGTTTTTAAGAAGCTGGGAATTAGGCAACAAGAAAAACCCTGACAAACTGAAACAGCACCAGACTATTGTCGAGTACAGAGAGGGAAGCTTGTATATCTGGGCCAGGGCTCGGTGGAGATCTAAGTAGCAAAGCTCTGTTGATACCTTGAGTTCTGTACAGGTGCAGCTGACCAGCCCCAGCACATGTGTACTTTTAATTGGTAGAATATGTACTAAATGTCCAAATTAGGGGATCTGGCATGAGGGAGATTTAAAGAGAAAACAGTACAGATGATACTGGTGGACTGTCATAGGGCTGGAGAGTGGACTGTTTCTAGTCATGAATTCAAATTTGGCTTTGCAGGATGAAGTATCCAGCCTGCGGTCTGGCCTTCTTTCCCAGGTCCATCAGAGATGGAGCTGGAGGACTCCTGAGGCAGATACTCTTTGCTGATGTTGTCCTGACTGTCGTTCATCCCTTCTCCATCAGACACACATGACAGTGAGCATGACCATGCACATTAGCCCTGTTCTGATTAGACAGGTCTGCTTGCATAGATGTGCCCAGCACGTCACCCAGGCACGTGCCAAATGATGCCGTGTGTCTGGGCGTGTGCCTGTCAAGTAGCAGGGAGAGCACGGCATGCTGACAGTAAAGTGCACGTGTTCCTCCCCCATAAGAGTTACTCCACTGCTCATATGGACTCTACATCTCCCTTTTGCATGCACTAGGAACTGCAGTTGCCCGTCTGGTTTGTCATAGCCAAAAATTCAGTGCACTGATGGAAGCCCTGGCAGTTCTTCTGGCAAACATCATTTGCTCAGATATATGACTGTGGCTGAACTGTCTACCTTCCTGCCTTTGCAACAGCAGAGCAAGGCAATGAGAGAAGACTTTTTGTTAGTGTTTTAATTTCTCCTTCTAGTCCTGGACAGAAAAGACAAAATATTCTATTTTTTTATTTTTAAAGAAAGCCACAGCCCGTTTTTTTCTTCTTTATAAAGTCAGAAAAATTAGGACTGGGTTTGGTTAGGCCTTTGGATCAAGATTTATGTTGTTTCTTACTTTATTTGCCAGGTCCTGCTTTAGAAGCAGTAAAATGACACTGTAATTCTGGTGACCTATTCAGTAGACACTTGCAGGAAAAATTCTGTGTTTAAATAAAGTGAAGGTTATGACACAGGCTGAAAAAGTCAGGAAATCCACACTTAAGGCTGACACTAATGCTCATGTGGAAAATAAAAGACACAGTGACTCAAATTCAGCAGGGAATGCCAACCATAACTCTGAATTTCCAGGCTTTGTGTCAGGTTCTGTCAATATAATGTTATTTAAATGGAGTTTTATGCCTGCGAATTCACTTGTGTTCTAATGGCAGGATTATTTTAAGAGGAATAATAATAGAAAAAAAAATCATGTTAGGAAAGGTTGCTTGTAAAATGTCTGTTCTTACATATGACAGACCAGAATGGATAATCTTGTACCAAGGCCATATGTAGGCACCAGAGCAGAACTAGCTTCCATTCCTGGCCTTGACAGACATTTCCTGGGTGTTCTTAGCAACTTAGTTCACCTGTGCTCCATTTTCTCAGTCTGCAGAATATAAGGAATAGCACTGACCTCCTTCCTGCTGTGCTTTATAAACCTGCTGAAGAACAGTGCTGTATCCAACCTGGAGCTGAACAGAGCGGCACTGTCTGTGCGTGGGAGCACGGCATACCTCACACCTCTGGTGAGATAGATTTCATCCATCTCCTCATGCCACGTGCATCTGCACTACATTCTGAGGCCACGGAAGGACCCCCGACTTGGGCAGGGCTCCCACCTGGAGGTCACTGGCCAGCGCCGGCTGCAGCCTGTAATTCATCACTCGTGCCATCAGCCAGCAGGTCACAACCCACCAGCAGACCCAGCACCTGCATGGACTCCAAGGAGAGGGATGGAGGCGGCCAGCACAGCAGTTGAAGGGTTTTTCTTTCTCCAGCTGTTCTTGCAAAGGGCGTCCTCTGCTCCTTTCCTTTTCGTTTTGATTTCATGGTCTCCTCTTTTGCACTTCCACTGAGTCTTGTGTCTCTCATATGTGAGGCCTGGAAAAATTCAGATTTCTGCCACTTTCAGATGAAATAATGGAGATCAAAGTTTGCTCTGTTTGTAGCCAAAATCCCATGTCTTACAGAAATTCAACTTCTGTAAGAATTTAGTGTGGAGGAATGAACTTGTTTGATGACACGAGCTAAGAAATTGCCCACATACTTTTGCTTATGTTGGCACTCCATCACTCTTTTCTAATGCCAAGGAAATTTGATAGGGGAACAAAGTCACAGTGTGCTATCTGATCACAGTGATTTCTAGGAAGATCCACTATAACAGGCGACAGGAAATTGGGCACCTTTGAAAATAAATCCCTCCATGATACACTAGGAATTGAGTGGAAAGGCTCCTTTTAGCAGTGAAAGTTAGATCAGAGAAGGCACCAGGCAGGAAAAGCAGAACAATCTTGACATCACAGTACAAATAAAAGGAGAATGAAAATGATGCCGTCGAGCCGCCAATCCCCACTTTGCGTACTAAGGCTGCTATGAGGAAAACACCTGTAAGGATAACATAACAATGACTCCCATAGGAAAAGAAGGATGGTAAATAGTATTTGTTAAGCTGTTGCTTTGGAGGTTTTCACAAGCACTTACAGAATAGTTATGAAAAACCAGCCAAAATTCAAACATGCAGCAAAACTGCCTTTTGTAACAGTGTGAAGCAGCTGTCCATAATCAAGTAGTAACAGTCCTGCTCTTTACAGCTTGGCAAAGTTTCTGCTCATCAATAAGCCGAGCAAACAAACTCCTCTTTATGTACTGCATAGCTGCATAAGGACTTTCCCCATGGAATTTCTTTGGGGTGATTTGCTTTTCCTGAGCATGTTAAAATTAAGAAGGAAGAGGATATAGGAAGGCAGAGGCCAACTGTGAAAAACAAGAGCAATTGTAGGAATTGGTGATACAGTCTGTGAAGGGAATTAGACTTGGGAATAAGTAAACGATGGAAAAGGTAAATCTGGTTCCTTCATGTTGCTTGTCTGTTGCCTCAATGTGCATTCACCTGAAACATATTTTTGCCTAAGCAACCATTTGCTTTCTCCCTTATGAAATGCACCTGGGAAACTCCTGGTTCCTGGGGAGGGAGTATAAAAATGAGTCATGGTCTCCTACGGAGAAATGGGGGAGAGGGAGCTCTCTGTGTTCGAGGACAATATGGGATAGGATATTGAGTAATGAGGAAGGGAAAGCTCTGTAACGAGAAAGAGCTGTCAAGGAAGCACAGAACTCAGGGAAACTGTTTTATGAAGAGGGAGCAATCACAAAGTTGTTGGACCGAGATGTTGTTACAGCTCTCCTTAGAATTTCAAGCTTTGGGGAAATAAGAATATGTTTGGAGAGAGTGGTGCTATGTCAAGTCAACAAGGACTATAGAGAGAGAAATATAAGTTACAGATTCCATCCTTTCAGCTATTAGATTCACTTTAATGTGATACTGCATTCTCCATGCTCAACTAAATATAGGGGGATTTGGTTTATATTAAAGACCCAAGTTGGTTTTTGGTGGCATAAATCTTTGATGGAGTAGCAAACATCTTGTTGAACCCTGCTCTACACAAAAGTCTTTAATAAAACCTCACAGAGCTTTTCTGTTGCCTTTTTTAAAATTTTTTTTATTGCTTTACCTGAACTACTAAATGTGAGACAGATGCGCCCCAAGAGACTGGTGACAAGATAAGTTCTCTGGAATTTTCATGGCTAAAGTGCTTCAAGTAAGAAGACTGTGCCCCTTTTGTGAGGCTGCACAACTCCCACCAATTTTGACAAGAATTTTATGTATATATGTACACACACTCTAAGTGCATCTGGCTTCTGTGGACTAGACATGAAAAATTACTTGTGTTATATTGCTTTGATATAGATGTTTAAATTGATTAAAGCTGTGGACAGCAGTTTTTCCTGTTCCCTTACTTGAGTGCATTGCAATTATGGTTCTTGGGGTTTTTTTGCTTGACTGAGATTTTTCTAAAGTGTCAGAGCTGTTTTCTGGATTAGCCCTATTACTTACTGTATAAGATTGTAAGGGACCTCTATGTAATTTTCAGCCCTACTTACATAATCACAGAATGTTGAGGGTTGGAAGGGACCTTAAAGATCATCTACTCTTAGCCCCTCCTGCCATGGGCAGGGACACATTCCCTTAGACCAGGTTGCTGAAGGCCTTATCCAACCTGGCCTTGAACAGTTGGTTGGGACATCCACAACCTCCCTGAACAACCTGTTATAGTGGTTTACCACACTCACAGTCAAGACTTTCCTCCTAATATCTAACTTGAATTTCCCCTCTTTCAGTTTGTACCTATTAGTCCTTGTCCTGTCACTACAGTTCCTGATGAAGAGTGCCTCTCCAGCTTCCCTGTAGGCTCCCTTCAGGTACTGGCAGGTTGCTGTGAGGTCTCCATGCAGCCTTCTCTTCTCCAGGCTGAACAGGCACAAATTTCTCAGCCTGTCTTCACATGGGAGGTGCTGCAGTCCCACTATCAACTCTGTAGCTCTCCTCTGGGGCTCCTCTATTCCTTTATAGAGCAATCAGTGCCTCTTTAAGTGTATCAGATAGCTTCTCTTACACTGATGCTTGTGAGCTCCACATGGCCCAAAGCAGCCTGTGCATTTATATGTGACAATTTGGATTAAGCATCTAAAACCTGACCAGGTGGTTTTGCACTCGGAAGTCTGCAATCTTGAGCCTTTTCCTTGCTCTCTGGCCCCAGATGGGCTTAGCCCTTGGAGTATGCCAGAGCAAACTTAGTAACACATAAAGTGATGTTGCCTTGTGAATATCACTTAATTACATCAAAATGAAGTTTACATGGAGTGTGCTGTATATCCTGTCTGCAGAGACTTTTTTTTGTAGTCTGTAGGAAGGCATTTTCTCTCCCATGAGACAAACGTCCCTTGCCAGACAATGCGAAGCAGCCTCTCACCTTCCCCTCCAGTTGGAGAAAGGAAGCAGAAGGGTTGCCAGCTAGAGTAGGGGAGGATAAACATGCCACAGTACTTTGACCTCAATGATCAAAAAACCAAAAAAGCCCAAACAAACAAAAAAACCCCAAACAAAAACCAAACAAACAAAGAAAAAAAAAAGAAGAAAAAAGTAAAGAAAAAAAATTGTTGCAATATGGTTTGGATTTAGTCTCCGGTGGTTTTTCAAGGAGTTGATTTCATTGCCAACACGCTGTACTGCAAATGCCCATTCAGACTAAATGTCAGCTATATTTTCAGTTTAACTGAATTCCTGAATAAAAAATAAAAAGAATGGGAGACAGCAGCATAGTTGTTTTTGTGATAAAAAACTTTCTTTCTACTTTTAATCAGGGTGAAAGAGTTTTTTGAAAGTCTAGTAGTCAATCTGCATTCTGTACCTCTTTTTGCATATCAGGCTGTGGTATTGGTGAGCATTACTCTTCTTTCATTTGGGAGAATAATGCAGTTAGGGATGTGACGTTAGTGTTACCGAAAGAAATAGAACATGGATGGATAGAGTTAAATTTCATATACTTATGTTTGCATCCACTTTGCACCATGTTGACTACAAGGATGTTCTATGTCTCACTGAAGGAGAAAAAGGGTTTATATTAGTCCTTGAAATATTGTGTATTCTTGGATCTGGAGTTTGGCTTTTCCCATTCCATCATGTTATATAGGTAGAAGCAAGATGGAATATGAATATGGAACTGGATCCAGACATCCTTCACATTTGGTTTGGGCCAACAGTTAGGTCTAAACTTCCTCCAGGTGCATCCTATCCTAAATTAATTTACTTCTTATTTTCCTGAAGTAAATACGTTTTGCCCCAGGCTTTTGGAGTTAACAGGATTTTGTGACTATTTATTAGCACAATTAGAGCATGCTTGTTTGGTAGTTCATTATTTTGTTCCAGTAAAAATCTCTATGTCCCACAATAGTACATAAACCAGGCAATCTGTCTCTCTTAAAGTTCATATTGTGAGACATAAAAAATATCACTATAGCAGCAAAATGTGGTAGTGGTATCCAAAAATGGAACTTTATAGCTCAATAATGCACGTGTATTGGGTGACCAGGTGATTTCTGGTGTTTCTTCATTTCCTCTCCAAACACAGTTGTTTTATTGTCATAATTAGGAGTACAAGGAAATGCTATTGTGTGTTTTGGAAGAGTATTAACTCCATATTAGGAGTTAATCTATTTCTGCTCAGCATCACAGGGAATGTTCAGTGGGTTTTGTTTACTTTAGTTGCCCTCATACAGCACAATTCAGTCTCTTGCACTGCTCTTAAACGGCTTTTTTCTTTTGTCCTCAATATAGCGTCCTTAAATTGAATTCTTAAAAAGGAAGCTCTGGTGAAGAAAAGGTCAATAAAAGTTAAAGGAAACCTCTGTGGCTAACCTTTAATAAAACTAGGATACTGAAAGGGTTAAAAAATGAGTATGTGAACAAGGTACCCTGATCCAAGCAATGACATATTTTATGTGGAATTTATTGTAGCTAATTGTAAGCAGGTGCATTTGAACCGCCAGATGCCAACCTGCCAAAATGTGTCATGGCTCTAAAACTTTGCCAGATCCCAGTGCATGGTGAGGTCTGCTTGGTGGGATGAGCTGGAGCCTTGCTGAGCTATGGCTCAGAGTGGCTCTGTTGGACCGGGGTAGGTGTTACAGGGACACCCACAAGCACTGCCTGCCTGCTGGGGCTTGCTGTGGTTGGGGCTGCAGCAGGAACACTCCGGTGTTCTTTCCTCTCCTTTGAGTACAGCTCCTGTTTGATCCCCACAGCTGCCAAAGCAGTGTTAGGATCCATTCTCCAGCAGCAGAAGTGATCGTTTGCAGTGGGTTTATTCCGTGTGTGACCTTTCGCTCCAGCAGCACCGCTGTAGAGCAGCTCCTGAAGTGCAGAACCAAAGCTGTGCAGTAAAACGTGTTGTCTTCAAGCTCTCCAAGTGAGCTTCACTGTGTCACATAGACCTCTTCAGCAAATGAAAGACTGGCTGAAAAATCAACCGGGCTACCTAAAAATATACAGTCATAACATTTGTGTTATTGGTAATAAGTACTCAGAAGCATAACATGGTGTGCGAGCGCTGAGCTTGCTTGGAGCTGTTGGACTGGCTGCCCTGGATGTCACAGCCCTGCTGATAATGTCCAGCAAATCTGAGGGATAACTGTTTCCTGACTACGTGTAAATTCCTTTTCATGACAGCGATAGTACGTTTCAGGCAGTGCATTTCAGGGTGATAATTATACATCTTGTGTGGTTAAATTTACTCCACTTTAGTTGTGTGAAAAAAACCAAATTGTACTGCTGTACCGCTGGCAAACATGGGAGAATTTCCTGGCCTCCATGAGTTTAAATAAAGAAAAAGTGGGAAGGGAAGCAGGCAAGCTGCCCCCTCCCCCCACCTTTTTTTTTTTTTTTCCCCATATTCCAGTGAGATTCTGGCTGAATAAAGGTGAATTGTAAAATGAGTTCAGATTTCGAGGTGGGGCCTGTGCCAGTATCTCCAAGCTTTTTCAGCTAACTGGCCACTGCCAAACCTCACATTCTTCTGGGGACCACTGTCTGCCCTTGCCATTAAACTTTTATTTGAGAACTGTACTAGAGAGATGCACTTTGATAGGAGTCTGAAGACTGCGGCCTCAGAGGCCATCAGCTTTCTGTGGACTGTGATTTCACAGCATCACAAGAACAAAGAAGACTTCAAGGTGATGAACATGGAAAGACTGTATCAACCATAATTGTATTATATCTTACATGTTTGATCACTTCTTAAAAGTGTTTAATGTTGAAAAGTCCACAGTCTCCTCATGTGTTTACTCCAGACCTTCACTGCTCATACTCTTAGGAAGCCTTTGTTAATACAAAATCTAAGTCTTTCTATTAACCTCGTACTAAACACCAAGGGCATAGAAAACATGTACTTCCTCTCTGCAACTTTCTTTTGTATGTTTAAGACAATTATGTCCCCTCCATCTTCTGTTTAGTAACCAAATACACTCAAATCTTCCAATTTTTCTTCTAAGGCATGTTTCATAGGCTTTTAATATGCAGTTCTCCTGTCAATGCTCAATACTTTTACTCAGATACAGTAGCTGAGGCCTCTCAAGCTCTGAAAGAGGAAGAAGGAGGATCTAGTCTCCTGCAGACTGTTTATCTTCTTTTGCAGGCTACTCCAGTGTGTCATTTGAAACACTGCATCATTCACCCTGTGATCCACTATATAACCCCTAGTTCTTTCCTATCTAAATACTTCTCTAGCTGTTTGTGCAGCAGTTTATTCCAGTACAGAGGCAATAAATAGTCCTCTGCCCTGTGAAAGATGTGCCTTTCTGACTGCTAAAACAAATGTAGGAGGATTATGGTGTCTTTTATATCCTCTAGTGCATTAAGAGTTTGTCTTATTTGGTGTTCTCTTCAAATTTGATGAATAATTTGGCTTTCATATTTGAAAAATACTTTTTGTATCTTTTATGGATCATTAGTGAAAATACTGAGAAATATGGGATATGAGAAAAACCCTTTAGCCATTGATTGTTCCCTCCTGAAAAGAGAATTGTATTTCTCTTTCACCTAGTCCATGCTTCCATAAATTTCTCCAGAGCACATCGTGTCATACAGTCTGGCACGTTTCTTAAGATGAGCTATATTACAACTATGACTTCTTTATCCACAAGTTCTGTTATGTGGTTGTAGGGATTACTTTGGTTTTGCACAGTTTGTTCTGGCAAATGTAAACTGGCTTATGCTTATCACATTGTTTATTTTCTAGGTATTTACAGATGGTTAGTTGATTATTTGTTTAAGCATTTATTTCTCTGGCATCCTGGGGTTGTAGTGTAAAAATTTCCCCTTTCCTCTTCTGCCTCTTTTTTAAAGACAGACACCATCATTGTCCTTCCCAATCTTCTTTTATCTCCCCTCAGAGACATCTTTCCTATACCATCTGTCAGTAGTTCCAAGATTTAATTAGTCACTTTGTGATGTATTTAAAAAGTTTTATGCATCTTTGAATCTTATGTGGTCTATAATCTGAGTGTGTTAGCCCCAACCATTTTAACATGGAAATTATCCAAATTCTTGTTAACCTCTTGTTTTATTTGAAGCTCATGTCTCATTTTGTTGTAGTAGTCTGATTTTTGTGCAGAAAAAAATGAAAAATTAAACTATGACTATCTCAGTAGAATATTTGTGGATCTATAAGAAAATAGGTATTGCCATGGAAGCATATTTCTATTAGATATGACCTAGCAGAGAGGGTGTGTTACAAAGAAACAGTCTGGGTGTGAAGTGAAAATAATGGAAATTGGTCTGCTAGCATTTTCTAAGAGAGCTAAAGTAAGAATCATATTTATTGGCTGTATTTAGATTTTTTTACTGTATAGCCTATACATGGTTTGGAACATGAGGAAGCTAGGGCAGGAAACATTTGCTTTCCAAAGTTTCTAACAGGATACCTCCTGATTTGGGGTCCATTTATCACTTCTATGCTTCTGAGAAATCCTCTGAGATCTTCCTAATTGGTTATAAAGTACTCCTTGGATTTCAGCAAACCTCAGAATATGCAGTGGACTCTGCAAACCTGTGAAAGGAAGGAACTGCTGATCTTGAGTCCACTTAAGCCTTGTGGGATTGTTCTGTGTCTGTACACCAGGGAGCTGGATGCTGCACCCAGGCCGTGTCCATTGCTGCTTCTTATTTTCATTCAGAACAACGATCTTTTCCATACATTCAGGAACACCAGAGGAAATTCTACTTAAAACCCAAATACTTATCAAGTAAAAGGAAGACACTCTCCAGCATCATCTTCAAGCTGAAAATAATACCAAGCAGATGAAATTTCTAGTGCAACCAGAAACCATGGAATATTGTTCTAATACAATCTATTTTTCGATTCCCAAATTATTAGTGTTTTATCACAAATATTGCTGCAATTGTTTAATTTTACCTTCCTTAAGATCTTAGATCTTGCTCTAGTTTTAGAGGATGCAGACCTGTGTATCACAGACTCCAGAGGGATCTACTCCATACTATTCCAAGTATCTCCAAGTTACTGGTATCTGGGAAATAATTTGGTAGCACTTGTTTCTTCCAAGACTCCTATTATTGTAGTTTCATTTGTGAAAGGTCACCATTCTCTGAATTATATTCAAGAGCTGTTTCAGCTTGTGTCTTATGTCTAATCTTGTCCCTTGTCCCAGGGTCATGCTATTCCACAGGGTGGTAGTCTTTTTGGTGACATCAGTACTTATAAATCATTTCCAGAAAGGTGTGTATCAATTTCTCCCATAACAGGTTATTTCCAAACATCAGTGCCTAAATGCAATAAGTGGTCACAGTAGCTGTAGTTGGAAAACATTTCTCCTGAACAGCTTTATTAGAATTCGGCATCCTCCCAAAAGTGATTTTTTTTTTTTGCTAGGAATTTTAGAAAGCCGTTGCCAAAAATGTATTTTGTAATATTTTTAGAGCCAAACTGGGATTAAATAGTAGTCAGGGAATGGTGCATCAAAACAGGAAGCTGGGTACAAGTTGACAAGGAGAGGATCGCTCTGCTGATTTTAGACAGGGTCACACTATGAACCTGTTTTCTCCACCACCTTCTCCACCATGTGGAGCTGCTGAATGAAAGTGTGTCAGAAGCAGGAGCAGAGCACTGCAGTGCTGCTGACTGCTAACTGGCCAGAGGCAAGTATACATTTCTTTTAAACACTGCCCTGGAGGGAGGATCCAGCTGATCCTATGCCTTCACCTGTGTCCCTGTTGCAGCCACAGGTAGGTCCGTGTAGTGAAGGGACTTCCGAGGAGAAAAAAAAAAAAGAAATTATGAAAGAAAGGTGGAAATCTGTCCTGAAGCAGAATTTAAGAAAGACAAGGCAATGTAGTTGAAAAGAGGAAATTTGACAGTGTGGAAAGAGGCCAGGGTGAGGAAGGCAGCCAACAGCACATCATTCAAGGTTTAATTATTCTACAGTGCACCATGAGACATAACACTAATCACGGAGAGGGAAGGGCTGTCACCTTCCCAGCTTCTGTAGCTTCCTCGGTAAGCATGTGTTGTTTGTGACAGCAAACAAGTCAATCAGTTGTTGCGTATCAGCAGCAAAGCAAGCTCCATCAGCAGCAGTAAGTTAGCAGGGATGAAAGTCCCCCATGCTGGGGTCTGTGGCTCACTTGGTGCACTTGGGAATCAGGCCTATCTGCTAAGGCTCTAGGGCTCTTAATTTTTTTTACTGGAGGCTAAAGGTTTTCAGGATCTATTTGTGCCCAGGCTGAGGCAATACTAAGGGACACGGCTGGTCCCAGACTAGGCATCAGATACTCTCTCTACCTAGAAATGGTTTGATTCTTCAATCAGTTCAATGGACATATCTGGTTGCATAGTTTTTTTCTGTCACTCAAGGTCATAATCTGCCTTAAAATTCAAATTTTCCCTCATAAAAGAACAATGAGTGGGACAGGTTGTTTACATTATAGTTTTCCTGTTCCTAGCAAATGAAGGTTCAGAAGTTATAGCGTGCAGGTGGAGCATTTTTTTTTAACCTACAAGCCAGTAATTAGCACCTTTGCTTCATGTTAGCATTCAGCATGTGGACCTTATTGCTTCATCAAATGTCTGAGGGCCCATCTGGTTTTCATCAGCTGAACAGCACTATTTGACACTGAGGGAAAAAAAGCAAGTTTTGCTAGCAGCAATAATAATCAGTTTTCCTTGCCCAAGTCTCCTTCTCCACTCAATCTCTCCAGCAGCCATCTTCATTTCTTCCCCCTTCCCAAAGAAAATAATGTGAACAACTCCAGTAACTTGTGTATAAATCAGTAATGTTCTGGTGTCATAGGAGAATAATACATGTTGACAATGGGGACTACCTCAGCTTCTCCACCTGGATTTGTGACTATAGGTGAGAGGCTTTTCTTAGGAAAATCAAGGGTACTGCTTGAAACAGTATTTGTAGTCCTCTTCAAGACTTCTGAAATGATCCTCTTCCCTAAGCATCTTCTCAATGCAGAAACTCTCTTAGAAGTTGGGTTGTGTCTTTATCATTTTTTGAACAGAAAGAGACTCTGAACAGCTATGATACAGAAGATACGCTGGTCTATGGAGTCTTCTTGTAAGGGACTTTTGGGCTTTTAGCAATTAACTATGAATGCCATCCGTGTACTTCTGGCAACACTCATGCCAAAGGCATCAGGTCTGTCTCCTCACAAGATCTATGCTCCTGAGCAGATGGATCTGGCCCACCCTATATTCCAGGTTTAAGAAAATGGTTCTCAGATAGTTTAAACAGAAGGTTATGACTTTTTTTCTACTCTACTCCCCTGTTCTCCACGCCCCCCTCATTTAGGCTGCTATGTCAAACATTGAGTGTGATTAATGATGACAGAGATTACTGTGAGCATAAAGTTCAAGAGCTCAGCTGTTTATTTGTTTAAGAAAGTTGTTTTCTGAGTGTTTCTCTATATATCTAGCCACATGCTTAGACTGAAATACCCCAGCACAATCACTGGTTTGTACGAATATTGTTTTGACAGCAAAGAATGCTTGTAAACATCCAGGATGGGGAGGGGAAATATTCAGTGTCTTAGGACTCATTCCATTTTCATGTGGTTTGTTCTTCTGTCAGTGGCGTGGGAGGAAATTCCTGTCCAATATCTGAGGAGACACTGTGCGCGAAAGTACCAGCTCAGGTGAGTAGTGCCGGAACATGGCAGGAGGTTGGAGGCAGCTTCTGGCCATCATCTTCAGCAAATAAGCATGGAAGGCAGACCTAAATTCAAAACTTTCAGTTACAGGTCCAGAAGCAGAAAACAGAAGATGGTTGTGTCTCTGCGTTGCCCAGGAACCCTGCCTAATGTCATCGTTGACAAGCCAAGTTGTGGATTTACATAGTTGGCTGCATTTATCTGTTGTCCTGTCATTTCTCAAAAATGTTGGGTTTAGTTTCTCAGGAGTGAAATTTGCTGGAACTTTGCTTGGACTTCTAACACCTAGCTGAAACAAAGCTGTAAATTAGCTGTGCACCTACAGTACCTATCTTTCACTTACGGGTGTAGCTGAGGTCAAGATTTGACTCATAAGCTGCAGATGCAAAGCTTTTGGTTATGTCTTAGGCAGCGGGAAAGCAGAATGATTCTTCCTTCAATTCAGCATTGTCCCTGGCTGACCACTCTGATTTACTAAGTTTGATTTAACAACTTAGCTCTGCTTATACATCTTAGCTTTTAATCACAATTTATTAACAAAAGGAAGGAAAAAAAAAAACAACCTGCCCAAATCACTTTCAGGTGAATCTAACTGCTTTTCTAAACAGCTCTGCCCCTGACTGTTTTGTTAAAAATTTGAAGCAAGGGTTCTGGGAAAGAGAATGGTCTTTAAATTATTGCTTCCTTTTTAAAGCTAGCCCCATGATACACACATCAATTTTTTTATGAGAGCAGTTCCTTTGAAAATTATCTTCTTATGTTTTCTTTCTTTCAAAATTTATTCTGAGAATAAACTGATTTTTCATCATGACACTCATTTCTCCAGAGAGTAGTATTGTTTTTCTTTTATTATTTTCTGGTTCAGTCCATTAAATCCTCCTCCTTCTCCACTTCCTTAGTGCTCTAAGCAGAATCAGAGGTTAGTTAAGGAAAGTTGTGCCTGAGTTGTGTCCAGCTGTAAGCTTCTGACTCAAAAAAACCCCAAACCCAAAAACAACCCAGAAAAAAGCAAACCACCCTCAAAACCCACCCTTGATTTCTTGTCCTTAATGTGTTGATTACCAGATTAGTTCTTTACAATTACAGCACTTGTTTCCTGTTTTCAAAGGCAAAAATCAGCCACTTAAGCATGACTAAAAAAAAAAAAAACCCGGGTGCCTAAATTAGTTTGCCTAGTTAGAGCAATAACAGCCCTATCAGACTGCAGGTGTCACAATACCCACACACACACACACACACACACACACACAGAGCAAACTTAAAAACAGGAGGCAGCCTTACTGAACCCAAAGGAATCTTTTTTAGCAGAGTTCATGCTTCTTAGCTCATGAGGTCAGGCTATAGAAAAGCAGCTGACACTATGATATTGAAGGCTCCAGTGGTTTTCCTGCAGGAATAGATGGATGACCTGGTTGTTTTATACTGCTGACTTTGTCCATTAAAACAGCAAAGTAAAAACTGGTTTTCCTCATGTGGGTTTCTTCTTAATGAAATTTGTTCCTTGTCATCAAACCTATTTGTATGTTTTTTTGCTTCCTTGGTCTCATTTTTCTTAATAGTCACTTAACTTCCTGACTTTACAATTTCAGTTGTCAGGATACAGTTCATCCAAGGCTAAAGTGTTCTGACACAATTCATGCCAAAAATAAAGGGAAAATAAAAGAGTGTTTTTTAGACTTTATCTCTGTGCCCTATCATTTCATTGCAGGGGTTAATTCTTTCTTAAGTTCCTCAAATTCAGAAGAATCATGAATGATCAGATATATTTTCAGATAATAAGGCTCAGGCCAACTATCAATGCTAGGTTTCAGCATCAGTGACTGAGTTCTGAGGTGTTTTGTGGGAGGTTCTACTTAGGTTAATCCCCAGAATTTAATGCAAATATTTTGAGAGAGGAATCACATATATATTTAAGAACAATCTTAATACAATTCCTCCTACAGATGGTTTATACTTGGTCTTCCATAATGTTTTTTTTTCCCCACAGGTAACTTTGTCTTCACATCCTTAAAATTATCAGGATTAGAAATATAGACATTCATCCAACCTCACATCATTTTCTTACTGCTATGATCAGATCAGTCATTCAGACAACTCATCATATAATTTAGGGATAACTTGAGTCTACTGTTTCCCCATTCTTTCTGCAGCCATATCACATATGTCATATGTGTAGACAGAAGAGCTTACTCACCAAAAACTAAATCCTCTTTCTGAGAAAACAAAAACTAAGAAAGAATAAAGCGCAAGAGGAAAGAATACTTTGGAGGGCTTTTGTTATGTGATAGTAGCTTTTTAAAAAAGTTGTTTCATTTTTTTTATGACCTGTTTATGACTGCAGAAGAACTGTAGAAGTAAGATGCTGACCAGTATACTTTTTTCCTGATAAGAGAGACTGCATCAGCATCAGAGAGACCAGAGAAACTGTTTTCCAGAAAACCCCGCACAGGAGTAATTTACGTGACTTATACAATTTCTGTGTATAATGTGTTTTAGGTATTACTTTTTTACTTAAAAGCCTTTCTTGCCCTGCCCCCCCCCCCCACTTCCTTTTTGCATGCTATATGCATACCATAATTTGAAATAGTTTAATTTCTGAATTATCTAAGCATTCAAACAGATACAACAACCCAACTGAAATATTTCTTCGTAAGGGTGAAAAGGCAGCTGAAGTGGAAAACTTACCTAGCACTCCTGACTAGAATCAGGCTACATGTTCATACCGATACAGGTTTGATTTCATATTGTTTTAGAGTTGGTCTAGACCCATTTTAACAGCTAAACTCTCACAAGAAAGATGATTTCAGTCGAATTCTACTATTTCAGAATTGAATGTGATTTCATTTTGCTTTAAGCTCAGTTGAGGCCACTGTCAGATTACTCCTCAGTTTGACTGTGATTTGCAAACCTGAAACCCTGATGCAAACCAAATCCAACAGCAGGTAAGGACATCCTGGTCTGTGTTCACTAAAAGCTCTGGTGACTCTGAATCCAGCTAAAGCCTTGTGGAGAGCAACCTGTATTGTTTTGGCTTAGCTACTTTTGAGCAGTTTCTCACCTGCAGGCCACATCTGTCTAACTCATCAGCAGAAATGGGCATATCTGTGCCCAGGAACAAACTGCTTTGAGATGTTCACGGAAAATCTAGGAAATCCCTGTCACTCCCTATTACGAATTGGCAATCACTTTCCCTGGGAACCTGCTTTTGCTGGAGCAGACAAGCTGTCAGCCCTGCAAGTGGTCTTTTTGTTTATGTATCTTTTCTGTTCCTCTGTTTACTTAAAGGGACAGAATTGTCAGCTCTTGTAAGGCTGGTCTGTATAACTGATGGCCTATCCGCCTCAGACTTGCATCTTTTTATTTTAACTTTTTTTTTTTTTTAAACAAGAATCTTATCCAAACATGAGTGAAATGGGCAGATTTATGAAAGCAAAGAAGAGCAAAGTGGAAAAGGAAGTTTATGTTTTTTGTAGAGACTTGCTGCTGTGCAAATGCACTGAAAGAATCTCTTGGCTGTTTGGGCGTTTGTATAACAGCTAGAGACGCAGAGCAATTAGATTTTCTAAGTATAAGCAAGAGAATCTGTTTTGTTTATACAGAAAAGTCCCCCAGAAGAGAGGCAGAAGCAGAGACATAAGTAATAAGCGCATATGTTTGGAAAGAGTATAATGTACTTATAAATATTATAGTGGCGTCGCTACGGTTAAGGGTCTGGCAGGATTTCTGTTGTAAACCCTTCTTGTCAGAGCTTCAGGACAGAGCTGTAAAAATTCCGGGCTGCAGCTTGGCATGTGAGGGCTGAAGGCAGGAGCACAGGTTTCTCTCCTGCCCCCTCAATCAATTGTTACAAACCTGATTGTCAATAGGGAAGTGACATTAGGCAGAGCATTCACCTTTCTCTCTGAGAAGCAGAGAGAAAGGTTTTTATTCCTGTCTTGCTGGAAAAGCTGGGATACTGAAAATGCACTGGGTCATCAGACTGTACTGCAGGAAGAAATGCTGGTGTGTTGAGGAATGGTAGATAGAAACAAGCTGTGCAAATGAGTGACACCTTTCATTTTTGGACGCAGCCTACATGTCTCTAGACGTTTGATTACCTAAAGAGAAGATCGTGCAAATTTTTAGGAAGCTGACTTCATAAAAAAATGGTGCAAAGAGATTAAAAAAAATTAATGATTTTAGAACTAAACATTTCCTGAGTCTCTTCATCATTTATTGGCTGCATTTTGTTGATAGTTGAACTTAATGACAAAAAGAAGCACCAAGATCTGTACTTAAGCTGCAGTCTGTAAGGCTGTGATGTTTTTGTGTATTAACTGGCAAATCTGGCACTGCTAACAAAGGCAAACTTAACTAAGAATAAAAAGGAATTCGTCTGCAATAAATTTAGGCTATCCAAATAACCAGTGAGAAAACAAATATTTTACATTTGGGCAGTGTATGTGGTCTTTAAATTCAACAAAAATCTCATCAGAAAAATCCACTGTGTTTTGTTAGGCCGAACACCTTAGAATTCTGCACATGGTATCTGATCTTGGTCTTTACTGCACAGGACCTGCAAATCTGCATCCAAAGGATCAAACCGAACTCTTAAAGGGATGGTGGATACATGTGCACTAAACTTATTGATAGCTGTAATTACACAGGGATTTAGGGACCTAGTTTTGGGGCTAACATTTCATGTGAATGTCACTTGATCTGGTTTGCTTGGCTTATGTATGTATTATGAACCATTAAATTATCATTGAAATTGTTACCTTTTGGTAGTGGCTAAAGAGGAATGAATTCTACTCAGGTATCAGGCTGTCAAGAGCAATGTCACAAGAGACATCTTGAACTGCTAAGGCAGAAGAAAAGATCATCAAGACAATAAATCAGTAAGCTACTCAAAAAGTTTCAGCTGTGCCAAAAAAGATTGCAGGCTACAAAACATGTGTTTTTACCATGACCGTTGCAAAGGACATTTAAGCTGAAAAATGGAATGCCTTTCACTAATCTTATTATAAATGGTTAGTCGGGCAAAAATCTGGTTTGCTAAAGGCACTGTCCCTTTTGCTTCCTTGCCCACTGCATAAAGTCATTGCCTGCAGGCCAGCATTCGTACTGGGCAACCCCACCCACCTGAGTGATACAGGGTACAAGGCAGTGCTGTAATGGTCCCCTAGGGTTCAATCTGGCTTCAAATAAATGTTACCTGGAGAAGTTCTGGTGTCTTCTGCGGTAGTCTGCCTCATTGTGGAGTAAGGAAGTCAAGATAGGTTGCTGTTGGCCTAAATATCCCATTGAAGTGACACTGGGAGTCTGACTTAAATACTGAAAATGTGGAGCCAAGACTGACTGTCCAATCTAAACGAAATCTGTATTGCAAAACACCGGGGCATGTGGAAATAAAGTGCAAAGTAGGGCATAATAAAGCTGTTGATTTTAACACTGATCCTTATGGATTAGTTGCTTTGTTTCTGCCTGTTCAAGTAAAGTGGCTTGAGGGAAGAGTCTGATCTTTCCTGCTTCACAGTAATTCCACTCAGAGTTTACTCCTTTTTTACAGTATAACTGGAAAGGGGAAGCCTTTGCTACTAAGGTAAAAAAAATGTTCCACATATTGGCCTTTTAGAGTAAAGTTTTAATCACTCTCTATAATTGCCTACATAGATAAAGGCTTTTTAATTCTGGAAGATAAAGGAAAAAATAGAGATCTAGTGATTGGAAGCTGAAGCTATGTTAATACAGACAGGAAATAAGGAACACATTTTTAGAAGTGAGGGTAATTATCTGTTGGAACGAATTACCATGGAGATTTAATGGATTCTCCATCCCTTGAAATATTTAAATCAAAACTGGACATCTTTCTAACAGTATGATCGAAGTCAACTTGGAGTTATGGGTTTGCAAGAATTTCTGGGTGAAATTCAAAGACTGGTGTTTTGCAGGAGGTCAGCCTAATGACTCGTAACTGTCTGTCTTCTGGCCTTAATAATTCATATTGCTAGAAGAAGAAGAGATATTCCTGTTCTTAATTTTCTAGAAATAGCCAGAAGTGGGTACAGTCCACTGTCTGAATTTCAGAAACAGAAGATGAGCTTTTGAGAAAGTAGCTGACTTTACTTTGAAATGGTTTTGTGTCGCTCTGTACATAACACCTTCATCCACATCACTGGAAAAATATCAGTGGCATTCCAGGAGATAACAGAGAAAGATAAATAGATGGAATGATTTTTTTAATTTCTTTTTTTTTTTTTTCCTAAATCAAAGAATCTCCATGAAGTTGCCTATGCTGGCTCTATGGTTTACTGACAATTATAATTCCAGTGGTAACTACTCATTCCTTTCACCTAGTTTGCTTTGGAGTGGACATTGACCATATGTAATATTTAAGTTACAAATAGCTGATAGCCATATAGCTAAAACAGAAATTACACTCTCAAAAATATATGTGAAGGTGTGGAAAGTCACTTTTCCCTCTGTGGCTAAACTGCAGCCAGCTCTTGTCTAACATCATCCTCGTGGCTCTGTAGGAGCACTTTTTGTGTGTCTGTGTACATTTGTGTGCATGCATGGAGGCATACATGCGACTGGTGTGTAATTTCAGTAAAACTAAGAGAGAGAGAAACCATGGAAAATCCAATCCAGTACTGCCAAATTCCTGGACAGGTAGTCCATGCATCAATCTCTCCTCACTTCACATTCTCAGGACAGTTCAATGTGCCTGAGGCCTCAGAGGAATTTTTCTCATATGCCTCCAGTGTTTTTATAAGACTGCCTTGGCAGGAAATACATATGTTCTTAATAATGATTAAAAAGAATAAATTCACCTTTCAGAATCAAAGTGAAAATGGCATAGCAGGTGTAATTGAGGCAAATGATTATGGTACTTATCTCTTTACAGAAAAAGCTCAAGGGAATATGCTATCTCCACAAGGATGTAATATTTTAGTAGATCTTGAGTATATGGTTTGCCAAGAATTCAAGGCTGAGTATAAAACATGCCATTCGAAGAGTGAATATGAGCATTTACCTGGGTGAAGAACAACTTTTTAAAGAAAGAAAAACTATAAGCAGAATTTGAAATAAACCAGGTATAAACAGCCCATACAAAATCCAGCAAGGAAACTGAAAGGAACATTCAGCATGGGATCTCTGCACTGCAAATACAGGAAGAAAATGGATTTTATAATCAGAGGGTTAGCCTAAGGTCCACCTGATGACTGCATTTTCACATGGTTAAATAAAGAATAGAATGAGTACACACTTTGCATATGAGTCTAAGTCTGTTTACGTAGCACATGGGTAGCTCCTAGTGCAGTTCTTGGAGTAAGGAACTGTATCTCAGTTAAAAAAAATGCATATTTCTATGATGTTATGAGAAATCTTGGCTTCTAGCATGCTCCAAATTAATTTTGAGGTCAGCCTCTTACCTTGCATCACCTTGTCTGTTTCAGCTGGTGGTGTACATTAGAACAGTTCTGAGGAAAATAAGGCAGCAACAGGCAAGTTTAGGCTCAAAGCACCACATTTGACCAGCTCTTTACTCCAAGAGGATGGAAGGAGAACATAATGTTGTTCACAGATTTCACAACTCCGGTTCATGGAATATTTGGTGGAATTATTTACTTTATTTGCCTATCACCATAGCAGCTGATTCCTTCATGTATTAAAAAAAAAAAAAAGAAACACATTGCGGGGCCACATTTCATGAGCTCTTGAATGTTACTTTCTGGTGCATAATTGTTTCTCCTTCATTGACTACTAATCAAGCTGCAGTATGCCTAGCCTTGCAAATCCAGCAAACTTGGAAAATTCCTTTAATTTTTAAAGTTTGTTTGTTTGCCAGGTGGTTTTTTCCTCCAAGCTTGTCCAACTTTGAAAATTACAACTTAAGTAAAACCAAAAACATAAGTGTCATGGATCGCTGAGGGATTACCTTACCACATTAATATTCAATAATGCCAGCTGCCCTAGTTCAGCACATGAGAGCCCTGATTCAGCAGGGTCCTGAAATGGGGCCTGAAAATTTGGTGGAGAGAGAAAGCTCTTTCTTTTGAAGCTGGTCACCAGTTTTAAATAGAGATTTTTTTTTCCCCCATGCACACAGAATGCTTACAACAGTTTCCGATAAATGTATGAATTTGGTAATCTTCCTCCAAAATTTTATGATTTTAAAAATAAATATGGAGGAATAAAACCTCCATAATTGTCAACCCCCTGAATGAAAATGCTTCCAAAATGTTCTTTTTTTTCCCTCTTTTCTAGCTTCTACTGATCAAACTCTGCCTTTGGGTATGTATATACTATAAACTACTGAGGCATAAAATGAATGTGAAGGGGAGAGATGAGGTTATAAAGTGGGACCCCTTATCATAGAATCACAGAATGCTTTGGGTTGGAAGCGACCTTAAAGATCATCCAGTTCCAACCCTCTTACCATGGATAAGGACACCTTCCACTTGATCAGATTGCTCAGAGCCCCATCCAGCCTGGCCTTGAACCCTTCCAGGGGTGGGGCATCCACAGCCTCTCCAGGCAACCTGTTCCAGTGGCTCGCCACCCTCATAGTCAAGAATTCCTTTCTTATAGCCAATCTAAACCTACCCTCTTTCAGTCTGAAGCCATTTCCCTTTGTCCTATCACTACATGGTGTTGTAAAAAGTCCCTCTCCGTCTTTCTTGTAGGCCCACTTTAGGCACTGGAAGGCTGCTATAAGGTCTGCTAGAGCCTTCTCTTCTCCAGGCTGAACAACCCCAACTCTCTCATCCTGTCTTTGTAGAAGAATTACTCCAGCTTTGTGATCAACTTAGTGCCCTTCTTCTAGACTCCAGCAGGCCCATGATCTTCTTATGTTGGGGGCCCTAGAGACGGATGCAGTATTCCATGAGAGCAGAGTAGAGGGACAGAATCCCCTCCCTCAATCTGCTGGACATGCTTTTTTGATGCAGCCCAGGTGATGGTTGGCTTTCTTGCCTGCAAGTGCACATTGATGGGTCATGTTGAGCCTTTCACAACCAACACCCCAAGTCCTTCTCCTCGGGGCTGCTCTCAGTCCATTCTCTCCTCAGACAGTATTTGTGCTTGGGATTGCCCCGATCCACATGCAAGACTTACTATTATATAAAATATTTATTTAGGTCAGGCAGTATTTTGCAACCTATGCATTTGCCAAACCACACTCTGGTGATAGACCCTTGGCGAGTGATGTTTTCTTAGCCAAGAGTTAAAGCATGCTGAAGGTGAAAACAAATTTTGCTGGAGCCAGCACAAGGTCTGCAACAAGCCAAGCAAACCAGTCATGCAGGCAATTTCCTATTCGCTCACTGGTGAGGAAAATGGACTTCAGCTCAGAAGCCCAGTGTCACTTCAGAGTCTAAAACTGTAGGGTAATCCTGTCAACACAGTGAAGTGCAAAAAGGACAGTCAGCTGTGGGGGGAGGTGCTGGAGGGCTGCGGAGTTTTCCTCTCCTAAAGCCTTCACTTGCTTTTCACATTGATTGCTTGTGATTTTGCTAGACTCACTTAACCAGAGGGATGGGGTCATGTGCAATTCCTTGCAGAAGGAGCAGCAGGACTCAGAGTGAGAGCTGGCTTTAGGTGGAGAGTTTTCCTGTTTTCAGGAAATGAAGATTTAGCACCCTGGAACCGCAGGCAGAAGGAATGATCTGTTTTGCCAAGAGAGATGTGAGCTGGGACACTTGCCTATCTGGCTGTGGGAGCCGGGGAGCAGGCGAACTGCGGGGATGGAGCTGTGCCGGCAGCCAAACCCTTGCCCCGTGGCTTCTTGCGCTCGGTACCTTGGTGCTCCCATGACACAAAAGCGTTTCCAGATGAGTGGATCATGTCCAAGTGTTTGCCTCTTGGCTATTAGCACTGCAAGAGCAAACAATTTTTCTCATGGCTAACTGACTTCCTTCAATTCCTTCCCCCCCTGAAATTTGCTTCTTGTTTGTCGTGCCATGACAACATCGCTGTGCTATCCAGAGTGAATGTGTTAATGCAGGAAGAGACAAATCTGAGAGGCTTGACTGGCAATTTTTAAACTCCAGATGGCCATTCTCCAACTACCTGTCGGCTTGAATAGGAAATAAGTCTCCTGACAGGCTCACTTCCTTCCGTTTGCATTGTTTTCAGCAAAAATAGATTTTTAATAACTCCCATAATAACGTTCCTGCAAGGTGCGGCCTGCAAACCTTAGTCTGAAACAGGACAAACAGACTGAAATGTCTGTTGACTTTTCACCTATCAGTGGCCTGTAGCCAATGGGCTGTGGCTGATTATTAACAAAAAAATAGGAAATAACCTTAGATTAAATATTGCTAAGAAGTGCCCAATATCCAAAATCTGGCAGCAGAACCTCAGCTAGTGCAAGCTAGCTGAGGATCTGCTCAGAGTATTTAGGGATGCTGGTGAAATTAATAAAATAAATTTTGCCACTGATCTCTCCTAATTCATCAAATCCTCTTGATATGGTGTTTCTTCTCAGACATTTCTTACCTATTTGCTGTGCATTAATGTATCACAGCTGAGAATGTGTGGAGCAGTAGTTGGCTTTGTTTAGTTTGCTTTTAACTGGCTGCATCATTTTTTCAATGGCTGCTCCATTTTTCAGTCCTTATACTTTCTCCTAGTATGCATATACAGTCTTACCCCATGCCAAACTTTAGCAGCATTTCTGAAGATTCCCATATAGATGGAAGTGGTACTGAAATTAAAAAACTGCACTTCAAAGGGCTCTTCAACATTCTTCCAGTTTTTGTACTGTCTCCCACACTTCCATCCTTTGACCCAAGCCTTTGATTAGAGCCAGTAGGTGAAGCCACCCATCCTAGAGTTGCTGGGAGTTGAGATTTATCCATCCTATCCTATCCTATCCTATCCTATCCTATCCTATCCTATCCTATCCTATCCTATCCTATCCTATCCTATCCTATCCTATCCTATCCTATCCTATCCTATCCCATCCCATCCCATCCCATCCCATCCCATCCCATCCCATCCCATCCCATTCTATCCTATCCTTCTGTAATTATTTTGCACTGTGACCAGTAAAGCATGTTTTAAGTGACAATAACCTGACTATTTCACTAAACTTTTTGGTTGCAATAGAAAGGATTTTTAAAAAAATATTTCATATAGAGACAAATTGAGTCTAATCTGATTCAATACAGAAAAGGGAAAATTCTGCTTTCAGACCATCAGTCTCGGTATTCCTATACTTTGAATTTTGGTAGACTTGAATTGCTAATTTAAACAGAAACATTACGAAAAATGTGATATTCCCCCCTTCTCCACAAGATTTGTCTACATCCGTGGATCAACTCCAGCACCTTTAGAATTTTTGTCCTTTATGTTCTATATATATGTGCATGTGTATATATACGTATTTGTAAAAGTTTCCAAAAGTTTCAAAAGTTCCCTGCTCCAGAGTATAGTTTTCCATAAGGCCAGATCAGATCCAGTAGCAGAACATGGCAGAAATTGTTCTTTCATGTCACAGTAGCCTTACTATGAGTTAATTACATTTTTTCCACAGTTAGCTGTTTCTAAAGTCTGTGAGGCATTCCATATGTTCTCACTAGGTCACACTGTAGCTGGCCGTTTTATTTTGGTCTATATATAGCAAGTAAATAGTCCAGATATGCCAAGACTTATTTTGAAAACTTTAGTCCGGCTAAAATGAAGGATATGAGATTTAGAAGTGAATTTATGAAGATAGGAACAACAGCAAGGAGCAGCTGGGAAGAGATTCAGGGACAGAAGTATTATCTCTTAACAGCCTCCGCTTGTTCAGAGTGCTGCTTATTTCAGAAAAAAATCCATGTGCAATCTATCCCTTGAATGAAGAAAATTGAAAGAAAGGGGCAATGGTAGTCTGGAGGCCTTGGTTCAAGTACTACCTGCGGAGCACATTGCTGGGGATAATTTCTAGGAGAGCATTAATTTCATTCACAAAATCACCAGCACAGCTACATGCTCTGCAAGCACCCCCCATGCAACCCACCCTGGGATTATATATGGTGTGCTGTATTATTGTATACACACAGCTGCTGTATAGAGAAAAAATGGTGGCATAGCAGGACAGAGGGCAGAGGGGAAAATCCCGGGCTGGATACTGGCAGAAAAGTAGGCAGCAGGGGAAAGGTAAGAGAAAAAGCAGCTGTGCATAGCAGGATCGTAGAAGTGGTGTAGGAAACTGTACCGGCTCAGGCTGTGTCATTAGAAGAAAGACTGAAGGTAATAGAGTAGGTAATAGAGTTAATTCTTAATAAAACCAGTGAGGTATGAGCAAGAGGGGGAACAAAAACTAAAGCCCCAGGAGCACAGGAGAGGAAGTCCCATTTAGAGGCAGAGAAACAAAGTAGACAAGGCAGGAAAAGAGCGATGAGTTTGTTTAGGGGCAGTTATGGCATTACTTGATGGGAAAGCCAGGATGTGTGAGGTCAGGTCATTAGTCCCCATTCTATATCCTCTCATCCACAGTGCCTGCACTCCTCCACGTGTTTGTGCCCTTGTATTAGGTAATAGAATTGGACATAAGGCTTGGTACAGCCCAGTTGCATTGTCATAGGAAGACAGGAAGGCCACGAAGAACCATCTGTCCCTTCCACATTCCTCTTTTGCTGGTCCACTCCCCTTATGCCCTCCTCTCCAACTGAAAAGTCCCTCTGAAATTTTCAGACTTATCTCTGAAGAAATAAAAGTCCAAAATCAAATCAACTTGATCAATAAATATGATAACTGTAGGAAGAATATGATAGGAAGAAGTTAATTAGAGAAATTTTAGCTGGTATTTCATATCATAATTGGTAGCTCCAAAGTGCTTTTTGTTCAGTGAGGAGGACTCAATTACATGTAGTGCAAACTGTTTATAAAACTTGGTGGTGACTACTGCAATTACCTTTTGCAGTTTTGCTGAGTCTAAGGCAGTTTTGTATGGTGCAGGATGAGTTTGAAAAAATGCATTTGGAGTAGGTTTTATTGTTTAAAGGCACCCCAGCTGCGTACAAAGAGAGCCCTCACTGCTAAGATAGCACACAGTTGCTACCACATATACCATAGCTCCAGGCCTGGGCTTTCCTGTCTGTATGAGCTCTGGAGCTCAGTGCTCTTTTCTCATATCTGCCTTATAGAGATATAAAGGCTGAATCTGGTTTACACTAACCTAACTCCATCAATTTGCATCGAGTGGCTTCTGATGCCTTTCAAAGACACAGTTAGACCCAAGCATTGTTGTCTCTCTTAAGAGTAGAGAATGTAAATCTTCAATAGATGGCCCTGGAGCATTTGTAAAAGCATATGAGTTCTTGTTTCGTGATCCTTTAAAAACATATAAGTGGTTGGTGCTGCAAAATGTTATAATAATGTTTTAAATTTTCTTTGAATGGTAGAATTGATAGTAATGGTTTTTGTGAGTTTGTCATGAAATATAAACAATGTTTGTTCATCTACCAAAAAACCAAATCACTTCTGTGAAAAGTTTTATTGGGTTTTAATTTTGAACATTTTATTTCAACTGGCATCAGGCCTTCTTTTGCCATCCCCATTTGCACAAGCTTTTGGCATTTTTTCTGATGAGGGGAAAGACAGTGTTTCCAATAACTCAAAACTGGTGAATGCTAGTCCAGAATTTGATCATTTCTACACTTTTAAATCCCCACAAAAACCTGGAAGTTTGCAGAGTTTATAAATTCTCATATGGATAGTAGACAAATTTATATTTTTGTGTAAAATGTCAGTGTCTCAGTGGCACTTTGATCTGGATTTCATTGAATATGGAAACCAAGAAAAAAGATTTGTACCAAAGTTATTATATAACATTCACAACATTAGGTATAGTAAAGAAATGTAACCAGACAGCCAAACCCCTCAATTAAAAGCAACTTAATGTGGCTGCCAAAACACTCCACCCTTTCGAGCTCAAATAAGTAAACCTTTTGGGCTATAGGCACAATGGGAAAAGACTAATTAAGGAAACGAGGTAAGATTTCTTAATGTTATAGTAATGACATAAAAACTCGCTCCATACCATCCCCTCCATATGAAACACTGGCTTTTCCTGTTACTCCATTCGGTTAGCTTTTAGCCGTGTCCTAACTCTGTCCAGTCGTTCAAGGGGTAAATTGGCTGCACAATGTATATGTGTGGCTATGGTGCACGCACTAAGCGTCCATATGTGTTCATGGGTATACATCCATGCACGGACAGGCTGAAGCAACGTGATCTTTTGGGCTGGAAGGGCAAGGGAGGGCCATGCAGCTGTGACCAAAGGTTAGTGAACTAGCTCTGAACACTGAAGTGGTCAGTGCTAAGGGAGAAGCCAGAGCTGTTGGTAAATGCTCACATGCTTAAATTCATGCACACCCTTCTTTTCTGTGACATTTTTCTCTTGGTAAGAACTCAATGTTAAGAAGAGTAAATAACTGGGCAAATATAACTGTAACAGAAGAGATTTTTGTGCTCTGAGTAAGGTTAAAACACTGTAGGAAAATGAAAATCTACTGTATACCACCACCTAAAATCTTGCATTCATAGTTCTTATGGACAGAGAGAAAGAGAGAAAGAATATGCCCTTGTCTTTTCTCTCTCTGTGTGGCGATTCCCATTGATTTTCACATACTAATTCTTAAAGTCTACAACATAAGTAAAATTGCAGCATCTTTATCTTTGGAGTTTATTGAAGGTGGTTAAGACGCTTGTCTTTGCATTGTGATTATTACTTTTGGTGTTGTCTTTGTCTTTTGTTACAAAGTCTTATTTGTATTTCCTTTCCTAGATAACAAAGACTACCATATAATTAAGGTCATTTGATGTTAATCAAGAATTCAAAAAAGGTGAGTGATGAGGAGTGTGTGATTAATGTACAAATGAAAACACAGTCTTATTCTTTCCCTCTCTTATTAGTTTTTATCCCTCTGATGTACTTAACCAGCTCCAGTTGAAGTCACTGGCAGTTTTATGTGGCCTGTGAATTTTTCAAGGAGCAGCTTCAAACTCCCTTGAGTTAGAGAGAGAGGAAAGAACAGAACTGCACTGCAATAAAAGTGCTTTCATGAGAATATTAACCATAAAGACTGTATAATACATCATGTTCTCAACAGTGGTATTTTATACAGGTGTAAGATCTCAGAGCCTTGAGACGGGGAACAGATTTTGTTAAGTGGATAGCAGCAGATAAACCCAAGGCAGGATACAACTAATTGTGATTGTACAAAGCATAAACAGCTGAAGTACTTTGACTTTGTGGAAGATAGCAAATGAGTCGGAGAGAGAACAAGCAAAAAAATGACAGCATCTGTCACTTGATGCAGTACAATATCATTTCTTCATACCTCCCTCCAAAGAATGAGTGGGAAAAAAATGACCTCATAAGGTCTATATTATCCTTCTGAGGGATTTTCAGGCATCTTGGGTAAAGTGCCAAGTACACTGGAAGTGGGGGAGTGTTAGTTGTCTCCAAAGCACCAAAAGGAAATGGAGAAAAGGGATGAAATGGCCCAAACAAGCAGACAAAACTACAATTTTGTGGCAGGTTGCTCTAGGTCTCACTGACCCTGGCCGAAACGCAAGGGTCATTTTTTATACAATTGAACTGTCCTTGGATAATTTCTCCGGCATCTACAAACAAGCTTTTCTTCCACATCAAACATTCTTGTCATGTTCTCCTTTCCAAAAATGACAAATAAACAGAATTTTTTTCTTTTTCAATATGCTGGGAACATCCAGCTTTTATCTATCATTCTTTTACTTAGACCTCCTTAAAAAAATTATCTAGGGACTAGCACATTAAATATGTGCTTCTATTTTCTCACTTGTGGAAAAAAGGCAGTTGTGGAGAAACAGATTGTATTTGAACATTTTGTAAGAGAAATTTAGCTTAATAAATGAGAGGGTATGACATTTGAAACTGGACTGAAGCAGGAGCACTGCACTTTTGGTACAAATACTGGATTGGGCTTTTCAAAAAGGTATAAAAAATGTTTAAGAAGATAGCCACCCCTTCCCACTCCAATTCCTAGTTTTGTCAGAGTAGAGACCTACCTTTATAGGTATTTTGACTTGCCTCCTGGAAGCCTTTCTCTCCCTTGATCACACAGGAAGCTAATTTTCTAAATTAAACACCTACATTAGTAGCTGAAAATGGCAATACCTGCTGATTTTCAAAGGGGAAAGTGGCGGCCTAGTTTGCTTTTTTCCTTTGGAAATTTCCCTTTGAATAGACCTGTAAATTCAGTGATGTGCAGAATGGGAGAGTCGTGTGATCCCTCCAGCTCCACCTGACATGTGTTGCCTTATTTTGGGGATTTTGTAGATAGTGGCTACTGGCTGTTACATTCTAAGCTGCATGCAGGGCGAAAAGTCCACCTCCATGATAACTTTCGTCTCCAGATGTAAAGGACTGAGCAACCACACAAGGACTGATGCTTGTGCTGAGAGGCAACACCACACCATATAAAAAATGGTTGAGGATCTCATACTTCATGGCATGGGATATGCTGAAGTACTCAATAAATTTGTTGTCTCATCCTTCAAAGGAAGTGCCCTCACCCAGGCCTCTGTGCATACTGGTGTAAATTGGAGTGGGAGGGGCAGTCAACAGCAGGGAAGCAAAATCTTAGGGAGAAGCTGGTGGGATGCACCGAAATATGTTAAGGGTGCAGACAGGATAGCAAGATTGCTGCCTGTCCTCAGTGAAAACTCATGGTGACTGAGGAAGGTTCCTGATAGCTGGGAAAAGATTAGCAGTGAATTCAGCTTTACAAGAGCAAGAGGACAATCTGGGGAGCTACTAGTTAGTCCTGCTTGAGTGTCTGGATAAACTATGGAGCACAACCTCCCAGACTCTCATTCCAGACACATGAGAAACAAGAAAATAAAGACAAGCAGTAGTCATGGAAATAGTAAGGATATTATGCCTCACCAACCTGATTGTATTCTATGATGAAATGGCTATTGATGGAAGTAAAGGGAACAGAATGTATGCGAAAAGGCTTTTGAGACCACCTCCACAGCATTTTAAGTGGTAGTTTCAGTCAATAGGGAATGGATGGATTATTAGAGGAGTTGAAAATTAGCAGGATTGGCAGGTTCCAAGAATGGTAATTGATGTTCTGAGGACAGCTTGGTGGCCAGCAACCATTAGGGCTGATACTAGGACTACTCATTTAATATCTCCATCAGTGACTTGGATGATTTGACTAAATGCACCCTCTGGAGATCTTTGGATGGTGGTGCATTGGGGAAGTTGTTGACACACCGTGTGGCAGAGCTGCAAGGGCCAAGAGAAACTTTAGATCTGGGCAACATAAGCTGCATGAAGTGCAAGGTTGTGCCTCTGGAGTGTGGTAACCCTCTGCATCAGTGCAGATGGGAACTGAGTGGCTGGGAAACAGCCAAACTGCCTTCAAGCCAGCAGTGTGCTTGCAGTAAGGGAAACCACATGCCACTAGGATGAGCTTGGACAACACACTGATGAAACTATCTCTGCTTGGCATTGGTGAGGCTTCCCCTGAAATACTGTGCTGGATTTGGTTTCTCCAGTTAGAGAGAGATACTGAGACACAGAGTAAGGTCCAGTGGCAGGCCACAAACATTATCTAAGGTGGTATAGCACATGGCCTGATAAGGAAGACATGGGCTTGTTTCATTTACAGAGAAGAAAAAAGAGCTTATCAAATGTAGCTTACAATTACTGAAAAGAAAATGATAGAGGTATCAAAAGACACAAACTCTTTTCAGACAGCTACTTACTGGTTACTAGACAACTAGGCTAGCTACATGAGCAAATAGTCTTTCTAAGGGAGAGAATTGCAAGTTGTAACTAGGGAGGTTCAGACCAAAAACTCTGAAAAGTTTATTCATCAGCAGGTAGTGTGGCTCTGGAACATCATATCCAAAGTGGTGATAAAATTGCCACCTGTGGCAGTTTTCAGCTGACCTGGCGCAGCGTTGGCCACTGTCTCTGGCTGGTGTAGACAACCCCCAGAGGTTTTCCCTCCAAGTGACATTTCTGAGATGCTGTGACAACACTTCCCTCCAGCATACGAGGGAAAGGATAGTGGCTGGCATTTAATGGTTCCCTTTTGCTGTCTTATACAGTCAGTGTTGCTCAAGAATATTTTAAACCTTTTCTGATTAAGGGCAAGGCAGGTTTTGTCACAGAGGTGCAGGTAGCATAGTGGCAGACAAAACATCACAGACACTTCTGATGCAGAATTGAAAAAAAAGCTGGATTGTGTTGAAGAATGACCTTTCTTTTCCTGGGAGGCACAGAATTGTTTTGGAGGGCTCCTTATCATTATGCAAGAAAGCAGGTCTATGAAGTGGACTTGGTATGGTGGGTAGATGGCTCACAGAAACAATCTTGCCTACTGTGCTTTCTACCTTATACACTGTAAAATATTATTTGCATTTTCACCTATTCATGAAAACAGATCACATATCTCTGTGTTTGCTTATGCTGTAAACTTGTCTCGCATTGCCCTGCTAATATCTGAATCATGCTCAAAATCCTTCAAGATTTATTTTCTTCTTCCTCTCTTGCAGACCTTATTGAACAATTACACCTTCTCGCACACCTCCAAAACCTCCCAGTTCTGGAGCCAGTGTTTGAATATGTCACTCTTCTCTATGGTTCTTCAAATCACAGTAATTATTGGCAAGGCAGAAAGATGGTTCGGATTTTTTCCTGGGACCTCCACAAATACATTGGTATAGTGGTCTAATAGATGTCAGTCCGTATTTGTTTTTACAAGAAGATGTCTTGTTTGTGATCTTCTTTGTCATATAAGACAGATTTCAGCTAAAGACATTAAACTGTGGAATGATCTGACAGTATAATTTTAATATATTTAAGAACAAATGATGTAAAAACAGAAGCAATGATTTCTGGTGGCTAAATCAGAGAAACTGCAGTCGTCCTCCCCTCCCCTCCCCTCCCCTCCCCTCCCCTCCCCTCCCCTCCCCTCCCCTCCCCTCCCCTCCCCTCCCCTCCCCTCCCCCTCCCCTCCCCTCCCCTCCCCTCCCCTCCCCTCCCCTCCCCTCCCCTCCCCTCCCCTCCCCTCCCCTCCCCTCCTTCCTGAAATGTATTTTTCCTGAAATCCTTAGCAGGAGAATATTGCTTTGTACCCGTCAATATTTAGGTGCTCTATTTTTTTTTCCTTTTTAAATACCAAAAGGGATTAAAGCATAAACTGGATTAACTACTCCTCAAATGCCATTTTGTTAAGTGAAACTATAAGTACGGGGATAAGATGGCTCAGTGGATTGATGGTGAGATACCATTCTAGGTCACTTGTTCAAAGTGGTGTTAGTCTGGTAGTGACTGAAAATACATTGCTTGCCATCTGGGAGCTTTCTAGCAATGAAGCCAATAATGAAGTCGTTCCTGGGGGGATCTCCACATCCTAATATACGCACCAAAACAGACAGTAACTGAGTCCCCCTTTCACAGGCCTTTCTGGGATCAGAAAAGATAAAATTCTAGGAAGGGGTAGAGTGATATCTGACACAAGAAACAATAAAAGGAACATCTACAAATAATACTCGAGATTCTTTGGCAAGGCAATGTCTGGAAACTTGTTCTGTGGAGTTCGTAATCCAGTCTTACTGGTCTAATAGTTCCTTCAAATGCTGAGATGCTTCTCAAAAAGGCTAAGAAGAGAGAATGAAATGACTTTTGAATTGAAAAGAGAACAAGCTTTTTAAGTCACCCGATTGTCAAGAAAAACAATTGAAAAGCAAGGCTTTTAGGCTGAGTAATTTCCAGAGTAAGGTAGTGGACATGCCCTTACTTGAATCCTGTAAGACAGATGAACTCCTCCCATCGCTGTTATCTAATTACAAGGATGAGTAAATAGGCATGGGCAACGTTTTCAAACCTGGGTTCTGAGTTTGACACAATATCCAAAGGAAGATACGAAAAAGGCGGGGTGCTTTTCACACAGGCTGTCATTAAGAGTAGTGAAAGCTCAAGGTCTCAGACATGATTCTCAGAGAACAACTGAGATTGAGAATAAAAATTAAATTCTCTATTAGTGTAGGCTAAAATCCCCCCAATTCTTTACTGCATTTAACTACATGTAGAACCACACCCCCAAAATTATTATCAAAGCATGAGAAAATAGAGTTATTACACAGTTAACTGAGAGCATTCGATCTATTTGTTGGAATTCCTGATTGGAGACATAGACTAAGGCACTACCGGTAGCAAAGAAAAAGTCAGCAGTTGAACAAGTGACATGAGGAACTTTGTCACCAAGAGGTCCCAGGAAAAGGAGCAGGGCTGATTGGTCCTTTGCAGCTTCTCAAGGTGTGAGCCAGAACCTAGAGTCACCCTCAACACAAGTGGGTGGAAAGATTAGGAAGGGACAGTGTTGATCCAGACTGGAGCAGTTATCCTTCTCTCAATGAAGGGGAACTCAGTATCTTGTTTTCTAAAGCAGGTGACAGAAATAAGAGCAAAAATTCACAGGCCTTGCAAGGGTTCAAGTTTCCTTCCTTTCTGCCCCAGTCAGCCTCAGGAGAAGGGCTCTGGTGGAGTTTTGCCCATGGACCAAAGCAGCCTTCCACTGGGGACGGCCATGTGGTGGCTCCCCAGGATACTGGGGAAAGGGAAGCGGTGTGCAAGCACATGGCCCAGCTCTCCTGGAGCTGCTTCACTCCGGCTCGCTTCTGCTGCCATTGCATTCAGTTAGAGGAGCAGCTACAAGATTGTCCAACTTAATTCAGGGTATTAGAGCTGATTGAGGAATTTTGATGCCTCCCTTGCCTAGAAGCTGTTTTCACATTTGGGCCCTCTATCCCTGTCATCCAGCTTTGAAGAGCACAGCTTTGTTGGGATCAAAAGTGATTGGCGGTGGTGACTCTCACTCCAATGCTGCCATTCACACACTAAGCTCCTCTGCCTCAAAGGCCTGGCCAGGCAATGCTAACAATAAACAAACCATAATAACTCACAACTGCGGCTGAACCCAGCCCTTAATGACATTGTTCAATACTGCTTCAACACTGTGAAGAGCTTCACCGCTTCGTTCCCATGCTCCTAGGAGCATTTCCAGATTGGCTTTAGCAGGGGTGATTCCAGCAGCTTATTCTAATTGTTTTGCTCGTACAGCACAGGCAAGCCAACCTGCCGTGAAACCTGATGCTTTCTGCGAGAACAGGTTATTGCAGGGTAACAAGTGGGTTTTCTTTCCCGAGGCTCAGCTGCCAGCGCGGTACCACAGGGGGGCACTCACATTAACATGTGCACCTCCCCGAGCTGAACATGCAGCACCTTGCAGGTGTGCACAGCTGGGCGGCAGCGCTCGGACAGGGCTTCCAGGGAGGCACGGGCTTGGAAATGTGGCTGCAGCCCACTTTCCTCGCCTGTGTCTCCAGACAGCAAGCTGTTTGTTTATATTTTGCTTTGCCTTTTGGGTGAAAACAAAGCAAAAGCTGAAGAAAGGTGAAAAACTGAAGAAGAAAAAGCAAAAAGAAAAAAAGGCAGTGTCTGCTAACCCTGGTTTTTGTGCATTTCCTAAGGAATTTTGACCCGAGGAAAAAGGTATCGAGAAAGTCTGAGATGAGAGCAATGAAGGCATAATTTCTGATTGACATCAATACGAAAACGATGTGCAGAAACTCCTCTCTAATCACACGGTGCAGCACAGGAAAATGTACTGTGGGCAGATATTGCAAGGCTTGAATAACTACTGTTTGAAAGGGTTTATCTTTCAGTGGCTCTCAAAGTGTTTAAGAACACTGCTGATTCCAGAGACTGGAAATCTTTGGCTTTTTCAAAGCAAAGTCTGAACTTACAAGCAAGTTGTTTCTCCTGGTTGCTGCAGATGGTTTGATCAAATGGAAGCACACACCACGGTGCATACATTAGAGCCAGAAGAGCCATAACTTTTATGCTTGCCTCAGTATTTTATTACTGCCAAGAGGTGCTTTTAGATTATTAAGTGCTGCAGATAAAGGTACAGTAAAATACAGAATATTTATTTCCTGAAGTTTTGCGCATCTCTGAAGCTCAAAGCCAACATCACAAGGGACTGAGAGAATGTCACAGAGATGTTTACTGTTTGTCAGATGTGAATGATCAAAGCATGAGACTGTGAACTGGCCAACTGAAACTCTGGCAGAGATGACCATACAAAATGTCTTGATTTGCTTTTTATTTAGTCATCCACTTACAGACACACCACCAGACTCAGTCTCTTTCCTGAAATTCCACCTTTTCCCTGGCAGTCCACTTTTTCTCTGGGTGCATCATATTCTGTCAGAAACAGAACTGGGTGCATATTGTAACTTGGGAATGAGTAGAATCTGCCAAGATTTTGTAAACTACTTAGCTTCAGCTTCACACTGGTCCCACTGCGTAAGCAGTTCAGTCTAATATTAGTCTCTTCTGAAAATTTCACCTCTGGAGCCAAGGACCACTAGATGGATAAATGAAAGGGGAGTGTGACAGTGATCAAAATCTGTCTGGTCCAGACAGATAAATATCAGGCTAGCTTGAAGGTTTTCACCTCCTTGCTGCTGCCGGGAGTTATATTTTTTTTCATGGCAGAGCAGTGTGGGCTAATTTCATTGCTGGTGTAAATCAATGTTGCACAATATACCGTGGTGGAATGATGCTGATTTATGCCAGCTAGGAATCTGTCTGCTCATACTCCTACCAGCACAGCACTGACTTATAAATCTTTCTTCTAAAAACCTGTGGATGAACCAGAGGAACTGTTACTGAACTGTGGCATGTTTCAAAATTTGCCTCAAGAAAATAGGAGAGCCCCAGTTTCAAACCAGGATTAAAAAACTGTAGATGCTGAAGTGGGCTTTTTCCTAGAGGTGCTAGTTTTTCCTCTGTGGAAACCAGAATCCCCCAGCACCTGTGGAAACTGGCTTTGGAATCAGGAATTCAGCTGTCCAGATGCACTTGTATTCCATTTGACTTTCTGAGGTCATGTAATCCTTTTGTGTTTTTAAATGATTCACCTTCCTTCCCCATTAAACAGATATTAAAAAAAAAAAAAGACCTATTGCTTAACTACTGCTCCTTCCTTCTTTACTTTCTTTCTTCTCTTTTATTTTTTCCCCCTAAATGTACGTACGTATACCTGACTCCTCGGAGATCACTTTGTCTCTGTGATTGCAGGAGTCAGCCAGCAACACGACAGGACTTGCTTGTTTACATAGCTCTGAGGGTTATGACAACACATCAGAATGTACAGGTGCCGTGTAGAGATGCAGCTTGCAATTAAGATCAGCAAAGCTGACTGTTTAATAAAGAATTCCTTCATTTTATAACAACCCGATCTCATTATCATAATACACGCAACAAATCAGCTCCATAAAGCTCCGTAAAATTTTGTTCTCCCTTGGTATTAAATATTTGAGCTAAAGTTAACAGTTGCAAAACAATTGCATTAATTGAACAGAAAATTAAACCCATAAAACGTGGTTAAATGCAATTTCCTTGTAATTGCAGTGAATGTGCTGCCAAGATAATTACAAAACAATTGTTAATATTTTTTTTTTTTAGTCCATTTGGTGGCATTTCACCCCTGCAATAGAGCAGTCAGAGGTAAGAAAATCAGGGGAGCACTCTCTAGATGACAGTCTTTAGTTAAAGTGTGTCTTCAAGGTTAAACCAGTGCTAAGACTGCTTACTCAGCACAGCAGAGGAGGCTTCTTGCAAAAACCTCTCCTCAGATTTGAGCACTAAGTAGGGGAAATTTCAGGAGTAACCTGCTCCTTTCAGTAATAAAAAAGCTTGTCAGAGCAGCTCTTCGTAGGAAAATTCAGTCCTATCAAGTTGCTTTTGAACAATAGCTTGAGAAAATCTATTTTTCCCTTTGAAATACAGCTCAGAATACCGGCCACTTCCTACTGGCCCAGGATCTGGGTGATCTGATGGCTATCTACAACCTGAAATGTGGAATATTTTTCCTATTTTTTTTTGGTGGAATTTCCTTCTCACCATACAGTAGTCAACAAGTGGCTGCTGCCTTTAAAAAAAGTTCTAAACCCACGGTTTATGGTAAAAATGCAATCAGATACTCTGCTTTTAGCTGCAGTCAGGTGGAATGTGTGGTCTCTGCAGGTATCAGTCCCTCGCTGGAGGACGGGAGGTTCCTGGCTCGTGGTGTGCCCTTTATCCCAGAGGAAGGCAACAACACGTTAACATGACACATCCCTCCATTTCAGAGAATTGCAAAGTACACTGATGACACATCAGATACACACTTCTCTTTTGGGCTTATTCTTTTGGAATCAGCTTTTCCTTTTCCCTTGAGTTTTTTACTTTCTACTGTTTGCTTGCGCTGCCTCTTCTACAGTGTAATTAAAATTATTTTCTCTGGAGCTGTTCCTTTCATATATCAGCCAATTCATCCACACTGGATGAATTTCCTATTCCCTGGAAAAAGACTGAGTTTATTGACATAAAATAATCCTTGGCTCGAGTGACTGAGCGTGGACAGGCAGGCTGGGAAGCTGGACAGAGATGCTGCTCTGAGAAGGTCTTGGATCACACTGCAATTCTGAGCCCAGTATTTTCTCATGTCTCTTCTGCCAAACTATCCTCCTTTTTTGCTGTAAAAATCCCCTGCTATCAGCAAAGGTTCACATCTTCCTTACTTGGAGCAGGCCACACTGACATCTCATCTTATTTATGCTTATAACGTAAACTCTGTAGAGAGTTCTGTACAAAGGTGATAGGAGACCTTTAGAGTTATGGACACATTTGTCTCTCTTCTGCCAGCAGTGTTTTTACTGATGTCCTGTTCTCAGCCAGTCTATTTCCATAATTTTTAAATTTTTCTCTCATTTTGACTAATATTCTTCCATGTTGTTTTTTATTATATATCTTTTTTTGGTATTTTGTTATTGCTTTTTCTCATACTGCTCATCAACTTCTGTGAACATAGTCACAAACACAATTTTTTAGACATTTTCTTGTTTCAAATGCTTATACCAATAAGATTGGCCAAATTAAGTTGTGACTCTGCAGGGTTTGTGGCTCTGTTTAAATTTGAATCTGAAAGTGTTGGAGTTCGAAACCCCACTCAGATTGAAAGTTGTATTTAAATGCCTGTAAGAGCACTGAGTCTTACATGGAGTAGATCTACAGCAATGCAGTGACTCCATTACCTTGAATGTGCATGACAGTAGGCCATACTCCTGAATTCCCATTTTACTTGCCCAACCTCTTCCTAGCCACAGGCTGGTCCTTGCACTACGCTGAAACACAGTTCTCACCTGCATCCCTTGGATTATGACAGACAGCCTAGATCCAAGTAGTCACCACAATTGCTTTCTAGCCATCTAGCAGCTACAAGCTTGCAGGCTGTAGAGTTTTTCCAAAAGAAAAGTGGTGGTTTTGACCTCTTTCTCCTGTGGCCCCATGGCTCATCTGTCCCACAGGAGGAGACTGATCAGTGAGATATTTCAAAACACACACCTGGAGTCAAGAGGAGCTGGGAATGGGAAATGAGGGTAAAAGGATGGCAGGGAGGTAAAATTCAGGTTGCATTTCGGTTTGATGTGGAAAGATCCAGTGTGCTGTGGCCTGCCTTGTGAGGAAAGGAGTGTGCCTGGAAGGCTGGTGAGCGACAGGCTACCAGGAAACCACTGCCTCTCCCCTGCCCACCATCTACCTGTAGGCACAGAAATTCCTCTCCTTGGGGAACTGCTCAGTGATCCATTTGCTTCAGTGGCTGCCAGGGAGAGCGAGGAGCTGCTGGGATAGAACGAGCTGGGTTACTGAAGGGCTCTCCTACACAAAACAGCTCCTGACTGTGCACAAGAGGGAGGAAGGGAGAGAGACAGGTGTGTGTTTGCTTGGGTGGAGATCAGTCACACAAACAAACAAATAAACAAAACTACATCCAAAAGGGACTTTTCTTCATGGCTAAAGTGCCTCTGCCATTGGTTTTGCAAGGAATTTTGCTAGATTGTACAGCTCTCGGTGTGCGGCAGCTGTTGATGAAAACAATTCACTCGTGCACTTACTTCTGTCCTTTGAGCCTGTGTTTTCAAAGCTTCCTCTGTTTTCCTGTCTCTTACTCATATCACCAAGGGCTGGGGCTGGAAAAATGCATGCAGGTCAGTGCCTGCTCCTGAGTCTTCCAGGTACTGCCGAGCTTGAGCAATAAGGTATAGCATAAATTTGGCTTCTTCCATTTCCCCCCCCACCCCCCCAATGATAGTGAGAAGTTGAACTTGTTTTTAAGTACCTACAATTTCCAGTCCAAATTAGTAATTTCCTTTAAACTCCATCCACACCACCTCATGTTTTCAGTGGGAGTCTCTAACCATTTCAAAAGCAGGCAGCTAGGAAAACAGATATCCATGTGCTATCACAGAGCGATGGGTTTGGCTGAACAAATTGGCATCTCTTGACTATTCTGATATCAAAAGAGTTCCTTTGTCTGTTTCTGTGTTTTCTGGCAGCTTTGTGAGGTTCTTCACTTGATGATTCATCAAATTTTAAGGATTTTGCTTTGCAAAAGCTTCCACTGCTTCCAGCATGTCCTTTTGCCCCTGCTTTATAGTCATGGATCTGAGCACAGAATGCCCTTGTGGTGTGGCTGTGGTCTCTGCTGAGCACGCATTGAGAGCTGGGCTCGGCTACTGCAGGCTGGGTGAGCAGCATGTCACATGGAGACATGCAGCCCCAAACCCTGGGCCCTTTCTTTGTAATGCCGGGGGGGTGAACAGTTGTCCTCCAGTACACGATGGGCCCTTTGGTGGGCACAGGAGCTGTGCAGAACAGAGCTGCTGGCAGGGCCCTGCTGCCGGTGCTCCCAGGTCACAGCTGTGCCACAGGCAGGGTCTAGCTGTGCCTGCTCTGCCTTCCCTGGACAAGAGGCATTACTGACCTCCAGAAGGTGAGAAGGACAGGACCCTGAAGCAAACCTTGGTGTGCTGTGAGATGGCAGTGTGGATACATGCTGAGAGCAATCGGGGCACATATGTCTCAGAAGCAGGAGGACTTGAACACCTAACATCAAGGGGAAACCAAGGAAACCAAACACTCAGAGTTTTCAAGTGGCAGCTGAGGTGAGGTTGACATTTTTCCTTCAACCCATGAGTAGAGTCAGACAGATGTGAGTCAGCCTCAAATATTGTCCTTTCTCTGGTTTACAGCAGACACATACTTTAAAGCCCTGCATATCATCCTCGTCATGAAAAGAAATCTCCTGATTCAGAGACTTCTCTAAACCACTTAAGATTTTTGTGTGTGCTCTCCCTCCTCAATTGCTTGGAGCCCTGAAAACCACAGCCTTTGCTGGCAGACAATAAAGATACAACCTAAAGTATTCAACAAGAAAAAAAAAGAACAGAAAAAAAAAGAAGAACGGCTGTTGAGGAGGCTTAGAACATGTCCCAACATTTTCTGCAGGTTTTTTCCTTTCTTGAGGCGATCAGAGCAATGCCTAAGTTTTGCACCTGCCATGGGCAAGTGCCTCTGTCTTTTAGTGAAATAACTTTATGCATTTTTAGTGCAAGCCCTGGCCTGCTTCGTATCCTGCTTTACCTGAATGATTATATCTTCTTTACTTCGTTAACTTTTCAATAGGCTGTGAAAACAAAAGCTGTCACTCTGATACCTGCCATTTGATATTCAGCAATGCCTTCAGTACGAAAAGACCCCCTCCATCTCTCAGCCCCCGCCTCCAAGCATCACTTGGCATGATCCTGCTTGTAGCTGTTCACTATATCAACGTGTAAAACCTTCCTCTGTCAATGTTTCTTTCAGCAACAACCCTAACCTACATCTGCAAGTATAAGCTTTGCTACAGTGATGTGAGTGAGTTTGATAGAGAAATCAAAATTACTGTATTACAGTAAAATATCAGTTGGCTGTGATCAGTAGGGCATCTCAGGGAAGTACCCATTTGGGCAGACAAAGCTGCAAGGTCCAAGACAACTTCTCTGTGTATGCGCACAAACTAAAATGTTATAATTTGGTATGGTTGGGCTTAGGAACTCTGGGAATTCCCAGAACTACGTTGCAGATTCACAGAGATCATAAAAATTAGTTCTGCGGTTAGCTCATGTTCTGTGGCAAAAAAAAGTCTTCTAAAGTATGTTTTTCTGAGATAGCTAGACTTTATTTGACTGTATATCTAAATTATTACTTTGAAAGCCTCTACCTCTATTCATGTTAGCAAAGGAATCCCTCAAGACTTCTGCAGTCCAAAGACAAGCTCTTGGCTCTTCGTAAAGGCCAGCTCTCAGAAGACAGATAGGGAGCTTAGGGTGGGTGGGCTATAACATCCTCATTTATTTAAATAACCTTCACTTGAGAGATCCCTCAGATGAGGAAAATCTGCCTGGAAAACACAGAGACCACATAATAGAGCAGTGTACAGCTCAACAGGCAGGAGAGTAGGTAAAAGTAAACAAAAGGATGTGTGTTTTGGGGGAGGAATATTTTTTTGGATAGATTCAAGCTGGAGGTGTAAGGGTACACAGAAAGCCACAAATTACTGAGGACAGAGCAGTTTGCAGATCAAACGAATCTAATGCTGCTTTGGGGTGTAATGGCCCTGATGAACTGATTTTCCAGCACTTTCTCCTGAGAAGAGATGGGACAAAAACTCTGGATGTGTTTCTGGTGGCCTCAGCTCTGGTGATTCAGGGAGCAGCTTTTTCAGACACTGACTTGTTTTCTGCTCTGTGTTCACACGTGGGTGCAGAGACCAGGGAACAGAAAGTCTGGGTTTCAAATGAAGCGAGTGCTTCTGGGTATCCCAGTTTAGAGTGAGTGGCTCTAGTTCTGGACATTAAGAGAGCTATGGTTTGGGGGAGTGTTGAGCCTGTGTCCTGTGAGCATGAGTCTTTTTATGTCCTCTCAGGTTGGGCATTACAAAAGAAGGTTTTGATAACGTGTCTTCTGGTGCCAAGGTAAGACAGTTATGAAAATGTAAATCAAATGTTTTTAGCATGTCAAATTTCCAGTGATGTGAATGGGAACTAACAGGACCTTGAGTTCTCAACAATTACCAAAATCAGGCCATTTCTACTTACCGGTTTAACCATGTGTCTATCTTTCTACATTCTTTCTTCTCTGTTTCACATCCTTCTTTCTAAAATCCATTTTTCTTGCATCTGTCAAAGATGGTTGCAGACATACCAACAGCAAACTTCACCTTGAAACAGAGGATGACCAAACTCACTCTTTTAATGAAAAAAATTCTCACAGTTTGCTTCCTGTTTGGAAGAATTAAAGTGTCTCTCTGGAAAAAATTGTCTTTTCTCATGGGATTCTGAAATACCCAGAACCCCATGAGGATCTTATAGATAAGTGTCAGTGCACCTCTCTACAAACCAAGCACTATTTTGAGACTGGGAATGGTGATTTAATTGGATTTTAGATAGAAGCCTGTACAGCCGCATGCTCTAGGAAATATGGAGAACTCTGAGAAAGGACTTTGCAAAGCTTATATTTGTTCCTTGCGAAAGTATCTCTTAAAATGTTAAAATTCTTGTCCATCTCATATCACTGGGGTTAGCACATTGTAAATGGTTTAGACATGAATCAAACATCTCCCTTTCCCATTGGCTTTGAAACTCTTCCTGAAATTTGACTGGGTCTGTATAACCAGTATCATTAATTCCCAGTGTAATTTTATGTAGTGAATTTTGTGTAAAGAACCTGGCAGTCTGACAGTAAATAATGATTCCAGGTCAAGAAATATGCTCTTAATTATTTCATGATCTCAGTGTCTTAAGGGAGGGTATTGCACAGGCCCTGGAGCAAGGAAATAAAATGTTTCTTAATTCCAAACAAAACCCCTGGATTAATTTCTGGGCTTTAGATAGATAGCAGCTATTCTGTTTTTTAAGGTGTCAAACCCGTGGTTTTTTGGCCGACTCCGAACTCAAGCACACAAAGTAACCCAAATAAATGTTTAATTTTCTAGAACAAAGTGGGCATGTAATGAATCTTCTTGTTAAAATGGGGAAAATAGGGCATATTTCGGGTGCTTCCACTTGAGTTTGGAAGACCAGATTGCAGCACATGTTTTTGAAAATATGACTCTAACATTTCAGGGCAACGTGACTCCAGTTTTCAAGTTCCACTGTTAGAACCTGTTGCAAGCTGGTGGTAAAACTACTCTTTTGGCCTCCCAAATAGTGGCCCTACCTACAATACAAAACATTCCTAGTTCTATCATCTTGGCATTAATTATCCTAATCTCTTTTCTAATGTTCAAGCTGTTAATTTAACCACGTTGTCTAAACTTGCTTTGGAAATGGGGCTGGATTTGTTGCCTTGCATGTGCAGACAGAAAAGCTGAAGGTAGCTTATCAAAATAAGTATAAGATAACAGAACTCTGGGTTGGTGGGAAAAAAAAAGAAAAGGAAAAAGAAAGAAGATATTTGTGAGCTTTTTCCCCTAAAATTGCAGAATTCTGTGTTTATTGGAAGCTGGCTTTAAAACAGGTGGAGCTTAAGAAATCCACCTTCCTGAATACTTTCTCTAATAAAGAAAAAGGTAATTTCTTAGTTCCATCTGTGGGGGTTTAAACACAGACCATTGAGCTATGAGCAGGAGTTATGAATGTCAGATTCACACGTCTTACTCTTTCTTTTATGGACCATGAAAATTGTTCCTGTCTGTACTGAATTTTCGTACAAAAGCCAGTTTGCTCACAGAAGGTTTGTAAGCATCAGTGAGTTAAATTAATCTCTCAATCGGCTAGCTAAAATCTCCAATGCAATGCAGACAGAGTACCTCAATCTACACAAAACTGGTAAAACTCCATAAAAATCCTGGTGAACAGGTGATTGTCACAAGATTCACTACAAGAAATCTTGTGGGCCAGCCCACCTCAGCAGATGTGGCAGTGTCTGTGTGGGGTGTTGAGTGACCTGTCCCCTCCTTTCAGAAAGTAACGTGTTATCCCTGACACAACTGTCTTCAAACCACATGAGTGACTTCAGTTTTTAGTGCTGACAAATCAACACCTTGCCCAAGCTTTAATCTAGAAAACTGTTGGCTTTTCGGAAGTAGGACTTCTGAGATATAATTGCACAACTGAGAAAATCAGTGTGTGAGAGTGCAAGGGGTCAGACTGGATGGGTATGATGGTCTGTTCTGGCCTCAGATAGTGTAGGCTGGAAGGAGAATGCGGCCTCTCCTCTGCTTGTTTGACAATAAAAGGGTGGTACCATACAAATAATAGTTGGTTCTAATAATTGCACATAAAATATATGAAATGTATACCTATACTACTGTGTAAATAGTGGCTTGTATCCGTAATTTTACACAAAATATGAATTCACATGGAACTACCTTTTGTTGTATGTTATACAGAATACATTTTCTGCCAGAAACATTGGGCAAAAACACATGAGGATAGGAAGGAATTTTTAAAAACCCTTGTGTCATCCCCTTTCCCCCCACCTTTTCTCTCTCTCTGTTTGAGAACAAGGGCTCAGGACCTGCTGTAATGGTCCCTGTCCTAGCAGGGCTTTTTGAACGAGGGTTTTCGCTCCTTCTGTGCACTCCTCACTTGGCTGCCGTTCCATCTGACTCCAAAAGAAGCGAGTACAAATTAAAGAAAGAATGCAGCCCTAACGCCTACACCCAGAAGCTTTCAAAACAGAAGGCTGCTACACCTGTGGGGATAGAACAAGTGTATCAGTGTCCTGGACTCTGCCCTGGCTCGTCTGCCTTTGTTAGCTGGAATGTGCCGATGAAACAATCAGGTGCAGTAGGCGCGTGGCAGCCTGCTTAAAAAACGATTCTTTGGAGACAGGGAGTGGGCTGTGAATCATGCATCCACATAATCTGATGATAACAATTTTAAATGTGGTGATTAGTGTATAATGGAAAGTATTGTGCTATTTGGTATGGTTTGTCTGCCACTGCACTACCCAGTGTTTGAAAGGTCCCATCTTCCATGCAAAACCTGATTCATTCTAGTAGTGAAAGAATAAGGCAATTTTAGGAGTGTTTAGGTACTTACATCTTACCTTTTGGCTCACTGTCCCAGCCTAAAATCATGGACGAGCTCCTGGGCAGCACACAAAGCAGGATACATCACTGTGGAGCTTACAGGCTCAGTTGTGAACTCCAAGCACAGGCAAAACCAGCCTTCAGGTACTATGCAGGCATCTAGCAGTGCAGAAATGCTGTTGAGAATACCAGCCCAGAAATCAAGATGCATCAAGCTGTTCAGCTTAACAAACATGGCCAGCAAGATGCAGGTTTATGACTCCTCCTTTGCTTCATGTACCTTTTGTGAGACTACAGCTCCAAGTATACATCTGTCCCCTTTGAATGCCAGGAGAACACGAGTAATCATCCATGCAGTTGAGGGATATTGGTGTCAAAAATGTTAAAAATAGAGTGGGAACCTCTGGAGTTTGATAGGAAACGTGTGAGGCAGCAAGGCTGTGTTTCAATTGTGCCAGTGATCGAAATGCACAATTAAGTTTTTTCACTTTGGGACTAGACGTGTCAGGTTTGCTTTTGGTGAGATTCATTTTGGTGGTATCTTGTAGCATCAACTTTCCATTTCAGGTCTTAGCTCACTGGGCATTTATAATCCAAATAGATTCAGGGCAAATACCTGTTGACAGGGAAGAAAAACAAAGGAAGCAAACAAAAATAGAGAAGAAAAGCTGTGGCAAAGCCAGGTGCCCTCATGAAGTCCTCTGACAAGATGAATCATGATTTGGGAGAATTAATAACTGTAGACAGCATTGTAAGTTTTTCCTTTTCTAAATCACTGAACCTGCATGTGTCCTTCCCATGAATACATAACAAATATGATCAGGAACTGAATTAATAGATCATTTGTCTTCTATTTACTCACATACAGGAGTTCATAAAGAATAGCTATTTTTCACATGGCTTTAAGGCCAGATATAGTTCTTGCTTTGGCCAAATTGTCCATCATGTATGAATGACATGCACAGGAAACTCAAAAGTGCAATTATTTTGGATATAATGAAAAGATACATAAAATACACGAGTGCAATTTGTGCCTATAAAATTCATCTCAGTTTTAATCTTTAACAATGCAAGCTAGGGTGGAAGATGTCCATCCAGCATTGGCATCCTGCTTCTGTTAGACTGATGGATGTAGCTAGAAAGATATTTCCATAACGAGGCTTTAGATACCCCACTGAACTGGCTGACTGGACACTCACATGAATCTGAGGAAAACTGTAGTCAGGTTTGAAACATCATTGGCCAACTCTTATACAAGTCAATTGGATTGTAGACAGAAGTGTTACTTCCCTGGAAGCATTTGCAATGAAGCAAATCATCAGTGTATACACACACACACACCACACACCCACACACAAAAAAATAAAAAAAAAGAAGAAAAAGGGGAAAAAAGGGAGAGACTGTGTAAAAAGGGCAGCTATTGTTGGCAATGGAAAGCCTCCTAGACTCCACCTGCCTTGCTCGTGCCAGTATCTTTAAGTACCACCTTCCCTGACATGCTGAATTCACATTACTGTCAAACCTGAGTATTAGGTGGATAGATATGCAAGCCCACACTAGCAGCCAGAACATTTAGGGGAAGTGTCAACAATTTTCTGCAAACATTGTATGTGGTATCTTGCTGGGAGTTTGCTCAGGAGCACACGCACGGTGTGAAGCAACGTGCTTGTGTTTTACAAGCTGCACGTTGTGTGCCAGTCAACTGCACTGCCCGGCAATGGAAAAAATATTGTAAGTGGGGGATCTCTGACAGCTGAGGATCAGACTGCCGAGCCCGATGCCAAACAATAATAAATGTACATGTTGGGAAATCTCCCTGGATAATCGAGGTTACACTCTGACCTAAGTGATAGAAAAGTAAGAGAATAAATTCTTCTGCACACTAAATCCCCAGCCCTCACTGCACTGTAATAAACCTGACCTGATATTGCCCACAGTGCTGGAGATCCTGTTACCTACCGAACGCGAGGCTGCAGTTGTACAAAGGATTTCAAGCAAGCGAAAGTCAGCTCTGCTGCTGGAAAGAGAAAAGCTGCAGCACCTGAGCAGCATCCTAGAGCAGGGTCTAGGGCATGGTACCCCAATTTTGGAGGAGCCCTGAAACCAGTAGTCAGGGCTGTTCAATATGGCTCAGTCCTGCTGTGTTCACTGGGCTGTGAGCTGCAGGCCTGGGAGGGTGAAGGTTATGTGTCAGGAGGTGCATTTGCTGAGAAACTCTGCTGGTGAGGGCTTGTGAGTGGGACAGAGCACAAAGGGGAGTGTTGTGAAGCAAGGTGGGAGTTAACCTCTATTTGGGACTTAGCAGGAAAGGTAAGGTGGGGCAAAATTGTGATGGGCTTTGAAGATAAGGCCAAGAAATTTGTGCTGCATACGATGAAAAAGGGGAAGGGCTTACACCAAAGGTAGCACATAGCCATCAGTAGGAAAGAAAACGTTAGCAGCAGCATTTGGATTATCTTAAGGGGGACCCTTGTATGGCTGTTGATAGCAGAGCAGAGTGGATTACAAAAATCTGACGTAAGTTGTCCAAGGCTTGGATGAGAGCTCTGCCCTTAGATTTGGGTCTGGAAATCCTTGTCAGTTATGCTTAGCAGGCATTGTAAACATGCAAGGATAGACTTGTTTCTTAGCCTGGGGAGCTTAAACAGATACACAAAAACCCTGACAGCTTTTAAGTGTGGCTCTCCTGTTTGTACTAATCACTGCAGCCCACTCTTACTGTTTCCAACCTAATAAAATGAGGAAATGAAAATGAAAACTAGCTCTGGTCTATGACTATCTTATCTCCTTGTCGACTACTAGGGTAATCTGGCATTTTAAAACAATAGCTACTTGCTTACAAAGCCCCTTTTAATTAATGGAACTGGAGAATCTCTCTCAGAGCATAGATGTTAACCCCTTCGAAGTAACGTGAGTAAATTCAGCTGCTCATGATGATGCACAGCTCTCCCAGTTGGACAGAACCACGAATCCTAACTCCAGGGTTCAGCTAAGCCCAAAGAATGGAAATAAAATGTACATATGTTTCAAACTCTTCTCTGACCACTCTGCTTCTTTGTTCTTCTCCAGGGTAGAAAACCATCCACAGAACAGGGGCATTTTTTTTTCATTTAGTAACAGTGGTACTGCTAATAATACTTCCCTTCTATTATATAAAATAGCCATCACAAGGGAAATTAAGACGATATTGTTTTTCCATTTGGAAGCAATGGATTTTAGTTCCATTAAAAGAACTGAGACAATCACAATCCTCTCCCTACAGATATTCCTGCTGAAAATGAGGTGGAATACATTATATTGCAGTCTTAATGCATTCTTTTGATGAAGCCACCACAGAAAAGCCACTAGCAACCTATGTAAAAAGCTTATATACAGATTTTTCAATAAAATTTTCTCAGAGATAAGAGTTATCTAATATTTGTAGCTGTATACAGGGTATGTAATAAATGAATAATGTCTACTATGCTATAGAGAAAACTGACCCAACTTATTTTTTATGCTAAAACCTCCATTAAATTTTGTATTGCTACCACACCATGCCAACTAGCACCAACAGGTATGTAAGCTAAGGTAGGAAAATGAATTCTCAACAGGTATGTAAGCTAAGGTAGGAAAATGAATTCTTTTCTTGTGGGTCGTCACAGCTTGTGCTGAGGTAACTGGAATGCAAAGATCATACTGAGAAATCCTGTAATAAACAGCCTTGAATAGAGGCACTGCAGTTAAGTATAGCAAGAAAATTCTCAATAAATTCAGACCTTAGGGAAATTTTTGAATAATAAGCCATACTTCGCCGAGTCTGTGGTGATAGGATGAGGAATACAAAATGTCTACACCTTATAGAGTATATTGTTTAATTTGTGCAGGCCTGGCCTGCTCCCTAGTAAAACCTGCCTCCCTAAGTTGCTGAAGTTGAGAAGTAAAAGAGATACTTGGTGGGCAGATCAGTATTGCCCATGGCAAAATCAAAGAAATAGCCTGGGTGAACAGGGGTCCTGATTACATCCCCTGTTTTCCAGATTTATCTGTGGTAGCAGGTAAGAGATCCAGTTTCTGGGGATGACTGCAGTTCTGAGATGACCCTCTTTCCCTGACCTCCCTTTTAACCACTGCAGCAGATCCCTAGTGAGGTGGTGGCTGAGGTGTATCTACTCAGAGCCAGCTGCAGACCCACAGCTCTGCCCCCTTTCCCTCTCTGAGGGAGGCAGAGCTGCTCCTATGGAGGAAAAGTGGCAGCTCAAATTTGGGGCACCAAAGGCTGGGGGACCTCAAGGCACCTCCTGAACCACCTGCTGGCAAACACCTCTTCCTCACATCAAAAATAAAATAGACTGCATTGCTTTGCTGTCTTTTGAGTTCACGCATGTTTTTTCGAACAATATAATGTAAGAAAACGACTGGTGCTGGGTTTTTTTAAAAATAGTTTATCTGCCTCAACAGAAATATTATTTACAGGTGTCTGTGTGACCCAAGACACCATGGAAGAACTTCAGCATTGCACATGTGTAGCTGAAGACAGACTTGTGGCCCACTAAAAAAGAATAGAAAACTGAAATATATTCTCCTCTCCCCTCACGCCAGCCCATTGTTACAGCAGTGTGACAGTAACAGGCAGGAGGGGCATTCTTGAATCACTTAATGCTGGTACATGACTACACTGTATGGTATTTCTTTTGTTGGGCATAATGTATTTGAATGCCATATTTTCCTCTTGAAATGCTTTTATGATTTTTTTTCTCTTTTTGTTTTGGTTATTTTCCTCTGGGCTTTTATACCCACTCTCCCCCCCACAACAAGGAGGAAATAAAGAAAAGCCCAAATCCCAGCAAGCTGCAAACACTAAATGTAAAATTTTGTTACAAAGGATCACAAGCAGAGCTCTTTGTTTTGCTTATCTGTATATTCATTCCACATATGTACTGTCCTAAATTTTGATTTCCCTCACACAAACCCGATTGCTCAAAGAAACAAGCCGTTCAATGTGTTGTGTTCAAGCAAGAGCTGTTTAATTTTGGGTTTGCCGTTTTGCCGATTTAGTGCCCTTAGGAAGTATGATACATATCCATTCATGCATCATCTGTAAAAACTTGTGGATGTACATCGTAGCCTTTCATTAACGTTAATGGTGCCCAACCCCTGAATGTACACTATGTCTTAGCACTCCACAAGTTAACTGAGTTCATGCCATAAATACCTTGTTCCCATTTCTGCAACACAGGCTGACTTTTTTGGTGGGGAGAAGTGGAGCTCGGAGTTAAGATCTGCAGTCTGACTGTGCACCTGAGAAGTTATTTCCTGCTCTTAAGCTGAGGAGTTTTCAGTGGATGCAGGCATCTGAAGAAAAGTGCAGTACTGTTTGCACCCATTCCATCTATCTCCTTGCAATCATGTTAATTAAGCTGGTAGCAATTGTATTAGGTGTGTTATTTTATGTACAAAGTTATAGTAATGAGATGAATGTTCAACATCCTCTGCAGAGTGATGCTTGTACAAGGGCAGGGTTACATTTCCAACTGAAATAGTATATTTAAATAATACGTGGAGAATGCACTATGAAATAGTTGGAGCTGATGAAACCTTGGGAAGGTTTGAGCCACGTGAAGCATTTAGACAGTTGAACATGAAGATATCTTGGGCTCTTTTTTTTTCCTTAAAAAACCCTCCAACCTACCAAACTGTTATCAAGCTAATAGAATCTCCCCTGGGATTCAGCCAAAAATCAACTATAGAGGCAGTTCAGTGCAGATGTAACCAGCTGCAGTATCCACTAATATAGTTGGGAAGAATATGATGTGAACGTGCCACTGAAAGCTTTTTTGGCATAGTGCTTGTTTGCATAATTCAGAACTTCAGCACAGGGTTTCTTTAATAAAATACTGATTCTACAGGGGCAAGATAACTTCCTCAGCTTAGTTAACACTGGCCTGATGAGAAATTGAAATACATTTTTCCTAATTCTCCTTCATCTCTGCAGAAATCACTTTTTGATTGAGGTCAAACTTTAGCTTTGGCAAGTCATGCAGGCTCCCATTAGGCTATGATTGCATGCACATGATTGTCCAAAATGCACAGTAGGCAAAGGGTCAAGGATACAAAGGCTGCTGTTGTTTTTTCTTCTTTTCCCCAATGCACCCAGCATGTGGAAAATATTTATCAACCTTTGGTCTGTGTCCCTGAAGCTTCATTCTTGATGCGCCTTTTCAGTGTCCCCCAAGGAATCCTGTTAAACTTGGATCCACTCCTCCATGACTGGTGTGTGACTACTGTTACTTCTAAAATGAAATGGGTGGCAAGATGACAGTGGCCCAGAAAAGTTAAATCTCTTCATAGTCCAGTATGTTTTTGTCATGGGGTAACCACAGCACATGTGAATATCCGAAATACATTAAATTGCTGCAAACAGAGATGCTCTTTAGACACAGGCCTTTGTTGCTGAGAAGTGGTGTTGACGGTCCCAGAGGGTGTTTTGGGACTGAAGCCTCTGCAGATGAGGGTAAGGAAAGAAAATAAGACTCTCTGTTAGTGTGTGGGTCCATGGAATCCACTTTGTTACATGCACATCAATGGTTGTGACTCACCAAATATATGACGAAGCCGCAGATGAAGCTGTAAAAGCCAGCAAGGTGTGTTTGGCTTGGCTTGGCCTGGTCCCACGAGCTACTGGGAGGAGAAGGAGCTTCCATGTAGGAAGAAGCAATGGAGATATTTCTCTGTCTGAGAAACTGAAAATTCTACAGCTACAGATGCACACTATACAAATAATTCACATCAAATACGTTAAATGCAATTCTCCTCTAACTAGAACTGAGCAAAGAGCTACACTTTGACTCATTCAATTAAGTGTAATTGTTACCAGATAATTTCTACCTGTTAAATGAGGTCTGTTCATTTTCTAAATGGCAACTGATCTCTTTTTTACTATTTTAGCTTATTTTTATTTTTTAATTTTTCTTTTTTTGAGGCAAGGAAATAATGCACAGAGCAGCAGTGCTCTTGAGAACTGACAAACTCAATACAATGCATGGCTGGTGGGGAGAAAAGCTCTGCTAGGTGTCAGTGAAAAAAAATAATTACAGCAACGTTGCTTCCTTTTTGGGAGTTCTTTTTGGGCATCATATCAAAAAGGGAAGCAAACTTTTTATGAGCACAAATATGAGTATTTCACACTGAACAGAAATACTTTCAAAGCACTTTTTTTGGGTCTGTGTTCTCCTTATAGTTCCTGAAAATTGTGTTTTAAGAAGATGGCTCCAAAGGGAAATCTAAATCACACTTTTTCCGTAAAGGAAATAACTATCCCAGTTGGCTATTCTGCCACTGCTGCCATTTTTCTTTGTCTTTCTCATTTCTTTTCTTTCTTTCTGCTTTATTTTCCTTCTTTCAAAAACTCTTAAAATGGAATTTAATAGGTTTTTGTTTTATCTTAAAAACTAAAGATATTGGCAACAAAAATAATTATACTTTTCTCATTTAGAAGAACATTTTAATTACTATTTTTCTGTTGAATTCCTGTCCCACCCTTATACTTGTGTGTAGCACGGATGTGCTCAAACTTTTGAAAGTAATGCAGCTTCTCTGCTCCTTTATTCAAGTTGAAGACTCCAGCAGCAACTCAATGATAGTGTAATCCAAGTGGTGCTGTACTGGTAGCCAGAACATTCTATAATTTCAAGTGAAAATACAACCCTGCAGATTTTCTTCACCATTTCTTCCCACAAAACGATTTTGAGGGAAATTATAGTAATAAAAAAATACACAGTGTCAGTGAGATAGTCTTGACATAGCACATGGAATGCCAGTTATCATACATATGCGGTGTAAAGTAACCTTGGTAGCATGAGACCAATGGGACAGTTCTGCAGTTTGCAATTATTCCCTCAGTGTTGCTTTAATATGCAGGCCTGCATCAAACAATAAATAGGTTCCATTTTTTTTCACTAATTCAAGCTAATTTTAAAAATAAGATGATCTGAAGCCCAAATTTTACTCCTAGAAGGAAAATGTATGCTGCTTCAACACAGTTCTTTGTTAAAGCATCACTTTGATTTGCAGCTAGGAGTCCGTGAGTGCCTTTAACTTTGACAGCTATTGACAGGAGTGGAGAGCACTCAAGGAGTCAGCTTCCTTTAGACTGACAGGAAGGCTTTGAATGCAGCTATAAAACATAAGCTGCCATAAACCTGAAGCCAAAGCCTTTAGCTGGCTGTTTTAAAATCTCATAACCTCGGTGGATCAGGCTCTTGAGACTGGGAGGGTTTGTAACGCACACTAACTAGAGGGTTACACACTACAGGGCAATGCATCCAAGTATGTGAGACCACAGCAGCATTCCCTGAGCCTGGGAATGGTCCCAGTTTATGTGTCAGCTGCCCTCTCATTTGAGTTTTCAGGTCAGGGACCCAAAGTGCACAGCTCAAGTTTTAGCGCCTGAGTGAAGAGCCAAGGCTCTGCAGCTGGGTGCTTTAGCAACACATATCCAGGTTGGACTGACAAAAGCATAGGGTTTGTAACATATGCTTGCTAGTGGTTACCTGAGAACCTTCCAGAAGTCCACACTTAAAAAACAAGACTGTAAATATCCATGTAGAGGATTTTAAAGAGATCGATATTTTCAAATAAAGTAATTTCTTAATAACATAAAACCTTTTTTTTCAGATTCAGAAAAACGGTTATGCTCACACTCAGTGCTAAGTGTAGTGCTACTTGATGGAGAAAGTGAATGGGCTTGAATACGGCATTTGGTGGTCATTAAAGGATTTCTTTTAATCAGAGCCTTTAACTGAGTGAGATTATCAAGATGTATTATGTTAGACTCTCTTGAACAATCTGCAAGGGTTTCCATGCTGTAATTTCACTGGATGGTGACTATGTTTTTGAATGCTATAGGAAAAATCTCTAAAAAGAATCACACATATCTGACAAACAGCTAAATCCATGCTCATATATGCTTGGTCCTTCCCTCCTTTTCTAAATATCATGAGCCTTTAATACTGAAATTGATAAACTGTGTGCCGTGTTTCTATTTGGTAAACTGGAAAATAAAATAAGCACTATTGTGCGTGTTTAAAAAGTGTAGGCAATAATGTGGGGTTTTTTTCCATAGAATACTTGTTTTTAAAATTATTTTCTCAGTCTACATATATGCAAAAGCAAATTGTCAGGTACCTTAGCTGTGTTTCAATTTTACAGGCCTGCCTTTTGAAATAAATCTGAATACTTGGTCCTTGAAGTAATTTGTTTGTTTCTACTGGAAGTTATATTACGATTTATGAGATTAGTTCTACTCAAATGGGATTTTGCACCTTCTTTTGGGAGAGTAGAAAACTCCATTTCAGAGAAATCTTAGTAATTCAAACCAAACATCCATTGCTTAATATGCACTACTTTTATGTTCTCTTGGGTCACCTGAAGCAATCCTGGACTAAAGAAGGCAAATTTCTAAAAACACAGGCCATCAGATGGCTTCTCTTGGGGAAACATTTGAGGAATTGTCTGAATTGTATCAATGTCATGTCTTGGTTTTGTGAACACGTTACCTAAAAAAGGAGGACAGAGAGATGCTATGCAACTGCATATTCTGGAATACAGGCCCACAAACAGGAAGGCAGCGTCTGCTTTTCTGTGTATGACCAGATTATTGGACTTCTGATGTACTTCTCGTTTGGCTATCTGCTATGGATCTAATTTATCTGTAACAACAAAGTGGAACCATAATAAATATATTTCTGAGCATTTTGTTGTTCAGCTGCTTCTGAGAGTGGTCTCTCATGTTCCATTTCTAGGTGGTGACAAGTTTGAGAAAAGTAGCTTTCCACCTGGATTTTTCTCCTTGGTTGACCTTCCTTTCTTTGTGATCCTTGAATACAGACTTGGTTTAGACCTGAATTTCAGTGCTAGGTAGCTTCTCTTGTCCTGAGTATAAGGAGTAAGCCATTCAACTGAAATCAGACTTATGGCACCATTCATAGCAAATTCACCTTCCTTGGGGTTAATAAAAGATGTATTTACTTTCTGTGCTGGAACTCTTTCTCTCTGTGTGCACCTCTTAATTTCTGCATTATATGTGAGTATGGCTTTGTTGAAACACCACCAAAATTTTGGTAGCTCTGGATTACTCCATGTCCAAGTAGATGCAACTTTCCCTTGTTCCAAGCTTAACATATAATGTAAATGCAGTCTGTACCTACATCATGATGCAGATCTTGAACAACTGATCTGTTCTCATATGGATAACACCTTCAAAAGCTGACAAAAACAATTGGAGAGAGCAGAAGAAATAGAAGAAAATTGAACTTCTGCTTTATATAGTTGTTTAACTTGAAAAAGCGTTCAATAACTGTTCTAAGGAACTATGTCATAGTCAAATGCAACAGGTTAGTTTTAGTGAATTGAGATAACTTCTACTGTTCATTTCTTCAAAGTCAACAAAGCTAACAAAATCTCTTTTATGCATAATTAGAGAATTATCAGCAGTTTTGGTACTACAAATATTTTGACTTCTTACAAAATATAAACAGACTAAAAAAATATTGGTATTTTCTAACAGTCATCATAGGCAATGCAGACTTCTAAGTCTGGTGAGCTGAATCTGCTGAAGTCACTTCCACAAGATCCAAGGACAGAGATGCTGAGATAAGGATTGCATTTTTCCAGGAGGGAATAGTAAGGACTTTATTTCTTTGTCTTGAAATTAATTTATTCTCTATGCCAACCAGCAGCATGACTGTTTCTTCTCCAGACCAGACTACATTTGGGATATGCTATCATTCTCTTCCTGGTTGGCCTTTTTTGTTTTCCCCCAGTTTTTCTTTCTATTTGTTTGAGAGGGTATCTCTCTCGCAGAAGAGGCATTCTTCACAACATGAATTGCTGCTTTTTGGGTGAAATATAAAGGCTTGTTTCTGTGCACCCCAGATGCTACATGTTTTTAGTGTGCAATATGCATACCTGCCTGTGTGCATGCCTACTTGTCGGTCTGTACAGACACACACACACACATGCATGTGTACTCTGCAACCTGAGTATCCTGGTTTGAGATTCAGTCCCGCTTACGGTTTGGGAATTTTTTTCTGTTCTACTTTCTTGGCAGAGACACAGCATTTAGCTCTGCAATGACTGAAGCAGAATTCAGACCCGAAGAAAGGAGACTTTCTGTCAGAATGGAATACAGGAAATGTGTTACCTGTAGTCACCTAGAAATCAGGTAGCTGCCATACCTATACATAGACTAACCCTCACCTCTGTGGGGATCCTCTGACCCTTTCTGCAGCAGTGCTAAAAATAGTTCCTCAGGATTTTTTCAAACTATGCATTGCAGGAACCTCAGGCTTGATTTAAAGTGTGAGTCTGAAAATTCTGAGCAGTGAGCATAGTGTGACAGAAAAATTATGCCCCAAATAAAAAGGTATCCAGACTTCTTCAGCAGGCAGCAGACCACCTATGTGGCAGACTTGAGATTCCTCCAGAGCCACTAGTTGAATTTTCTGTGTATGTGCCAAGGGGAAAACACTGAAAGGGTATTTTTTCTAACTGCACATTAGGGTCTTCTGGTCACTGCCCAAAGCGGAGGAATGGTGCCTAGCAAACAACATTAATTGCATATGCTGGTAATGCTCAGGAAAATGCTATTTAGCAACAGTTTGCCACCAGGAATGCTACTCTGAAAGGTTATGAATTCATGCACGATTAACACTTCATGATATTCTCCCAGCATTTGTACTTCTAATGTACTTCAACCAGATCTCTAAAATGGCAAGTGATGGTTTTTTCCACTTCTCTGTTTGTGTTTTTCTATTTGTGTTTTTCTATTTGTGATCCAAGTGCATTATTGGCAAATGCGAAAGACATCTAAAAAGGCAAGCGAAAACAGTAGGCTCCAAGTACCTGGTATACTTGTGGAATTTGAAACACGTTTTGAGATTTGTCATTAACAGAAATGAAAGCATAACTTTTTATGCATCTTAAACATTCCCCCAGATTCTAAAATATATTTTACAATCTGGAGGTGCCAACTCACTTCCAGGCAAAGGGTTCCAGAGGTCCTTGGAACTTGTCTAATTTTGATAAAAAAGCTGCGTTTACCTGTTTCACTTTTCAGTGTGTGGATATTACAATAATACCTTGACCATCACAGTATAAATTATGTTAGGATGAAACATCCGTAATAATTTGTAATGATATTAATCTACAAAAGAAAGACAATTTTATTTACACATCTGAATTACAGACTATATGCAAAAGCCAATAAACTTGGCTTATAGTATTAAAAAGAAAAAAATGCAGTATGCTAGATTTCATCTTATTTGACATTTACAAATCACATACCTTCAAATTATTGTAGTTATAAACATGTGAATTGATCCAATTAAAATAGGAACTAACTTGGAAAATAAGTATTTTCCTTGAACCAAAATTAATATTTTTTAGGTTCAAAACCACTTTGAACCATACAATCTGTTTCCTCAAGTCTTTGACTTGGCTTTCCTGACCCCAGGCATCCACTCTTCCACTGGCTTTCAGAAGTGCCCTGACTTCCCCCTCCTTTGTATGATATCCAATGCATTTTCTCCACTTTCTTACTCACTGAAAACTTCTGAAGTTTTTTCCAGATGACTGGAAAATTTCTGTAGTTCTCCTCTCCTTGCCCACTTCAGTGACTCCCTGGCCTCTGGAGGACCTCACAGCTGATAGATCCATCAGGATAACTACTGAAAGCACGCTCCTCCCTTACCCCTGTCTACAGCTAATGGGCTCTTTGCATTCTCTGATCAACCACACACTACAATGCCCTGTTGTGTTTGTTTTGGCTAGGGTAGACTTAATTTTCTTCACAGTGGCTGGTATGGGGATAAGTTTTGGATTTGTGCTGAGCACGGAGTTGATAATACAGAGATGTTTTTGTTGTTGCTGGGCAGGGCTTGCATGGAGCCAAGGCCTTCTCTGCTTTTCGTGCTGCTTTGATGGTGAGGAGGCTGGGGGTGCATGGGAGGTTGGGAGGAGACATAGCCGGGACAGGTGACCCCAACAGACCAAAGGGATATTCCAGAGCATATGACATCATGCCCAGGATATAAAGCTGTGGGGAAAAAGGAGGAGGAAGAGGTGCTCCAGGTTCCAGAGCAGAAATTCCCCTGCAGTCCATGGTGAAGACTATGGTGAGGAAGACTCTCCCCCTGCAACACATGGAGGTCCACAGTGGAGCAAATATCCACCTGCAGCTCATGGAGGAACCCACACTGGAGAAGGAGGATGCCCAAAGGAGTCTGTGAGCTTGTGGGAAGCCTGTGGAAGAGCAGGTTCCTGGCAGAACCTGTGGCCCTATGAAGAGCCCACGTTGGAGCAGGTTTTCTGGCAGAACTTGTGACTCCATGGAGGACCCATGCTGAAGCAGTCTGTTCTGAAGGACTGCACCCTATGGAAGGGACCTATGCTGGAACATGGTACAAGAAGTCCTCCCCCTGAGGAGGAAGAACAAGCAGAGACAATGTGCGATGAATTGACTGCAGCCCCCATTCCCCATCCTCCATCCTCTGTTGGGGGGAGGAGGTAGAGAAAAACTGGAAGTAAAATTAAGCCTAGGGATAAAGGAGGAGTGGTTGGAAGGTGTTTTTAAGATTTGGTTTTATTTCTCATTATCCTACTCTGATTTGATTGTAACAAATGCAATGAATTTCCCCAAGTTGAGTCTGTTTTGCCCATGATGATAATTTCTAAGGGATCTCTCCCTGTCCTTGTCTCATCCCACAAGCCTTTCATTGTATTTTCTCTTCCCTGTCCAGCTGAGGAGGTGAGTGACAGAGCAGCTTTGGTGGGCATCCAGGGCCAACCCACCACAGTACTTTTAGTAGTGCATGAGGAATTTGAGACAAGGATAGTAATTGGGAGAGGTGGTGGGTAAGAGTCAAATCAGCTGAAGAATATCATAATAACACTTCTTAGGAGCTAAGAGCTCTGATATCTACAAAGTTAAATCTTTCTAGTGTGGGGGATACAACACTGAGCTGTGCAGTTGTTTATATTATTGGTGGAGATACATAAGGTTCCCAGTTGGCTGTGGCACAAGAAGAATGGCAAGATACCTGTAACATAAGCAAAGTGCATCTCCAATGCAACACTCTTCATAGCATTCTAGGGTTTCTGTCTCCTATCAGCACATATTTTCTTTGACTATCATCTAGTCATAGACTTTTAAAGTGTACTGTACAGGATTTTAGATGAGTTTCTTTAATTTTTGAGTAAATCTTTTATTGATGGAGTTAAATCAGGACAGAGTGAAGATGAAACCATGATCCTGTGTACAATATACAGAGTCTCTGTGTATGTGCATATATATGCATCACAGTGCTGCAGCAGTTTTCAGAAATGAACTTTTACTGGTAAGCCCTGAGTAATGTATCCATGTATCCTATGGACCACAGCTGAGGTTCTCACCAAAAAGCTCCTGCCTCACTGTAGGAGGTGATATAAAGCTGACTCTGTTTCCTGTGGTGACTGTTTTCTAGGCCAGTTCCCCAGTTTAATTTAGAAGACCACGACTAAACAGCGGCACAGTGTATTTGGCAGAGACCCCGTGTTGGGGGTGAAATAGGAATACCTGCCTGGTGCCCCCATCAAAGCTTCCTCCAGCCACCTTCCATTTCCACAGCCTTGTATGCTGGGTTCCTCCAGCGCATGGGCCTTGAGGCATTTGAATGGTTCCACGTCCAGTGGTACATCCACATACACTGGGTTGTGTTTTGCTGCTGGTTATAGTTGCAGCCTTGACTGCATAGAAAATAACAGGATGTTCACAGTTACAAATACACCGTCTAAGCTCTATTTATGTGTCTTCTGATTAGAAAGGCAACAACTCATAATCTTTAATTAATGTTTTCTCATATGACCCCTGTGAGATAGGGAAGTATGAACTAGGAAGAGAGAGATCAGTTAATATTAGCCATCTAGAAGTTAGCTGTCAAGTCTAAACCATCCATCTGGTCTCACTCTTTAGGCAGGACAAAGAAAGAAATATATGGAATAACTCTGAAGACAAATGGAGTAAATGAAGATAAGGTGAATCACCGTTTGGTTAAATCTATAGGAAGCCTGGGTGTCTATTGTGGCATCTACTTTTTAGATGGCTGGAACAAGAGGAATTCCTTTCCAAACAGTTTAGTAAGATACCTCAGGAAGCATGTGAAATTAGGCTAGGCTTCCCAACACAGAGGCTAGTCTTAACTCTCTGTCTTATCTATATTCACATGGCCCTGCTTGGGCCATTTTAAGGGCTACCCTGTGCTAGTGATGCAGCACAAAACAGCTGCACAAGAGCACTCTCTGGTATCAATATCTACCTCAGATTTTGCATGTAGAAATTAAGTACACATAAGAACTGATGCACATATACTTTGGAGGCACAAAAGGAAAAGGATTTTAACTCTTTGCAATTTCCAAGAAGCGATGAATCGACAGAAAAGGTATTAAGGCAGCAGAGAGGACTAAAAAAACCCCAACCCTCTCTGCTAAACGTGATTGGTGGATATTTCATTTATCAGTAACTCGTTCTGAATTGTTAATCTATTCAGACCTTGCTCTGGTGCCCTGCTCTCTGTAACTACAGCATGCAGGACTAATATCCTCACTAGCTGTTATGCATTTGGCAATATGCTCCTGCCCAATTTTTACTGCCCCCCTAAGGAAATAAGAGCACTGTGTATTCTAGGAAAAAACACACTTTTAAAATATTCATATTTCCATGGTTGTGTGTGTCTGTTGTGTAAGTTTTCCTTGGTGGCAGTGAACAAAGTGCTCTTCTGTGGAGCAGGCTCTCCTGTCTCCTCTAGCAGACTCAGTGTCTGTACAGGGAATTCCTGTTCCTGGCCCAAACCCACAGGCCCTCGGCACTGGAGGACAAGGTCGGCCATCTCACACTCTCTCTTTCTCTTGGCTTGATAGTTGATCTGCGTGCTGGAGAAATGGGCTCTGAAAGAGAAAAAGAGGGGGGCTGAGGTGAAGGAAAGAGAGAGCACGTGTATGTACTTCTAACTCATCCTGGGAACTTTGGCAAACATTTCTTCCCTAAACAAAGTTTGTTCAACTTTTGCAGAAGTCCTGATAGTCTCTGATTTACTTGGCTCTACATTTAAATGAATTAGTGGTACCTGGTCGTGTTGTTTTACCAGCACTGTGACAGGCACCATCCAAGCCTCATTTCACACCTTCTGTCTTCCATTCTGCCCCTTGGGGGCTTTTTTCCCCTTGTCATAGCAGTGGCTGAGCAACAGCATCCACTGCTAGGCAGAAATCTGCCTACAGAGAGCTTGCTCTGTTTAGACTTCAGTCAGAGGACCCACGAAGCATACTTCGTGGCTACTTATGGTCAGGGCGGTATGCATATTTTTTTAAAAGTTGCACACTGTCAAGACAGGTAATTGTGTAACCTTAGCTGCACTCTTTTTTTTCCCCCTTCCCCTAAGGCTGGAGTGGCACCTTGCATTCCAGCTGGTGCCGAGAGCAGGGCTAGCTCTGCTGCTCTACAAACAGCTGCAGTCTGGCTCATGTTCTGTCCTTCACTGAGGAGGATGGTATCAACCCTTTAAGGCTCTCCCCTGCTGCATGTTCCTGGCTGACTGCTCTCCCTTTCATGCACAGTACAGGAAACTACAGGGCACAGTGCACGAGGCACCTTTTTTATCCTCTGCAGCTATGCTTTCCATTGAGAGAAAGAGTAATTATCCTATTTCTGCTTCAGTGTCAGGTACCACATGGTTTATGCATTTGCCTCTTCGAAAACATGTTTTGCTTTGATGTTTGCTTTTCTAATGGGGCTAGTTTGCATAATACCTTCTGCTGCAAAAGAATGCTGAATCTACAGATGAGCTATCACTTCTCAAAATACTGATTGCTATCAGCTGGCTTGCCGAAGGCCTTGGCTGTGGCTCTGCATGCGTGTGTCTGTGTGTGTGTGCACAGTTGGGGGAGGGAGGGAGAAGGTTAATTTCCTGTCTTTGACCAGTTTTGACATAATGCCTGAACTGAAAGAGATGGATCCATCAGAACATTAACATTTACCTGCTTTCCCAGAGCAGCACAGCAAGCTCTCTACCTGTAAGGGTGTGGTTATATGTGGGTAAGGAGTGAGATGACAGAGAAAAGGGAAATGCTGTTTGTGGTACTGGTTTCTACTGTACTTCTGTCACAGTCTTTTTAGCTGACTTTTACACCTGTGGGTTTTCCCCAGTGTTGACCTTTAGCAGTGAGGATGTCTAAAGTCACATACATAAAGCATACAGATGCAAAAGTCAGGTCAGGGGACGTGGAGCGGAATAGTCGTAGGGAGTGTTTGTTATGGGATATACATATGTATATATATATGTATATACACACACACACACACACACATACACATGCATACATGTGAGTGAATATGTGTGTGATATTTGCGGTGTGTTTCCTCCTTTTCCCAAATGATACATTCTTACTCACCCCTGCAGACCTCTCTCCTGTGAAATTCCCTATCTGCTGCCTACTGGCCTGACCTCATTGCTTTTCTCTGCCTGGCCCTGATGCCTGATTAACTCATAGCAGGCAATAGGGATGTGGGGAGGGAAAGAACTCCTCATTTCCTTCTCTGGACAAAGAACCTGAGCCAGAGACTGCCCTTCCTCATAAAATGCTCTGACATAGCAGGGAGCAGAGCTTAAAGGATTCCCATCAGCAGCAAGCCTTGAAAGTCAAATTTGAACATTTTGGTCTCAGCTCGTTGCTTGCTAGACTAAATCTCTAGGTGTCTTTTATAAAATTCAGGGACTGTCCTTCCTATAGCATTGCACAGTCCTCTGCCTTCAGGATTCATGCAAAACCCTCAAAGATTCAGAGCCTTATTTCAGTAAATATTCCTGCATTCCAGTGCCATCTGAATGTATCTGTTTCCACACATCTTTGGGCCAGAAACAGAGTCCAATTTTTAGAGAAGAAACTTTCTCACAAGATTTTTGGAACTTCTTGGCTTTAGTGAGACAATTGGAAATCCCATGAGAATGATAATTAAGAAAAATTTGTGCTGACATAATGCCTTCCATCTGTAGATCTGAAAAAGCTTTACGAACATTAATAAATTAGTCCCCTAACTACCCTTTGAGACCAGGATATTATTGTCCCTGCTTTGCAGGGAGGGTAATGAGGGGACTGTTAGGAATCTAAGGGCCTGATCTAGCACTCACTGGAGCCTATGGGAAAATCCCCAGTGACTTTACTGGGAGCTGGATCCGCCTGTTAGCGGCTTGCTCAAGGCCACACAGAGAGTGAGCGATAGCTTTGGGAACAGGACCCAGAGCCACAGGACTGCTTTGTTCCTTTCCAACCCTCGACTTTCTTCAGGTCTTTCATTACTTTTCTGTCTGGATGAGGTGCCTGAAGTAGAAAGCATAAGGCAACAATATAGAAGGTTCATTTATAGCGTTTCAAACCTCAGGAGAAAGCTTGGCTCTGGTCTGGTTTGAGGGAGGGGTTTAAGCAAGACCCAATTTTTAAAGAGGTGTCTAAGTGCTCAGTTCCCACTTTTATGGGCAGGAGAGGCCTAAAGACCTTTAAAAATCAACCTGTAAATAACAACCTTGCTCCAACTATGTAAACTATCCCTTGTGTGAGCTCCTGGAGAAACTTAGGAGAACTGAAACCTAGCTGAACCAAACCTTGCAAATGGGTTAGCTCCCCAAAGTGTGTTCCCACCCTGTGGAAACCTCTCCCCACCCAGGTATTCCCACAGATCAAAGCCACATCTGCTGCTACCAGGAGACACCTGCCTCACCTCAATACAGCAGCCCACTGGCTCCCCCACTCCAGGGTGGCCATGGCAGTTCCCCTGCAGGCTCATACCCTCCTCTCCTGGCCTGCCTGCTGGCCTTATTACCTTTCAGACTCAGTTCTCCTACCCCGTTTTTCAGCTGGGTTGCTTTCCACCTGCTCCCTGGGTTAACCCTTTCGTTGTCATTACAAACACTGCAGATGCAGGTAGATATATGCACAGGAAATGCAGAGGTACAGGAGCTGAAGTCAGCACCAAGCCATGTGATGCGACCTTCCTAAGCAACCCGGTGACAGTGAGAATAGCAAGTGAGATTTCTGATTTGTGAGAAACACTTTATTTTTTTTTACTAGTCAGGGGCAGTTTCATGTTCTGAGCTCACCAGGAGGGACCCCACGAGGCAGGGAAAGGGCTGGTTCTCCTGGAGCTGATGCTCACACAGCAACCCAAAGCCAGCAATCTGGCATCAGCCCAGACCCACTCCACAGCTGGGCCCATCAGGAACTGACCTTCTGCTCTGTGCTTTCCAAGACCTTGAGCAGCCAGCACAAATCCAGGTAGGGCTGTGGGAAACCTATCCTGCCCTTAGCAAAATCTTGTGAAGTTAGAGACTTTCCTACAACACTTTTCAGTTGAGAATGCAAAAGAGCTTTTGAGCCATTTCCATGTTGAAAGTTTATATAAATTATTATTTTTTAACGAATGAAATCAAAAGAGAATAGCTGAAGTTTTGATTTGAGACCGTGAACTAAAGACAGAGGTAATGGAATAACCCTGGAGACTCCTTATAATTGAATTCAGTAACAGCCTGTGTAGCTGTTTTTTGAAGGATTGTAACAAAATTGCACTACCCATAGGGCAAGTACTTACACAGACTCCACAGTAGTCCCTTTCTGAAGCACTTCATACAAGGGAAAGTTGTTTAAGAGTGAGCTGTGTTGCTCAGCAACACTATGTATTTAATTTTTTTCTTTTTTTTTTTTAACATCTCATAGCTCATGGGATTTTAGGCACTACAGCTAATTTATATGAAGGCTCCACTGTAGTTTTCTGAAGTTTATTTAACTGTATGAAAACATTTCCAAATAAATTATGTAATCTACAAGATATGTATGTTATTTGTGTGCTGCTTTGATGGTATTTCTACTAAAGTACCATTTGATAGGGCTTGAAGTTGAACTGAGATATCATCTGTTCATTCACTAATTGAAATCATTATTTGGGTAGTTTTACTGTGCTGCCCACTAAGAGATAGAGGGAACTCTTTTACAATTCAACCCATTATTTATCTCTATATGTTTTATACAAATAAAAAAACTGGTTGAAAACCATGCAGGGGAAGAAGCTCTTTGAGGCTCTATGAGAAGGTTACAGCTCCAAGTATTCAACCTGATTCCAAGGACACAATTTCCCCCCTCCCCCCCATTTAAATAAATAAGATAGATCAATCTCTAATAATTTCCCACTCTTACCTACCCTGTTTATGGAATTGTAAGAGTTATATGGAAGTTTACGTGGTAAACTCTGGTAAAAACTGTTTCTTGAGAGTGACCATTAAGGAGTACAAATAAAGCCTGAGAAATGTTTGTGGCTATATATTGGTAAGGCAAGCTTTTCTCCACCCAGCTCCCCCTGCTTCTGGAAAGCTTCCACACCTTCTGGCCTCATTACCCATGTTCCTAGTTTTCTCATTACTTGTTCTCATCTACTGCTGGGCAAATCCTGCAAAACAGTATTCATAACGTGTTCAAAGACAGCCCACACTAACTGACATGCCTCTTTAATGCACTTTCTGTGAACAGGGGGACAAGCAAATATTTGTTCACATAAATACTGCTGAAAGAGAATCTTCCATGGGTAACCACTGATGTCTGTAATTGCAGAAGGGCTGGGGCTTGGGGGGGAAAGGTGTGGAAGATGGGTTGGTATCGTCATTTTGAAAGCACTTTGTGGGTTTGACAGTTAGGAAGTAAGTTATGTGATAACTTGTTGTTTTGTGATAGCTTCTGCTCATCATGCTGCTCAGTCAAATCCCCAAATCCTTCCTTTGGGAAGAAAATCCCATTCCAGAGAGAAGCGTGAGCACTATCTGTGGGTGCAACTCGACAGCAATGAACTGATGCATAATCAAGAAACACAAGTGGTTCTGTACCAGCCCAGGTCTTTCTAACGATAAGGCACAAGTGGAGTTGGAGGCTTGACGAGACACTGTTGAAGACAGAAAATATATCCACTTCTGTTCCTATCACTTAGAGGAGCCCCAGCATAAGGTCAGCTGTAAGCTGGCAGGTACTCCAGCCAAGGGATCTCATAGCCTTCATCAGGGGCTATGACTGGTGATAGACTAAAGGAAGCTGTGACAGTGGCAGAGAGGATAATTTGGTGCAGGAGACAGCCATTGCAATGTGAGGAGAGCTTAAAATGTGCTGTTTTCCACGGAGCTTAGGATATGGTTTACATGTATAAAAAACGGGTGTTAGCTGCTTGAAAAATGAGAAAGGTTATCCTTAGTAACTGTGTATTTGCATTTCAAAGTGGTAATTATAGGTATGTGTACACACAATTAAATAGGCTGCACAGAGTGAAAATAAACAAATAATCAGTGCTATTAGGCAAGGCTTAATGAACATTTTTGTTATAACATAAATTAATATGTGTTCTTTGAAAGAACAACAAAATGAAGCATTTCTGTTTGAGATTCTCAAGGATTATACAAACAACAAATGAGCTAAAAAAACTAAAGGTGTAAAACCATTTGACGCCAACACGTACTTTTAAGCATCCAGAAATTGGATCTGGCCAGCTATCCCTATGCAAGCTTTTTCATTCCCTTTGGTAATGCATTCAGCAAGTTCCTCTGAACTCTAGGCAATCAGACACATAGATGGCATACCTAAGGCTTGCTCCAGCAGGCTCCATTGACGTTTGCACTGTTGGAAGCCATTCTAACACAGCTTTTTATGAATATGTAACATGCAAACTGGATGTTGCCCAAGACCTGCTCCAGTTTTAATGACTCTGCTCCTGTTTGCACACACTGACTGCAAACTATTTATCTGTAGGTGAGCTAAGCAGATCCAGGAAATGTTAGCCATTTTGACTTTGGGGTTTGGTGACAGGAATTGTACGCCAGCTGCTCTTTCTTGCAAACATTCCTCACATTTCTGACACACAGTAGGGTGGATACATGTTGTGTAACAGCGTTTTAACCTTAGCATTTAACTGGTCAAGTGACAAAACGCTGAAAGAAAACTAGTGTGTTCAAATGACATTGGCCAATACTTATCTCACATACCAAATAACCACTCTATTTACTGTGGCTAGTCCTGAAAAAAAATCTCTTCTTGGAAAAAAAAGGGCTTTGTAAAATCCTGTCTTCACTGTGTTACACTGCCTGAGGACAGCAGCAACAGCAGTGACCTGCTCCAGCCACATGCCTTAAAGGATTGTCTCAAGAAAATTAGAGTGTAGCTGAGTCTCTGTGTCCATTCAGCCTGAGAAGAGTTTTCTGTGCAGAATGTCCTCAGTTAGCTCTGTTTTGATTTTTAATTAAAACCTAGTAACTGGAAAATTTCACCCTCTCTCATAAAATAATTTTTCAAGGCAATTCTCTAGTCTTTCATTTTTCTTCTGATTTCCCCATGGTTTGGACTGGGGTTCGATGCTGAGTTCAAATATGTTCCAAGCTTGTTTGCTAAACCTCATCATCCTCTTGCATTCTCAGCATGCTATTGTACTGCCTAATCCTTGGTGGTAATCTGCCTTTTCAGATCAGTGCTTTCCTGGTATTATCAGAGAGATCAAAAAGAGTTTTCAGCTGGCTGAAGGCATCACTTAACACAGTAGGGATATCTGGACCTGCATCTACCTATGTTTCTGCAGTTTAAAAATCTGAAAAAGCTTTTGAAACAAACCAATAAAAATAAATCAGAGTTGTAGCCGAATTCTTAGTGAATGCAAAGCAAAATAGAAGATACAGAAAATAATCACACTGTCATTATATCACCTTCTAGGCAGCACTGTATTTCAGTCTACCAATTAGTATTTCCATTTCCAATTCCAGATCCCTATAGAATCTCAGTTCACCGGACAGCTTAATTAGCAAGGTGTGATTTTTCTGTTGCCTTAAAAAAAAAAAAAGTAGAAAATGTTGTCAGTCCTGAACAAAATGAACAAAATCTTACTTTCTCCAATAACACTTAATATATGTAAGCCTGAAATGTTTTCCTATAAACTTTTTGGGTTTTCTTCCCCTTTGTGAAAAAAAGACAACCAAACATTATACAGTTTTTACAAAACTTACAAATTTTTCCTCTGTTAAAAGGCAGTTTCTCGTGAAAAAATCCAGAACTTTTTTGACGAGTGCTACCTGTTGTGAAGATTTTTCTTGGTTTTGATGTTCTTATCATCTCTACTCTTAACATAGCTCTCAGTAGATAAACTATTAAAAACTGATAGAAGCTGCTCACTAGGATAGAAATCAAGTGGTTTAACCACCTGTGGGAATTTAGAAATGTTGCATGGGTTTTGTCATACAGGATACTTTCTGAAATGATGTTTTCATATCCCTAAACTTAAGGCTGGCTGTGCAGATGCTCTGATTTTGCATGCAATTAAGTGGCACCAACCCCTCTACCAGGTAAAGGCTGAAGCTCCACTGTGCAGGGAATGAATAATGGTTCATGTTCATGTGAGGGCATAACTGACTTGAACCACAAGTAGGACCTGAAGAAGTCAGCTGCAGCTTCTGTCATGTCAGCGGGGCAAGGGGGAGGCAAAGCAGTGGATGCATCTGAGACCAGCCATGCTGGTACCCCTGATGTCCAATAGTACACTTGACCTGACTGGAGCAATAGTGAGCAGGGAAATGCCTGTGAAAGCACTGCCAGGTCACCCCTGCTGCTGTTCCTAGAGCTGCCCTTCCCTTTGGCGCTCTGAGCGAGCTGTGTCGTCTCTACTTTGCACTCACAGGCTGTGTAATGGGCTTGGCAGGTTGCTCATGCAGTTGAGAAGTGCTGCCACGACTAATGTAGGAGGACAGCCTTCCCTTAAAGGTTTCGTACTCCAGAATTCCTAATAAAGTGGTGCTGTATAAAAATGGGACGTAATAGGAGATAAAAACTGTTCACTAAATCTTCTCAGACTGAAAGGAGTTTGGCACCATCAGCTTATGCTGTGGCCCATGTCCTACAATTGGATGAGCAGAGTAGAAGTTCAGCCTGGTCTAACAGAAACAAGATTTATGCTTATATTGCTCAGAAAATCTAGATAAGGAAGGGTGAGCAAAATATAGCCTAGGTCTGGTATTAGATCCTGATTATCACAAAGACCGCCACACTACCCCATCCCTGCCGGCTGCTCTGGAAGGTCCTAGTGAACAAAAGCCAACAAAACCAGCACAAAATTGGGGGACAAATGCAAGATGTGGCCTGTTCCTTAGTGAGGTCCCATTGTCTGCAGGGATCTGACAGGATCATATACTTTGCAGTCAGCACTTGCTGCTCCCTGTGGTGTGGTACAACCTGTTTGTGAATTACATGTATATTCTTGTACAAAGTCTATGAACGTGCACTGAACTCCTCTGCCTTTTCATCTCCTGTGCAGGGTACTTGCAATGTTGTTCTCATTTTCTAATCAATTGCACTTGTTGCTTGGGGGCCTTTGTCTTCATGTTGCTACACTGTACAAGATGTCACGTCTATTTCTAGACACCGGTAACTATTGCACTTGGTAGAAGGCACATTTCAGAAGTCTTTTCCCTTTCCTTCCCTTCTAAAAGGCTTTGAGTGAGAATGAACTTTTCTAGCATTTCTTCTTGCTGCAATAATGATAAATTTCTAGAATGCTGCAGTATATATATATACATGACTATTCCTGACTTTTTTTACATGCATTAAAATTGCCTTTTAATGACTATAACTTGGATTGAAATATCACTCTGTTTTGAAGTTCTTTCCAATGTTTCCTTCTGGTGTAAAATGTTCAATTCAAAAACAGGTCAAGTCAAAAAGAAACTCTCCCATAACTGTGACCCCACAGCAATAGAGGGGAAAAAAAAAAAAAAGGAATCAGTCACTCAGTCACTATTGTTAAGATTGTTAGAATAAGAGAAAGAGGTTTTCTTGCCTGAATAAGCTAATTATGAGACCTGTTTCAAAGTAAAGTATCTCTAGCAAAAAATTGCCCATGACTGTAGAAAGATTCATACAGCCCATTTCTTCCTCATCAGAGCTAGCTTGACTGTTTTTTTAACGTATGTGGGGTTAGACATCACTGTTCTGGACAAAGACATGAAAATTATAGTCAAGTCAGTTGTTTCTTTCAAGCATTGTACTTGCTGTGTTAAGAGAATTTCTTTATGTTAATAAGTTATTTTTTGTGGCAAGAGAATTACATCACAATTACAGGACACAGCTACCAAAATATTTCCTCAGTACTTCTGAGATGAGCAAAACTATTATTTGTTTTGGCCACTGGATGGTTCTAAACTTTATTCTGAGCCCTTTAATAGGCCTCCCCATCCACAGTTCTAAGATCCTTACAAAAGAAGATCCTTACGAAAGTTCTAAAGATCCTTACAAAATCAACAAGGAACACTTATTTCCATAGTTTGTAGAACAAAAGGGGACAGAAATACAGAGTAAGAGGAGGAAAATGTGCCCAAGCATTGTGCCTTGGTGTGGAAGTTGGGCATAATTTGGGTGAGAAGCAGAGAAGCAGCCAGTCTTCTAAGTTGGTTCTACTGCCAGAGTGGTTATCAAGGAGAAAATTGGACTGAACTCCTCTCACATGTCCTGTTTCAGCAATATTTTATATATACTGTAAAGGCAAATCAAAAATGATACTGAGTGCAACCAGGCAGCAAATAGCAAAGAGTTGTGTTCAAAAGTCTTCTACAGCCAAGTTAGTCTCTTACTTGAGTCATCTTACATCTCTTCATTAGGTCTTACACTCCTGAAGTAAAACTACATGGTTGGTGGTTCGATTATTCCCTTAAAATACTTGCAACACATCCCTTTTGCCATTCTGTAACATGCACCTGAAACATTCATGAACATGAAATCCAGTCCTTGAAATTTTTGTCTACTACAGAATCCTTCTCCAGGATAGTGACGAGTTACTAGAAAAGACACTGATGTAGGAGTCTCAGCTTAAATCCTATGCTCCAATGAAAACTGATTTTGTACAAAGAACAAATTAGCTATTAGCAGTCCAGAGAGCGCTCCTGTGGCACAGTTCACCTAATGGACTTAACACTCAGCTGGGAGTTAAGAAGCATAAATCCAAGACCTTATTCTGAAGCAGGTAGAACTGAAATATGAACTCAAGTTTTCCCACACTCTGGTAGGTGACCTAACCAAAAGGGCAACCTGGGACAGTGTTTCCACAGTTGTTCCAAGTTAGTTGTTTGTCTGTTCCCACTCTCTGCCCCCCTCATATTTTGACCAAAAAATGATCATCACCCTGAGAAATTTTTCCTAAAACAAATCTAGTGAAAACTCACACAAATAGTTTTGGTTTCAAGGAATTTGTGTTTTTTTTAAAGAAAAAAAACCCAAACCAAACAAATCCCCAAACACTGAATTGAAAGATTTCCAACAGGCTCTGCTTTGGTATTGTGTGACTGGACTATTTCCTATGAAATTAGAAAAGTAGTCTGTGTGCCTGTCATACATGCATGACTTCCATTTAACTAAGTAACAGTGTTTTGTATGCCTGGAGATACACTAGGATTCACCAAACTACCACAAATTCTATTGTACAATGAAGCAGAATTCTGCCCTCATTTGCTTCTATAGCAGTGCACTAAATAGTATATTTGCCTTTTATTTTAGAAAGCTGAGAGAGACAGGGAAGCTGACAAAATGACCAGGAAGTTTTCAAAGATTGACGAACTTTCAAGCAGATTACACAAGCATAAAAACCAAATCAGTAATGTGTAAAAACCAAACGAGTAATGTGTTTGTAAACTATTTCAGTATTCTCATTGTGCTCCCAGAATGAGGTATTTTAACATTTATGGGCATGGTGGCCCTTGAGGCATGAAATTTTCTAAGAAATACTGATGAGTTTCTAAGCTACAAACTCAAATAGATAAAGAGGCTGTGGAAAATGAAGTGAACAAAATGAGCTCAGATCTCTTTTAATGATGTTGCGTATGATCACTATTAAATTATACCTTTGGCGTTATTAAGGCGTGTTAACAGACTCTGACAGAGTCATGAAACAGGCCATTTTCTACCTTTTGTGGTGCCAAGGAAGAGAAGCTTTCTTCCCTGAAAACCTGAGGAAAAAGTCAGATGAATGCCCATGAGGAGGCAGTCCTGGAAGCCCTCATGTTTTGGGAGCAGTATGAGGTCCCGCGTGATATTCCAGCAACTCTGCAGAGTGGCCAACCACCTCCTCTGGAAAAGCTGTTGAATCGAAATCTCAAGACACACTCTCCCTACCTGTGTGCTGTTATTACTAACGGTCCTGGGAATCAGAATGGAGTTATGGGATTTCTGGTAGGCTTAGAGGAGAGAGGAAGAAAAGGTATCCCACCAACTCCCGTGCATCGCTGCCAGATGTGTGCTGCTCCCAGTCAGAAGTGATTTCAGCGCATGACTCATGATGTGCCGTTTCATTCTGTACTTGGTGCAAGGTTCCCTGAGCCTGCCAGCTTTCCCTGTGACCAAAGTGCAAGTGTGATTCCCACCTAAATTTTTCCCCAATTAGCAGTTTTAATAGAGTGTCGGCCGTTCCACCCATTTGTGAATGTCAGAGCAAATATCTTGACCCTCAGTCATTGTTAACTTTTAAACTAAATATAGAAAATTTCATTTTGCTCACTTCTTGTAGGAGAGATTCAGCTTTACATCCAGTCTATGCAAGAAAAATAAATGAAACTTGTTAATAGAATCTGGCAGTACTACTAAGCTCATTATATGACTCCGGTAATGGCGATGAGAAGACAGAATGAACATTGTCCTGTTAAAGGAGTGTTTGCATAAAATTTAAAAAAACCCCATATAAATTTGTTATTCAACTATTTCAACTAATTTCAAGATCAGAGATCAAAAAAGATGTCAAAGCAAAAAATTTGGCCCTAAATATATATTGATTAAAGATGAGTGGCCGGTGTTCAGACATGCATATCTAATTTCGAAGCTATCAGTTGGTTTCTAGGTAGGTACAAGAACTAATTGTGTGTCCTTTTATTCATTATTCCCCAGAGGACATTTCAACATTTAATGATAATCTGAACAGCTGAAAATTTTAGACTGAGAAATAGAGGGTTAATTTTCAGTGATCCATGACAATATGTGCGGTTAAGTGTTTTATGCCTGAGCTTTTTCCTGTACACCAGATATCTTCACAAGCATGCATCTGAGGAGTAGGATCATCATATCTCTTTCTTCTTGCCACAAGTAGTGTGTTGTCTGAGTCCTTGGCTAGAAGGACTATTCAGCCTTGCAAATTTCAGCCTTGCAGCTGAAAACTGAAAATTATTTCAGGTTCATTTTGTTGCTGAATGGTTCTTCTGTCTGGTCACCTGGAAGCTGATGTTTTCTGAAGACAAGAGAAACTTCAGATGTAAAAATCTTGCTAACTCAAGAGCTCTAGTTACCTGTCAGAATGTATTTTGTATGGAAAATTTTCAACTAGCTTTAGCTAAATTCTATTTCTGTGCTGGCAAAACTCCTCATAAGGATGAAGAGAGTGTACATAAAGCAGCAGGCCCAACCATTAGATAAAAGGGTCTTGTAATGGGTTAAGTTAACTTTAAAATTTGCTTGCCAGTTGGAAGGTATAATAAAACATATCCCCAAACCAAGAGACAGCCAGCAGGTCTAATTTTAGGGTTACCAGCTGTTTATATTTGGTGATGCCTGTCATTACAGAACAATTTCTGTGTCTGTGGCTAGAGATTCTAGTGCCAAACTGAAGAGTAATAGAGAGAGAGGAGCAGTGTAGATTGGTTAACCTTTTTTTTGTGGCGAGCAGATTATCTGCTCATCGGTCTTACACTGTTAATGGGTACTGGCCATCGTCATAGCTAGTTGGCTAAAACCGATCCCCAAATTAAGTTTTCTGCCTGTGTGAGCAAGACTGGGCCTTCTTGTTGGACTCTTACTAGGGCTCTGTGCTATGAGATCAAAATGGGAGATAGACAGAAAGAGGGGAAAAAATGAAATTTGGCTGAACCACTTATATAATTGAGTAACTCAGTATGTTAGTTGTTTTATGATTTTTATTGGCCTTTTTAATGCCTAAGTGAGCGATATACGTTGCCAGATTATAATGTCATCTGGTACTTTTGCGGTATCCCCACAAGCTGGGAAACTCTCATAAGAAAGCCAAATGTCATAGTTTGTTAGTGCTATAAAACACCAGAATGCTGCAAAACTATGAGGAAAACATAAAATCATAATCTCTTCTGTATTTTCATGGTTATTGTCCTCTTTGAAAGGGCACATTTCTGAGAGGCCTTTGGTATAAGCCTTTCATGAGACATTTACAAGAACCCTCGTATCAGTTCCCTCTGCCACAGTTTATACTAGGACTTTGCTAAGAAAGCATGTTGCTTCAGCCTCCTAATGACTTTTCAGAGATACTAAGATTTCACAAAGTCCTTATTCCCCAGAAAAATTCTGGTGAGATGCCTTTTGCTTGTGTAAACATCCAGTTCATCCTAAACTTAACTGAGTGAGAAGATTCACTTGGAGTTAGTAGGGCAGTTCCGGGGACATTTTTCTGGGCTTTTTTGTAGAACAAAAGATAGGAGCCTCTGAAGCTGAAAGTTTATCTTTAAGAATACCTTTAAGAATACCTGTAACAGCAATTATTGCTGCTGTTACAAGAGCATGTGGATCTGTCACCCAGTGTGAATCCTAACATGCTACCAAGTATGGAAAAGGTATGCCTTTGAGAGAAACTGGAGTTTAAACAGACAAACCATGTGCAAAATGGAGGAGCAAAGTCATATTTTACAGCCAGGAATCTGATGTAGAAAGAGACTGAATAAATTTCTCAAACCTTTCACAATAAATCATCACTGTTCTAAGAAAAATCTTGATGTGGATTATGAGAAGTATCAAAAATAGTATCAAAAAATAGCGTGGCCAGCAGGACCAGAGCAGTGATTGTCCCACTGTAGTCAGCACAGGTGAGGCCAAACTTCAAGCATGTCCAGAAAAGCTGGTGAAGGTCTAGAGAGGTTGTATGAGGAGCAGCTGAGGGAGCTGGAGTTGTTTAGCCTGGAGACAAGAAGGCTCCAGGGAGACTTTATCACTCTCTTCAACCACCTGAAAGGAGGCTATAGACAAGGGGGGGTCGGTCTCTTCTCTCAGGCAACAAGTGATAGGACAAGAGGAAATGGCCTCAAGTCGCACCAGGGGAGGTTCAGGTAGGACACCAGGAAGGATTTCTTCATGGAAGGGGTTGTTAAGTGTTGGAATGGACTGTCCAGGGAGGTGGTGAAGTCAACATCCCTGGAGCTGTTCAAGAAATGACTGGACATGGCACATAGTGCTATGGTCCAGTTGAAAAACTGGTGATTGGTTAAAGGTGGGACTCAATGATCCAGGAGTGTAAACCTGCAATGATTCTGTAAAGTAGCTTTGTCGAGATTCATGAGAATTTGTAAATTAAGATTTAGCCCTAATTAACATTTTTATTGTTCTTTTACCTGTCCCAGAATCAGTATTAAGCCTTGCTTAGTATGTATTGAAAGCCTTGATGAAACCAGACAGATTCACCCAAGTCAGTGAGGCAAAAACTCACTGTCCATGCAAAGAATCTGGTTATAATGAATTTTCTTTTGCAGTGAGCAGAAAGGCAATAGGAAACTTCCAAGTGTGGTTTGTGCTGCTAGTTTTTTAAGGTATTTGAGTAGGGAAATCTCAGGCTTCTTATGCAACAAAATGTCAATGTTCCATTGATGTCCCCACAGACATTCAAAGATGAATGTATTGCTACCCTATTCTCAGAAAAGATTGCTGAAGTCCGTATTCTGTATACTGTGCAAAGCATTAGATAACAAAAGAGTCCTACTCAGCCACCAGCAACTTTTCCTAAACTGCAGTAGTCCATTAGTACAAAACTAACTTAGCCCTTTTAGGACTCTTTCTTGTGTGGGTAGATTGACACAGAAGCTCATTTGTTCTGTGCTAACTTAATGTTGATTTCTACTCATTCTCACAATGAGCAAGGTAGAAGTTTCCTTTTAAAAACAAGAAAGGAAAACAATTTATGTAAGTTGTAGTGGAAATTCTGTAGAAGATGACTAGGAATAGACATGCCTCAACTACAAAATAGTTTTGTTGCGTTGTAGGATCAGAATAGAAGAGGAGTCCATACTCCGATGTGAAAACCTCCTGTCAGTGCTAGCAATTTTTTTTTTTTTTGTTTCTAGTGAAGGATCCATTACTATTCTACTTGGTGACAATTATGAATGGAGAAAAGTAAATAATTCACATTGGGCACACTTTTTTCCTTTTCACAGTCCCTTTTTGTTTTCTGCTAACTTTTATGTGCAATTTGTGTTCATTTCTTACACCCTCTTACTCACATTAACTTCCCTTGGGTGTGACAGTGACGCCGAATTGGATCATAGCGGCAGCAAGACTTTGGGAGCTGTCAGCAGTGTAAAGTATGGCAGTCAAATAGGAAGGTCTCTGCCTTTGTACTGGTTTTTACCTGAATTGTGCTAGGCATGTCTGTCCAATTTCCAAGAGAAACACAGAGTACGGTATGGCAGGCAGGCATGGTCACAACAGGTTACAATGAGGTATGTCATTTCAGAGCATGCAATTTCCTCTTTGAGTCATTTTGCAAGAAAGGTTGAATCATTACATCCTCTTCTCTAACTGTGGTTCTGCCTCTGCATTTCAATGCTATGACTAGATCTGAGGTGGATGCACCTTTGTAATGTTAACAGGAGGTGAATGCCACACTCTACAGCAGAACGACTGGCCCCTTTGCAAAGCTTTTGGAAGAAGTCAGAAAACATGCAAAATGCATTTGCAACTTTCACAACTGATCAGGCATGGAAACTGCTAGGCAAATAATATGGGATCTGAGTCATGAAAAAGAAATGAAAATAAAATTACTAACCTGTTTTGTTTTGCTTTAAATTTGACATGTGAAGAGCTGAAGAATTCTGTCTCACAGTTGTTCAGGGAACCAGATTCAAACCATGCTGACCTGCTCTATCAAAGGACAAATTAGCAGCATGATTTGCTGTTTTCAAATGTCTCTATTCGCCAGTCAAAGCTCAAACAGCTCTTTCATTTGGTGGGGCCCTATTTGTTCAGAGTTTTTAGAATTTTCTGTGTCACTAAAACTGCAGCTTTGACATCTGACATCGGGGGATTTTTTCAGCATTTCCACAGAAAGGTAGCAGCAATTCCCAGTGTCAGCTTCCCAGAGCAGAGGGACTACCTCATAGTGGATAGTTCATTTGTTATGCAGCATCTGGGATTCTTTTCAGCGTCTCCAGTTACTGGCCTGATCCAATTTCCATTAACATCAAGTATAAGGTTCCCATGACTTCAGTGGGGACCAGAACTAGATCCTAAACTTCTGTTGATACTAAACATTGGAACAGAAAGTGGGCTATGTTGCTGAGTTTCGTGTAGAACAAAACAGATCCAAAACTCTATGTCCATAAGCTGTAAAGGATAGACAGAATGTAAATACATGATGTTGCTGAGGGTTTTTTTTTAAAATTATTATTATTTTTAATTTTAATTTTTTTGTTGTTGTTTATTTTTTACAGTGTTTGATGTCTAACATAGTGAAGAAAAGGACTTAATAATCTCAGGATCATGAACTCCACATTGTCATACCATCTTCCTACACATGTGAAAGGATGGTATCTGTTAATATTCTGATGTCTGTAAGGTAAATCAATGCCAACAGGAAAAGACAGCTCCATTAGAAACAAATGGCTCTAACACAATATCTAGTGACAGGTATTTGCAGTCCTTTGGAGGCACCATTTCAATACAAACTGTGATTATACACGATATTTGGGAATGGTGACTTGTCACTTGTAAATGGAGATCCTGTTATGGAGCAAGAATTGTCATAAAAGACATCTAGTTTGAGGGCAACCTCAAAGCTGAGGCTGTTTTTTATTAAGTACTCTCTTCTTAATGTATGGAGCTACAGCCCAGCTGCTTATTGGCAATACACAGAATCATAAGCAGTGGCAGAACTACCCCCTTTATAATGTCCTTGGGACACAAGCAACCTGATCATTATAAAATAGTGCACTTACAAGCTTAACACATGCAGTATAATTTTGGTTTGATGTACACTGTGTAGGAAAAGATTATGTGCATAATGAGAGTGAAGTCATCTGCTACTTGAACAGAGAGTGCCTTGCCAAGTGAGCTCCCTCCCACAGGGATCCTCCAGAGTACAGCAGGGTGAAATAGTTTGCCCAGAGCCTGTTCTTGAGAAACGTAGAGGATTTTTGCTCATATAGTTATTCAAGTTAATTTCAATGCATAATTTTTCCTTGGGGAAAAAAAAAATCAACAAACAAAGCACCCAAAACCAACCAACCAACCAAAGAAAAAATACAAAGCCAAACTCAAACCAAAAAACCTTTTTCATCCTTTTTTAGAAACACCAGTGTTTTGGAGCCTTGAGAAATGTAATAAACATAACAAAAATGTGGACTTCAAAGTACTTGTCCCCACCCTGGAAACAGAGGAGTGCAAGTGGGAGTTTATCATGGTCTGGTTGTTCTAAATGAAATCCTGGTCTTGCCTGCTTATAAGATAAATCATGATTTGGGTTGTCCCAAAACATAATGGACTTCTCTTAATCTATTAGGGTTCACTCACTGACCTGTGAAAGCAACTTTGTGGCCTAGCTCAGACCAGGGGCCTTTTATTTCATCTAGTCTCTAAAAACCTCCTGCTTTACACTGCACTCTGAACTCTGGCTTTGCTCCACAAGCCAGGACAGAGAGTAAGTATCTTTTTGTGTCTGTTAGGGCACTTGAGGAGCACCATGATTGCAAGAGTCCCTTCCTCTCCTGAGAATGCAATGTGTACTCATGTGGGTCCTTTTACAGGTGATGCAGTGTGGGACTAGGTTACTGTGCTTTTGCTTCCACATTATGCACTCAAGGCTTGCAGGACGGCATGGAATTCTGTTGGGAAGGTTATAGAGGCTAGCTGCAAAATTCAGGTCTAGGCCTGGCTTCATATTTTAAACCTGCTAAGTCCAAGGCTGCTCAGAGCAAAAATATTTGCTCTGACCTCTCATTGGTCTTTGCCTCTCTGTATGTGTATGTATGTGTATGTGTCCTGGTCTGGGCTGGGATAGTTAATTTTCTTCTTAGTAGCTGGTACAGTGCTGTGTTTGGATTTAGTATGAGAATGATGTTGATAACACACTGATGTTTTGGTTGTTGCTAAGTAGTGCTTACTCTAAATTAAGGACTTTTCAGGTTCCATGCTCTGCCTGTGAGCAGGTGCACAAGAGGCCAGGAGGGAGCCCAGCCACAGCTGACCTGAACTGGCCAAAGGGGTATTCCACGCCACAGAACATAATGACCAGCGTATTAACTGGAAGGTATTGACTGGGAGCCACTGGTCAGGGAACAGGCTGGGCATTGGTTGGGGGGCGGGGGGTGAGTGATTGTATTGTGCATCACTTCTTTCTCTTGGGTTTCACTCCTTTCTCTCTCTACTTATCATTATTATTATAATATTCCAAGTATTAAGCTTTCTTAACTCATCAGTTTTACCTTTTTTACCTTGATTTTTCTCCCCATCCCATGCGGAGTGGGAGGATTGAGCAAGCGGCTGCACGGGGCTTAGCTGCTGATTGGAGTTAGCCCATGTCAGTGTGAATACACCAGACAGTCCATACAGTGTGTGGCTATGTGTGTGCTTGTTTACCTCCCCCCCACACATAAGACCCTGCACGTGGGTATAGTGAATACCATAAAGGCAGAGATGCAGCAGCATTTATTCTTTCTATTAAAGAAGCAATTGGGTCATCTTTGGTCTATATGCTGCTTAGTAGAATACAGCAGAAGTATAGGCTGATGGGAAGACCTGATCCTCACGCCTTCTTTTAAGAAAATTGCTCTTGCAGCAAAGCCAACAGGTAGAAAGTTTGTTCAGATGAAAAAAGAAAGGGCTCTTCAGAGGCAGTTTCAGGAGTGCATGTGAAGCAGAGGAGGCAGCAACATGGCAAGGGGGCCAAAGAGGCCTCCTCATGTGCTCCTTCTCCACAGGCAGGCAGTGTTTGTTGAAAGGGCAGGGTGGCTGCTGTTCGCCCCTTTGCTGTCTCTGGCTCGCCGCACTGGTTGAGGTGAAAGCAGGAGGGGATGTGGCACAGCTGCCTCACCAAGTATCACCACTTTCAAATTCCACTTCTTATCTCAGCCCTTCTTCCTTGTTGCTAATTACCACCTACTCCAAGATGTCAAGAACATACTCCCAGGAATAAACTGCTAGATAAACAAACCCCAGACAAACATCAAAGCTTAAAACAAACTGATAAGTCCCTTTGATTGATTTTAAGGGTCGGTGGGGAGAGGTGTGTTTGGATTGGAAGGTGCAAATGTTGAGCGGAGCAGCACCTGCTGCCTTGTGATCTGACCAAACCATTTGGCTTGAAAAGGCCAGGAGATAGGGAATCAGAAATCCATTTGGAGTTACAAAAGCAGCAGGGGAGGCTTAGATGAACAAAGGAGCTCTCCAGGCAGGGCCGTGTGCTGCTTTTTGTCAGCTTGGTATCACATTCCCTGTCCCAGCGTGACAGACAAATGCCAGGCCAGATGATGTGATACGATCGGCCTTGCTGGGATGAGGTCTGTACCTGTATTATATGATGACAGCAGATGCTAATTCAATATGGGGGCAAGTGCAGAGTAAACCAAGGCTCAAACTTCTCTGCAAAAATTATTTCCAGGCACCTATGTTAGCTGGAGGGAAGGGAGTTGCTCAGAGACAAGGACAGGCTTGGGATGTGCCTGTGTATGGACTGAGCACTTGTGAAAGATGCTCAGCTGGAGAAGAAAATGTGACAACAGAGCTCCCCCACCCCTTCCTGGGCTCTCACAGGTTCTCAGACCTGCTCTGCAGTGACTGTGCTTGCCTCAGCTGACGTAGGAATAGGAATCCAGCTCATGCCTACTAAACCAGAGATTAGTAGAGAAAGCTTACAAAGGCCTAAATATGCCTTAGATCAAAGTGATACAATTTGCTGTGATAAAGCAGGATATCTTTCCCTCTCTTAAGTTCCAATGCTGCAAAAATACTTCCATGCTCTTAACTAGACACATACAGTAATGCCTAGGTTACTGACGGGCTCTCCATGTGCTCAGTTAAGCAAGAAGGATTCAACGACTCAGACTCCTATCACCTAATTTTAAATACTTGTATTTGTGCCTGAGGGTGCCTAGGGGTGTTTTAAATGTCGCAGTGATGTGCTGAAGTGGATCTACACCATTCATGCTTTAGCAGTTCCTCTAAAGGTGACTCTCCATTGAGGAGAGCAATTGCAGTAGAAAGGAACACAGCATGGCTGGGAATTCTGCTTTGATTGCACTGTGCACAGTTAAAAGAGAAAAAGATGCAGCCTATACAGTTGTTTTACTTACTTGCTTTCATGACTAAATTAGCTTTCTTATCTCTTACTATAAAATGTTAGTTTTGTCCTAGGTTTTTTGGGAGGTTGTTTTTTTTCCCTCCGGCAATGAGGGGAGAAAAAAAAAGAGGGAGGAGAAAAGGCTGTCTCTTTTTGGTTATGAATTTGCTGTAACTGATGGAAATTCTAATGTAAAGCTCATGTTTACCAAGCTCAGAAGCTCTAAAAAATCTTCCAGTTTTCCCTATTTCTTGAAGCGAAAGCAAAGAAAACAAGACTAAAGAAATGATGGGTGGGTGAAAAAAAGACAGCTTGTGTTACTGAAAAATGGAAGTGGGTGGATGTTTCAGAAATGCTTGATCAACATTTGCAAAAAAACAGGACCAAAGTCTAGGAAAGCAGTTTACCCTCAGGAATAATAGGAGAAAAGCAATTTTAAGTAAACTACTGAAATACTCAACTTGAATTTTCATCATACAAATCCAGTTCTTGGATCATTACTTACCCAGTTATAGACTGGGAGACTGTACTCAGTGAAAAACAAGCAATGGAGGTTGAATTTCTGCAAATGAGTTTTCAAAACCATATTTATTTCAGGACAGAGTGACTGACTCAGTCCTATTACTGGCATTGCCTACAGTGTTTAAATGGCGTTTCAAGATGCACCTCTCTACACAAGACAATGATAGTAAAAATTCCCAGGCATGCTCCATTTCCCAGTGATTTTCACTGAAACCACTTGGAGCGTGTGCAAGGACTTTAATATGACTGAAGAAATATTGACGTACATTGAAGAGATCAAGGAGGGACATGTTTTTCTGACTCTCTACTTACAAAAAAAAAAAAAAAGCAACATCACCTCTCTGTACATTAGACTTTCTGTCTACTGAAATGGCACAAAAAGAACATCTCTGAGGACTTTCCAGTGCCAATAGGGATGATTTATAGCTTCAGCACTATTTGTTTTAATCTCGGAGGGAGGGGAGGAGGAAGGGAATGGATTCGATGATACATAGAGAAACATTATTTCCCAAAGGCAGATTTTATTTCTTTAACAATTTATAAAGCTCCAGAAGTGAAATATCACTATTTTGGGACTGGTGTTATATATCAATGAGTTTAGCAGCTGCCAGGCTTATTGCATGTATTTTGTACTGTACATACAGTGCAAAGCCCATTGATTCAACAGCCGTAACAGGGTCTTTATTGTCATTGTTGCAGTAGATCACAAAATTTTGATCTTAAGAGACAGACTGTGCACTGAGAAATGTCAAAGACAAACTTACATAATAAGCAAGCCCAGTTCTACCTCCACTAATCACCCTACTGCCTTAGCTGCGGCATCTGACTTATTCTGCTGTTTAGCAGTAGCAGATCTGACTACCAGAGTTCTGTTCATTCTGCTGCCACTAAGTACGTAGGCATATAAATGTGACCAAATAATAAATATATTGATAAAAACTTTCTTGAAGTCTAGTGTGGGGAGGTGGATGTGTACTTTGGGAGAGGTAGAAAAACCAAATCTTGTGATTCTTACTGTAGTCGTACTAGCTTGATAGTCCCCATAGAATACCACAGGCAGTACCTGGATTTACAGGAAAAATATAGAAAGGCTGGTGGAAAATTTAGTGATTAGCTGTTTTAGTAGAAGATGGGTTCTTCAACCCATAGCCCAATTATTGAGAGGTCTCAAAATGGTACAAATGACTGTATGCAATTCACAGGTCACTCCATGACCACTCTCTGCCCGAATGCTGCTAATTATGAAACCAGAAAGCTTTTCCCTCTTGAAGCTTGAAGGAACCTGAGGTAATAAGATAGATAAGATACTTCTCTTGTGGAAAGTAGAGATACAGGTTTCATTTTGAGGTTTTACACATAAAGCAGGAAAGAAACTTTCAGAGGATCTCTGCAACCCCCCTTTTAAAGGGGGCTCTGTAATCATTGCCTGTGTTACCTCTGTTTTCAGTTCTCAGAGCACAGTTGAGGTGAGAAAGGATATAGCTCTACTGAGATACAGACAGTGTTCCCCTGTGTGTTTTCTCTCCCTTTTAACTTAGTTTTGTTTGTGTTGGAGAAAAATCTGGGTTTCAGCTCTGTGGCTACAGAGCCTTTACTGTCAGCAGAATCAGTGTATTTTCCTTAGGCAAAGGCAAAAGAGACAATGGAAGGGCAGTATATACAGTGTGCATTGTTACAGCCTCAGCAGGGACTTCTGGTATGGGAATGATTACGGGAATACAGAGTGAAGCAGGGCCATATTCTTCTCTGGGAGTGTTGGGGCTCCAGAAAGCTCTTGCAGACACTGATGCCTTTTTCATTGCTTTTATTGGGTGCTAGCTCTCTGGATTTAGCTTATTATTATAGGATGTTTGAGTATTTATTTGCCTAGAAGTAATTTAGGTCAGAGTTTGCTGAAGACTCCACTTCACTTGACATGCATCACGATTCAAAAGATGAGAATCAAAAGTTTGCTTGATATTAAAATCACGTTGATCCAGGGCTTTGAAAATTGCTGGTTATGGCAGTGAAATGGGGAACAGCTTTACTCAATTCTGATGGAGCTTGCAAAGCAGAAGTCTGCTGATTTTTCAGTTCCTAAGAATGTCTGCATAGTTTGTTAATCCCTGGAAGTGGGAAGCCGGCTTTTAACAACAGCAGGAGGGACTGGACCTTTGGTGTTTGCTAGCTCTGAAACTGGGATTTAGCCAGATTATTCTTCATTTCTCACAAAAGGGGAGTCATAGTGCTTGCTGAAGCCAAATGACAGTTGTGGGAGCTGAGACTTCCATTTACTACACACAACAGCAAAGCTAAGAGGAAGCCATGGCTGCCAGATGTTTGTTTTACATAATCCAGAGGATGCAGATGTCTTTCTTCAGCAATGGATGTTTTGTGATATCCTTTAAAGGCTGGTACCTAAGGAACTGTCTCTAGATTGTGACTTGAACTATGTCTGAGTGGAGTGGAGCAAGGATCCCTTTCCTCTTTGCAGGTTACCTGAGGCAGCTTGGAACCTGGGGTGAAAGAATAGCTAGAATTTTGTGCCTGCTTGCTCTTACCCCAGAGGAAAGTGGGTGAGAGAATAGCTTAAGTGGTGGCTTCCTTCCTGCAGCAACCTATGCTGAACTTGAAGAAATGGAATAGAATAGAATAGAATAGAATAGAATAGAATAGAATAGAATAGAATATTTCAGTTGGAAGGGATCTAAAATGATCCTCTGGTCCAGCTACTTGAGCACTTCAGGGCTGACCAAATGTTGAAGTATGTCATTAAGAACATTTTCCAAATGCCTCTTAAACACTGAAAGACCTGGGGCATCAACCATCTCCCTAGGACGCTTGTTCCAGTGTTTGACCACTCTCGCTGTAAATAAATTCTCCCTAATACCCAGTCTAAGGAAGAAGAGCCTGAGAGGAGCATGAGGAAATCAGCCTTTTCTCAGCTCTTGGGTTGAAAATGCAGCATCTTTGAAAACAACCCTGTTAAAAAAGAACCACTTACAGAACATGGTCTTTTGCCTACTGGGGTACACAAAGCTTGGCAATAAAGTAGACACCAGGTCTTGAAATCAAACAAAGCACTACAAAGCACGATTGACTTACAGTAAAAAACATAAGAGGGAGAGATGTTGGGACTGATGGGTTTCCAAATAAAACTGTCGTTTGCATCACAGAAGAGTTTGTAGTCTCTGTAAAGAGTCAAGAAGAGGAGTTAGAAAAGAAACAGTGGAATAAAACAAGTCACAGATGTCATAAAGGATACACAGAATTCAGAACCTTAAGGTGATAGCTGTGTGTGTAAATGCTTGTGGCTTGATCTTAGGCAATAATAAGAAAAATTAAAGCTTCAATTAGCTGTCACACAAGAATGACATGTGTGGCTTCCTGTGTAGGAAGCTAGGGAACTACAAATCTCTGCGGACTTTGTTGGACTGTGCTCCAGTTCAACACCAAAATATCCTTAATGTGAAAAAGGAAGAACTGTGACGCTGGCTTTCACCCAACATGCAAAGCCAAACAAAGCATGCATTGGAGGAGGTGGAGGCTGCTTCATGGTGAGCTGAAGATAGAAGCACATTGGACATGTAGACAGTGAGAATAGAGAGAATTCCTGTAGCTTCAGGGAACACTGGGCAGAAGGAACTGTCAGTCCTGCAATGAAGAGGTAACAATACACCTGTTGAAACAAGCACAGAACTGGTCAGAGAACTTGTGCTTCTGATCCTAGACATCTGTTGACTTTTGAGAGACTCCAGCTGCACTCTGAAAAATGTAGAGTGTTTAGGAACTAAAGGGTGGGAAGAAGTTCAGTGATTTATAGGGATGCCTAACTTATCTTTCTAGATTCTGCACATGCTTATCAGAAGCCTGTGAACTCTTGAGACAGTTAGCACATAGTGGGCGTATGGTGAGATACCAACAAACAGGCATTTGAAGGAGTAAAGAAAAATGTAAGCGATATATCAGGCTTTAAGTACTATCAAGCAAAGCGGCCCTGGAACTATGGCGACTATGTCTACATAGACACACCTCTGAGCAGCTGCGATTGTTCCTTTGGATCATGCCCCACAGATTTATGCCCAGAGCAAAATCCATGCAAGGGATACCCTAGTGTCAACAGTCTGCTTCCCTCTCCCTTAAATATCTGCAATGAATTACAACAAGCCTTTTTTTTTTAATTATGGGTATATATATATATCTCAAATACATATCATGTCTATAAAAGTAAGAAGTCTTTAGAAAAAAAAAGTCAACAAGGCTGTTTCAGATAATGTAAAGCTGTTTGTTTTTTTCTTCTGTGCCAACCCAGGCTGGGGATAAGGCGGACTGGGCAGGTGTACGTGAACAGCAGATGTGTCTGTCTGACTGGCTTGCACACTAATAAAGCGTGGTGGTGATGCCCTTGTTCAGGATTTGTATCTTGATTAATTTTTAAGTGCACCTGGCACTAGAAGGAGGGAAGGCTTGGACTCTGGTATTGAAGGCTGGCCAGTATTCCTGGAGGGCTAGACTTTCAAATACTTATCTCTGTCACTGGAGAAACAAAGGTCTTTCTGCATGTGGGCACAAGATGAGTTTAGGCACCTCTTAGAACTGAAGAGCAAGGTAAGATGTTGTATGGATACATCTTATGGGGTTTTAGAAGGTGGGCTGTAAGAAGTAAAGGAAGCAGACTACAGCAATTGTCACCAGAGCTCTGGTACACAGGGAAAGAGGTATCTTAGTACTGGAAAGGATGAAATTACTGAGACTTTGGAATACAGAAATCCAATTACTTTACCTTTGGGTGGAACATGAACATAGGATCTCACCAAATCCATTAGAAAGCAATGTGTGAATAAGCTGATACTAAATACATCAAAAACAGCTATCCAGTGCAGTAATTGAAACTACATTGACCATGAAGGAAAGAGTAAGGCTCATGAGAATCTGAGGGCTGACAGACACATATGCAGTATATCCTATTGTGACTATAAAGCATCTGGGACCCTGGAACAGAAGACAAAATCCCCAAGTATGCTACAATACCTTTCCATCCCTCATGAGACACTTCAGGCAGCTGAAACAAATGTGCTAGGAACAGCAAAATGACTCATACTCCAGCATTAATCGCTTCATAATAAAAGACCACAGGATGTTACTTTTTGTTTGGTGAGTAGTGACTATGGTGTGCAACACATGACCCTGAGTGCAGGGGGCCAAGCAATCATACTGTTGATTTTAGGGTAGGCATGAAAGCTCAAATGAAAATGTAGGTCTTCTAGAGATGAGCCAGGAAACATACTCAGTGGCCAGACATGAAAGGCATACATAGAACAGTGTGCATAGTGCAAAGTGCTGGCAGCAGCAGGAGACCACTGTCTGACGACAGCCCAGGAAACACTGTGAAGTGCTCTGCTCATACTGGAGAGCAGAAATTGCATTGTTAGAATAAATTATAATCCAATTTCTAAAAGCCGGATTCTCTTTTTAGATGAAATCTTTGTCTTACAGGGCTGTTTTTTCCACTCGTTATAATGTAGTACTTTAAACAGCCAGGAGCCATTGACTGCTGGAAAGAGCATAAGACAGATGACTACCAACGTTAGGCACAGGGAAAGCTGGGCAGAACAGTTGACTCACAGGTGTGTCACGAAATCACTCTGCCAGCTTGAATTGCTCCTCGGGTGATGCAGTCTGAGCACCACACCTGTCTAAGGGCTGTGCCTGCACAGATGAAGGAATATGAATCCAATTAGTTCACAAAGAGAAAAAGATTGTGAGGGGAAAGAAATGAATTTTTTTCTCAGTATACATACATATGAAAGAAAGAAGCCTGAGGAAGTCAGAAGAGCTGATTAAGGTAAAGGACTGTTTGAAAGTAACTGTTTGAAAACTGAACATGAATACATTCAGACTGGAAAATTAGAATGAATTTCTTACTAACAAGGAATAGGAGGGGTGAAAAAAGAGTTGTATCTATTTCAGTAAGAAGCTCAATCAACTCAGGATGGGATAACATTTTCTAAGCTTGCAGGAGATATGTTCACATCTCCAGGATTTCCCTTTTCTTCCTACATTCCTATATCTTAAAAAAGGGAATACCAAGATTTGCATTCAAATATGCTATGTGTAACTATTTACAGCTGTAGGTATTCCTGCCAAGGCTGGTCTGTAATTGGGATATTTATATGTACAAATGACCACTTGGGCATCTATCTTCTGGTTTGTGCAACCGTGTGGCTTGCATGCACAAAAGTGGTTGTGCACCCAAATAGACTTGCACAGTGCTGTGTGTATGGAGCCTACGCAAATGATAAGCTACTTAAAAATATCTTGAAGTGAATGGATTAAAAAGCTATGTCTGCTATAGCTGTTTGTTTCATTGCTGAATTCAGCATCTCTAAGCCTCAGCATATGAGATATGGGCATTAATGAACCTATCTGTAACATACTGGCAACACAGAAATAAATATTTTAGTGTTTGCGTTTTTTCCCAATTTTTTTAAAAGAATCTTAGTGGGAAAGTTTCCCCCTAAGACTGATTGGATGACTTTCTAAAGGAAAACATTTTCTAAGATATCCTTATTTTTTTACCAAAACAGCAGGAGAAAATCTTGATTCTATCCTTGGGGGAAATACAGACTTAACAGGCTACTTCAGCTAACCCCAAAGTCATTGGGAGTGAAGATCTCTGAAATCTCATGAGCTCCAGTTCAGCAAAAGACTTTAGCACATCCTTAACATTAAACATGTGGGCTGTGCCTTTGAAGTCAGTAAGTGTACTCACATGCTTTCGTCTGCTGCTGGATTGGGCTTTGACCACCTGTTTTTTATCTCAGCAGGACAGAGCACCCAGTCATTGCTGATATCCCCTTACTCATGCTAGTGGCTCCTGAGCAGTCAATAGGCCCACTGTGCATGCAAGGCTTGCTCCGTTCAGGCAATGTTAAGCCCACCAGTAGCACTGGAAGCTTTGTACTGTTTGGCATTCTGCTTGAACTTCTTTTTTAAAAATTTTGACTGATAATTCTGTTTGAGCTGCATTGCTCCAGGGATTCCTGCACTCTTCCCCTCCAAAAGCCAGACAGACTAGTTAATAAACATTCATAATTGCAGGCAGTCCAAGACACAAATTAGCTTATCCCTTGTAAATTCACTTACTTGAGTCAAGCTTCCATTATTTTGTTTTTCTTATACCTACTGGAGGGAACAGAAATCAACCCCCTGAGCTCCTCCAGGCTGCATATTCACTACTTTTTCTTTTAAAGTGCCAAAATACTCAGTTTGTATTTTCTTCCTCAGTCTGCAAGGAAAATAAGGTAATGGAAAATTAACTCCAGTGAAAAATCAAGCGCATATAAGTGCAATCTAATGAAGAAGATTTATTTTGAGTGTCCAGAGATATGGCTGCTAATTTCCTCTTCTGGGGCCCAGACTCTGAAAGTACCTTTCTTTTGGGGAATGGCTGTGTGCCACTGGCTGGTATCACTGGCTGGTTGTGCCCGTTTGCTGCTTATGGCCTGCCAGCTCCAACACTTTCCTGTATTGACAAACAGAGTCCTTGACCTACTTTTGGAGACTAAGGTCTGATTCTCTTCTCAGACTGATTTTGAGACCAATATTGTTTTGCTGCATTTGTTGGAGTAACTACTGTGAGTAAAACGGAGAGCAGAGAAGACAAGACTACCGGAGGCAACAAATGGGATTTCACAAATGTGTTTTTGGGTCTGTAGACAGTTCCTAGTTCTCTGCTGTGCCACTGCTATCGAGTTGCACATGGTTTTCTGCTGACTGTTCTGGATATTCACATTGCCTTCTAATGCCATTGACAGATGCAATGATACATCCTGACATTGGCAGACTGAGGTCTAATTTTACTACCTAGAAAACATCAGTGAAAAGGAGTGAATTTTCACAGAACAGATTCAGGATATTGCCATTTCTTCTTGCTTATGAGAGGAAATGACCATTTTGCCCTGCATCAAATTCGCAGATGCTCCCTGGAACATTGTTCTTGATAAATTTGTAATGACAATGTCTCATTTTTCAAACCTACATTTTCTTGGAAGAAGTAATGTCATACTGGGCTATGGAAAGTAATCTGTCTGGGTGGGAAAAGTAAAAATTATACCAACAGAAAAAAGAGAATAAGGATGTTTAAAGAGAATCAACTTATGAAAAAGGAGTAGGACCTGTGGGTTTTTCCATTTCAAAGTTCTACTGCATGAGATTTTGTTACTTCTTGTGGCTCAAATACCAGTCAGACACCATCTCCTCATAAACAAATTGTAATATAAAGATTAAACCTTAGCCTGTTTTTAGAAAAACAACCATAGTGGAAAAACAGTAGCAAAAAAATCAGAGTTTTGGAGCTCAACTGGCTCTTCTTTGATTTTACAACATTTTTAAGTTCTTGAAATGTACCTCAGGAGGAGCTCAGAAGTCAATAGATCGAGGATTTTACGAATTAACTCTGAGCCACAATTTTTAGTTTTAGAAACTAAATGCCAGCACGCTGTGTTGATTTAAACAATACACTCACCTATAATCCACTGTTCTGGTAGTGTAAGCTGAATTAGAATCATATCTCAAAGCTAGCTCTAAACTAGGAACCATTTCATCTCTTCATGCTTCTGTTGATTACCATCCTCCTGATTTACATCACCAATACATGAAATGCTCCCATCTCATGGCAATCATCTTAATTGAGAAAGCAGAAGCACAGGGATGTTATTGACTCAGGAAAATGGAGACAGACAAGTATGAACTTTCCATTATTCTGGATGCTGGTTATAAATGTTTTTCCTCTTCTGAACTTTGACTTGTTACGGTTGGAAAATCATTACAGCAAGTAGCTGTAGATGCCATTCAGTGAATGTTACATGTCTGTTTGGCTCCTCTTCTAAATCCTTCATTCGAGCTTCAGCCAATCTGTGTAGTCATTTCTAGTCGTTCTCATAACTTTTGTCTACAAAAGACGGACTTCAGTGTCCATCCACTACAGCTTCCCTACAGTGTAATGGTGATGTGCCAAATCAAAACACAGGGCAAGAGTCCTTCCAATTTTCCTGAAACTTTATAAAAAATATATTTACTCTCAAAGTAGGTTACTATTTCTGAAAACTGCTGTAGTGACAGACCTCCTGATTTAAGCCTTCAACCACGTAACAGAAAGGGCATGGTTAGCAGCAACACAGCTACATCTGGCTTGCCTGTAGCAAACTTCTAGGGATGAGAGGAAATTCAGTTTCCATGCCCATTTAATTTTCACCTTCTCTGTTAGAGCACACAAGCAGGATGCTAGTTTTGGACTTTCCAGCATCGTTTTAAGCCTGATCTGTGAAGTCTCATGACCTTAGGCTTATTGAATGAGCCTGACAATGAATGACACAGAAAGGCTTAGGGCAGAACTGCAGTACATTTAGATGAAAGGAGACTGCAGACTTGTTACGAGAAAAAAGTAGAGTACTTTTTATTTTGCACACTAATATCTTTCATTTGACCAGGCCCATTCACACATTTGTAGCTGGAAGAGGTCTATAAAACCTGGATGTTTGCATTGATGCTTCTTTTTCTTAGCTCTTCTGAAACATTCCTCTCTTCCAGTTGCTTTAATCCTTTCACATATTTCTTCTTTTCATGGCCAGTCATTTGACTAAACTTACAAATATTGAAAAAAAAGATCTCCAGAGGAGACCATCTGTTTTGTTGTGGTTCTAAGTTATTTCAATTTCTTTGGATCGTATTGGCAAGGCAGAAAGCAAAGGGAAAGAAACGGTTCTCTGATCAGAGATGCCCTTCTAGCCACATGGCTTCAGGGGGGAGAGAGGACAGAAGAGACTGACAAAGGGTTGTAGAAACAATAAAAGGCAACAGGTTTGACATCATAAGAAGCTGCACAATGGAAGGAAGTTAAATCCCTATTTGGTATCAGATTGAGATCTGTGAAAAAGGGTGTCTACTTTGTTGTACTGCATGTATTCAGTTTCCCTCTAGGAAATTGGCAGCAGTTACCATGAACAAGACATACATGACCTGAAGGACACAAAATATTGTGTGATCTCTGTATTTAATTCTTTTCTAGTCTGCTTTCACTGATTGACCAAATTAGGTCATTTCTGCAATGAAGAGAAAGAGACTAATAAACAGGTTGTTCTTGCAAGACATGATAAATCAGAAGGAACACCTGGAAGACCCCAGAGCTAACACAGACTACACAAATTTTCCATGAAAAGAGAGGTAGAGGCAAAGTGGAAGCTAAGAGAGAAGTTTACACACAAGGGCAACAGCTCAGACACTCAAGGAAATAGGAGTTAAAACACAAGTTCGTTGGTTTGTGAATGGAAATAATCTGAACTGCAGCCTGAGTTTGACAATATTTCACATGAGACCAAAGCTGACATTTTTTCATCATTCTTGAAAATGAACATTTTTCCCAGTGCTCTCCTGTGCTGGCAGATATTGGTAAATCTAAAAGCACTAAACTGACATCACGATACTCATATGGAAATGGCTGGAAATAGAATCAAAATAGATTTTTTTTTTTAAATCTACAAGATTTAGTTTTGTAATATTTATTTTCTGAGCGTTATTTCGGTTACAAAAGTTCAGTAGGAAAAGGGGATTACTTCGCAGGTGATCTAAGGACAAAAAATTGACATCTTAGAAGTGTCATCTGACAAACAAAAGTTTGCATCAAAGAAGTATTCAGTTTTACTATTTAAAATATTTTCTAATAACCATTCATCTTAATTTCTAAATTTTCCAACTCAATTTTTAATTTAAAAAAACACCCTAAAATGCCTTTTTTTCTAAAACCATCTTCACTGTCAAGATATTTTAATTTTCCTTGTTACATTTCTTTCCACAGTTGAACTACAGCGATTCTTTACTATTTACCATTATGTTTACTGTATCATCAATGCTTTTCTATCTAGTGTCCCCTAGAACTGACAGTAGAGGCAAGTGAAATATTCTTCTCTTGCAGGATAATTCTTGGTTTTGTAAGCTATCATATCTTATCCAAAGTCTATTCTTACATTTCTAGAATTTCTGATTACTTTCTCTGTTTTATAAATAGATCAAAATGGTCATGCCAAGTCTGCATAGCACATTTCAAAAGGGTCGGTCAATATCTGTTAGAATAAATGGAAGTGAAATTGTATTTAAACTCCTAAAAGGAAAAGATGTCTAATAAACATGATATTTTTATTTGGGGAATAGAAACTATGAAGATTGTAAAAACCAGTGAAGTTAGAGCCAAAACATATCCAGAAACAGCATCCTGAAGAATCTGAAATATCTGTTTAGAAAATGACATGCAATCTTGTGTTAGGACTTAGTTGCCAAAGTTGTCTGGCTGCTTCCTGGGGATTATTGACTGCAAGTCTCCAGTGTCTCACACTGACATGATTGCCACTTCTCTGTTTGGTTAATTGAAGATTTGAGTAACTCATGGTAAAGAGAGACTAACAGAAAGAGCAATTGTCTTGTGGTTGTTTTGCGGTGTGAACTTGAAGGGCCATACCCTTCCAGTGAGTTAACACCTTGTCCCCAGAGTAAAGAAGGATAAAAATAAAGATCTGAACAGTATTGTTCCAGTTGAGTAAAATTAGAAGCCTTTTTTAACAGCCCTGGCTCTGCCGTGCTATTGTTAGAACTTGTTCACTCGCTGAAGTGTTCTGCGTGACGCTACAGTGTGCGCTCCCTCCTCAGAGTAAGAGCCCTTTTCTGATCGCCTTCAGGAGCCAAGAATGTGCCATATAAAATGAAGCAGCTATTAAAATGTGCATGAAAAAACAATTTGCTTTGTGCCTAGTTACACCTTCAAGGGTGATCGTTATCGATGTATTTAATCTGAGTCTCTGTGTATAATCAAGCACTACAACACAAAATGGTTGTAAGCATAATAAAACCATGAAAGTAGGAAAGCCAGTGGAGACGATTCAGTGATTTGCTGAAAAGTGTGTGGGGATTGAAAGAAGGGAGGAGAAGGAGGAGGAAGGAGAAGAGGAACCCTGTGAAACAGAGGCTTATCATGTCATTCATTCTGTTTGATTGTGGCTTTTGCACAATGCTAGGTGGGTTGGGTGACCATTCAAAACACTTTACAAAGAGGAAGGATTTTTGTACAAAATTTGCATGAACTGTAACACGGACACTATATGGATAGCCAACAGGACCCTAAAACAAGATCACAACAAAGACCCTGCCTCTTGTAAATTGTTGGTGGAACAGATTCCTTCTTCCACTGATTTTTATTGAAACCATCATTTGTATGTCTTAATGAACTAGTCATGTCAGAATGACCCGAAAAGCATAAATTTCAACGCAACATGCTTTCTCTTCTGGACCTCAGTTCAAAAATTACTAGCATATTTATGGCATGAACAGACATGAATATTTTATTAATAGAAGTATACTATAATAAACACATACTATTATTACCCTCTTCCTTGCAAAAGGGTATACCATGCCATGTGTTAGCAAGCTACAAAGTGTAAGGGAGAGAGTTAGGAAGGTAAAAGGGAACATGCACTCTTGGAAACACAGACAAAAATTCTAGGTATGGAAAAAATGCACATCCTCACAGGATTTTATTCTCATTTCAGCATGAGTGGGATTTTCATGGCAGTGATTCTATATTGCTGCATGTACTGAGAGAAACCTGTGGATTTAAATAGGCCTCTAGAATCCTGAGACAAGAAAGAGTAAATATTTGGTGGACTTCTAGGGAGAGCAACTTCACAGTGACATCTGAAAGTAGAAGGAAAACACCCAGGCAACACCAACGCTTCCTTTCTCTGATCCTTTCCCTTTCTGTGAACACTCCAAGTGATAGTTGGTGGCAGCACGAGGAGCTACCAGCAACACAAGCTACCTGCAAATCCTACAGAAACTCAACACTGAAGACCTCTAAGATGCATTTGGATCTACGAATGTGCCTAAATGGATTTAATGTTCATTTCAGAGTCTGGCTTCAAGACCATGATCTGTCTTGCAGAAAACCCATTACTATGTCCTGACACAAAAGTGGGATAAATGAGGCACCAATAAAATCATATTCCTCTGCAACATAGCCTGAATGTAATCTTGACTTCAAGGATTGTGCAAGACTGAGGATCTGGAGGCCCTAGTAGGTGTCCTGAACCACTCTTTGCTTTCTGACATCCAGGCGCAGGAGTCTGCTGAACGATACTCTGTCATGGTGTTGCCTCAGAACTCAAGCCAGGCCTTGATCCTCTGGACTGTTGAAAAGTTAGTGGAAAAGATGCAGGTAGGCAGTCATTCCCACACAGCTCATTGCTTCACACATTTCTAACTGAAGAACCAGGATCTAATCATATGTGTTTCTTACGTGAATAATATATCTGCTTCTGCCCCGTTAGAGCCTTTATTTTACTTTGAACTTTCATTATATCAGATTTTTTTGCAAGTGATAATTAAAACAGTAAGTACCTTTGTCTGGATTCAACTTTAGTAGAATTCTTTTCAGAGAGATACAAATTACATTCCTCTTTTCTAAAAATAGCATTAGTGGTGGGAGACCTGATATAGTCTCTGTCAAGTATTAGAAGGTCTATACAACAAGCTTTGATTTCCTCTACATAGAAGAATAACCTGGCAAAATTCAAGGGAACTGCAGCCGTTGACTGGAGGAATTTCTAAGGCATTTGCCTCTCACTTACCGAAATGTGTTAGTCCTTGGACATGGTTCCTTCTTTGAATGTGGTAATACTTAGAGCCTTGTGTTGCCTTTGATCACATACTTTAATCATAGAAATTAGAGATGGAACAGACATATTCATTCATCTAGTCCATTTCCTGCTGCTGCAGGATTGGTCTGCAGTTTATTTTTGAGGGCTTTCTAGTTCTCACATTTCTCCCTGAGATCAATGGGAGTTCCTCACCCAGATCAAGGGCAGTGAATGGCTCATAACTTGTGAAACTCATACTGAATTGTATTTTGTACCATGTTGGGTGGTACAAATGGTGGAAATAATGGAGTATTCTTCTCATACAGGTCAAAGCAAAGCATCTGATGGAGAAATAAGCATGGTTCATTTGTGCAGGTATTAGCTGAGCAGAAAGGAAAGGATATCACAATTATTTTTCTGACAATTATTTTTCTGAATATTCAGCTTTCTAAAAACAAGTAGTTTCCTGTATGTATCACCTATCTTGTCTGTGCAATGTTGTCAGTCATCTCTTTGTTCTTCCTTGATGCTTTTTTCTACATGGAGCTGGTCAAGTTTTTCCTTACTGTGTTTTAAAATACTAATTTAGTGTCTGGCTAAGTGAAAAAAGTATCAATTTTTACCTGAATGGTTGCAGTGTATTCCTAACATTTAGCATTTAAGAAAGGAGAGTCATAAACTTTTTCATCTCTTATGGTGAATTTTTAAGTTTTGGTCTTTGAAGAAATTGCTAGTAATTTACCTATCACCTATGCTATGGAAATTACAATAGAAATTTTACCTTTGGGTTTCTGGTAAAACAATATTGTCTAATGCAATGTTCATGCAGTAGGGGCTGTTTACACTTTTTTTTATTACCGAATTTGTTATAATCCCTGAACCTTTCCTCCACCTAACACTCCCCACATTAATTGTTGTTTCACCTCAGAAGGTTCTGATGCTTTGCAATATTCCCCTGGCTGCTATGATACAGTCTATCTGGCATTTCCTTTTTAGTACAGTACTCTTCAAAGTAATTAAAATATAAGCCACAACATGAAAAAGCCTGAATTCAGCTGTCAGGCATGTCTGCATATCATGGCACTGGTCCGACAGTAAGCTTCTAAAATGACGCCCTGCCACAGAGTTCCACACAATGGAAGATTGCCAAACAGTTTTTAATTCATATAATTTAAGCTTGGTGGCATGAATGACTAAGTGTGAAATGTAGAAAACTGTCGAAAGAAGCCCAAATACTTGCTGAACTACAAAATCAAATGTGACTTTTCAGCTTTCTCTGTGGTTTGGAGTTAGCATTCATCATCCTCTAACAAAACATAGCATCTCTAGGACCTGCTGCTTGTTTAATACAGGTAAAATTTCAGCCCTTGCCCTGATCCACGGCAGTGGAAAAAAGCAGCAGAAGAAAAAGCATAGTACGTAGTAGCAAACGTGGAACTGCCCTTGCCCTAAATATATTTTAAGTGGGCATCTAATGAGCAGGACCAAAGGAATTCTATGGAGGAGGAAGTCTTAAAATAGTATGGTTGTGAGCTGAGCTGTGCGAGGTATTTGGCTGGCTCTCAACCCGCAGAAGGCAAAGTGTCACACAACAGCCTAGTGCTGCTGGGCGCAGGTCATTGTTAGACCCCGCAGGAAAGGGATTAACTAGACAATTGCCTTTCTGCAGAGCAGAAACAAACTTCCCCATTAATTGCTACCAGCCTCTTCCTGTTCCAGTAGGTTACTCTGGCTTCTTTCACTGCAAAGCCTTTGCTATCAGAGCAGACAGTATCTATGGGTACAGGAGGCACTTCCCAATTAACTCTTGCTGTATTTGCCCCTCTGCATTGCAACCTGATGTGACAACACTTGCCTTTTAGAGATAACAAAAGCATCTTAAAATTTACCAAGGAAAATTGATCGTTACTATTATGCACAGCACACACCTACAGCATAAAGTCCTGTTCACTTTCAGTGTAAGGAAAAGCTTGTGTTTTATCTTGCTTTTTTCAGAAGAAAAATTAATTATTATGGTACTTGGTTTATATTTTTCTCCCTTAGCTTGAATTGCAATTGCATGAATTACCATCCTGGAGCAGATCAGTAAACTAGCTGAAGTGTATTATCCTCCCTCCCTCCCTCCAGCCACAGTCCAGGCTAGATGCTCTCAGGACACTGAGGCTGCATGCCTGCAGAAATGCATATTTTCTACCTCTTAGCTCATTGACTAGTCACAGACCCTCACAGTGTCTTATGTATGTACCAAGGCACAAGAATCTTGGAGTTTATGTTAATACTACATTATTGCTGCTGAGGAACTGGCATCTTGTTCCTGTGTCAGAAAAAATATCGCTGCACTTTAATCTTGGTCTGAAGTTTGGAGCAGGGCATAATATGGTCTGATCTTGTTTCTTTTCCTTTTTTTTTTTTTTTTTTGTTTTGTTCTGTAGTCACTTTGGTGCGGATGAGTATGTCAGAAACCATTCATAGAATTGACATATTTTCTCTTGTATCACTTCTAGAAAAAATTCTAGTTACTCACACTGGTATGTGGACTATTTGAATATTTACCTTTTCTGTCTGCTCTCCTGCCTCCTTCATATACATGTGTAGCTATTTTTTTGCAAATATTAAGATTTCTTCTTGTGTAGATGCGGAAAAATATCAAATTTCCCCACCATTCCGCTATTAAAATTCATGCCTTTGTGGATCCAGGAAATTTCTTGCCTTTTCTGGATTCTTGCTGTCACTCTAAGCAGGGTTTTGCTGACAATGTCACTCTCCTCTCTTGCAATGCTACACTTCCTGCCTTCACAGATTCTAGCAGCCTTTTTTCATTTTTCAGTCTTTTTCACTGGTGCTTATGCTCTTTTAGTAATGTTTATGCCCCTTCCTCAGCCTGCATCAGACCTCAGTCCTTACTTTCCATACTGGTCTGTAGTCCTCTGTGCTCATTCACAGCCTGGGGGAATGTGTCTTCTTGTTTCCAAGGGTTTAAACGTTGTGATCACAATTACACATTTGGGGAAACTCTCCTGGTTTTGTATGCCAAGCACCTTTCCTCCTTTCTCGAAGGAACACACGACCCTGCCAGGCTCCCAACGTGCAGTTCTCTTCCTACTGGGAAGGGCAACAAATCTCAGGAAAAACTAAAAACCCATAGAAAGTTCCTCACCGAAACTTTTCGCACACCAAACTCAGGCACTGTAAAACATGAACTTTTTACCTGAGATACTGTTATTAGGTTCAGAAAAGAGCACAAAACCTTAATTGTTTCCCAAAAGTGTTTTCATGTGTTGCCTGAAATGCATATATTGAACCTGACTCTTCAGAGGAGGAAAAATATCCCATTTCGGGCACATGATCAGCTATACAGTGCTGAAAACATTATATTTGGATATATATGGATATATTTCTTGTTACATTTTTATTGATTATTGCTTTGCACTTCTCACTGGTAGCACCGTATATCACAATTTTAAACTAGATAGCTTGAAAGTATACACTAATCACTGTTGAGGAAATGGAATTAATGACTGAAAATGTAAATGACCAGATATCTGATAAAGTTTGATTCTGATATGATTTTTTTTCCCCTGAAATGTAAGCCTTTTCTTTTCCTACAGAAATATTTAGCATTTTTTAGCTCTTTGACTACTTGTGATCACATGATCTTCTGAATGCTCTATTTTCTGAGCACAAAATTGATTTTCTACATGTATGTTACCATGAAGCATGAGATCCTATGCAGACAGGGTCTGAACCCTGTGACTTGTGAGATAATTAATGACTTCAGTTTCAATATCATAATAGCTTGGTAACATTATTAGACAGATCCATGCATGATTAGGGAACTGTTTTTCTCAATATTATAACTGCTTTACAGAATCACATGTAAAATAATTAAAGACCCCCAATATTTTTTTTCCAGTGACACTTTTTCTTGAAAGATGGAAGTGTTTCCAGGACTTCCTCTAAGCAACGATATTGTTGCTTAATTAAATTGTATCTTTGACTTCTGCTATGATTTCTGCCCAAGCCACGAATTCATTGTTTCTATGATTTTAAATATTATAGAACATGAATACAGCAGTGCAGTTTCTTATAGGATCTTCAGTGCCAGACTCTGCTACAACAAAAACATGATGGTAGTGTAGATGTGTCAAGGGGCTGCCAATGGCCCCAAGCAGAGACTTTATTTCTTGCTTGTCCTGAGGAAACTACCAATCTTATTCCTATTACCATGGCAAAACTCTGTGATATCCTTTTGTTTATTGAATAGGATAACGTTGTGTTGATGTCTACACAGATATATGTGCATAAATATACATACTTATACTCGTATACATATGTGCGTGTGTCCATATATGGATATATTGCTCTTGCTGCTGGAGCAGTAGACATGTGAAATAGCAGGTACTTCTGAAATGTTTCTTAGAAAATATCTTTGGATGAGCAGTTGGGACGAGCCAAACACCTTCCATAGTTAAAGAAGAGCATGAAAAAGAGTACTTGACAGAAGTGAAAGCAGTAGGCTTTTTTCCCCAGAGTCCTGGCTGTCATCAGTGGGGCTGTGGGACAGAGAAAGACTGTGTTTAAGTGAGTGATTTGCAGGGCAGAACCAGTCTTCAGACACACATTCAACTGTAAAGAAGCCACTATCTGCTACTCACTTTGTCCTTCCCATTCCAGATGCTATACAGTATAAGCATTTTTTTTTTCCCTTGGATCTCAAGAAATCCCTGTGGTCAGGTCTCTGTAACCTTTAACTTGACCATGGCCACCAAATGAATACTTTCCACTGAAGGGAAGTCTGCAGCAGAAACCAATTGGCTGGACCTTTGTTCTGAGTTCTCATAAGAGAGAATTGGTCTGTCTGTAAGCAAGGAAGAGACCCTAGGAGTTATAAGTGAACTTTCGTTAAAGCATTTACTTCACTATGTCATGAGCTTTTTCTGTGAAGATGGATTCATATTAGATTGTACAAGAAAATTATCACATGGATTACAAACCAGTAGAAAGCAAAATGGGAAAAAGTTTCTAATTCTGGTACTGAACAGTTTAAATCTGGTTTTCATTTGCAGCTTCATTAACAGATCAGTAGAGAGGCCAAAGAGAAACCCAATAAATGAATGCATTAGAGAGAACTGTGTGAATGCTATTGAGGAGAGAGATGGAAAAAACCCCATAAACAACCAATGTTAAAAAGTTTCCTTGAAATGCAACTGATTACTGTGCTACTTAAACTGACTGCTAAAATGAGGTTAGGAAGGGTTTTGCTTTTTATTGTTGTTACATATCAGACTAAGGAAAACTGGAGAGGGGTAGCTTCTGGTGTGCTTTCCTCTGCACTGTTGGTGTGGTCTGTTGGCTCCTAAGAGCTTTCTCTACCAAATTCACTGCTTTTGCAGGGGCCCTGGGCAGTACAAAACATTGTTTTTCACCTTTACAACTGTTTTTACGTTGTTAGAGGGCAATGGAGTTGTTTTATGGCCTGAAGAATAAGGGGAATGGGATGAAGGATCAACGCTCTGAGGACCTTTCTAAAGGAAACACGTTGAACTACAAGGGCAGAATTCATTGTACCTCGTGACCCTAATGAGTCTTGCATTCCCATTGGCAACCAAGGGTTATCAGAAAAAAGGTCTGTTTGCTGTGTGTTAAAAAGAAAGTGAGAGATTTCTACTGAAGGGATCCTCTCCAGCATTAATTTATCTAACAAATTGATCCTTTGTTTTGTGAAACCTTGAAGCATGTCACAATCTCTTGATGATCTAAGACACGAGTCTCAAAATGAAAGAATAGACTTTTGTTCTAACCTAGTCTTATGGAGAACAGTACATGAGCAGCAGGCAGACATGATGTGTCATGTTGCAGATCTGAGAGAGCTCAGAAAACCCCAGAACTGAAACCTGCCACATTTTACCTCTGATGTTTCACGGCTGAGTGGGGGAGGAGGAGGCAAGGAGCCAGCAAAAGGAGCGTGTGGGCACCAGTCACTCACTGCCTGGCTCTCTTGTTGCCTCGAGAGCTGGAAAGGAGAAATTATCATTTGCATCTGCCTTTTGTCCCAGACATATGGCACCAGGAAATCATTAACTTGAGAGAAGGTGCTCTCAGCTTCTACTTACATCTCTTACTGGGTCCAGAAGGCTGCTAAGAAAAGTACTCTCTCAGCTCTGCTGGATGGCATGAGACTCAGTAGATACCTGGTACTTATTGCTAACCATCATTTGTACAACCATAGTAACCTATTACCTCTGAGTATCACATGATTTTTGGTGTTAGAATTTCTGAGAGCTTATCTAAGTAGCACCAGTAATCATCGGAGTAAAAAATTCCACTTATGAAAAACTTCAGCTAAATCAAAGGCGGTTGCAGTCTCTTAGACCTGGGTAAATATTAAAAATCTTAAATAGAAAGAAAATTTTCTCCTTTTTTTTCTTTTTTTTTGCTATGATATTTCAATTCAAAGTAACCCACTCTAGATTATTTCTCTAGAAATTTCTCTGTGTAGATTGCACATGTTGCTACTTAATAATCTGATGCCTAGGCACTGGATGTTGGAACAAGGTGACTACTTTTGCTGTGGTCCTGACTGTTAAAAGCCTATAATAGGCACAGTCTCAGCCCAGTTTGTGCTGAAGGTACTGAATTTAAGCTCTTGACATCAACATTTTATCTTTAAGTACACTTCAGCGTTATGCTCAAGGCTAAATTTGTTCAGTATAAGTCCTTTAAAAATGCCTGTGTAAGGAGAAAAGCTTCGGAATCTTTTAAGATAAAATTTAAAATACCTAGAGGAATTTAAAATTATAACCCCCCCTTATTATAGTAGTAGTATTTTGATATGACTGATCTTGTAAAGAAACAATAGAAGTATTTGATAAAATCGTTTTAAATTATTCCTGCATGCTGAAATAGGCTGCCTTTGCTAAGATGCAATGATTTTTTTACGTACTTTTTTTTCTAGATAATAATAAAAATCTGCCTAGATTTTTCTCCTAGTGAAGTTTCCTAAAATTTACCCTTCAGTATTTTCCCTTCAGAAGTCCAAACAAATCTTTTAAAGCCTATGTGAAAGGTTAGATTATGACTCATAATGACTGATTGAAAATTTTTTATTTCCAGATTCTAGCCTGAATCTACATCCTGTATGTGGATGTAGAAGGGAGCTATTAAGTACAAATTAGGAGTTTCCTAAGTGAATCAGTAAATATGCCAATTCAGGTTATTGAAATTCTTCATCTTGGAACACTTGAAATTCCAATTGTAGTAAAAAATACTCACAGTAAATAGCAAGACACAGCAGCATGCAAATTACTTCAATACTTCAAAGGTAGCAGGCTCTGAGGCATCATGCCAAAAGATCAAGGATGAGTGGGTTTTCTGAGTGTGAATTATTGCTCTGTAATTCATGCCCTGATATAGAACACAAAACCAGTAAGATCATTAGGCGAATGAGCTTTAAATATGGCCAAATCAAACACTAGGTTGATAATGCAGAATGGTAGATTTGGGTTTCTACTCCCTTTGAATTTACAGCAAAAACAGAGGACAAATGAGCTTTACCGACAGTACAGTGTGATCTTTTCGTGTCTAGATTTGCATGTTTTAACAGGAGATGAGTTTAGCTTAAACCCTCAGGCTGTAGACATTGCTGGAGGACAGAAACTTCGGAAGTTGAATATATATTTGATAGTTTAACATTGTTAAGACACAAATGCTATAGGCTTTCAACATTACTTGTAAAGAAAAAGCATTGACAGTAGACAGCTGTCAGAGAAACTTTTTAGTTCAGTCAAATATAATGGTATCTGACCTATCTTTAAATGTTCCTTTTGGGTTTTAGCTCAAAAGTTTTGAAACCTTCCTGATGCCTGAGTTTTGTGACTTTTAAGAATGGAAACATAAGCAAGTGGTATCAAACCCATGACTGTAGTCACATCTTCTGTTTACTCTGATGAAGCAGATTCAAGCTATTGTCCTGCATGCTTTCAGCTGGAAGGCAGAAAATCAGTAATGATGTCCCACTTAAACAGAGAAAACCTCCGCTTAGTGCACATTGTCTGTTTACACAGCATATTTTATCTGTGTTTGGACATAACAGCCTAGTTCCTTAAAGGCGTTTGTGAAACTCATTTGGGGACAGGTACCTAATTTCTCATGAAATTAAGCACTGGTATTTAAGACTTTATGGTGTTCATCATCTAACTGCTAAAAAAATGCTGAACCAGTAGTGAAATAAAGCTCTGTCTTAGCATTTTTCTCCTCTATAACAACTCTGAAACTTGTTAACTGCAGCCTTTCTATTGCGGAGATAATTTCTGAGGTATGTTATGGAAGAACTTTAAAACCGTGGTTCTTAGAGAGATGGGTAGATCAAATAGTAATTTTTGACTGAAAAGGTCCTTGTCTTCTAGCTGATCATGCTGGTAAGATTTTGTCCACATTTCTTTAAATTAATTTTTGAGAAGCTATTATATTAATTTCATGGAAGCATCCTACTAGGGATCTCTCTCTCTTCCCAATGCAACTGGCAGCAAATAGATCACTGTGGAAGGCAATATGTAGGATCACTGATGAAAACACACGTTTCTCAGGTCTCATATGTCCCTGACCAACTGAATGGCTTTGACCAGAGTTTTGCATGCTCACAGAGCCAGGGGACAGGTCTCAGAGTTGAGGCACCTCTGTTTAGTTGAATTTAAACTTTTGCATGTGGAGAATAAATGGATAAATTAATGAACATTTTTTATTGCCTCATTCGCCTTCCAATTATCTTCTTGTGTAGTTTAAGAGACTGGCAGAAGTATTCATCTTCTCTGCCTTTTCAGAGGGTTTGCGTTTGCCAGAAAAAACAGAATTTGACATTTTACCAATGTAACCGAGGGAGAAAATGGCAAATTAAAACAAGACTAGGTTCACTCAGGGGCTACACTGATACTCGAGGGCAAAGAAAAGAGATATTCAACGGGAACTTGAAGTATATAAAATCATAAGCCTGAGGTCCTTAACAAAGGTTTCTGGCACTTACAGAGTGTAAGTAGTGAAGATTAATAAATGTGATTAAATTGAACCAGATTTTGCTATAGGACACTGAAGTGTTTAGAAACTTTCCACTGTCCCCTTGTTCCCTACAAAATGTAATTGTAGGAACAAAAACAGCTGTATTGCTTCATGAACTAGAACATGAATACAGGTAATAGACCACTGATTAGGGCACTTCTAAGGAAGCCTAGGGAGACTGGATGTTTAGACCTCATAGTCCAATTGTTAGTCTGGAGAAAGTGATAACATTGTAGGAGTGATTTAGATCAATAAATCATAGTTTTCTTATGAAAAATGTTGCCTGTAGAGACTTTTGCTCACAGTTCTGAGAAAGGTCTGTTGTCATATCTCAAAGGGACATTTTTTTACTTGTTTCACTTGGTATTATTGTTCATAAAAGGGATAAAAGTGGTATACCTACATCTTCTTGGTTGAAAGCATAATTCAAAACACCTTCGTGTAATATCTCTGTTCCTTTTTTTCTCTCACTAATAAGGAACAGGTAACTGAACAAGTAAAGCAGCCACTGTAACATTTCTGAGTACCTTTTGGGGATAATAATAAATAAATAATGCTCTGAAGAAGCAGAGGACAAAGAAATATAGCGTCTGCCTTTTAAACAGAGAGAGAAAGAAGACTTGAAAAATTGAGTCCAGCCAGCCTCATATCAATACTGGGAAAGATACTGAAACAATTTACTAAGCAGTCAATTTATAATTACTTAGGGATGATAAGAAAAAACCAGTAAGGATTTATCAGGATGTCAAGTCATTCTAATTATTTTCTTTGACAAGGTAGCTCTCCTTGTAAATAAAAGGACTGGAGTACATATGATATATATGTTAATCTTGCATTTTCACTCATCTTCATACAGTTTTATCACAAGCAAATTAAAGGAAAATGGCCTATACGAAAGTTTTACAAAGCGGCTGAAAGTCAGTGTTTGGAAACAGGTGTGAGTTGTTGCTATTAAAATGGGTAGCTGGTAAATCCATTCTGGTCAGTGTTTTGGATGAGTGTGCAGACCGTCATTACAAAATCTTGAACGTCCTGAGAATGAGGGAGGTTGTAGGTGCTTTCTAAGGCATAACAGGCATTGAAAGTTGTTGTGAAAAATTGGAAGAAGGATCTGAAACAAGTTTCAATAAATATTAGTGTGAAGTACTGCTTCCAGGGAGGGACAATCACACACAAACACAGAGCAGGGAGTTACTGGGCAGACAGCAGAGCTGCAGAGAAGGGGGCGAGGGTGATAACGGGCTCCAGAGCAAGGATGACTCAAGAGCACAATGTCTTTTTTTGAACAGCCACTCCATTCTGTGGTGAATTAAAAGAAATGCCGTGTGCCAGGCAGAGGTAGGAGTTCCATCTTACTTGGCACTTTGAGTTCTGAACTAGGAACTCGACCCAGCTTTGGGCACCGCTTTTTCAGAGAGCTGCAGACAAATTGGCGAGTGTCCAGAGGAGAGCAACAGGAATGATAAGCGGTTTAGAAAACATGACCTGTGAGGAAAGATTGAAGGAATTGGATTTGTTTAGTCTACACCAGAAGAGCCTGAGAGGGACATGATAACAGTCTTCAAATATGTAGAAGGTTGTTGTAAAGTAGACAGTGATCAATTATACCCCAAGTCCACTGACAGAGCACAGAAAAAAATGATTGCTTTAATTTGAAATGAAGAAGTTTTAGGTTAGATATTGGAAAACTCCCTCAAAAATAAAAATCCTTTTACCACACTGAGCACAAATAAGCACTTGAACAAGGTACCGAGGAAGTTTCAAGAGTTTGTAAAGAATCCATGAATCAAATAAATAAGGGCCAGAGAAAATGCAGGTATTTGTAAAGCACAGGGATCCACTAGGTAAAGTACTAGGGCTCCTTTTATGTCATATAGTCTCTGACTTCTACAAAATAATCTCCTCTGCAAAAGAGTTACCTAAGATGCAGCAGTGCAAGAACTAATGAGTTCCCTAATTTATGCTAGGGTAATTTACTTTATTTGCATGTCTGAATTTGTCTTAAGGTTTTGTTTCTGAAAAACAGGGGTACAGTGGTTCAAAAGAATTTCAAGTACTTACTTAAAAAAAAACCCAACCAAACACAAAAAATCAACTCTATGTGTAGTAAGCCATTACTGCCATTTTTATCTGAAGTTTTGGAAAGCTAAGCAAATGAGGCATTTAAAGTTTTATCTCTTATAGCACAAAGGCCATCAGTGACCTAGTGGGTGTATTTATTTCCCAGACAGCATTAACTTATTTTTCTGTTTCTGATATACTTGTAACTATGGAATTTTCCCTATAGAATAGCAAATATGAAAACTTCATTATCACCATCTGACCTTCCCAGCACCTTAGCAAGGAAGATATCAGCGAGGGTGAAGTAAACCTAGACTGTGTATTGCAGACACTGATAGGCAGACATTCCCTTCTGCTGAATCTGCTTTGAGAGTGCTAAGTTCCAGCAAAGAAATAGCAGGACAGGTGAGAAAAGACAGCATCTGAAACCACCAAAGGAAGATCTGCAAGAGCCAAGTGCCAAAGGCCTACGGCTGAGCTCTTGCCATGTGTTCAGGCAAGAAAACAAGGTGTCTGATTCTCTCCTGTTGCTGTTTTTTCACCATCCAGTGCAGTTATTTGTGATTTAATTTCAACACTGGTTAGCTAAGGGAAAGGAGATACTTATTTGTTACATGTTAATACTTATAGATGGAACTCAAAGGGACCTCCTGGATCACAGAACCCAGTCCCATTACTGCAAATTTTCAGTCCATCTGTCCTAAAACTAACCATGAACAACAAACAGTAAGAAGCTCAGCCAAGTGCATGTCTAGCATTTCCCAGCTGGGACTGCAGGTCAAAAGCAGGGAAGGAAGTGATAGATGAATGTCATCATGTAGTACCAATCCATTTATATTTTTAATTGCATGTATGTGCACAAAATTGCAGTTAAGACTGGGTAAAATTTTTGTTAAAAATTCTTTTCACACATGTTTGTATTAACTTTCGATCTGATCTAGATAGACTCCTCTATTATTTCCCTTCTTTCACATTTTACCTACTTAAAATATTGTATCACCACTTCCTTTTCCTCTGAGGATTATGGAATCCCCAGAAAATATAGCACCTATATAGTGTATCACTGACAAAAGAGTCAGTAATCAAAAGGGGTTTCCAAGCTTGAACTAGTGTAAGGGCTCCCCCCTTTCCATGTCCTCCTAAAGGTCTACTTTTGTCCTGTCTATGAGAAAGCAGCCATTTACAAATGGTAAGTCGGACAGAGTTACAGTTTATCCAGAGCAAAGTAACACAAAAATACTGCATCCTCAATTCAGCCTTGAACTTTGCTTACTTTAATCTACAAGCTCCACAAAAGCTGTTCTTTTACCTAGTGTATTAGCAAGAATTGCAAAATTCTAGACACGACATGGCTGGAGACCTGGCTTTTCAGTGATATGTAAATTGTTGCACATAGCCACCATGATCCTGAAAGCATCCCTAAGATACCCCACTGGAACATGTGTTCAGGTGGACTTTCAGCTCTCGCCTTTCTGACCCTGCTTGAAACTCCTCACTGAGACACATATTTCAACTCCTTTCTATCGTTATCTCTCGAGCTCTTCAGCTTCTGTGCCAGAGCGCGAGGTGCTGCGATCTCTAAAAGGCGTCTCCAAAGCGAAGCCGCTCAGCAGGATCAGCAACACACTCACACAGGCGTGCACGCACAAACACACGGATAGCTTCAGAAATATGAGCTGACGGCAAAGAGGCTGGAGGGGTCTCTGCATAGATTTCCACAGGACCAGTTTATTGCATCTACACCGCGAAGGGGTCTAGAGGCAAAGACCCAGAACAATCCAGAACTCAGGCTTAAGTTCAGGGGTGGAGCTAGCACCAGGAACCAATGGTGAGAGAGCACAGAGGCAGTACACAGGCGGGACTAGGGAATGGGAGCCAGTAGGGAAGCTCTGGGACAGAGGCCAATGGGGGGAACCTGGAGTGGAAAACTTTCTGGGGTATGAAACAGATAAAGTAGCAAGGGGGTGGAGGGGCCACGGGTCAACAGCGAACCATGAACACAGAACTGGGGTACGTTCCCATAACCAAACCAGGCATTCTGGGAGAGGCTTCTTTCCTCACCATGACCAGACAGAAGTCTCTAGTACTAGGGAATGTCTTACCATGAACTCTCTCTGTGCCTTGTACTACAGGGTAACTGGTGACTATACCTTTCATTGTGTTTTCTTTGGTCACTGTCTTAGGGTCACCTTTCTCTACATGTCTTTATCCCTATTCTTCCTTTTTGACCTTCCTAGAGTGTACTTCACTCCCAGTTTAGCTGGGTATTCCTTCCCTCCACGTGGACTGCAAACTACTTCCTTTTGTAAAGAGGCAGCACCACATCCCACAGCAGGATCTGCTAGAGCTCACCAAATGATGTAGTAAAGGTATAGGCATCAGGGTTATTCATTACATTTTCCTTTTACACTGTTTGACATAATGCCCTTCTCTCCAAGTAGTCATGCCCAAAAGGTCTTCAAGTATCTGAGGCATTAGAGCTGTGTTTATGCTGATAAAGGTGTCATGGACAGGGACTGTTCTCTCATCCCTGTCACACAGCGCGTGGTGCTGTGTCTTCTCTGAGCATATGGTTTCCTGGTGGATCTAAGGTACAGCTATTGCTTTAAGTGATTTTCTTCAGGTATGTTCAGTAAGGTGAGGGCTCTCTTTCTGCCTGTAAGAATCAAGGTTTCATAGGGCAAAAATTGTGGGGTTGTGTTGCATGCCTTGGTGCAAAGGTGTGGAGAGATCTTTGAATGCAGAAAGCCCGTGCAGGTTGTATCAGAGGACAGCACAGGCTCTAATCTGTTGTGGTCTCATCTGCATTACTTGCTGGGAAGTGCTCCCTGCCATATGTGCTCTCTCATCACTCATGTCTGGGCATTATTACTGAAAAGTAGTAGTTGGCACAGGCAGTTCAGTGATCAAGTTCACTCCCTGGCCTTGATTTATTTAGTGATATAGATATAGTCTATGTTTTGAACATGCTGTACAGACCATTATCTGTTTTATTTTTGCTCTTATGCACTAAGGCAATGTGTAACATATCAGACACTAATGTTTTTTAAGATATTTTCAACCACAAGATTTTTTTTTATGACAATAATAGCAATAATTAAGAAATGAGTGCCAAAACATAGCTCATGTTTTGCATGTTATAGCTATTCTCCAAATCACACAAATGTCCTGTTGTAGGAAATAAGAAGCAAAGGGTGGCAGAGTTCATGGACAGTAACTCTTGCTTTGAGTTGGAGACTTTTCTAGACATGTTTATTATCATTTTGTTCTGATTCAAATGCAGGTTTAGCAGCAAAATAAAAAGCTGTCTTGTTTAAAGGAAGATGTAACTCATTTTATGAACAAGAACTGCAAACAGCTGCTTCCATATGTTGCTAGTATCAGGAAAAATTCTTTGTTAAATGGCATCTTTAAGATTAAACTCTGTGCTGAAAATAAACACAACAAAAGCGTGAGATGATTGAGGAGAACAGTGACCCATTCCAGGAGAAAATACACTTTGTTTCAACTGGTGATGAATCTGCATGACCCAGACAGTGCGTTCCAACGTTGACTATCACTGTATTCTGCAGCATTTTGACATGTAATATAAATGTCTGTGATAAGGGATAAAAGGCACATTGGGCCATCTGTGCTAGTTTTAAACCTGTTTGTCCAATTTTGGGATGTTGTGACCTATTTTTTTATTTGGCAAAAGTGAATTTTTAACATAGTTTGGACCTAATTCTGCTCTCTGTAGTATCTCTATTGGAAAATGTTTTAAGTGCAGCCCTCTGTTAGCCAGATTGAAACACAGTTCACGAAGGTGTCATCATGCTCTCTTTGAAGTTGAAGGGAGACGCATCTGCCTTGGATGAGAGCAGGATCAAATCACCTAAGCAAATGGTTGATTAATCAGATAGTGCCAAGGAAGCTAAGTATGGTTTGAGACCTTCTGTGAAGGAGACAAAGCTCTGGCTTCAGTTTTAATGATGAAGTGTTTTCCTTCATAATGGCTAGAGTGTGAATGTCCTGCTGCCATTCTCATGCCCCCAGATTTACTTTTAGTCTTATGGATCTTTCTTCTCTAATAACTCAATAGAGAGCAGTGAGATTTGCAAGCCCAATTAGGGCTGTCTAGTTCTTGCAGTCTGCTCCTGTAACATCTGATCACCTGCTCCTTGCTATACTTTCATACTATAATCTCTTTATGAGTTTTTTTGCGTTGCTTCAAAGGGTTTTGTAACACAGACTAAGGAACCGTATATATTTGGTAATGTGCTATCACTTATTGTTTGAAAAATAACTTTCATATGCTCATCTTCTACATGGGGAAAATTTTGTTTCAAAAGTGTTGTTTGAAAATTAATTGAAGAATGTGTGGAAGGCTAGTGTGGGGATGCTTGCCTAGAAACATACATGTGCCAGTTAGAGAAGTGTCATGATTTTTTTTTTTCAGACCGTTTCAAAAGAGAATTAAATTTGCCTTTGTATTATTGGTTTGCAATATTTCCATGATATACAGAATGTTTTTGGTTTTGGTTTTTTTTTTACTTTGATAGGCATATATATTTACTTTTTATTATGGATGGATGGATGGAAAATCTTGAAAAGATGAGCCACCTACTGACAGTGTAGAGAGCCTGAAATAGTGCTCTGAGGAGTTTGAGTTCCCGTTTCGGCATCACACTGACTCTTACTGCAGCACCCATCTCAGCGCAACAAGCTGGATGATTTCTACAGGTCCCTCCCAACCCTGCATTTCTACTGATCTGGGATTTCAGAAATTACTACAGTCCCAGTGAGTTGCTGGATTACGGGAAACCCCTCCTTGAGTGTGTTAAAGGCACTACTGTGCAGCCATTTAGCCTTCGCTACACTATTCGGGAGTTTTTAAGATGATCGCAGGCAATGTATTTATTGCTGCGGGTTATATAATTTGTCTTCTCTGTTTTGCCAGATTTTTGTTCTTAATCATGTCACTCTTGCTGTGTTTCATATCTGTGCGATCAGATATGTCCTTTACCGTCCTCCGATCTGAACCAAGAACATTCATTTCAGGCTTGCAAGTATCCAGGCAAAGTGAGCAAAGGAGAACACAAATGTTAGCAACTACTGCTTTCTGTGTCTCCTGCAGAAGATTTATCTGGGTGTACAGTTTTGTGCTGGTTTAAACAGGGAAGTGACATTTTGAAAAAATCCACTTTGGGGGATGTTATTGAAAGAACTTAAATGCATGTTATGATTAACTTGCCAAAGCTACTAGGAGTAAACACATCCTTAATGTAGACTAGGACGTCTTCACATAAAGCTCTTTCCCACATCCCACTCCCTCCCCTTCACCTCCCAAGTTTCATCCTAGCCTAAGGCAGTAAAATCTGTAGGGTGGGGGTTTCCTTAAGCACATTGTATATGAGAGTATGTGACTTATCATCTCTGTGCCTCATTTACAGTGAGACTTAGCAGCTGCTTCGCAACCATGTGATACATTGAGCTTTGTATAACAGTTCACTTGAAGGTCTTTGCACAGTTCAGGCATGTCAGCTGAGTACCTTCAAGCAGTGCAGGAACTTGTAATTAGAGTGGCCCGAGGCTGCTTGCCTTTCTGAGGGGCTTTGTCTTCCCCATGGATCCCAGTGGCATTCTGTATCCAGCGGCTCACCATCGGAGTGCTCCAACGTGGGCTCAGCGGGTGGTAGGGGGGATCCGAGGTATGTCAGGAACTGAAAACAGGTATGAGAGTTCAAGCCTAGACAAAGGTCTTGTTAGTCATTTGAACACAAAGCATGCAGCACCTTGCCTCTCTGCTGGATCCCGCAGCAGGTAAAGAAAGAACCGCCCTGTGCTTTACCTCAGAGGAGTTATGCCCCAGTCCCTTTCCAAAATAAACAATCCACTGTGTTTATCTGTAATGACTTTTGCCACTTTAAGCAAGTTGGCTGATGCAGACATTCTTGGGAGGATGTCAAAGGAAGAAACACACAGTTTTCTAAGCTGGCCTTTTAAATGACTGCATCACTTCTGCAACACACTGAAAGCTTTATGTCCTGCCTGCAAGTTCCTATTCGTTTTCCCCTGAGTATTTTTGGAAGGAATAGACTGAGCAAATTGGAAGGAATAGACCTGAACTTCCTATTTCTGTCACTCCATTTCTGTTATCCACTAAGACAGAGGAGGAAAAAAATGAAGGAAAACAATCAAACAGATTTTTATAGGAAGATAAACTTTTGGCCACTCAAATTTGCAAAGGCATGTTAAATACCAGAGGATTTCAACCAGCAAATCAGCAAAGCATTGCTAAACCAGCTGCTCTAGGAAATGGAAAATATATTTCTACCTCATAAAAGGGTTACTTTTGAGGGTTGTTTAGGAGGAATGGTTCCTCACAACTATAAGATGGCACTATCTTTTCATCTGTTACTCTCCTGCATTGATTCTGTAGAAAGTATAAATCAATGTATTAGAAAAGTCAGGTCTGACTGAGTGTAAGAAAGCATGTTTACCTGCTCTTGTACCTCTGTCTCATGGCTCACTGAGCAAGAAATATTTCTAGTGCCCACACTCACTGCTACATGAGAAGATGCTTTTATTTTTCCACAGAGCTGCAGAGAATCTTGGACACAGCAGTTCTCCCTCCCTACCACCACTTCCTGCTGCACCTGGCTGCGCTGATCCATCACCTTTGGAAGGGTAAAGTGTGATGCATGCTCACCAAAGTGACTGAGGTGGCACACAGGTGACCCCCTTTTTAAATAAATCTGAACTGTCACTTTTTCTGAATTAAGAAACAGATTCCCTGTCAGTACTGCTGGGAGGCACATGTCTCTACCTCCTTGGAAAAGCAGGGCTTAGGGCACCACATGCTCATGCCCACACAGCATATAGGCCTTGTGGCTATATTTATCCCTCTAAAAACAAAAGATGGCCGTGGATCGTCCTCTGGCCCCAAGCCTGCTCAGGGTCAGCTATCCTCAGGGCAGGAGGGTCTGGTGAACTAAAGCTCTACTAGTAAATGGGATGGTTGGATTAAAAATAGGTGGATTGGCGGCACTGCTGCATTGTGAGGCTGGGCCTTGTCTCTGAGCAGTGCCCACCAGGACTGTCAGACATTTGCTGGAGATGGTCCAGAGGTCATCATGGTCCTGAGACCATTCCCACTAGGCCAGCTGGGAACAGCCCCCCTCTTCTAGTGGGATGGGGGTGCTCTTCCTTGCCAGTTGGCCTCAGAGCCAGAGACCAGTCCCAGGCGTGCTTAATTACCAGTGTGAGTAGCTGGACTTTGCACCCCTGCAACTCAGAGAGAAACCTTGGGTTTCCTCTGGGCCGTGAGGTATCTCTGTGACCCCAAGACATAATTACCATGTCACTCTTGGTTATTCAGTTCAAAGTATTGGAAATAGCTGAGGGCTATGTTGCAAGAAGTGTTTTTATAGCACAGATTGAATGTGTGTGCTGCGTACACAGAGGTGTGCCAGGAGGGCATGGGAAGCACTTTGAAGATCAATGTCTTCTGGGATAGCAGAAGATGGAGGGAGACAAATGTGATGCCATCTTAACCACAATGCTCTTTGGAAGTGATCCCTGGTGGGAACTGACCCATTACTTCCTCCAGCACATTCACTACCATGTGCTGATGCCTTTGCTGCACCAGTCTGCTGCTCTCATTGCTTTTTCTGATGTTGCTTCTGCCACCACTGCCCTGGCTCTGCCACCACCTCCAGTGAGCCAGGCAGCAGCAGCACACGGACACACTCCAGACACACAGGGCTCCCTTCAGCTTTCTGTCATGTGAGCTCGGGCCATGAGCTGGGCTTGCTGGGCAATACAAGCCTGACATCAGGTTTATGTTGCTGGCACTCCAAGTAGCAGCTGGGTTTGCTTTCAGCCCTAAGCTCCTTGCAGTTGTGGGTGAATTGCTTGCTGGAATAAAGCTGGATAATATAGCACTGATTTTTGAGAGTCCATGCTGTGTTTTTGTCATGGCAGTCTAAACAGACGTGAGAAACATTCAGCAAGCTTGCTTGGGCTTTTCTTCTGCCTCTAGAAAGAGCAGACTAGAAACAGCCCAAACCACTGGGACCGTTTATCTAGATCTGGGATTTGGATATTGTAGGTCACTCATGCTAATATTATTATTTATATCCTCCAGACTCCAAAAATACTGAGTGATGTTGAATAGATTTTGGCCTGGTAGATCCCTTGTATATCCAAAAATAGGAAAGCCTGGTGAAATAATTTCTGCGCCTGTCCTGGGTTTGTAACAAAAAGTTTTGACTTCGGGCCTTGGATTCTCTCTAATATTTTGAAATCAGTATCTCCTTTTATTAACTTGAATGTTCTGAGGCTTACCTAATTACCTATGACATAAGAATATTGTCACTTGGCTAGCTTTCTTCTAAGAGATAATATTTTATGAAATTCTACATATGCATTGCTGAATTGCTTCTTGTTTTTAACTGCTCTTGGAAATAAGCATCATATCACACTCATCACAGAATTAAACTTGCAGATTCCCAGGCACAGGGCTTATCCAGCAAGCTCGCATCCAGCTCATGTTCTTTTAACACTGCACATGTCTGTGAGGGTACTCTGACTGGTGTCTGTGACAAAATCCCATTGATTTAAAGGAAAGTAGGAAGGGGCCCAAAATGCTAATTCTGTTGACTTTCTTGTTGGACTTCAGTTTAACCCTACAGCACTGGAGACTGTTTCATTTCCTATGGCTCAACTTTATCTGTTCATCTCAATACCCCAAGTTTACATGACTCCCTTTTTCATCCCATCAACAAAGAATTATGCTGAATTACAGCTTTGTTACTAAAGGGGAATTGTGTGTTTGAGGTATATTTTTCACGAGGCATTTTGGCCAAGTGGATGAGGTATTAATATGAGAAACTGTAAACAAATCTTGGTTTTCTAAACTGCGGATAGAGTGATTGGCTTAATTTGTTTCTATACACTGCCATCTTGAAAACTAAACTGAAGCATCCAAATTAAACAGGAGATGTAAATATTAGCCAGATGTTCCCTGGTGTCAGAACTCTTTTTTGTTTCTTTTTTTTTCTGTTAAATGGGTATGCTTTTTTACATCTAACATAATGACCTATGTTTTAGATTTTGGTCCTGGCCTAATGGCTTTTTATCATATGATTATGATATCATCTAATCATGTAAGCGTCATGAGATGCTGTTCAGCTTTGCTGAAGCACATGAGTGTCAAACTGCTTAGTTTAGGCTGAACCATTTGTCTGACTGTCTTAATGTGGGGAGTGAATGTGCTGTTAATTTAGGAAATGCCAGCTGAGGCTGAGGGTTTAGCGAGCCAAGCAAAACAGAGCAGTGACCACAGATTGAAACATTACAGAGTTCCTTAATGGTTCTGTCAAAAAGAAATATAACCTTTTTTTTTCCCCTACAGAAGTTGCAATAGTCTTCTGGTGCAAGTAGCAACCAGTAGGGTTTTAGCATTGATAAACATGTATGGAAAAGACAGGCACTTGACTTAGCTTTTGGTTAATGCTTTTTCCTGAAGACATTTGTTTGAGTTTGATGATAGTGAAGCTTTTGGTTCCATTCCTCGCATTTAATATTACTAGGCAAATGACTGCAGTAAATCAGGATTTAGCAGATACAAATAGAAGATTTTCAATATAATTAAAATTGTAACACTGACTTTATGAATTTAATGCAAATGAGGAAAGCAAAATGACAACTCTTTATTGTTTTTCTTTTGCCTTGATAGTCTTGCTCAGAAATACGGTCTTTTTAAATTTCCCTTAGTGTAGGTCTAGATTTGTGAGATCTGAGAAGCCTGAAGAACCTTGAATCTTCTGCCAAGCACTGACAAGCCTCCATGAATTTGGCCATAGAGCTTGAACAGTCTGGGGTTGTGCTGGAGGGTTTTTTGCAACAATCCTTACTATAAGACCCCTTTGTTCCTGAGTGGCATATCTGCAAGGGCTCTTTTGCTTTAGTGTTGTTTTTTGTTTACTGATCTCTTCGAAACTTTGCTGAGCTTGGTTGGGACAAGAAATTGTTTTGAGGTGTCTGCCTAGTACCCCCAGGACTTTGCTGGGTGAAAGAGAGAAAGCTTAATAAATAAAACTACTGTTATTATTCTTTATCTATCCAAAGCTTTGTTGGAGAAAAGAGGCTTGCCTGTGAACTCTGCTCTGCAGAAATTCTCATCACTTAGGCCATTTAAAAATAGACTGGACAAAGCACTAGGGAGCACGCTGCAGAGGGCAAGCCTGCACTGTCAGCGAGAGGGACTAGATGACTTTCCCATATCTGTGCTGTTTTATTGTAGCGAGGTAATATGTTACCACTGTGTCCTCTAAGGCAGCAAAAATGACTAAATTAATCTCAAATGCACATCTGCCCTGAGATTTCCACCACAGTCAAGCATCTGGAAATGACCAACTAAGAATATGGCTATTAGTGAATTGCAAGATATCCTTCACAGTAAGGAACACCAGTGTTTGAAAGCAAGGCTTTGAAGGTCCTTCCAGCTTATGGGAAAGCATTTTCCACATCATCCTTCTGAAAATGATGTAAATGGTCTCTTTTTGCCTGCTCTGACAAAAGGTGTGAATTGCCTCCAGTGACATTGCCTCCATCCATCTTGCCCATATATGAAGTACACAGCTGTGTGAAACAAAGGAGGTGGATGCCACATCCACTCCTGGAAGGTTCTCATTGCATTGCAGTATCAGGCTTTATTTTGGTTTATTCCTTTATTGCCTGGAGTATGTGAAAGAGATTAGGCTGTATTTCTTGTGGAGGAAAGCATGTATCTGTGGAAACAAGTGCACCAGAAGGAATGGATCAAAGTCTAAAGAAGCCTTTAATTTCAGTTACTAAAGACACTTTATATTCTGTAAAGCATGTTTTATAGCACTTAAAATAAGCAGAGTGAGCTTTTAAAATCATTGTGTTTGTTTGGCCTCATACATTAGGCAAAAGGTCATCGGTGGGTTTGAATTTTGAGAGGCCCCTCGTACCTCTGACTGAAAAGATGGGATTTTATACTGATGAATTAACCATTCTGAACTATCCCAAACATGCAAACCACCACAGGCGAATTAGCAAGATGTGCAGGTGCCACAGAAGAGTAACTTCTTATACTTCTCACCACTTCCCTCTCTCCTTTCTCAGAATCTCTCTTTGATTCATGTATAAAATGATTTAAAAATCCCAGTGGCTGGGCCCATCTCTTTATGTGCCCAGCAAGATTTGTACTCCATTATTGAGGATTATTAATTCATAGCTCCCAGTTCCTCAGTAGTCTTAAGGAAAAGCACCACCACTCACTAACAGATCAGAAATGTGCTCAATTCATATTTAATCTTTGTTTGTGTTATCTACCTAACGTTTTCTGAGATAATGTGTTGCAACTTCTAGACCTGGAGTCCCCAAAAACCCAAAATATAGTCTCCAGTCAAACTGGTTTTGCCCTGGTCTTGTAAAAGTTACACAGAGAAAAAAATACTTAATTTCACCCTGCATATAGAGACAGAATATTTGTTTTCCATTTAATGTTTTGCAATGTCTACGCAATATAATTATTTTCATTAAATATTTTGGTTTTTTAGTAATTCGAACTGTAGGGACAGGACAAGGAGTAATGGGTTCAAAGTGAAAGAGGAGAAATTTAGGAAGAAATTCTTTATTGTGAGGAGGGTGAGGCACTGGGACAGGTTGTCCAGAGAAGTTGTGGGCATCCCAGCTCTGTTCAACGCCAGGTTCAATGGGGCTTTGAGCAATCTGGTCTAGTGGGAGATGTCCCTGTCAGTGACAGGAGGGTTTGAACTGGATGATCTCTAAGACCCCTTCCAACCCAAACCATTCTATGGTTCTATGATTCTATAAAAATACTTCAAGAATCCCTTGTGATTAAAGTGTGATGAGACTGTCCCTTTAACTGCCTGTCAATTCTACTACTATTTCTGCAATATTAATTTTTAAAATGATAGCACTTCTATTATCCCAGGTTTGCAATCACAGCAGCTGTATTATCAGTGTTTCACTTAAGTGTTATTAGTCAAGAAATGCTGATATCACCAAACCCCTGTGATAAATGAAACTCTCTTACAGTATCACTAGTTTTACACTGAAACATTTACAAGTCAAAGATAAAACACTGGGTAGGAAAAAAACCCCAAACCAACCAAACTCCCCGCCTCTTTCCCCCCTAAATGCAAAAATCTACCCCAAAAAGCCAAACCAAAACCCCCAAGTACATGAGGAATGAAGATCCTGCAAGAAAAATTGCATGGACGTGAGATGGAACTAACACTGACCTTCATCACAATGACGTAACACTTGTGCCTCTCACCTTGTGTGACTTCGCGACTGCCCAGGGTGGAAGATGTAAAACAGTCTCCCTTACATATCTCCCCCGAGTGCACTGCAGCTGAACTAAGTAATGTCTCGACTATTTTCTGAACCTATCCAAGATAGGAGTTGAAATCCATCCAGGTCCAAAAGGCCATAACCACTTCAATCAAGGTTTTTGTGTTCCCCTGGCAGCACCTTTCCCATGGACTCAAAGCAGTTCTGGGGATGAATGCTGCAAAGGAGCCAAAGGCCGTGGGAAGGACCGTAAACTCTTAACATACCTACATCTTCTATTTTCAACATGCTGGACAAATGATGTGAATTATCTGCAGGCTTTATTTTAACTTTAATCTGCATTGCTGCCCAATGCTGCAGCCAGGGCTTGGGGACGGGATTTCAGAGGTTTCTAAGTATGTGGGGGGAAATATCCTGAAATGACCTTTCAAACAGGTAGTGAACAGACTACAACGCTGCTAAAAGAAGAGTTTTTCATGTCTAGAGAAAAGACAATTCAAGATTTGAAAATGAAAGTTTGTAAGTGGATGATTTACTGGTATTCTGAAGGGGATGTGTGATTTCTGTTTGTTGATCATTTGTTTTATACCATATTTATACTGGCCAGGAAGGAATTCACATTTCCTTTTCTCCCTTGAGGTATATCTTGGCCTCTACATTGTTTATTTATTTGCATTCCTTTGAAGCATTTAGTCACTGACCATGGCTAGAGACAGGTGAATGGATGTACTAGTAGTGGATTCCAGGTGCTTGCATGGCTTGTACTCCTGACACAGCATCAAACCCATGTGACATTTTGGCATCAAGATCCCTTGCCCTCTTTCCTGAAGTTGTACTGGCAGGGAATTTTTAATGTTTATATTTTGCTTTCCTCTGCAGTAGACTTAGCCTCACAAATCACCTGTTGTGACAAAGACTATGGATGATGGCAATGCCTTTAGTTGACCTCTTTGTTTTCTTGTCACATTAATCATCATGACTCTTAGTCTTTTTCTCTTGGTCCTAAGTTTGCTACAGAGTTATAAGAACTATTCAGAGTGGATCAAAATACAGAAGGGCCTTTTGTTTGCCTGCAGTTTCTGAAACCACATTGTGTTTTAACACCACAAAATCTATACAAGAAATCCCTATCATCTGGCAACATCACTCCTAGAATCTGATTCACAGTATTCTCATAGAAAGTATAAACTTGTTCTATTTTTAATAAAGGTGACTTAACTGTGTTTGAAAAAAATTCTCTGACAGTCTGGACTAGTCAAAGAAGGCAAAATTAATGTATTTGTTATTACTACTGCTTTGGCTGTCTTACAAAAATATAACAAACACCACTGACCTTAACAAAGACAACAGGAGTTCAGTATGAGACACAGAAAGTGATGAAAAACAGAAAATATTTTGTTACATTTTGCAAGGTAAAATGTCATTAGAATCTTGTCCCTGCTGTGTGATATTGACTGTGGGCTTCTAATATGCTCTACCTGGAACGGCAATAAACTCTGCTCATCTTTGTGACTGGAGGCTGCATATTTCTCTTTAGAAACTGTGGGTAGTGTATAACTGTCTCACAGAAGGGTATGCATAGGCTCAGAACGTTTACATTTACATTTACCTAATTCACAAAGACTCCTGCAGCAATGTCACAAAAAGATTCTCAGAGCTTCCAGATGCCATTTGACTACTACAGACATAAAGATACACTTCCTGTGACTTAAGCAAATAATTACATCAAGGATATGTTTATCAGCAAGAGTTAGTCAAGGTTTTGTGAGTTTATGTCTCTGTAGCTACTAAATAACATTTAGAGAATTACTGTGGTAAGTTGCCGTTAGGATTTTACTGAAAAATACAACAAAGACTTTAAAAAGCGTGTACAAACAGGCACATGTGTGTACACTACAGTAAAAATTTCATGTAGCGAGACAGAAGTGGGCAGTTTTAATTTATGATAACTGAAGGAATCTGAGATTACTACTGACAGGATTTCCTTCTTTCATAAGATCACAGTAGTATAAATAGAGGTGACATATTGCTTCACTGAGAACTATAAAGTGCGGGTCTGTCTTATGCAGTGGTTTGCAGCAGTTGTTTGCAGATGGAAAAATGTAGGAGTAATGCGAGGAGCTGCAGACAAATCTTAATGTCTGCACAAGGTTCCAGGCCTTAAGGTTTCGGAAGTCTATTTTTAAACTTAGTTTCTTTGAAAAACCAAGACCTGCGACTAATGCTTGTCATTATGGTATAATGATCTATCTTCTTGCCAGAGTATTTGGGGATTATGTTTTGCAGAGAAGCAGAGCTATCTGCCAGAGATTGTTCTTCATGTTTGAATCTGTTTTCTCTCTTTCCTAGTAAAGCCCACAGCCTTCCATAGTTCCTAAGGCATTAAAACCAACTGTGCAAATGTCTTCTCTTCCAGATTTCAACATACCTGTCTCTGCCCAAGCTGACTGTTCCTGGCAGCCTGCTCAGGCAGCTTGGTGTGTCAGGAGCCAGCATCCTTCTGCTGCTGCTGCTGAAGCAGCTCCTTGCTGGGCAGCTTGCTTAAGTCTGCCCAAATGATCTGGGTATCAGCAAAGCTCATTGAGAGACTGAGCCAATACAACCAGCTCCAAGAGAAAACTACAGAAAAAAAAGGAAAAATGCCTCCTGTTAAAGGATACTTGACTAGATACCATTCCACAAACAATGCCACCACCAAAGACCTCTTTGCAAAGGAAATGAATTTTCACTGCCCTGATTTCATGATCAGCTTCCAATTTCACCTAGTTCTGGATAGGGAGGAGGTATTAGTGCATTAGTATTCAATATGTTTGTATATGCAATTGTGTGCTGTGCAATCAGAAGGCTGTGTGGCTTCCGGGACAGGTGACAGCCCTCCAAACCCTCTGGAGTAGAGAGCCAAAGAGCTCTGTGAATGACAAAAGACCTGTGTGAGTAGCATATGATCTACATATTGTGTGTGTGATATGGCAAATGCATGATCCGCCTACTGGCTATGAAAATACTTGGAAAATTTTTCACATATGGGGGCTTAAGCTTATGATTGCACCATAACGTGATAAGTTACACATGCCTGGGAACTGAACAATTTTGATTGTGATACTCAGGTGCATATTAGCCCTGAGGTCTCAAATCCTTTCCATGAGGTGATATATTCCTCCAGTCCCAAAGGGCTCTGTGAATCAAATACCTCACAATGATGAAAACTATTTTTCCATGGGTTTATTTATAGAAAGGAATTCTTGTGTCACATGTTTTATCTATCTGTTATACAGTCTGACTGAAAATGATGCTTCATGTATAAGACAAGTAGATCCACCAGTCAATGCTTGTTATTCCCTTACAGCTAAGATGCAGACAAATGTGCTTTATAAATGTGACTATAAACCACTTGAAAGTAGGATTTGAAACAGCCAGCAGAAGTAATGTAACAGAATATAAATGAGAGAAGCAGACTGGTGACAAGCACAACAGATATGTCCTTCCCATCTTGGCAGTTTTAGGGTCCCAAATACAAGTTTCTCTGGTTTTATTCTCTCCCTTGCTTGACATACAAAGGTTTGCAGCAGTAAAAGGGGAGCTAGGGAGAAAGAAGCTGTATGCAGATAAAGAGAAGGCTTGTGTATGATAGAAGCATTGCAGGCTTGATCTACTCCTTATCTGCTGGGAAATAAAGTGAACAGGAGGATGCATGCTAAATTTGAAACAGGGGTCAGACTCTTTCCAATTTACAAGAACTGTTCCAGATTAAATGGTCTGTTCAGACTTGGAGATTACTTTGGATGGAAAGAACTAGATAAGCACTATTGCTATTTTTTTAAATACTCTTACTGCATTGGTTTCAAAACTTAGAAAGAAAACAGAAACTGTGTGCAAAATATCCCTCAAAATGCCTTAACATGCTAAGTGAAGTGGATTTAGCAGTGACATAAAGCAATCACAAATATCAATTAAAAAAACTGCAAGGAAGAGAAAGTTTTTCTTAGTTTTTTCAAGACCTTGTTTTAACTATGTGCTTAATAGTCTGCCTACATTTAAGCACATAATTTAAGTGAATTTGGTCTAAATGAAATAGCTGGCAACAAACAGCAAACTGTGTTTTCAGAAATACAACAGTTTTTTAAGATGGTTATTGTTAGTCACGGCAGGGTAGCTCACTGTACTTCTCAGTCTCCTCAGTTTATTCTGAAGCATGATTTGATCCTGCAAAAGTCATTGGGCTCCTCTACCTGCTTGCCTAAAGAAGCAGCTCACATATATCTTCATGCTCCAAGTTTTGCTCTTGTTCAATGGAAGGCTGAAAACTCAAAGCAACTGCAATTTCACACAGTGTTAGTACAAAACTTTATGGGACTGGGACTAAATCTGTGCTTCTGCAGTCAATTGTGGCCACATTAGGGCCATTATCAGCTCAGGCAGTTACTGAAAACACTAAAATAAAGTTTCACACTACTTGTCCTGCTGATGTGTTTACCAGGCCATATTATCTCCTCCGCATGAATCCAGATATTGGGGATGCTGTTACATGGTCATAAAGGAGGAAAAGCAAGAGAACAAGAACTACCTCCTTCCCCTCTCTCCCGCCCTCCCCCTAGCTCTCCCCCTCTGATCTTTAGTGATCTTCATTTAGACAGGGGTGTAAAACCAAATTTAGTTCTCGGTTACGCTGCTGTGTTTCTGATTAAACCCACTGCCATCATGAGAAATATTCTGGTTTTACACTGTTATAGGAGATAGTAAGTTTTGGCAACAACCTTTATGTAGCACAGTGTAAACAGCTTGCTCTCATGCAAACAAATTACAAAATTGTGTATAGAGTAAGAGAATCCCTGTTTTTAAGCTGTCGTTCTCAGGAAGAGGAATTAAGTCATCCAACTTGGATATGTGTAATCCTCTTGAATTCTTCAAATTTACAACTTTCTATCGCTGTGTAAACTTGAGTTTCCTTGTAGAGATGCTGTTCCCTAATTGTTTGCTTCTTGAGGATATAATTTCAAAAGATCATACTGTATCTAGTCATCTTCACCATCTGATGCAATTTAAGGAAAAGAAAAAAAGACCATTAAATATAGTTAACACAGCTTGGCTCTGTCTTCTTGTTACTCCCCTACAGGCAATGGAAAAGGAGCCCAGAAAACAATTTGTTTATTATAAGCAGGTCAGTCCTCGGGGGGATTCATGGAATCACGCAGTGGGAGAGGACAATCATGGCACTGAAATGGTGGGTAATTTTATTTGTTCCACTTGATGGTCACAGTGGCATCATGCTGGCCAATTACTCTTGAGTCAGCAGGTTTCAGAGGTTAAGACCCCCTTGTGGGTTGCAGCACTGCAGGCAAAGTATTCAGGCCAGATTGAAACCGTTTCAACAGCAGAGACGCCAGCCGCCTTCTCCCTTGGAGTTCTCCTTTTTCAACTGCGTACGAGACATACATGTGATAAAATAGGCATGTCTCTAGCATCGAGACAGCTTAATTATTGAGAGTGGAAAAAAATGCCAGCTTCAGATAAAGAAAGGAAGAAAATCAGCCAGAGAGACAGGCTATGCCGAGGAGGCGTGAAGCGAACAAATATTGCAAACTTCGACAGCAGGTTCCAAAGGAAAGATCATGTCTGGGAATAATCCTCATGCTAATAGTCTACTAGTGTTTCAAGGCTGCTGAACCTTTAACAATTTCATCACATTTTTCTCCAGTGGAAATGTTTCAAGCTACTTCTTCAGTGATCTGTAATTCTAAGGGGAAAAACAGCAGCAAAGTATTTGCTTTACCAGTAGAACCTGCCACAAGTGATTGGGCAGAGGCGGATATGAAAACCAAGCGAGCAGAAATAATGTGTGTGAGGGAATTGGGCAGGAGAGTTGTCCAGGACAGGCTGAAATTGTTCCATTAGGCTTAGATGAAATTCATTAAGTGACTCACATTTCATTTGGATTGGGGTATGGGAAGCAAGGAAGTGGCATTTTGTCCTCTTAATGATAATACTACTGTTATGATCTCAGAAACAGGGGAGGCTTCTCAGGCTTAAGCTCTGTTGTGTATGTGACATTTCAGGCTTAAAACATCTCAAGTGTATATTTCCTGTCAGAAATATTATGCTGTGAGAGCTATTTAGTTTCTGAAGGACTCACTGGAGAGTTAAGATCCATGCTTTAATGTTTTTTTGGCTAACATCATGCCAGTTTGCAGTTTCTGGAAAACATCTCAAGAATCTCAGAATCAAGATTTAGATGTATTATTATGATTAATAGTAGTGCTAATTTATCCAGAGCCTGCTCTTGAGAGACAGAAATGATCAGTGGGACTCTGATGTCTTGCTCTGCAGAACTGAATCAATGATGTCTTAAGCTTAATATAAATGTCAGGCTATTTGAATTTGCAGAAAACATTGGGATGAAGTGGAACGAGACAAAATCAGGGTTTTATTTTTTAATAATTTTATTATTAGGAGTAATTTTTCCTTCTTCAGCAGTGGGAGGTTATGACAAAAGTTTGATTATGACAAATCTTGCAACTAACTTCTTCAGATCAAAATGCATTTTGATCTGTAAAATGCTGGTGCATTGCTTTTTTTTGGAAGAGATATCTCAGTGAAAGGAGGAATCCAAGGCAGGAAGTTTTTCTAATCCTCTTTATTCCTTTAGCACCACTTTATATGACACAAACACTGGAAAAATCTCACAATGGAAAGTCTTCACATTATGGCTGTAGAAAGCCACGTGTCTGGGCATCAAAAGTGAAGCAAAGCCCAACTCAAACTCTTGTAAATCAGGTAAATTTTATACTGCAGTGGTTTGAACAGTGACAGAAAGTAAAACACATGCTTAAGCTGCTTTGCTAAGCTCTGGTCACTGTGAGTGTGCAGTCATTGTTACAGACATCTAATGAGCAAAGGACATGTGAGACTTCTTTAAAAAAAGTAAGAAATAACGTCTTAATAACAATCTGTTTAAGAGCCTGGAAATCTTTTTATTTGAAAGTTCAGAATATGAAACAGAACCTCAGAGAAAGATCAGAACCAGTCTTTTCCAGTTGGGTTTAACTGCTTGAACTACACATTCACTTCTCCTGCTCAAAGAGTTGGCAATTAACCCCTGCACGACACATGCAGAGGCAAAGAGTCTGTACAGTTCAGAGGTAGTCCTACTCTGAGCTGCATCTAAAACACTAATTCATCTTCCAGATTTTGCTCCTGCCTGTTTGACAACCTTGGATTCCATACCAGGAAGATGTTCGACAAAGAACAAATCAGGCTGAAGAAAGAGCTCTGGGAGGAGGGAAACTATGAGGAAATATATCGTTTCTCTTTCCACTGCAATTTATAAAATACCAAATAGGAATACATACTTTTCATTCTTCACACTAGTGGAACAAGTGATATTGCTAAGAACAGTGTAAGTTCTTTGGTTTAATTGAATACACTCTTTTGTTAAATATGTATGGTTAGAATATCATGTTTTAGAGATGATTGTCAGTGATGGTGTAGAGCTGCTTGTGCTTTGGATGCCCTGGGAAAAATAAGGTATCATTAATTGTAAATACTCAAGTTCATTTTGATGGCCAATATTTTCCACTTTGGTTGAGAAAGCTCTCTTTATGAGTCAAAAGGAATAGCTGATATGCGCAGCAAATTTTTAAATCAATAAAAGAAGGAACTGGGATGTCTTGCTGCTCTACTGAAACAGGCTTAAACAGATTGTGTACCAAATTAAAAGAAGAGTGGTGAATTTGCCTAATTTACCCAAATCAGGATAAGAAACTTAATTCATGTCTTTTAAAGTTTTTTAGCATAAATAAATCATACTCAGAAATAAATAAGACATGGGAATATATTTTTAATGATAGAAACCTGTATTTCATCATCCAGCCTGCTGTCTATTCCCAATGCTTATTTAGTAATTTTGCCTAATATTATGATTTTTCTGGGACCTGGAGGATGGGATGATAAGAAACATGTCAATGATCAATAGTAAGAAAAAAAAATGCAATTGTTTGTGGATTTCCAATTGTCTCATAGACACTCCTCATGAAAGATTCTGTAAGATTTTATCATTGGCTTCACCAAAATAAAATAGCATCTGTTGTAATTAAATACACCAAGAACATTTCAGGGAACCATGAAATAAATGTCTGTACAAAAGTATTTTTTTTTTTTAGTGATATACTGTACAAATTATTAGGGTAAAATCTGTAACGCAGAAAAGATATTTCAGCCTTAGGTGCACTCATGAATATGCAGCAACAACCTCAGATGTGGAGAGTCTCAGCTATTTGTTGTAAACATGTGTCCTCGTGTATAGATTTTCCTGTATGCACAGGTATAGATTGATAAAGAACTAAATGCTTCAGGGGAAAACAATTCAGGACTTCAATAAATTTCACTTGGAAGACTTAGTTCAGAGACTTCTTGAAGTCAGGTAGAAAACACATGGAATTAGCCCATCTCCTACACATCTCAGACTAATCTGTACCTAGTCCCCCCAGTAAATGCCACTTATTAGGGACTTCACCACTATGACAATAAAAAGAATAAGAAATCTTGCCTTGCAAATGAAAACCTCTGTGAATAGCTGGCAAAGGAGAAAATACATGATTAGTCATTGCTGAAATGCCTCTTCATGTGAGGGGAAAGCACATGATTTCACATCCCAGTCACACTGCTGCCACACACATCCATCAATTCTGTTGTACCTCAATAGAGTGAAAACAAGGCTAGAATTTAAGCGTTCAGTAACTTGAGTTAAGACCATAACTGAATTTGAAGTTCCATGGCTAGAACAATAAATATATTTCATCAATCTGATCCAAAGGAATTTAATTTTTCTTTAGGGCTTTTTGTTCACATGAAAGTATAATCCCCCCCCTCCAGCTTTCTTTTTTTTTATTATTTATTTTTTAACCATAGAATTGCAGAATTCTTGGTGTTGGAAGGCATATCTGGAGATTGTCTCATTGAACCCCCCTGCTCAGTCATGGTCAGCTGGAGTAGGTGTCCCAGGACTGTATCCAGTCAGGTTTTGAATGTCTCCAAGGATGGATGATCCACAGCCTCTCTGAGCAACCTGTTCCAGTGCCACTGTTGCATTTAAATTGTATCTTTGCAGCTGCCTGCAATAAAAAGTAAGGAGGTATAAGACAATATTCACAGGTGTTTAGAAAGAAGTCATCCTCTTGCACCAATTCATGCCCTGCTGTGAGCATTTGTGTCTGGTTAGTCCTGGGAACTTCCTGGATTAGACATCACCCATCTGGTCAAATTTGGATAATTTTCCCCCTTCAAGTGGTCCAACCACTTCTGCAAGGTATTCAGGTGCAAAAAAAGGAGGTTGGACTCTGACTCTTACACATCAGCCCAGGCACAGTTGAGGGAGGTGGATTTAAGCCTGTATTACACCTGATAGGAGGGTTTAAATTTAAATTTAGAGCATGACCTCCTTGATGGCACCTTCCAGATTTGCTACTCAAGTCAGAATGCACAAGGCTAGATTTCAGGTTGGCCAGCATTAAAGTGTGGTTTTCTTCCTGAAAGCTTCTGAAACCCTTTTTAAAAGAGTGGTAGAGAGGTGGAAAGCTTTTGCTGTCGAGACACTGGCTGCAATTCTCTTCAGGTCTGTTCTCCTGTGAGTTTTCCACATAAAATTTGCAGAATGACAGCTACCTGTGGAATAGAGCAGCCTGCAGGACAAGCCACAGGGATAGATGCAGGTCTCCTGCTGTCCTTTCTCTGAAACACATGCAACGCATTACAAACCACACCATTTCCACACTGCCACTTGACAGAAACATTTTTGACCTTTGGCCTATAGAAACTAGATTTATTATTAATAAAATTTGGGATACAATTGCTCCAACTAGACTCTGGAACAAATGCCCACACTAGTGTTTGTTGTCCCCTACCATAGGAGAGACCTACGGAGATGTACCTTGTCTTTAAGCCCAAAATTTCCTCTGTAGGAAAGTGAGGTTGCTCACTAATGTTTTGCCCTGACACACAGGGCGAATGTAACCAGATGTGCACTTAGAGACTGGGACTGTGGGGTACACAGGGAAATGCATCCACCCTGTCCTGTGGATAGAGCCATGAGAATCGGCTTTCCTGTTAGCCGTTACCCCCTGACCTTTCCAGCATTTGTCTGGCATGTTCTGCAGGCACTACTTAGTGGGGAGCCAGAAAAGAGAAGACTGTGTCTATTCACTGGAACCTGGTGCTTTGAAAACTCCAGCATAAAACTCGCTCTGCACTTGGCAGCTGAACACTGATTGTGTGCTATATGAGGTGAGAGGTTATAATTCACAGCTCCTGGGCTGAGGTGTGGATGAAGGAGGATTGAATTTGTGCTGATTATCCATTGTATGTGTAGGAAGAGTCTTATCTCTCATACTTATCTCTCTTAAAAGGTGGACTTCTCTGCTGAGCTGCATGGCTCAGATTCCCCTTTTTCAGAGCATCTACATAGAAGTAGCATTGTTATACTGATCTTGATTTTCCAGAAGGTTTCAGAGTGTTTAGAAAATGTAAAACTTTGGAGTTTCATGTGACTTCTTGCTTTGGTGCAGATCGAGTGTTTGTATTTATGGAATAGGTCTGATGAGACGCCGTGAGTGCTCTGCACAGCTGTATTGCTCACACCTGGTAAGACCAGTGTTTCCTGAATGCATCAGATTTCCTGAGCACACATGATATATTAATGTGCACAGGAAGATACCTGGCTCTTTATTTCGCTCTGCTGAGGCTTGCTGAACACATAGGAGAAATCCAACCCCAAAACCTCAGCTGTGTCCCAACTTAATTTCTGCTAGAAAAAGAGGATAATGCAGGTGCATGGTAAACCTACACAGGGACGTTGTAGTCAAGTGCTGCCATTATAGAGTCAGGGAAAAGTCTGAGTAAAGAACACAACTGTCTGTATTCCACAAGCATAAGGAAGATTTCTTGACTAATATGGCAACTATGTGCCAGCATTTTGGCTCTACAAGCCAGTCCACAGACCAGTTCATTGAGACATGCGTTTTAATGTGGCTCAGAAGCAGGAACTGAATGGAAAGGGAAGGTGGAAACAACAGTATTTTTTTGATTGTTGAGAATCTCAGAAACCTTCCAAGGAGATGCTACTCTCAGTGAAATTTTTCTGGTTTCGCAAATGTAATCCAGTAGGCTGTTGCCTGCGACACCAAAGTGAAAGATCACATTAAATGTGAAGATCTTCATTACGGTGTTCTCCCATGCTTTCCTTCCGTGCTTTGGTCAGCCAGAGAACTGGTTCCTCTGGTAATGTTTGTTCTGTCCTTGGGGACTGTCCCCATTGAAGCCTTTCTGAATGAAGCAGTGCCAATATTTCTCTTTGAGAATTGTCTGCTATTGTAGTCTGTTGTTCAGCTGCTTGAAGGTGACTGCAAGTCTACTGGTTACACTGGATTGCTGTCAAAAGTCTGCTTTTTTCTGGGTAACTATAGGAACAAGAGACACTTTGTAGGGTTTTTTTTTAAATGAAAGTTAAGTTTTTGGAATAAAGATAATGAGAATGTGCCTCATATTAATAATACTGCTCAAAAAATAAAGTATCATTTGCAGTGTCACTTGAATTCCATTTCTGCTTATGTGCAGAAAATGTTTCTGTGTATATGCCTGTATATATGTACTCACATTTGTATGTATGCATACACATATATTTTTAAATGGACTTGTTTAAATTAAAAAAATGGGAAATGTAACATAGCTGGAACAGATTAAAACAGACGAGTTTAGGTGGACCAGAAAACATATTGCACTGATAAGGATTTTTTGTTTTTAATTCAATCCTACCATAAAGTAATTTATTACCCATTGCTTGTTTTTCTAGAAAGGCCAGTGCAGCACCATTTGCTGTCTGATTGACAGTGGAACTCTCTTTTTACAACTTGTAATTTAAAACAGGAAGGCTGCCATTCACATCAGTTAAGAAGTCTACATTTTAGATTACCTTGAAAGGTTCATCTTTGGCATAAGTTAATGGGAGGTTCAAATAGCTAAAACCAAAATGCAGCGTTCCTAGGTCAGAATAGTCCATGCATGTGTAGTCACAGGCAAAATCTAAATCAGAAGGAGTAATTAAAGAAATGCATTTCACTTCAACTCTACATTTCCACCAACTTATTAGTTTGCCCTTCAAAGAGCAGCAGAAATGGTCATTTTATATTCCTCAACAGCCACTACAACAGTTCAGACTCTGCAAGCCTGGCTTGTAAGCTGATCATACACCGAAATCTGCATCTAATCAGTACTGGTCCATCCGGGAAAGGTCACAGCAAACCTGCTGAACTATTACCGAGGTGTTACAAGACATGGACATTATTCATCCTCACTAAAACCAGGCAAGGAATAAATACAATGAAAGCAAATGGATTAACTCTAGTATATTTGCTGTAGTATCACCAGGAGAAGGACTGCTTCCAACCCTAATTCCCATCACAAGCCATCTTAAAATTCTACCATTTAAGCATTAATGTCTGAGCTATACTTTAGGCCAAATCCTGGGAGCAAGGTGTGTAAGTTGTACTGTCCTTAGACTCAAATCAAGTCTGTGTCAGGTACATTTTCCAAGACTACAGCACTGATGTATTTGTGCTTTTCTCTCTGTCTCTCTGTCTCTCTCTTTCCTTTTTTCCTCCAACACTTCTGTACTGACAAAAGCTAAAGTCTAGTGGTGCGATATTGGCTTGCAAGTTGCTCTTGTGCTTGGGCAACCAGGAGAAGATCTGCTGGACATTTTGTCATTATGAGTTGTGCATATGCTGGTAGAGTTTGCTGCACAGTTACATCAGCAAAACCTTCTGAAAGGGAAAGATCATTTTTGGATACTTCACTGAAATACTGGCCTGCTTTTTTCCCAGCTGCATCAGATCAGAGCATGATGACTCCTGGCAATGTGGTAGGCACCACTACCAGAGCTCTAAAGAGCACGAGAATAAGGCTAAAGGACAAGTCATCCGCAAGAGTGGCTCTGGTTCAAGGGAGGAGAGTCCTGCTCCTGGAGAGTATGACTTGGTCATAACTTGTCAGTGAAGGAGCAATACAAATGCATGGTTTGGCTTTATATGGCACCCCTTCAAAATATGACTTCCTTCTTTCAAACTGAAGGACTGAATAGATACTGAACTATAGTGTTCATCTGTGCAGGTAATATACGCTGCAATTTTAGTTATGGGCCCCTAAAAAAAGTACAATGCCAGATTCTAAGATCTTTCTGAGACAAAAACTCTCTTAGTTTTTAGGAATGAAGTAATGTGAGTAAGCGAAGATTATCTGGACTAGAAGTCCTAAAAGCTGTTTCCTGTTTAAAGTGGGGGACCAAAATCACACATGTGATGGCAACATATTTTTGTTTTTACAAATGCCGCAGAACAGCTCCTTCCTCTTCTTTAGTGACCTAAGATGCAAGCAGGCATTTATTTTTGTTAAGAACTGTCACACTTCTTCTCACAGTGTCAAAGCAGCAAGCGTTGTATGTGCAGTTCCCTTCTCAAGAATATCATCTTTAAGTGCAAAGAGAAGGGCCATAATTTCGGGTTGTCTTCAAGAGATCTCCTGTGAAATTTTTACTCTTTATTTTAAACAGGGAGATATAATCAAGGTGGAAAGACATTTACCAAAGTGTCATGATCTAACCCCAGTCAGCAACTAAGTATCACACCAGCTATTTTCTCATTTCTCTGCACCCCTGGTGGGACGGGGAAGAGAATCAGAAAAAGGTAATACCCCTGGTGGGTTTAGGACCGTTCAATAATTCAAAAAGAGTTAAACACATGGTGAAAAGTAGAGAGACAGAGAGGGATAAACCCCAAGAGAAATAAGTGATGCACGATACAATTGCTGACCACCTGCTGACCGATGTCCAGCCAGTTCCTGAGTTGTGACTGGCACTTCCCAGCCAGTGCCCCCCATTTATATACTGGGCATGCTGTTCTGTGGTGAGGAATATCCTTTTGGCCAGTTCAGGTAAGTTGTCCTGGGCTCTCTCCTGTCTTCTTGTGCAGCTGCTTGCTGGCAGAGCATGGGAGTCTGAAAAGTCCTTGATTTAGGATAAGCACTACTTAGCAACAACAGCAGTGTGTTATCAACATTATTCTCATAATAGATCAAAACCAGAGCACTTTAACAACTACTAAGAAGGAAATTAATTCTCTCCCAGCTGAAACCAGGATACAAAGATGAATAGAAAAAGTTTCTCAAATATACAGGAGCTCAGATTTAATATCATGTCTGCAAGTTATCTGAAAAACGGTGAGGAATTGTATTTTCAAAAATCACTTGTTCTTGGCCTAAATAATAAGTCCATATAGTGCATTCTTCCCATTAGTATGTAACAAAAACCAAGGAGAAAGATGATAAAAAGGCTATAAACTTACCACAGAAGCTCAGAATTGCAACCTCATCATTGTTAGCACAGTCTGTCATAGAAACTGTAGCAGTGCAGGAAGAGGCAAGAACTCATCACAGATAATTCTGATTTCTCTTCAGCCTGGGTGACTATAAAGTATGAAAAAAGCGTTTGCTAGAAGAAAGGACCTGTAGAGCTCTAAGTAGGTCAGTGATTTAGGAAGAACAAGGTACCTAGGCTTGCAGACTTGTGGCTATGCTCCCTTCTTAGCACTATATAGCGAAAAATACATATGATGCAGTACATGGGATTGCACTGCAGCAAAGGATTATTCCAGTTCTCTCAGCAAGTGTCCATGCAGATTCAAAACCTTCTGACATGGGCAAATGCAAATTTCATGGTGAGAAAACCACCATGGGACAATCCAAGGATGCCCTGTACATAGAGTTGCTTCCACCAGAATGCGACACATAGACACAAAAACTGTGGGAGCAGTCTATCATGACTAACAAAATAACTCAGTTTCCTTCAGGGATTGATATAATTTTGGTAAAAAGGATCCTTTATTTGAGATACCTGAGTTTTTAAAAGCTGAAAAACAATAGAAAATTATTTTTGGTTAAAAGTTTCCAGCTAACATAAAAATTAACCAGCATTGTAGCAGAGCTGTTTCTTAAAATATTTTCCGAACTTTAATTATGCATATTTAATTTTACTTGTTTTTGCATAGATATAAAAATATATATAGTTTATCATGATTTTGGATGTTCCTGTTAGTAATAGCTTCTATGTGTGTAATTAAAAAAAAATCTACTACAGCCTTAGTTCTGACTGTATTTTGTGTCAATAAGAGCAATGATGACACATACCTGATTTATTAGATCACCCTTAACTGGAGCCAAAGTTTCTTCTCAAAGCGAAGTGGTGCTGAATTTCTGAGTTTTTCCTGGTATGGAAGACTGACTTGGAAGGTTATTTGTAGTTGATATTTTCTGCTTGTAAGTATCTACAGACTACCTTCTATTGAAGGCTGACATTTCAAGAATCCCTGGGACCTTTTTTTGTCTTATCCTTGTTCCCAGAAGCCCTGTTGTCCTGCCAGTGTGACAAGCTGACATATTTGTCTGTGGACCGACAAAGCATTTGGGTTCAAATATTCAGGAGCAGCTCTGAGTCATCTGCTGTGATCACCAAACTACAGCCATGACTTTCAAACCTCTGAGAAAAGGTCGCTGGGAAATAAAACTATCGGCAATTGCAACTTTTTTTTTTCTGCCAATAGCTGGAAAAATGAGGACAGAGAAAAGAGGTGGAGCAATTTCTTGAAACTACCTAGAAGCAGAAAGCCATTTTCCAAATAAAAAATGATTTTTCTGTCAGTAAGTGAGAGCTGTCAAAAAATCCTGACTGTTTTTGAGTGTTGGCCTTGTCCAGTCAGAACTAGTCAGGAGCTGGGGTGAGATGGCAAGCCTTTTTACAAACACCACGAAATATCCATCACGAGTCACAAGATTCTTTTTTTAATTTCCTCAGGACATAGCAACCTGGCCTGGTTTCATGTACTACAGATGAATAGTGAATACTTTGTTATAAATCTTGGTGAACTGTCTTGCAAAATATCTTTTTATAATGCTAAAAAATGTAAAAAATTAATGACTTAATGCCAAATACAATGAAGCTTTTACTGAGATGGGGGGATTTTTATTAGTCTTTCATGCATAATATTGTTACTTTGAGTTGCTGATTGTTTTTTATTCAATTTTTACTGGAGTTACTTAATAACAGTCACTTTTCATTCTTCTAACTCTTTTTTCATTGTCAGCTGTGGATGATCTGCCAGCCCACATGAGAGGGCAGGTTACATTCAAAGGAATTTTCTTCGGTTTAGGGACATGTGCAAAATCTGAGCTAATTGCAGTGCAACTTTATACTTTAACTGCTTCTTATTAGGGACTTAGCAGATGTCTGATGGTACTCTGATGTTCAGAGCTTGTACTGGGAGCCCACAGCACCCAGAGAGACGTAGGCACTTCTCTGAGAGGGATCTGTTAGACCAAGCTCCTGCATTCCCAGGTCGTGCCTTTGAAAAGGTGTGGAGAGGTGACGGTCAGGGGCTGCTGCCTTTTGATGGCCCAGCATGGAACGTGTGTTTGTTGGTCATACCCATGTCTAGGGCTGCTTAGAGGCCACGGCAATGCCCTCATCTCTCTAGCATTAAAAGATCCATGATCCCCTGACTCTTGACCCCCTGTTAGACACAGCTGGGAAGGAGATGATTCCTATGCAAGGCAGAGAAAGCAGCAATGGAAGGGGCTAAAACATGAGAGGTCAGGAGAATCTAGGGGCTTTGCAAAGTGAGGAATGGCTTTCTGTAGTCTCTCTTGGTTAGGCAAAAGGCTCTATTTTATAAGATAAGTAATATAAAGAAAAACTTCTAGGAAAGTATTCTGATCCAGAATGTGTGGCATTCTCAGTCATTCCTGTGCTGAGTGGATGGACAAACAGCTTGAAGGACACCCTCCTTTGACTGTGTCCTGCTAGACAGCACCCTTGTGTTTGCATTTTAATCCACTTTTTAAATTGAGGGGTGCTCTAGCAACAAAATCAGGGACCTCTCTGAGGGATTTTCTGAAGTAGATCCCCCAAGCCAGGGCTGCAGTGAAAGGATTTGTGTGTTTGAATGTACGGCTCTATGTCTATTTGCGTGAAAAAAAAAGTGTGAATGTCTGCATGTACCTCAGTTGCTCTTTCAAGTTTATAGAGTGAAGGCTACTAAAAATATTGGAAACATGTGAATTTGAGCTGGTATTCATGTGATTCCTGTTTTCCATGTCTTCTTTTGGCAAAACAAATTAAAAATATGATTATATAACTGAAAGATATAAAAGGTCTTTTATTCCTTCTTAGCAAGGGCTGCCTGTGATCTTCATCCTCGCAGCTACTTAGTGTATGCACTGGACAATAGAACAGATAGATATAGAAACAAGAGATGGGAATATTCACCCAGGTAAAAGGGATAGGGATGACAGATGTAATAGAAACCAGCTGTTGCATAACTTTTATCTTGCAGAGATGTGGGGAGAACAAAAGAAGGAGGGCCATGATTGAGCATATACTTACGTTTTTGTACCCAAAATGGTGAGTTAATCAGAAGAAGAAACAAACCCATTGGTTTGGGTGGCATTCTTGAAGTATTGGAAAGGTAAGTGAAGAGGAACAAGGTGACCAAACTGCCAAACATGTAAAAACAGCACCATGATGCACTTGTTAATTCTTTTTTTTTTTTTTTTAATCTCTAATCTGGTTCAGCTGAAGCACCCTTATTCTGCAGTCTGCAACAGGACAGGGCAACTCTTGCTGTTCCTGGACACTCCACAACCTTCAAGGCTCCTGAGGACTTTGTATGTATTTAGAAAAAAGGAAAATTTTTGGGAAGAAGCAACACAGAGTGCAAGCATAATTTTTGTTTCTTTTCTACCGCTATGGCTGTTCCTGTCAGCCTCCCATCAGAAACTGAATGGTATTTCCACCTCTACTCAGCACTGGTACAGCCCATCTGCAGCACTATGTCCAGTTCTGGGCTCACCAGTACAAGGCTGATGTGAGAATACCAGAGTCCAGTACCAATTACAAAGGTAATTAAGAGACTGGAGCATCTCTCATATTGGAGTCAATGAGACAGCTTGGAAAAAAAAGCTCAAGTAAGATATTATTTTTGTGTATAAATTCCTGATGTGAGGGAGTGAAGAATACAGTCAGAATCTTGGTGTTGCCCAGTGACAGGACAAGAGGCAGTGCATACCATCAGAAATACAGAAAATTCCATTTAAATGCAAGAAAAAACCCTTTTATACTGTAGGTGTGACTGAACACTGGCACAGGTTGCCCAGAGAAGTCGTGGAGTCTCCATTCTTTGAGATATCAAAACCACATCTGAACACAGCCTTAGGTAAACTGCTCTCCTGACCCTGCTTTGAGCAGGGGGGTTGGACTGGTCAATATGTAGAGGTGCCTTCCCACCTTAATCATTCCATGATCTGTGATTTACTTGAACAAACTGTTCTTATTTCTTGCAGCTATCATTTGATACTACAATATATGCAGGTTGGAGTGCACTTCTCACCTTCCACTCCTCATATTTCTGTGAACCAGAATTATAATTCATATAATCTAACTTTTAGAACACCTGCTTTAAAGAGACAAAACCAAGCACTTGGGACAGCTAGTAAAACCCATTATTTCCAAAGCAGTAATACTTGTAACTGAAAATGTCTTATTCAAAAATAAAAATATGTTTTCAAATTAAATATTGATTTATTTTGTGGCAGGGGAAATCAGCTGTGGCACAAGACCTCAGAATTAAATTATCAGATTTCCAATTACTTTCTTTTTAATTGAAATTATGGGATCTTTACGGTGCTTCATTTTTTTGTGATTTTACAGACCTTAGAGTAATAGGTCCTGAGTTTGCTTAATGACAACAGGAACTATAATAATCCAAACAATAGAGCAAAATACAGAAGAAAGATTTCGTGGTGCCTTAATCTGAGAAACCCTTTGGTGAGTGTATAACATGCTTTTCCTAACTGCATTACATGGTAGGAAAATTGCAGTTCTTTGAGCCTAAAAGTGTACTTTGTTCTGTCTTCATTTCATGCACATCTTCCTTCACTCTGCAGCCTCTGAAGTGAAAAGCATGCCCAAACAGAAGCAAGGGAAGAGAGACATGGAAACCAAAGTGAATCGATTATTGCCTTCAGCCTTGAGAAATTGATACATTTAACTTATAACTTCACAAGTGCTGATGTGGCTCCACTCTTCTCAGCACAGGGAAAGAACATTGAAAAAGTAAAATTGACAGAACATCTTAAAGGAAGGATCTGGACCTCATTCTGTTAAAAAAAAAAAAAAAAAGACATTTCAGAAAAGAGTAATGAAGATATTCAGAGTACAAGGACCATGTTTTCCTAAGAAAGATTTCAAAGGTTTAAAAAGATTATTTGGATATAGAATAAGAGATGTGTTGTGAGAAATGTTGCAATGGCCAAAGAGATACAATGGGTAGTGTGACCATGGAGGGAACTTTTCCATCATGTGTTGAGAAAGTCATAGGAGTCATCAACCAGCAGCTCAGAACAGAATTCAATTTACATTGATAAATAGCTTGTGCAGGTGCAGAAGGGCTTTTCTAAGGTAATGAGGTAAAACTATTAATGGAATATGTTTTGGAGAAATGTCTTGACAGGGAATAGAAAGCAGTCACACAGGAAAAGCAGAGAAATTTAGCTGCTTGGGAAGTTTATGCTGCAACTGGACAGAGAGCTAGGGATCTGTGATAGAGTGCTCTGTTTCAATTACAGAGATGAGCCAAAAGAGCTTCTAGCCTTTCCCATCTTTGTGTTTTATGAGTACAGGTGTTACAGGCATGCAAAGTAGCATATCTTAATTGTCATCTCCAAATCAGACCAGTTCCACTTGTGTTTGGTTTAGCATACTGTATTTTGATGAAGTTTTCATCTGATTTCCCTTGAGGACAGCAGTAGCATTTCCACTCACTCAAGAAGTCAAGCTCTTATGCTATTTAATTTACTATGGGCGTAGAGAATTTAAAGTGTGAATTAAAACAATGGAAAAGTCTTTGTGGCACAACACAGGAGAGCTAACCTAGAACAGTACAAATAGCTGTTGACTGCCAGAGCTTTGCTCATACTCCAGTAAACTTTGCTCTGGGAAGAAGGAGCTGCACAAAGAGCTGCTGGAGCCTACAAACTTCAAAGCAAATGGCATGGAAGTGCAAATCAATAGAGTAACCACATGAAACTTTTCAAGGGTATTTGATGCCTTCATGTGTTCATTTTGAAATGTTACCTCACAAATTCCCACTAACCCTATCTTTCTTGAACTCTCCAGCTATTTCCTGAAAAAAAAATCTAGCAGCTTCTAGGGAATCATTGTTATAGCCCTGAGATTTTGTCAGAAGATGCTTGGAGAATATGAAAGCTTCATTTGAGCTTCATTTTTCAATATCATTCTTTCTGTGGAGAAAAGGTGCAAAACTTCTGCCTATTGCCTGCATTACTCCAGTGCAGTCCTGCTGAAGCCCTCCTCCAGAACTCTGCTGGAGGAGACACAAGGCATGTATGATCTATTGCATTATTTTGCTGAAACACGGTTTTATTCAAGAAATGTTCACCTTGTGTTTACACATCAGTAACAATCTTGGTAAATTGTTGGAATTTTATTTTTGCTATTACTTGTTCCTCTTGGTACCCTAGTGTAGACATAGGGGTCTTCAGACTGGATGCCAACTGGTGCTTGTCTGTTCTCTAGCTTTGTACTTTGCTAAAAGTTGAAAATGGTGTTGTTTCACACCAGTCAGTAATGATGAGACATGATTTGTTGATGTTGTAATACTTTTATGTAGTTAAGATCTTGGACTGCTTAGTCAAATCACCTGAAGAAAAAAGATTTCTACTTTTTATTGTGGAATAATTTCTTTCCTGTGATATATTAGCTGATATACAGCTGTAATGCATTCCCTTGACAGTTCTGATATGCAATACATTTTAATAAAATATCTGTAACCATCTTGAAATTGCCATATAAAGTATATTATACTGTGACTTTACTACTTTAAAAGAGCATCATGCAAACATTGCTGAACTCCTGTAAGGCTCCACTGACATTAATGAACTTTGGATCAGGCCCAGATTCCCTGATGTGAAAGTCTCAGGGAAAGTACTATAAGGCCTCTCTAACAGCATCCTTTCATCTGTTAAAATGCAAGAAAAAAGTTGCTCTTAAATGTTTTTGATAAAATATATTTCACAATGTTGTCATAGTTTTGTAAGTAGCAGAAAAGCAAGTGTTTTAAAGCAGTGACTAGAAACATGCATTTTATGGTTTAAAGTCTTTTAAAATGCAATGTATATATTCCTTTCTAATGTTTAGAACTTGTGGAGTAAGTCTTCACATCTGAAATTCACTTTTATCTTCATTTGGTCATGTAGAGACATTCACATTTTCCTATGTTCCAAAGCGCACACACACAGTTGTTTTCTTTAATTAGAACAAACAACATAAATCTTACTTAAAAATGTTTATTGTAAAAAAGTGGCTAGAAAACAACATCAATTTCACTTCACACTTTCTTCAAGTTATCTATAGATGCTGCTATGGGCAACAATTTGCTTTCATTCATAACACATTCAATCATATAAAAATAAAAATATTTACATTATGTCCACATACTTTACAAAATCATCAATAAAAAAGGCACTTGGAGGGGTAATGCTGAAAATATTGCATTTCCTTTGTGCATTTAAAAAAAATAATTGTAAAACTCCCGTGGATCCCCTCTCTTGCACTTATTCCCGTTTTTTAAAACAAAAGTGAAGTTTAGAGGAACTATTCCATATTAAATGATGGTCAAGCATGCACCAGGAATGTTTGAAGCTACAGTATTATCTTTTTTTATTTATTTATTTTTTAAGGCACATGCAGTTAATTTGTGGCTTTTAATTTTTTCATACATTCTCTTATACCTTTTTCCCTCTTTTAGTTATGCAGTTTTAAAGCATTTCAGGTCATTAATGAAGGCCTTGGCTTCTAATAAAATAAAATAAAAAAACACAGCAATGAATAATATTAAACATTTTCTAAGGTAAACTTGGAATACTTTTTAAGGCACCTGAGATAAATGGTGTCTAGCAAAACTCACTTGGGTAATATTTTCATTAAAATTTCCACTTAAAATACTGTTTCTTTGGTTGAAATGGCTTGGCAGGAATGTATTGTTAACTTTGAAGCCTTTTCTAAGCAAGAAAAGACAACCTACATTTGGCTTCATCTATAAAGAAAGCTGATAATGCTGCTTCCTTTAGATCTACTTGAAATGTCATGCATGGCGTCTTTGCCCCTATTTCAGAATTCGCACTTAAGAATGCAAATGTTTGGCAGAACAGAAACTACTTAAAGCTCATTTCTACTGACATTCTAAGTTCTTCCACTAGTTTATTTGTTTGCTTGTTTGGTGATGTTTTGGTTTGTTGGTTTGGTTTCTTTGTTTTTTGGGTTTTTTTGGGGTTTTTTTTGGCTGAAAAGTAGACGAGAAAACGCCTTTGGATTTCCACTTATCATTTGGAACAGAAGTGGAGAAATGCATTGAGTCCAGGTAAACATTGACTGCATGACTCAGTGTGCTACACAGCAGCCAGATTCCTCATGTTTGTGCAGAAGAGACATTCTGGAGAAAGTTTTGGAGCAATTTTTGCACTGGTATTTCTTCACATCCGAGTGGGTCTGCAGATGAGCCCTTAGATTGGATCTGTCTGCAAAAGCCCTGTTGCAGTGAGGACAGGAAAACGGCTTCTCTCCTACAAAGGAAAGATCAAGAGAAAATAGGATAAAGCTTAAAAAAAAAAAGGTACGTATTTGGGACAGGTAAAATCTGCTTTTATCCTAACAAACAAATGATCAAACAGAAATTACTTGTTGTAAGAAAAGTCTAATAAAAAGTTAATCAGGCCACAGATAGAGCAGCTTTCAGCACTGCTGACTGTATTTGCAGAACCCCAGTCTATTGAGAATATGCTGTTAAGTGCAGTCTCTGAAGACAAGCTGCTGACACCTTCTGCATCTACAGGTGCATGCAGTATTTCTAGACTGGGCTCCTCCCAATATTTTCAAATATTTTCATAGAACATTTTCTGCTTAGTGCTGTGTGAATTACTGGGGAACAAGGGCTTTCACTGAAAAGCAGCAAACAGCTGTGCAGACATTACATTGTACCCAGCATTATACTCAAAACCCAGTTTTTGCCTCAATAGAAAAAAAAACCAACCACTTTGCTGATGATGTGTTTCTAATTCTTAAGGACTTGAGATAGCAGATGCAAAACTTGCCAGCTGCTTAAGGAGTCAGAGAGCAGCCCCTCATGCATTGCTTGTTTTTTGCTGCCTGATTTCAGAGTCAGCTGGAGCCTTCTCAAAGTTAGCAATTTCCAAAGCCTAAAAGTTAACATAAAATCCTTAAAGGAAAATCTTCAGATAGTGGAAATGGGCTAAACCATCCTAAAATTATCAGGGGAGCAATGCTGATTTATGCCAGTATCTGGCCTGCAGTTACAAGACCATGCTAAACCCCCTCCCACCTTCCCCCTCTCCCTGCAAGAGGGAGAATTTGGTCTTTTAATGATGCATTTGAAATTCTGTGGACGCATTTCAAGGTTAGTTAAAAACGCTGCTAGTTTTTGCACCTGTGGAGAAAAATAGCAAAAAAGGCATCCCGATGTTATAGCAACAAGAAACTGCAAATGCAACGCCTGCTCTTACCAGTGTGAGTTCTAATGTGTCCTTGAAGTAGCCAGGGTCTAGAGAAAGCCTTGCCGCAGATCTTGCAGACACAAGGTAGTGTGTGGGTCCTGATGTGCATCTTAAGCGCTCCCAGGCTGACATACTCCTTGTCACAGTACTTGCAGCTGAACGATTTCCTAGACTGGGCATCGCAGTGCAGCTGCTTATGTTTGGCCAACCCGGAGAAAGTTGAATAGGTCTTGTTGCACAAACTGCACTGGAACTTTTCAGCTTCGATTGCATGAGGGTCTGAAAGCTTTGACTGGATTCTCTCTTCTTCATCGCTAATGGGGCTTTCTGAACCGCTGTGATCCTTGGAGGATGTGTCAGAGGGTGGAGGTGGGCTGACTCTTCCCAAAGATGAGGGGTATCCAGAGAGTGGAGAGAGGTCATTGGGTAATGGAGACGGTAGCAGCCCGGTTGTAGTCCACACAGTAATGGGGTTGTAAGCTACTGAGCTCAGGATCTCTGGCTGTGGTATGATAGGGACTGGATAGCTTTCGTACAGGTATGGGGATATAATCACTGGAGAAAGAAGAACATTTTAAGGTGAAGAGAACGAAAAAGTATTTCAAAAAGCAGCAAAATTAATACTTTGAGGATTAAAAGCTGCATAAATGGAAAACTCCATAGGGTAATCTGAAAATAAGGGTGATTCAGGAAATACTGTTTCATACATATATTCTGATGGGTAAAGACAGTGCCCTTGAGCAGGCAAAGTGCAGTTGGAGAGTCCCTTCAAGGCGGCATGCTGCTTCTAAATCTGTGCAGCCTGACACAATGAAGCAGTGAAACTTCCTGAAGGATTTGAATAAAAGTTTCAATTCCACCACCAAGAGATACAGAACAGGAAAACTCCAAATCCTTTCTAAGTAACTTGGGTTCAAGGGGGTGAGCAAATTTTCATGATTCATTCTGGTCAGCACTATGTTTCTCAAAACTCCCTCCTTGTAAGTAGGAGAAAATAGAGCAAGCAATGAACGAACCCGTCCCCTCCAGCCTGCAGAGCAATCCCACCCCTCCTCAGTCCTGCCACGCAACGACCGCAGCCTCAGAAGCGACGCGGTGGCACCAGATTTCGTCCTGTTACCTGTATGAGTGTCCAGCTCGCTGTAATTCGGCTTCTTGGATGAATTGAAATGCTTCTTGACCAGGAAGGAGCGTGGCATTTTGGACGCGGGGCTTGTGCTTCTCGCAGACTCTCCGTGTCCTTGCGGGCGGGTGCAGCGGTCCCGGGTGGCGCAGCGCAGGCACACGCGGTGTCACTGCGGGCGCATCGGTGCCGCTCCGGGTCCCTACGGCGCTGCCGGCCCCGCGCAGCCCATCCACTCCCGCTTGTGCAGTGGCAGTGCCGAGCCGCCTTGAAAAGTGCTGTAAATACCCACGAGTCAGGTGCAGGGGGGAAGGGTTTTCCGCTCCTCCAATCGCTTCGGGATGTTCTCAAGCACTTTTCCAAAGAGGCTGTTTTTCTGGGAGGGCTCTGGGGCTGCTGGCTGTGGGATCCAATCCCACTCGGAGGGTTTGGTTCAGGTTTCAGCTCCTCCCGCTGGAGACAGCTGTGAACGGGGGAGAGAGCTTTAGCAGAGCGCGTTACCCTGCTCCGAAGCGGGGGGATGTGGCTCTGTAGAACTGCAGTCTACAAAAATGTATTGGTCAAAATGCTTGCAAATAAAGGTCAGTTTACTGATTCAGCTGTTTTTTTTTTTTTTTTTTTTTGCTTTCTGACAGAGACCTGGATAAGTCATAGGCACTGAAACTTCTTTTTCTTCTTCCCTCTACCTTCCCCCCCGCCTTTTTTTTCCTCCTTTTATCCCTTTCTTTCCCCTTTTCTTTTACCTCCCCCCCCCCTTTTCCCCCCTTTTCTTCTTTTTTTTATTCTTTCTATTTTTCTTTTTCTTTTAAGTCTGGTTTCCAGATGTTTGATACGAGAATTACAATGGGACAAACTGTTCATTAAGGGCAGACGGGGTACACACATACACACACACGATATGACAAGATAACAAGTTGGCCGGCAGACCTAATGGAAGGCTTTGAACTGAATGGGTGCCTGCTCCATTTAGGAGCTGCCTTTGAATAGTTGGGCTTAGGAAAGCCTGGAGACGAGCAGCCTGCCTCCCTAACCTGCACCCTTCCAGGAGGAAGGACCAGACAGATACTGCAAGTGAGTTCAAGGAGAGGGAGAAGCCTTGGGAAGGATTATATTTCAGAGCAGGGTGATAGTCTTTATATAATATGCATACTGGTTCAGACTGTTCATACGAAGAATACTTTCTCTTTTACTTTAAAAATCTGCAGAATGCAAAACCTCGATCTTTCCTTCCTTGAGAGTAGTTATGTCACTCTTTTGCCTATCCTCTTAGGACACTGCCAAGGAAAATTTTCCTAATTATCTAAAGCAGTTAAAAGATGCATAGATAAGCAACCCCCCAAAAAAATTATAGACTGGGTAATTTAAATGTCTCTTAAATGTCCTTCTCCATTAGTATATTTTAGGACCTCTTGATTTCCTATGAAGGTATAATCTATGTTATGTATTTCATTTAAGATGAAAGTCTCTTAAATGTGCCACAGAGTGTTCTGGTTATCTAGATTGATTTAGAGGAGATATTTAGTCACAGGTTTTTTAATTTTAAAATTTTTGCATTTTGGAAATATGGACAGCTGAACACTGGTAAATTTCTAACACAAATTACACTCTGATTGACTCGTGGTCTGCCCTCCCCACCCCTTCCCCCCCTCGTTGTGTATTACCTACACCTGCCTGGGCACATACCAGCATGCCGTGCTGGTGTGACGCTGGAGCTCTCTCTCTCCTCTTGGGAGAAGGCGTGGAGGGTGTTTTACAGAGACCACCCCAGCCCGATTTTGCAGCAGGTGTTGGAATAGATGTGAAGAGAGAAAAAAAAAAAAAGCCCGATGGGTCTGTTAAGACATGCAAGAGCAAAGTGCTTTGTCAAGCTGCATGACTTCTTAATCTTGGGGAATACCAAAACAAGTGCAGGGAAAGTTAGCCATTTTCAAGAACTGGTTAAAAAGACTCATCTGTTCAGCATCTAACTCTGGTGTCAGTTAGTGAAAGCTGCCATATGGATTTCCAAGTGGCAGGGAACATACACAGGCTATGGAAGGAAAGTGGCAAAGAAAGGGACTTTCCAGGTACTTGCTTTGCAGCTGTGGCAAAAGGAACAGAGGTGGCTTTTTCCAGAAGAGAGAGCAGTGCTTGCAGAGACACAATCCGTTACTTTCCTCATCTCTACAGAAATGAAGAAATCCACAAAGCATTTTTAAAAGGTTGCATTTGTGGTCCTGCTTCCCTCTCAGCTCTGTTCCATCTGACAAGTCCCTGTCCCCTGCCAACTCTGGGAAAGCATTGCATTTCAGGATGTGAGGCATTAGTCTGTATCTAAATAGTCTGTTACATGAGCTGTGATTCAGACCTTGAGCTGGTTTAAGTTTGTGTGTTGAAATGAATGGAGCCATGCAGATTTTCACTGGCTTGGGATCTGTTCTTTTGTGTGTTTTGTTAAAAGTAAAGGGTCTGATTCACCAGTGAGGTTCTCCCTCTCGGGGCATTTTCAGCAGCATAGCACTGGAGTGATGCAGTTTAAATTAATTGCACTTATATAAATCACAGGAGCGTAAGCAGTTAGCCCACTGGCTGAGCTGATTGAAGGATGTTAGGAATTGGATAGAAGGCATGTTATTACATGGTCCTGAAAGGATATTAGCAGCACATACTACCTGAGTGAGGTCTGCTGTCAAAAAAAGGGAGAGTCTGCATGAGGAGTGGGTGAGTCAGAGCAAACAGGTGTTCTGGGTGTTTACGGCAAATGTGGATGAGAGGGCACTTGGAGACGTGTGGCATCCATCCCCATGCAGGAAAGGCAACACAAAGGTCGAGTACAGAAGACAGGAGGTTTCCCCTCCTTGGAGGAGCCAGGGAGGTGTGGAGGGGATTGATGGTCACGCTGCCTTCGGGCAAAGCCTTGCACCCACCTCTGAAACATCAGGCCTACAGCTTCCCTCTCACATTTTACAAGTAGTTGGTCTTTTAGGGATTCTTTATGTTTTTACTTTGAAAGCTCATGTAAAGCTGTCTTGTTAATGCCACCGTGCTGCTAATTGCCACTCTGCAAAGTGAGTAGGAAATGATCCAAGCAATTCTGCTGCCTGAAACCTTGGCATGTGCTTTGCAGCAACCAAGTGATTAGGACCAGAGCTTCAACCCTACAGCAGAAATGGCTTTTTTTTTTTCTTACATCAGGCCACTTGTTCCTGTGCACAAACTGTGAGTTTCACTTTAGTCTCCCCATTTCTGACAGCTCCACCAAATCCCTTTCCTTGTCAGGCTTTCTGAGAAGGGCAGCAACATCGTTATTTGGCTCTCTGGAAATGGAAGGGTGCCAGAATTATGTTTATTATCGAAGAGGGAAGAAGGACCCATCAGTATCTTAGTTCTTCTCATGACAGCACTAGTGTCCTTACCAAGCATCAATACTAGCAAAACAGTGGATCAGAAAACGTTAAATATCTGGATAAACCATAGCAGAATCAAGAAAAATAGCTTCAGAATATTAAATGAGTTATGTTGGATCCCTGTTCCCATATTTCTCAGGCAGCACTCTTAATCATTTTGACTGCCACGGCGTCCATGGAAGGCGGCACACGGCGAGGTTTGGAAGAACCCCCAGGAGGCACTGAGCCCAGTGGAGCTTACCAAAAATAGCTCTGGAGGTTTATTGATGCAGGTGACGACTTCATCCTGGAAGAGGTAGAAGCTCAAGTAACTCACACCTACAGCATAGCTCTTGCAATTCATAAGCCTCCTACATTTCAAAGGAAAGTGTGAAATGGTTAATACGTGAAAAAAAAAGGTGGGTTTTCAATAGTCAGTTGAATGTGGAACATATCAACCGAGCTCCAGTGTTACCTTATGCTTTCATATTTCCTGGAAAGTAAAGACATGGTGTGACTTTTGGAAGCAGGAAAACTTTAGTAGCACTAGAAACATAGGAGTACTTCAAGTGGGATTAGATTGGATGTCAGAGAGAAATAACCCCAAAACTAACAGAGAAGAGGGAAAACAATTAGGCAAGGGTATTCTCTTCCCTCACCCGAACATATATGCCTTAATCAATTTTGAAGCGAATTCTTAGAATACCTTTTCTTTCACATTTTGCTCATCTTTCCAAATGCTGACCTGAACTATCAGCAGAAATGGCAGCAAATTTAATGAAGGACTGTTATGAAGTCATGTCAAGCTCCAGTCTTGTAGGCTCTAAGTTCAATAAGGTCACAATATATCTGTGCATTTTGGAAAGTTTTTCCAAGTCAAGTAAGAAATCTCCATATTTTTAATATTTTGCACCAATAAATACATTTTTTTTCTAAAATCAGTAACTTTGCCAGGGTTTAGGTGTATTTAAGAGATGGTGATTGAACAGCGAAAGTCTGATTCAGTCTGAACTTTCCAATAAGTCAAGGCCCTTTGAAGTGCGTCTCTTAAAGATCTAAGCCTGTCAATATTTTATATATATGGATATGAAAATAATTTTCCTTACGAATAAACTTGCATTTATTAATAGATGCAAAATGGTTCCTTTTGGATCAAGCAGTTCAAGCAGCCCTGGCTTCTGCGTCCACTCTCCTTCACACCTGTGTAGCTTCACTGACTTAAGAGGGGTCATCTTAGAGTCAAATTAGCCCACAATGAAGGAACCTGGTCATAGTTCAATTTTCCTACATTGTTTCTACATGAAGATATTTTAACAATGGGCCAAATTCCCCTGTCATTCCCATCTGTAATATCTCCACTGGCTGCAGCTGACCTATTTCAGGTTTACTCAGGCAGAACTGAGATGCGATGCTAGTGCGATGAGTACAGCCCCGTTTGTGTGCGTAGTGCTGTAACAAGCACTCGCTCCACAAAAGCGCTTTACGCCCGAGCCCCAGCCGCCGCACTCCGGAAAGCAGTGCCGGCCTTCCAGCACGCCACTGCGTTATTCAAACGAGGAACAAAAGATTGGAGGACGCTGCCCTCGGGATGCAGGGAGCGAAGCGAGGGCTCGCTCAGCGTTCCGTGGTTGGAAAGAGCCACCTGCTGGGCACAGCCGCCGCCGGGGCAGGGATGCTCCGCCGAGCCAGGGCCGGGCCGGCCGCCCCACCGTGTGGCCAGCCCGGGAAACGGGGATGCTGCCGGCACCGCGACGGATCACCGCCCTGCTCACTGATGGGGGCTCTGGGAAGGGAAGGACGGGGCGCCAGCAGCGGCAACGAGGCGGCTAAGTCGCGTCCCCAGTTTTTTTATACGGCTGACCTCTATGACTTGTGTACATTTTCATCGTTATTGTTCATTGCCTGCAGCAAAGTGAGGCATGAAGGCATCACACGAGATTTCGTGCTCTGGGAAATGCGTGTCTGTGTGTGTGTTTGTGCGAGCACCCAACAGAGGTCATAGAATGGTTTGTGTTGGAAGGGACATTAAAAATGATCTAACTCCAACCTCCCTGCCGTGGGCAGGGACACCTTCCACTAGACCGGGTTGCTCAAACCCCCATCCAGCCTGCTCTTGAATACTTCCAGGGAGGGGCCATCCACAACCTCTTTAGGCAACCTTTTCCAGTTTATATGAAAAATTTCTTCCTCATATCTAATCTAAACCTACCCTCTTTTAGTTTGAGGCCATTTCCCCCCTTGTTCTATTATCATTAGACCCTATAAAAATCCCTCTCTTTCTTGCAGGCTCCCTTTAGGCACTGGAAGGCTGCTCCAAGGTCTGCACAGGGCACTGTGCACTCTATACACTTATTTGTCATGTACTGTGCATACCTCATTACAGTCTACAACACCCTCATGAGGGGAAGCAGAGTGGCAGGCACTGTTTTCTGTGGTGACCAGTGACAGGACCCAAGGGAATGGCCTGAAGTTGTGTCAGGGGATGTTTAGGTTAGCTATTATTAATAGGTTCTTCACCCGGAGGGTGGATGGGCACTGGAACAGGCTCCCCAGGGAAGTGGTCACAGCACCAAGCTGGACAGAGTTCAGGAAGTGTTTGGACAATGCCCTCAGGCATATGGTGTGATTTTTGGAGCTGTCCTGTGCAGAATAGTCAGTATTTCTGTTTACTGAAACATAAAGTCATCATTTTGCTGTATCAACAGCAGATGAGAGCTGCTGTGTTTGCTGCATTGTCACTCTTCTGTTTCATCCTGAGGCCTAAGCACCTTCTGTAATCCCAGCTGCTTAAAATGACAGTAGTGCTACAAGGCTGGTTCACCACCTGTATTGCCTATACTTCATTCCCTCATCTAAGTTTATCTATTGCTTATACACTGGATTGCAGGTGTATTGATGCTTTACTTGGCTATTCTTATAACTTCTTGCATTGGCTTCAAGAACTTGGTCTTTCTCAAAGACCATTTGGAAGTTCCCAGGACCCCAGAGATTTCTGACAATGCAGATCTCCCTTCTTCTAAGAGCCAGCTTCCTTGCATTCAGACTAGTACTCTGCTCCTGGCTCTGTTACGGTTGATAAAGACATCCTGTGGTATCTTCTGCTATCTTCTTAGACAATAACTGTTGCCAGCTGCAGGCCTGATGTCTGAAAGTCCTGTTTTGTCTTTATCTGTTATCGCTGGAATAGCTTTGAGGGCAGGCTGATGTCTGGAGCCTTTTTTTTCCCTTCAGCAGTACCTGGCAAAAGACATAGGGCAGATTGCAAGGGACTGGGTGATTCAGCATGCCAGAACCTATTTTTGACATTGCAACCAGAGACCTTTTTAGTCCCAGACAAATCAAGCAGTATATCTTCAGGATTACCACACAGTGACTTCCTTGCAGGGCTGCGTTCCCTGATGGGAGGTTTCCCAAACATCCAAGACATTTTTGAGGGCTTTTCACCATCATAAAAAATGCTAAAGACTGCAAAAATGAAAAAACACAGCTGCCAACTCTGGTTTCCATGAGTTTGAGGGTGTCTGGGCTTTCTGCTCTCCCCACTTCCTTCCTCAGCAGCTCCACCAGACCTGAGGGATGTCTGCACTTTGATTTTCGTACTAGGTCTTGTGAGAGCCTTCATCTGACTACAGCATGTGCTGGAGGAGTCGATCTCCTTACAGTACATCTCTGTTAGGCTGCTAGAGAGAGCACCAAAGGACAGTTATCTTTTCCTTTCACGGTGTGGACAGTCAGACACAGCCTTTCAGCTGGACTGCTGGCTTGCTTTACCAATGTTTTGTGGCAGTGGTACTGCCTTTACATCAACTATTGCACATTTCAAATAATAGTACCTTTGTTAGTTTGTTTGTTCAATTTCTGTGTTAACAGCCGGCTTCAAAAGTGTTTTACTGAATATTGCCAGCACCTGGCCACACTTCTTCACACTCATGTTGTGCTGCCTCTTGGTTGTGGAGGGAGGGAGCTGCAGCTGTCTCTGCACATTGGCTAGAACTGGATACGTTACTGATGTCAAAGTTCAATTAAAGCTGTGTTGATATGGCCAATTTTTGAATCAGTTGAATTTTTGATGATATGTCTCTCTAGCATCCTTTTCCATGGTCCTGAATATTTCTTCTGCAATAGGTCAGTGCTCATGTACTTTTCCTGTTCTTCCTGTTTAGAAACGCTTACACCGGATTGGTGTTTCATCAGTATTCGTCTCTGCAAGGTGGTATGAAGTGCACAGTGAATGACTGTCTCCAGGGAGATCATTTTTATGCCTCCAATATGGCATGCAGATTTCAGCAATCTCAATTTTGTGATACAAGTATTTATTTTTTTCCCTTTTTGGGGATATGAAACTAGTGTTTCTCTGCAGTCCAGTTCTGTTTAATACTGCTCATTCTTCCCCAGAGCTGTGACCTGGTGGTGTGGTCTCATCAGCATATCAGCAACCTTCCCCACAGAGGCTGCTGAGGATTTACCCTCATCTCTGCTCAGATTGCATTTTGACTTGTGGAGTGTCTATGTTATGGGTAGCATATATCAAGAAGCCTGTCTGTACTGCCTTTTCCTCCAGTTCTTGCTCATGCTTTAATTCTTAGTCAATTCTACCTTTTAGATTCACTAAAAGACAGAGTGGCAGACCTTTCCTGGACTCACCACTGCCAGTAGGGTTTATGAGTAATACAGATAAGAACAATGAGAAACTGCGCTGCCACAGATGAATTGTATATGTACAGATACGGATACATGTGTTTCTACGTGGAAGCGGTTAGAGACTGCCTTGAGACAGCCTCGCAGCTGACTCATGTCTTCATGTGTAAACTGCCTGAAAGAAGGGTGGCTACAGCTGAACTGTCTATTAGAAACGGTCTTATAAAATGCTGAAGGATGTCTGGACCTTAGCTGGGAGGATGCTAATGCTTACTGTTCAAAGCCATGCTAGGAAAATGCTAAAAATGATGCAGTGTAGACATTTGCAATCCTGTGCCTTGCCTCTGTTTCATCTGCTAATCCAGACATAGTTCATATTCCTGAAATTGGGCTGATTCTACATTGAAAAAAATATTTGCCAAGACATTGAATTCAAGTATTTTAAACAGGACAAATTTCCCTCTAGTGTCTCATACACGCATTTCTTCTTTTCTTCCTAACAAGTTATATGCATTGTACTGTGCATTATGTCCTGACATGTATCTGTTCAGCGGAAAAAAAGAAAAAAAAGTATTGATGTGTTTCACTCAAATTACGCTGCACTTTTCTTAGATGTAATTTCAAAACTTCTAAGTCAACCAGTGAATTCCTAAATTCAGGTTGTAGATTCTTCCACTGCTATCCCTGTTCTTTAAAACATTGTTGCAGCTTCATTCACTATTATGAAGTATCTATTTCAGTTTATTTTGTATCAATTTTGTCCTAGCCTCTTATCCATTGCTATTCTCCTATCCTCTTAACCTCACAGATACTGAGAAACCTCTAGGTACTTGGTAAATGACTTTGAGAAGATATAGATATTCATGACATGTGGGGAACAACTACTATTGATCCCAGACATCCCACTGCTCTTCATGGCAGATGTGACAGAGGCAGGTGATAAGAGGAAAATGATCAGTCCCATGTTATAAGCATCACCAGGAAGAAGAATGAGTAACCAGAATGACCAGCTTACATCTTTTGAAGTGGAAGTAATAAAGACTTGCAAGAGGAGGTGGCCTGTTGCAAAACCACACCTAGCAAGTATTCTGTGGCTGATATATTTCACTGAAGAAAGCAAACATTTTGTGGGAACACTCTCTATATGTGATAGCCTGTATTTCAAGTGGAGAGCTGTTTGAACCTTGGAAGAATCACATCCTTAAGACTTTAAAGAGTACCTCACATCTTTTTCACTCATGATAGAACAGGAGTCCTAACAGCAGGTTTTCAAGATGAAAGGTAACCCTATATTTAAAGGTTGATTCACTTCATCTTGAGAAAAGTGTCATGATTGATCAGGCTGAGAAACAGGTCCCTGTTCTGCAGCAGACTACTACTGTTTGTGTATCAGCTGATGTTTCTCATTTCTAAGATGGGGCTTATGACATTCCCCTATCTTCTGAGAAGTTCCCAGGAGTACTGCTTTAAAGCACAGACAACATTAATGAGGATATTAGTTGTGCCTTGGAGTGGAACGGAGTCTGGAAGAAAATTTGGATGTAGATGAGGAGGGAATAGAGGGAGGAGGAGAGAGATGCAGCCGGAATGTGCAGCCTGGAATTCCTTCAAGGTTGTGTCATTTCCGCCCCCCCAGAAGCAAGTGGTGGTGCCATGTTTCTGTGAGCTTCTCCCTTCAGCCATTCTGCTCCTGTACCTTTTGTGCACATGTTCTTATCCCTTGGCAGAGTAAGTGTGAAGTGCACAGTGAATGTCTTTTTGTGCTGCTCCTCTGGACTTGTTCCAACAGGTCAACATCTTCCTTGTGCATCTGAGGTACCATTTTAAGAGATTGTGCACTGGAGAAAAAAAAGAATCTCAAGCTGAAGCTGAGGTTTTTGTTCCTCTGCCTCCTGAGATATGAATGAATTGCTCCTGTCATGTGCTATTGCATAATTCATGAGTTGAAATAACTATGAAATGCTTTGCTGAAATTTTACAGATCAACAAAGAAAATGTGCATTGCAAAATTCAGTTTAGAGCATTGATAAACACAGAATATAGAAAAGAGAGGCCTTCAGGGCCTCTAAGAGGATTGCTTTTCACTTTTTCTTTCCTTTATTGCAGTTTTGTTTTCTCATTAATTACTCTTAATACATGAGTCAATATTTATGTGGGTGATAATACCGGCTATACCAGCTGCTAGAAATTGCTCATTTCAGGCAATTACCTGTTTTGAAATTGCTTAATCTCCAGTTTATTAGTCCCCATACGGAATAGATTTCTTTGAAGTGAAGTTTACGCTTTTTTAGTGACTTGAACAGTTTGTAGAGGCTGATCCTTGAGGATGTGAAAGGCAACTTTGCCTTAAATTCTACTTGACCTGTTCCCCCATCAGCAGTGGCTGCCAGATTACCCACGTTCCACGGGGTGATTTTTCTCACTTGATCATTTTTTCTTATGGAATGGAATGATGTACCCAAAAATAACCTTTTGGTCTCCGGCAGCTTAAAAAAGAAAAAATCAAAACTGAAACAAACCCCTAATAAAACGAGCTAATACTGACACAGCTTTAAAGCCCACTGAAAGTCAGACTGAGTGGTATAGCATGTGAAGGCAAATATCTGCTGTTCTATGCATCTCAGCTACCATATGAGTCTGATGTGCAGATCAGATATTGCTGTGCAGTTTATTGTTCATGGACCACTCTTGCAGCATTTTTTGGGATTCTTTGTGAAATGTATAATGATAAGAAAGTTTCATGCAGCAGAATCAGATAAAAAGAGAGAAGCATACCCATGAGAAGAAAGAATGAGCAAATGAAATAAATGTCAAGTTATTGATGCCTCATATCATGCAAAGCCTTTGGAAAACATGGAGTCTCTTTCAGGTGGCAGAGAAGTCCTTTCAATTCGACTTTACCAACCTCTAAGTGTCAGCATAATGCTGTGGACAGGAATTTTGCCACCTGAATTGCTTTATGAGCAGTATTTCAGTTCCTTCAGATTCCTCCTGAACATCCCACTTTTTAAAAAATTCCTTTTTCTTTCAACATCGTTAAGAATTTTCCATAGCTTCTCTATCCTAAATGGTCATACACCTTTTTTATACATTTCCTTGGTTCTTTACATTTTGCTCTTCCGTGAATGGTTACAAATTTTCACATATGAAAAGACGACAAATGAATGTGCAGTGCTGTGCAAATTTCTAAAACCTGCCTTAACAACTTAGGTGACCTTCCTTTGTCAGAGAAGCCAGGTATATCTGCAATGTGACGGGAGAGGGATGCAGCAGGACAGCTTAGGGCTATTTTGCATATGCCTGGCAATAATGTCAAACATGTGCAGTAAATTACTAAATCTGGCCTTTCTGAGGAGTATGGTGTATTACCATGCCAGCACAGCCAAGCTGATCTGCATGTGCACTGCAGAAATACCCAGGACTGGCAGCTGTATTGAGCAACTTGTCCTTCACCAGCCTAGGGGTCACCAATAAATGTAGAGTCCTCACATTTCATGCAGAGAGAGCCTCCTTTTGAGAAAAGGGGTTACATCTGACAGGAGCCTGTGATATCTGGTAGGCAGGGATGGGAAGTCAGCTACCTCAATTTCAGTGATGGAGTGAAGTACTGAGGCCATTTAAAAAACCACAAGCAAAGCCAGCAAAAAAACCCCGTGTAGGAGTGGATCAGGTCTATTAAAAACAAGAGTAACTATGTAATAATCTTGCTTTTCCTCAGCATTATTTTCAAGACATCCCTGAAAAAAAGTATTCCATCAGCAGGCCTTTGGTCTGCATGCACTTGGGAAAGTCCCCAAGTGCAAAGACAGCTGCGATGGACAGTGACTGAATAGCACATTTTCCTATGATCCATATAATCAGGTTATTTCTCCAGTTACATGCAGTGTCAACTGATGTGATACCTCATGTCTCATTAAAATCTAGAGAATTAAGCTACCTGGAGACTTTGAGTAGCATTTGAGAAGACATAATAGCACAAAAGATCAAGGGGACTCACTCTTAAGCACGGTCAGGGATGTTAACAAAATTACTAGTGAAGAAGAAAAAATGATTCACTGATGAATAATCATGTACTATATCAGGTAAGTCAAGCCTTTGTCTCTGCAGTAATTAACTGTTCCAATGATATGGGCTGGCAATGTAATGAGGAAGCATCAGTGAACACGCACTAATTACATTTTCTTTCAAATTCAACAGAAGCTGAACAGCTGTTTGGTGCAGTAGGTAAATTAAATGCACTAGTCAGATCCAATTTTGAAGTGAATCCTTGATGTCACTCAATGATTAATGTGTAGGCTGAATGTTTAAGGGCATGATTCAGCTAAAAAATACTTTCACTCTGTGTCTTATTACCTTTTGTTGTCTTGATCACACCTTCCCTGTACAAAAACTCATTTGGGGGTATGTGTGTGGAGGGGGTAAGAAAGAAGCAGCTGAAGAAAGTGACTTCTGGTGTTCTCGTTGCAGAAATTTCTTGTCAATCATTTGTGGAGAGCAGAAGAAGAACAGAATTTATCCTCTCCTGCTGAGAAAGCAGCTGTGGAGATGGCTTGCAAGACTTGAAGTTATAGCCTGTACCTGGAGCCTACAAGATCAGAGGTAAACAAGGGCATTCATCAGAGGAAAGAGCTGTTCCAGTTCATTGGATCACATTAAAAGGCGTTTTAAGCAGGAAAGGAAAATTTTAGCTATATTATTTTAACATATGAACTCCTCAGGAATTGACTGGCTGGCTCCATGGCCCACACCACTGCATCTTCCTAGCTTTTCTATTACAGAGCCAACTCCTACACTAGGGACTAGGACTCTGGACTGGAGTAATAAATTGTAATAACATGAAATTTTCTTGCTGTGTCCTGCTATGTCTGACAAGTATAATCCATATTCTTGTCCTGGTTTCAGCTGGGACAGAGTTAATTTCTTCTTAGTAGCTGGTACAGTGCTGTGGTTTGGATTCAGGATGAGAATAATGTTGATAACACACTGATGTTTTAGCTGTTGCTAAGTACTGCTTACCCTAAGCCAAGGACTTTTCAGTTTCTCATCTTCTCATGCTCTGCCAGCGAGCAGGTGCACAAGAAGTCAGGAGGGAGCACAGCCAGAACAGTTGACCTGAACCAAAGGGATATTCTGTACTATGGAATGTTAGTGCATAAACTGGGAGGGGCTGGCTGTGAGTGGCTCATCTCTGCTTGCGGACAGGAGGGGCGGTGGTTAGTGAGTGGTGAGCAATTGTATCAAACTGTTCCTATCTCAACCCACAGGTTTTACAATTTTCTGATTCTCCTCCCTGTCCCACAGGGAGAGGGGGAGGGAGTGGTGGAGGAGGGGGCATGAGGAGTGAGGCAGCCTTTTTGGACTGCTCTGGTTTAACCCCAGCCAGCAACTGAGTCTCACACAGCTGCTCACTCACTTTACTTTAAATGAAGTGAAATAAAAAACTAATAAAAATAATCAAAAGAAGAAAGAGATGAATAAAACATGAGAGACACAAGTGATGCACCATAGAATTTCTTGGGAAGAACATGGGAAACTGAAAAGTCCTTGGCTTAGGATAAGCACTCCTTAGCAACAGCTAAAGCAACCTGATTCTCATATTAAATCCAAAACACAGCACTGTACCAGATACTAAGCATAATATTAACTCTATCCCAGCCAGAATCAGGACACTGATATTGTGCACTATTTCTACCTAGCTTGTAATGAATCTGGAGGGAAGGGATGCCATCCAGAAGGACATTGACAGGCTTGAGAGTAGTGCAGTAATCACACAAGGGCATGGACTTTGCACACAAGATGGAAAGTGCAAAGCGTTTATTGCGCACTCAGAATTCCCTAAATACCAGCATGTAACAGGATATAACATCATATAAACAGGAAAGATGTTCGCCACAGTGTCCCCCAATCACCTGGGGTATTGCACAGATATTACCTATTATGGTAACAGGTAAACAATACCCTATAAGGTCACAAACTACAATTATCACTTCCCATAGATCCAATATTGTCCACAAACCCACAATCCTCTCTCAGCCCATCCCCGGTGACCTGGATGCACTCCCAGGGTCACCTCTGGGCCCAGGAAAGAGGCTCTCTCCGGCCCTCAGGGCCTATCTCTCTTCCAGCGCATAGTGCACCCCAACAAGTAGGGCCTGTGCAAACCTCATGAAGTTCAAAAAAGCCAAGTGCAAAGTCCTGCACCTGGGTCAGGACAATCCCAAGCACAAATATTGGCTGGGCGGAGAATGGATTTAGAGCAGCCCAAAGGAGAAGGGCTGGGGGGTGTTGTTGGATGAGAGGACATGACCTGTTGACATGTGCTCACAGACCAGAAAGCCAACCGTGTCCTGGGCTGCATCAAAAGATGCATGACTAGCAGGACAAGGGAGGTGGTCCTGCCCTTCTACTTTGCCTTTGTGAGACCACACCTGGAATTCTGTGTCCAGCTCTGAGGCCCTGAACACAAGAAAGATGTTGACCTTCTGGAGCAAGTCCAGAAGAAAGCCATGAAGATGATCAGAGGGCTGCAGCAGCTCTCCTATGAAGATAAGCTGAGAGATTTGGAGCTGTTCAGCTTGGAGAGAAGACTTTGGGAAGACCTTACAGCAGCTGTCCATCTCCTAAAGGGGGCCTACAAGAGAGCTGGAGTTGAACTTTTCAGAAGGTCATGTAGTGATAGGGCAGGGGGGGAATGGCTTTAAGATGAAGTAGGGTCAGTTTAGGATTAGTTATTTGGAAGAAACTCTTTACTATAAGGGTGTTGAGGCACTGGAGCAGGTTGCTCAGAAAGGTTGTAGACTCCCTGTCCGTGGAGGTGTTCAAGGCCAGGTTGGATGGGGTTCTGAGTAACGGAGTAGTGGAAGGTTCCTTACTCATGGCAGTGCAGTTGGAACTAGACAATCTTTAAGGTCCCTTCCAACCTAAACCTTTCTACAGTTCCATGATTCTATAATTCTATGATTGATAGTATTTAATTTCTGGAGGTTTTTTCCATACTTCACAAAAAAATCCCAGTCTTGCCATTTGATTTGGAATGGATTGGCACCGGTCAATTAGAGCTGAAGAATCACCACAGCTGCTTCTTGTCTATGTAAATGTTGACAAGACAGTCAGAAAGCAACATGTTGACAGTCAGCCATGTCCATTGTTAGAGAGAAATGCCTAGGGTTTACTTATTTAAGGCCTTTTCTTACCTGCATTCAGCTTCTTAAAATGTATGAAGGCTGTTTTGTTTCTTCTAATTTTTAAACCCAAAGTAAATCCATAGAAAAACACTAGGTGAAATGAATGGGATAATCTATTAGCCTCGTATTGCCAAAAAGTGACTTTCTTTTTGATAAAAGGTGAGTGACATGTGACAACTCATTGCCTTGTGTCATCTGAAACTTAGGTTTTGGTCCTTCTCCATGCCTTGATTAGCAAATGCATTTCCTTTATCACTTCAGCCCTTTTTTGTCTGTCACAGTGATAGACTCCTTTTGATCACTTAAAATACTACTTTTAAAAGAAAAGAATATGTCCGATAGGTCAATGCTGGCTTTGAAAATGGATTAGTCATGGTCAGATATTCTTGTTTCATAAAATATAATATATGGAGTTACATTCAACATTCTCATCTGGATGCTACTTCCCTCAGACCTCATCAGCAGCCCTGCTCTGAAGCATGACTTTGATGTAAGTGCATTTGTTAGCTGCATATAGATGAGAATTAGTTTTAAGATTATTAATGAGTCTACAAAGACAGAATCATGGCAGGGAAAGACAGAAAACAGCCTGTCATCCTCCTTCCAATGAAAGATTGTGTGGTTTCCAGAAATGAAGTAACTTGGGTGAATCATATCATCAGTATTCCCAGGGTCATATGCAAATTTATGGTTCTTAAGTCCTCTCTAAATGCAAATACTGGGGCTGGAGTTAGTACTTTGCTAAAGAATCAGATGTTGGCAATCTCAGCATATACTGAAATAGTTTTAGTGGAATCAAGCTACATCTTTAAAACTGATCTCCTTGTCACAGAATTTTAGTTTTCTGTCTAATTTCATAGAAGCACAGAAATCCAGAAATAAAGAAGTCGCTACACTCAAAACTTCCTAGATATCCTTTCTGCAAGCACAATATGGGTACAGAAGAAGAAAAGGTTATACAGACTTGTTCAATAAACCCCATGTTGTAGTCAAGATATGAAAATATGGTCTGCTAGGCAACACTGAACCCAACACTGAACCAAATCACATCCATCTCTGATAATAAATTACAGATGCTTTCCAAAGCTCCTTGAAAGTTAAGCTGAAGGTCTACAGAATTGATCACCAAACATAAGCAGACACAGCAAAATCCAGCAACCACCCCCTCTGCTGAAGCACAAATATATTTTGGCATACTGCCTCTTAGAGGTGTTCATGTGTAGATACATGACTGGGTGATCAGAGAGAACTGACCTTGAATAAAGGAGACTCTCTCAACCTACAGTTTATGCTCTTGAGGTTGGGATTTCCTCGTGAAAGCCACTCCTTCAGTGAAGAAGAGGAGGAAAGTACCTCCAGCCATGTATGGCCTGGCCAAATTACACTATTTCTGTCACTTATAATCTGTGACATAGACACGCTGGGGACAATACTGGCAAAACAGAGATCCTAAAGCCAAAGAAGAGTGCATGGGGAGGGTGTGGAGGGAGACCACAACGGAAAAACAGCTTTTGCTTCTTTTACAGTTAGATAATTCACTCCATCATTTTTTATTGAATCGTTTTGGGAACTTCTACCTTTCAAGTCTGCCTTAAAAATATTTGTGTTATGTGGCTTCTTGTTCTTCATCCATGATTATGTCTCAAGGTGTCGTGAGGAAGGCTTTCACCTAAATTGGTAAGCAGCATTTGTATCCTATCATACACTACTTATCATGCCATTTAACAGTGAGAAAGAATAACACCTCTGTGCCAAAAGAAAAGGCTTTACAGACACCTCAAAAATCCTTCCTATAATCTTGCCACGCCAACAATGTTTGAAAAGGGGAAACAATTTAATGGTAAGGAGGATGTAACACCTACAGCTTTGCATTGATCAGCACAGAAATGATGTAGACCAAGAGAAGACAAGCCGAATGCAAGGAGAAGCACGTAGCATCTCTAAGCCAGCAGAAATCCCTATGCTTAACTTCCTTCTCAAAGGCTGTTTTTCCTTAAGGATGCTAATACACAATTTGTGAAGGGAAAAGGGCTTTATCAAGGTGTCAAATGGACAGCTATGTAATAAACTCTCTTTTCATATACATACATATGCTACCTATCTCTCTCTTGTTAAAAAATAGTGACCTGTTTTTATCCAATTGTGTACCTTTTGAAATTTACAACTAAGACTACTACTAAACCCAGAAATTTCAATAGTATGCTGTAGATAACATTAGATTTGAAACTTACATGAAAGTCTTGATATTTTGTCTTAAAATCCAAGGAAAAGATTAGCTTAATGGCAAAAAGTACATTTTGAAATAGGTATTCTGCTCCTTGCCAAAAAGGTTAGTTAATGAAAATGAAAAAATGAAAATCTGAATGGAAGTGAAAACAGACTGAAAAAGATAGGGTGACACGGAACACAACAATACGAATGAATGAGGTGGGTAAAATCACATTGGAGAGAATAAAAATGAACTTAAAGGAAAAGAAAGTTTAACAAGATATGAGGACACAATGTCAAATGAAAAATGTAGACAAAACCAGAAGAAGACAGGGTTGGAGATAATGATTGAAAATGGAGCAATGCAGAAGGATGTAAACGGTAACAATGACAAATTGTAAATGCAAAGGGAGGAGTAGGTAATGAAATTTAAAAAGCTTATATCCCATGACATTAAAGGGAATAATTTAAATTACAATGTTAAAGAAACCCATAGGTATACACTACTGAAAAAAAGTAGGAAATGAACATTGTAATAAAATAATTGTGTTCAGAAAGCTGGTCTTCTAATTTGTGTCTTCAGAAAGAGAGAGAATGACAAATGTAAAGAAATTAAACAAATCTTTAAGTTTCCCTTCCACGAGTATAGCTAAGCTGTGATAAGCTTATGTTTATACATGATTTTGGCAATAAGACTTTTTTTACCAGCCCTTACATGTGAAACTTTCTAAGGAAAAAAACAGAGACATGTATCACATTGTTAATAGTTTGATTTCAGATAAATTATGCTTCTCAGCTTTTACATTACATGAAATGAATTTTGCAGTCCCAGAGTACTCAGGCATGCATGAATTCCAAATCATGTAATGTCTGTGGGACTGTGATAACTCATCACACTTGGGAAATCCATCCTTTTTTAAATCTAGGAGTGTAATAAAAGAAGGGAAGAAGACTATATCTAAGCTGCTGTAGCAGAGGGGTGTATTGGATGAATTTTGTAAAATATAGCCACTGTGTCTATGACTGGCAGTCATTTTGGATTTATTTATTCTAAGCTCAGAGAAAAACCAAAATTGCTCCCTAAAAGTTCCAGCAAAGACTCATGTGTGTCTATCTGTCATGAATAAGAAGAAAAAAAGAATTTTTTTTTTTGCTGAAAATGGTATCTCATAAGCAGTAAGACCGTGAAACAAAAAGTACAGTGTTGCAACTGATCTTTGTCCTGCTTGGAATCCTGCATTTAATGTTATGAAAGCAAGATATGACTGCATCTGCCAGCATATGACTATCTCGTGATTCTGATATACAGCAGCTTCTGCCTAAACTTTGGAAAATCAGTTAATCTTTAGTACGGTTTGATATGTCTGAAGAGACTCATGACTCATAAAATACTTTATCCATTAGCATTGATATACACAAGTGATGAATTTTGGGTTTTCATTCACATTGTCATACTTTTCATGTGTTCACTATAGAGAAGTAACTTTCTGTTTGGAAGCCTTTCATTCTGGAGCGAAACCTCGAAGAGATCCAAAACAAATGTGCAAACTTTTAAGAGTAGTATTTTCGTATCTGCCTATCCCATTGGCCACCTTGAATTATTATTTATTGGGATCAATTTTTTACATTTTAAGCTTCCTTCCAATAAGAGAGACAAATTAATCACATTTACCAGTCTCATATTTATGTATAAAGTTTAGAACAATTTTTCTGCCATAAAACTAGTAAAAGAATGGTGAAAAAATAAAGCTTTTTAAGCTACTTAACAATATCCATATGATTTAAATCCATAATTCGCTCATAAAGTTCTGCCATTGTTTACAATGCAGAGAGATGACTAAAACTTAGATTTGCTCACTCTCTGCCTGTGTGACTTTCTGCTTTGAGACGAAACAAGTGTATATCCTACTAATATAAAAAACCAACACATATAAAATGGAAATGTTCATCGGTTTATATTATTGCTACAACATTATCTAAAATTCTGAAGGAAAAAGACTTGTATAATGTACATAGGTATACTGTAGCTGTAGTGTAGTGTAACCATAGCTTCTCTGCCTTAAGTTGCCAGAAACTGTAATTTAAAGCTCAATATCTTTTCTTAGCTATTATTTTGTACTCCTCCGAATTTTGTTCTAAGCTTCCATTGTGATACACAGAAATTTAGGTTTACTGCCAACCTTTAGTGAGGTCCATCAGTACACCTTTTGGTAAGACTGAGGAAATGCCAAAAAACTCTCAAACATTTTTTCTGTTTTAAGAGTGATCCTCTTCCACAAGATTGAAGGATGTACAACTCACAGGAAGAGGCCTTGCCTATTTGTGCTTTTGAGCATACATGCAACTTGTTTTTAAAGCTCCAATTTCTTTGGTAACAGTGGAAGCGAAATAGCACTCGCTGTCTGCTTCCACTCATGCTTTCTGCCAGGAACTCTAGAGAGGGTGTTATCAAAGGGTGAGTTAGACTGGCTTAAAGCATATATTGTGGTCATGTAGTGTGGAGCCTAAGACTTGCCTTCCTTGTTCATTATTGTATGAATTTTGTAATATTTTATAGAGTTTTTCCAATGAAGTCTTCAGGTTGTGTAGTGGTATCACTGCTGTACACTATCTGCATAGCAGTGTACTCAACACACCACGTCAACCCTCAGGCTCTGATACCTCATGATTTCTTGCACTGCAATTTAATGTATTCCCTTCTGGTTGCCTTGCTTTCCCAAAAAACCCCAACCAAAAATCAACCAACCAAACGAAAAAACCTCACCAAAAACCCAAAACAAACCCCAAACAAAAAACCCCATAGATTTTATTGGTCTTCTAGCCCAGAGAGACAAGCTGCATATTTCTGAAATTTTCTTGTTTGAAATGCTAAGGAGCCACTTACAGCTATCTCATATTAATAACAGTGTTGATATGTTCCTGCCTTTCATAAAGTGTTCTTTGAAAGCTATCCACCAGTTCTGTTTTTAACAATGAGATAAAGGAACACCAAAGAATAAAACCAAGAGGAACCACAAGAAGTGTAGAAATATGGGTGCATTTTTTTACCTCAGCTAGGTCAAAAAGAAACCTGAACAGGCCCTCTGCAAAACTAGAGGCAAAAAGATGATACAGTATATTAAAGCTCACATCTGCTTCAGCACGTGGCAGGAGCAGTGGCTCACCTGCACCGAAAGACTACACAAGACAGCACTGTATTGAAAGACTTGAGAATAAATGTCAGCAGTGGAATCTTTTCTGTGGCTCATCTAATGTAATAATGACATTTCAACATGCTTATACAGTAAAATCAATTTTTTTTGGTAAGCCTTCTCCTAAAAATACATCATAATCTTAATTAATTCACTGCTCTATTCCAAGAATTGGCATATGAATGGCACAGATGTTGCAATAGTTTACAAATATAATGCCTCCAGGGAAAAGCAAGCAGCATCATGGAAAGCAGAAATGGTGAAGTCTGCTTTTTAGAATTACTTCCTTTGCTTCTTTTGCTGGTGTCAAATAAGCAGTTAGTTCCAACCACAGCATTTCCATGGCTGGAAATTTCATAGCATTCCTCTTGGCAGTGGATTTCTGGATGTGTTTTTGTGAGATCAAACTGCATGTTCTCAGTGAAGGTACTAAGAAAGCCATTTTCATCCAACTGGCAGACTTTTTTTTCTTTAAATTTTAGAAACTGAGCACATTAGGACTTGTTCTATCTGTCAATTGTGTATACTATAAGCAAAAATCACAGGATATGCAAACTCAGATATGATATGCATACATAAAAATTGATTGCATAATTTTTGTGTCTTTGTGATAAAAATGAATTATGGCTTGCCAGAAGCTTGAAAAATAAGGAGATTAAGAGAAAAAACAAATTAAACTGCTTCATTCATCTACTTTCTGTTGTTTATGTGCATAGTTCTCTGTACTAAGCTAATAATAGTATCTTCAGATTTCAAGATGTTTAAAGTTATCTAGTACATGGGAGCATAATTTAGCATGTAACATAACAAGAAATATTTTAACAATGCTTTAAAATGCTAGCCAATAAATTATTAAACAAAATATTTTTTTGTTCACTTAACACTCTCTAGCATGTTTTTTAAGTATGCAAGATGGTAGAAGGTTAAAGTGTCTTTGAAACAAGTATATCTGCTCTTTAAAAGCAGGAGTTTGGTAGTCCAAAGACATAATAATCTCAAGGAAGAATTTTAAGTCTTATCCTCTGTTTTATATTTAGTAATTTGACTAGTGTCTGTAAAAATGAAAATCTTCTTATGGGTTAGTTTTTTGTTTCTTTAATTTCCAAGGCAATTATTCACCAACTCTTCAACAGTCATGCTAAAATTACCTATACAGTAAGAGAAAGGAAGAATGTCAAGGTTATACACAAACTCTGAAATATTTGGAGGACAATCCAAATTTAGCATGAAGAGAACAACATCAGGAAGAGGAAAATTTTGTCCTTGAATTTTCTCTTTGAAAACTGGATATGAAGCAGGCTTAAATATTGCCCTCTATATATCGCATTTTATGTTTCCTTTGAGCAGTTATCTTTACAGCTCTAATAAAACCAGTGAAATAAAATGAGATTTTTTTAAGTAAAATGCCCAAATCAGTGAGACACGCTAATTAGTAATAACTAGGTGTTCAGTTCCATTTTTTTCTCCTTTTTATTCCGGGTTTCCTTCATTACTTCCTTGCCTATATTTTTTCCTAGACTATGGATGATGTTGAATCTGGTAAATACAAAATTGTTGTAGCCTAACTGAGAGATTCGTCTTAAGTTATGCCTCTATAATTAAATTATTTCACTATTCAAATGAATAATTGAACATAACCAATAATAGTTTGTCTCTTCTCTGTGGATGCCTGCGAGCCAATGAATTTGGAAGATTTTGAGAACTTGAGGCGCTCTTGCTAGTATTATGTACACGTGGAAGATTTTATGGTGTATGTTTAACTAGGCAGAAGTGAAGACTGGGTGGGATACCATCCTCCTTCAGGCTTTAGCATTTTCTTCCTAAATGTATTGCCCCATTGCAGAGGAACAGAGCGAGTATTTCCCACCAATTCATTTGATTTGGGTATGTTCTTGAGCACAATGGCAGTTCGTTGCCCACCTTTCTCTGCATCTGAGATTAATGAGACAGTTATTTGGATAACTCCAAGGGGCAGCACTGTGAAGAGCTGGGTGGTGCTGTGAAGGGGATGAGAGCAGCCTCTACTGCAGGATGGAGCCCAACCCTGCTGTGCCTCGTCTTGAGGACGTGAGTGTCACCAGAGTGTGGTTCTGTGGTACCGATCTGCCTCCAGCTCTGCTGGGTCTGCCTCGTGTCCACTCTTGTATCCCACCTTACTGCTCAAGGAAATGCAGGTCTGGAAACCTTGCTCAGCACACATGTGAAATGGAGGAGAACGGAGGTAGGTCTGGGCTAAGCACACACTCTCAGGATGAATGATTTTCCTCAGTTCGAGGTTATATTTATTTTTTAATAGTGAGCCTGCAGTTCTCAAGGAGACAGTAATATATCTGAAAAGCAATAGACCAGGTGATATAACCTGGACTTCAGGAAAGCATACTTTGACAACTTCAGGGATCTGCCTGGTAGTGTACCATGAGATAAAGCCCTGGATGGAAGAGGAGCCCAAGAAAGCTGGATGACATTCAAGGATCATCTCCAAGCTCAGGAGTGACGCGTCTCAATGAAGTCAGGCAAAATGCCAGGAGTCCTGTGTAAATGAAAAAGGAGCTCCTGGACAAACTCAAACACAAAAAGAAAGCCTACAGGGGATAGAAGCAAGGGCAGGGAGCCTGGGAGGAATGCAAAGGAATTGTCCTGGCAGCCAGGGATCAGGTTAGCAAAGCTAAAGCCCTGATAGAGCTAAATCAGGCCAGGGATATTGAGTGCAACAAGAAAAGCTTCTATAGGTATGTTGGAGAAAAAAGGAAGACTAGGAAAATGTGGTCCCTCACCAAAAGGAAGTATGGGACTCGGTTACCTGGCATATGGAGAAGGCTGAGGTAGTCCATGACTTTTTGCCTCAGTCTTTACCAGCAAATGCTCCAGCCACATTGCCTAAGTCACAGAAGGAAAAGGCTAGGACTGGGAAAATCAGGTTTAAGACCATGTAAAGAGCCAGGAGGTGCACAAGTCCATGGAATCTGATGAGACACATCTGTGGATCCTGAGGGTACCCAGAGCCTTGAAAATGATTGGAGGGCTGGAGCATCTCTCCTATGAAACCAGGCTGAGAGACTTGGGATTATTCAGACTGGAGAAGAGAAGGTTCCAGGGAGGCCTTATAGCAGCCTTCCAGCACCTAATAGTACTACAAGAAAGATAGAGAAGGACTTTATACAAGGACATGTAGTGACAGGATATGGGATAATGGCTTCAAACTAAAAGAAGGTAGGTTTAGCCTAGATACAAGGAAGAAATTCTTTGCTGTGAGGATGGCGAGGCACTGGAACAGGTTGCTCAGACACATTGTGGGTGCCCCACCCCTGAAAGTGTTCAAGGCCCAGTTGGATTGGACTTTGAACAACCAACCCAAAACATGCTGTGATACTTACTGTGAAAACCGATGAATGATAGACTTAAAAATCCATGATAAAAATTAATATTGGCTAAAGAAAAAGTAAAATTATTCTTCCAATGATAGGAGTAATCTTTTTGTTTTCTCTACACGGTTTTCAGGTAGTTAAGTATTTGGAGGCTGTTTTTGATAAATGAACAACTTAGGTAATTTTCCCGGGGCGGGGCGGGGGGGAGGTGGGGGGGAGAAGATAGAACACACTTCTCTAAAACATCTGTTTTGGCAGATTTTGATATTCATAATATTTTGTGACAATTTGAGAATGACTGTACTGGCCAAAAAACCTACAGATCTTAGAGTAGCAAATTATTGTCTTGTAGAGGCCTGATTTGGCCACAAGAGAGCATTGTAAATCCAAAGAAGGCCAGCTTCAGCAAAGTTCATGGGGCCCAAATGTGATGATTTTCCCCCACTGCTGTCAGAAAGCTCAAGAAATTATGACTATGTTTATTGATGTTAACACCAGACAGATAATTAATTATTTAGGATTTTTTCTGAGAAGTGAAAAGGTCACCTTCATTACACATAACTTTGAAAAATACCCTGCATGATACTGCAGTTCATGAAACATTAAAATGCAAGCAGTGATTGAGAATTTCAGAGTTCATATATTTGCTTTATGTGTCCTTTCAGGTTTGAAATGCTTGCATTTCTACATTACTGAATGGTTTGTTTTAAGAAAAATATTATTAACAAACCCTACATTGAAAATGCAGAGTCTGAGGTCTTTTCTATTGTATAAGGAAGATGAGAATTGCTGAAAAGAAAGACTGAGAGAGATTGCAGGCTATTATTTTTCAGCTTCAAGAAAGAGTAGAAACCTAGTAAACAAAGGGTCAAGACCAGGAAAGCAGGAAAAATGAAAATGAGGAAGAAAAAAAGAGAAATTAAGCTCTAGGCAAGATATATTAGAAGGGTAGGCTAGAAGGCAGCATGAGAAACCTGGTTTCCAGCTGTACATGCTGACAGCCTCTGGGCATGCACATGACTGCTGACTGCACATGTCTTTCTCTCCAAGCTTCTCCAGCAAGCAATGACCATATTCCGCACCTGTGCATGGGAGTCTCCTTGGGTCTGATCTCAGAAGCTCCTAAAAAGCCTTGACCAAACTGTCTGAGCAGTGAAGCATTCCTGGTCCTTACCAGCTGAGCTGTGAGGCACCCCCTGATCGCACCAGGAGATCTTGCATGGTAGAGGTGGGAAAAATCAGAAACATCGGACACCCAGTCAAGGTGGGAAACAAAGGATAAGCAATTCTGTATAGCCTTGGTAAATGATTTACCTGAATTCTAGGTTCCACTACCACCTTGTAGTGGAACAGTAGCATTGTGAGTTCTGGTGGAACGGTACCATTGTTACTGCACTTTGGGAGAAAAGCCCAGTAGTTACTGACTTGGGTTACAGACAGGATGGAAACTTACTGACGACCAAAGTCAATCATCTTGTGACCTTATAAACAGCCCATCCTAAGAGAGGCCCTTTGAGCTCTCCTGGACTGCAGCAGGCTGTGCCAGCACCTCGCTCTGAGTGGGATGCCTCTCAGAGCTCACAAATTCTCAAGCTTGCAACACCAAGGAACCATCGCTGAAAACGAGGCCTAAACTTATACCCATCCCCCTCACATTTCTCCACACTCCTCAAGGTGCAGCCCTTGCCTGTTGGGGAAAAAAAAAGAGATTTGATGTGAGTGTTTCAGTGAACCCAAGGGTAATTTTTGATAGTTACCTTTACACACACAGAAATAGGTGTATACATCATTTTACCTTTGTGTGTGTGTGAATTGGTTATGGTATGAATGTTACTATCTCAAATCTATAGTTAAGATATTGCTATAATTATAGTAAACCCCATTGAATCACTTTGTAAAGGTTAAAATACTCAATGATTAAGTACTGCTAAACCCTTTTTCATCCTTATCTACATCCCTATCCTTTGCACCCTTACCCCATTTTGCATTCCTGGCTTCCATATAAATCATTCCAAATTTGATCTTCCTTTGTATGCTTTAACCTGTGTAGTAAGTAATAGAGTAAATCTTGCCATCAAACTCTGTAAAGTTGCAATTTCACAAATTCATATTAAACCCTGATTTTGCCAAGGTCTTTCACAGTGTTTAAGTGACCAAACCACTCATTCAGAACAGATGCCAGATCAGCTCTAACAGCTCTCCCTGGTTTAGCCTTGGGAAGTCCCATACCCTTCACACATTCTTGCTAATTCTGCATGATGAGGCTGCCAAGAGAGACTCGCCTTATCTGCTCTGCTTCCTTGGGTGTCAGTTCCAGATACGGAGTTATTTCTTGTTTGAGATTGGAAAAAGAGCAACACCCTTTCTCCACATTGCCTTGCAATCGCCTTCTCTAATCCTGTGGCTCTGCCCTGCCATGGAAAACTGTGACCATCTGCAAATGGGGTGGGTCTCTGGGACACACAGTCTCCTGCCCTGCCATGGAAAACTGTGACCATCTGCAGATGGGGTGGTTCTCTGGGACACACAGTCTCCTGCCTGGCCTGGCTGCTGAGACGTAGACATGCAACTGGGAAAATGGAAGAACAGTACTGTGGGACAAGCACTTCTGAGCAGAACTTGTGCCAGAGATGCATCAACCTTTTGGGCAGGGATAAGGTGGCATAACAAATGGATTGGAATAACAATGGGAAAGGTTTTAAAAATACAAAATTTTATGTATTATGTCTGCCATGTTAATCAAGTCTACTTAGAAGGGTTAACAGAGAGAAATTTCAATAAATACCTGCCAAACATGCCAGCTGCAGGGTCTTCCAGCAGTGATTCTTGCAAAATATGAGTATACAAGCAGTTTGAGAATTTCATCCAAATATCCAGAGTATAAACGTCCTAAACTCACTGAAAACAAACAGTGAAACACAGTGTGAATAAAGGGATGGTTCTGTGACATCAAAAATTTATGTCACTTCTGTAGAGGTCGTATTTTAGCCATCAGAGAGAGTAGATTAAAATAACCTGTAATTTACTTCATGCTTTATATCTCTTCTCTGCTGCCTGGCTTTAGCCCTATGGAAATACCTTGACAAGGAGAAATAGAAGGTATAGGACTGTAGAACTGGAGGTGAAACTGAGAGAAACAACTATAATTATATGAAAAAGACAAGGTTCTGCATTAAATTTCTCGATAATATTTGTACCTGAACTTATAAGGAACATGAAATGAAACTAGTAATGAAATTATACTTGCCTTTCAGGGTTGTTTACAGCGAAACTTGGTGGTGTGCAATGGGTGATAAAAAGCGAATTTCTGCTAACAAAGCTGCAACATTCCTGTTCGGGTGAGTGTCTGCCCCACTCTGAATGCAAAACTACATTTTTTATGACCATAATTTGGCAAGATTTGGTGGTGTGATCCTGGTGCCTCAAATATATCTCTTCTTTTAGATGCTCTCAAAATCTTGCTTGATAATCTGTTGGGTTAGAAGCTGGGCAAAATACAGACAGATATTCCACTTTCTTTGCTCTTGTTCTTAATATATCCACAGGTCAACTCTTTATCAAAGAGTTATGTTTTGTTTTGTGTTTTCTTCCCCTGTGAATTTTTTCAAATATTACTTGATAACCGTCTCATGAGGGAGAACTAAAAATTTGGTAGCTCTCAAGACAAAGCAAAAATAGAAAGTGGGGGAAAGAAGAGACCTTGAGGAGAATCTTTAGGACAGCTGTGAATCTTTGGCTGAGTTTTTCTCTTACTGATGCTGAGTTGCCAGCAAGCTAAGCCTTAGGGGCAGGGCGTAAGGCCACTCCCTATACTCTGCTGAGGACAGGGTGGGGACTTGCTGTTCAAATGCGAGGTTTGGCTCGGACAGTGAGAACCTGGCTTGGGTCACTGGCACTGGTACTTTGATGGTGGAAGCCTTGGGACAATCTCACTCTGGGAGACCAGGCCAAGGGATATGTCAAAATCCAGTTTTGTAGCAAGAAACACCAAACTCCTCTCTACTTCCCAAGGAACTGGCTCCGTGACTATAACTGTGGTGGAGTGAAACTATCAAATAGCCCCAACTACAACATTTTCTTGGATGAAAACAGGGAGCACATTTGGCTTCCTGCAGTTAATCCAGGGGGGAAGCTCAGGATTATTTGACTTCCATCATTTTGCTATTGGATTCCAAAGCTCAAGCAGTGATTCAGCTCCCAGAACACCGCACTAATTTGATACTAATCCGTGAAAGGTCATTGCTAGCATAACAATATCCCGTAATAGCAGAACAAGAATATTCAGTGGCATTTTACATGCGTTTGCTGATGTTAAGCTAGCATTTTGTGACACTACAGATCTTATGCAGTAGTGAACATTAAAACGAAGCCTTTTTTCCCCCTTAATTCTACCTCCCGATGCAAATACAAATACGAGCTACGACAAATACACGCTGATAACACTGAGAGGGCAACAGATGCACTGTGAATGTAATGTTAGTCTAAATTTGATATTTGACGAGATGCTATCTGATGAGGCAAAACAGAAGCTCTGGGTCTTGATAACTGAGCCAGGAGGGTCTGTCACAGATGAAAGTCGGGATGTCCCCAGAGCCTTAAGAATCTGGAGAAACCACTCAAAGTAGAACTGACAGGGATGTTGATTTCACTGAGGCATTGATTTCGCCACAGGCCTAAGAAGTTCCAGTTTTATGAGAAATGTCAAAAAATGTTGAGTTTAGCCTCATCCCGGCCTAGCCCGTCTGCGTTTTCATCTTCACCTTTTCACTAGGTGACCGTGTGCCCCCTGACTACCTCATCTTCCAACAGCCAGCCAGAAGAAATTGTGAGCAGAACTGAAAACAAATGCTGTTCTCAAGTCCATTACACGGCCAGCATGAAACAGTTTACATGTAACTTATTTTCATAATGTTTGGACCATTATTTGAATTAAAGAGTAAAGCCTTTCTTGTATTCATGTTGAGAAAGTGACAGTCATTAAAATGAACAAGTGCCTGTTACCTATGAAGTAAGCCTTGGAGCAAGTCTCTCTCATCCAAGCATCCAAATGAAGGAGGAGATGAGAAGGGGAATGGTAATGAGAAACTGGATGGAAGTTAAAAAGCAGTTGCCTCTGGCATGTTTTTATTAATTTTTGGTTGATATGTGAAAAAAAGGTGGTGTGTCTAGTGAAGCTTTAGTGCTTCACAAAATTATGATGAAAATAAAAGTAACAGTAAATAAGTGTTGAAGTAAAAATTGTTCAGGAAATATTTATATGAAGAGTGAAAAATCAGTCAATAAATAATTTACAAAAACAGCTGCTTTATGTATTTATCCCAATCAAAGTAACAATTAACATCCAAGTGTCACAAAGCAGCACTTTGTGCTGGTGTGTGAAAAAAATGTTTTCTGGCTGTTCATTGAAAACCATGAAGAGAGAGGAAAAGCCAGTCACTTTGGTTGTTGTTCCTTTCCTAATTTTGTGCCGTTGAATGTGAGGAAAATGCAGCTTTACCCTCTTCAAGTTTCCTCGCCCCAGGCTGTGATCATGTTTTTTTCAGACTTTCTACCAAAAAACTTGCTTCCAAGAGTTAAACCAAAAGACAACATTTTGATATTACAGATTGGGGTGGGGGGGGGGGTGGGGGGGAAGGGGCTTTTTTTAAGGTAAACACTTTTTTTAAAAAAGTAAATTTTGTGTGTGAGAGCCTTTCTCTCACTTTTGCCTCTTGCATGGAAGGAAACACATTAATTCTATTTGCACTAGGGACCCCCTTGGAGACATCCTTTCATAGTTTGCTTTTGTACTACCTGTTTCAATACTACGACTGTTCAATTCTTTCAGTTTCTAAAACTCTCAGTGAGAATTCGATCAGCAGTAACCTGGTAGACTGAGCACAAACATACCTGTGCATCTTGCTGCAGAAGGCCTTTCCACAGCTTTATTTTCTTGTTCAGAAAACCATTTCCTTTGAAACAGACCTTCCTTTTCTATCTTCTTTGTGTAACTCATGTCTTTTGCTAGTGCTTGGAAACTCTTGTAAAGAAGTTGCCCATTGAAATTCTGGCAATTTTTTTTTTCCAAATATAAGACATCAGCTTGGTCTGTGTAGTTATATACTGTCAATGCCTTTGTAGTTAAGGTTGGTAGTGTTATAGATTCTGTGCTGTGTTAACAGGCAGACATACACCGAGGGAGATGAATGATATGAAAAAAAAGGAAAATAAAAAAAATGGAAACCCCATTGCATACTCAGTAAGCCTGCAGTTCTCCTGGTAGAATAAGTCACTTCTTTCAGGAATGTGGGATTTCATTAGATCCATAAACACTTTTACATCTTTTTGTGCTTAACTGTGTTTTGGATTTGTAACCTATATAAACCACATCTGTTGCAGAGATGAGATGGACTTGAATTGCAGCAAAGAACTTCTGTCACATTACCATAGAAAAGGAGTACGCAAACTCCTAATCTAAATATGCATTGACACTGGATATTATGAATAGGTTTGGTTTTCAAGATTTTTACAAAGGCAAATTTTACAGAAGAAAGGACCTCACAAAAAACCCCAAAACACTGGGGACTTCAAAATGAAGAAAAACCTTTTCAATTAGAAAATAATGAGCAGCATAAAGAAATAGTGCATTACATATCATTTTCATCATAGAAACAGTCAGGTGATCTTTTCCTTGCCCTCATTTTTTTTCCTGCAAATTCGGGTGTCTGAAGCTCTGTCTCCCTGTGTGAACATTTATGCAATTAGTAATTAAGGCTGAATCTACTACATACATTAGACTTCAGCTGAGCATCTGTGTAACATGAGAGTTTAGTATAGACATTTTTGGCCGGTTGGATGCTTTGTGCAATTTCACAATTGCACACCAAATATTCATTAACCTGTTCTCATATTTAACTTAATTTAATTTTAATGTTGTAGGAAGAATTACTTGATATTAATATTTTGAAAGCACTGTAGATTTCCTTACCAAATTATTATCAGGTTTGTTTTTTAATAACTTCTGATTCCTCAGGACAGGTGCTATTACATTTCCACACCACAAAAATGTTGAATACTCCCAAGAAATAGTCAATGATACAAGTTAATAATTAAGATAAAATTATTATTTATTTTCTCTGAGATTACCAGGAACATTTGGCATGGTTTATGTTAATGAGATGTTCAAAACCTTTCGGTCAAATGAGCCCATACAGAACTGTAGAATCATTTAGGTTTGAAAAGACCCTGCAGATCAAGTCCAACTGTACACCTAACACCTCTAAGTCTGCCACTAAACCATGTCCCTAAGCCCCAGGTTGACATGTCGTTTAAATAGCTCCAGGGCTGGTGACTCAATCACTTCCCTGGGCAGTTTGGTCCAAGGCTTGAAAACATGTTTGGTGAAGTAATTTTTCCTAATATGCAAACGAAACCTCCCTTGACACAACCTGAGATTGTTTCCTCTTGTCCTGTCACTTGTTGCTTGTGCAGAGACTGACACCTTCTTCACCAGAGCCTCCTTTCAGGCAGTCATAGAGAGCAATAAGGTCTCCCCTCTGAGCCTCCTTTACTCCAGGCTAAACAAACCCAGCTCTGTCAGCTGCCCCTCATAAGTACTGTTTTCTATGTTTTATATTCATAAAAAAATAGCTGATTGTTAGATAAATATATTCATACTGTATGTGAGATAAACATGGAGTCATAGGACATCAAGTATATTAGTTCAAGTGAAGGCACAACAAAATCAATGAACAGCTTTAAGTATGCTGAATTTTGTTGTAATTAAAATGTATTTTTAAATATCACTATGCAAGACACTATTTGCTCTTCTAAAAGCAGATCTTGAATCCATAATAATGATAGATATGAATAAAGATTGAATAGTATTTTACAAATTGGTCTGCTAAGCTTTAAGGTGAGAAAGGACACACTTCAAATTTTTGATTTGTTTCATCATGGGATAAGTCCAGGAAAATTTGGATGCTAATTTCATAAAAAGTTTACTGTGATGCACTGCTGTTCCTAATTATTTCTTTGACATTTTCCCATCCTGGCTTCTCAAATTTCTGTCTTCTATCAGTCTTGACCTTTACTACACCCTACTAATTTGCTGTATCTAAAATTTTTACTATACTTATCATGTGAGTCAGCACAGGCAAGCAGCTGGGACAAGCCCAAACCCATGTCTAAATCAAAAGGAGTAAATTTATTTCCTTTACCTCACTACTGGGGTATGCCCAAAGCAAAACCAGGGCAGAGGCATACAAGTGGAGATGCACACACTGTTGAACCCAGCCCATGGCAGAGGATTACCAGCCTGTACTGCACACTTGTTTATCCAGGGCTATTTCTAACTACAAAAATCACTTTAGCATATTTACAGTCCTTGCCAGTCACCCCTAATGCTAAACTCCACCTCATAACCCTGTAAACCAAGGTATTTAGATCTGAAGGAGCCTCTGGAGGTTACCCTGTTCAGCATCCTGCTCAAAGCAGGTCCATCTCAATTAGGTTACCAAGTATTTGTACAATTATTGTAAATATCTCTAAGGATATTTAGATTCCCTATCACCTCTCATAGTAAAATAAATACATAAACCTAATAGGCTAGCAATACTATACCTTTTATTTAATTTCTTTTTTTTTTATTTTGTAGTTTTTCTAGTTTCATCCCATAGACTTAATAAGTAGCAGGAGATTTTATGTTTGCTTGTGGGGCAACTTTTCTGGCCTATCTTTAGCTAAAGAAATCATGTTCACAAAGTGCAAGTACAGTTCATCATGTGAACCAAGTGGAGATAATCACTTCAGGAGATCTCTTCTGAGCTCAACTAAAATGCTTATGTTGTCACACAAGGAAGACCTGTCGTGACCACCTGGTGATTCACTCAAGTTTCATCTTCTCTGTTGACTGCTTTAATGAAAAACACATCTGATTTTCTGTGTTATAACCTGGTAACAATGATGACTCCTTCAAATTTGTGGTCATTTCTACCAGACATACATAGACAGACCTTCGAGCTCCTCACAAAACTATAGAAAATTTGACACCTGCTAGAATAAAGAGACGATAAAGATTTCCTGCTTCATAATGTTATCTGTTGGAAAGGGATATCCCTGTCTGATTCTCTCTGAAACAGGAGGAAAATTCTGGGATAGGGTAAGATGACAGGTAAATATAGGCTTACATGAAAACAGATAAATGTTTTGAATTTAGGCAGAAATTAGAGTTGATTTTTGTTTTTTTTTTAATTCAACAAAAGAAACTTTGTTGAACAGTGGAATTTTGATTGTATATTCTTATCCCCAAAAATATCAGTGAGAGAGTCAGCTTTTGCTTTAGTAATGTGAACTGTTCTAGGGGTCTGAAGAGTCAAGACAAGAGTTTTTCAGGGAATCAAGTTTTTCTCTACCTCACTTTGATTCTGAAAAAAGTCCTTATTATGTAACCCTTCAAAAAAGTGAGATCTCATGAGTCCCTGTGCTAGTCTGAAAACAAACCAGCAGGAGATCACAAGTCAGAATTATAATTTAATAGGAAAATTAAAATAAATGCAATAGTACAAGAACACTGACAGGGTCAAGACACAACCTGACACCCTGTTAGTCAAGCTGGTGGTAGCAGTCCAGACAAAATGGTTCTGTTGAAGCTGTGATCCTGTAGAAGGGCCTGGTCCTCACCTGAAGGTCCAGTGGTAGCTCTTGTCCTCTGAGGATCCAGTAGGTAAGGGCTGCTTGTGCTGTTCCAAACCCCAGATTATATGCAGGTGGGAATGCTTGGCTCCTCCCCCTGGGCGGAGCATCTTCCCATGGGCTGATGTAATTCTATGAGTCATGCAGTGGGTCCTTGATTGCCCATTAAACAGAGATAGTCCCCAGAGGGAGTTATCAGGGATGAGTCATGGTAGGAGATAAGGAACATTGCCCCACCTGCTTTAACAGCTTGTGAAGATGATAATAGAATACATGCTTCTGGTTACATCTTACATTGTAACCTAGGACAATCCTAATATTAGTTGAGCATTTTGACTGTTAATTGAAACTTGCAAATTAAAGCCAGCGAACAAATTATGCTCTTGTTTGTGCTGTATAGCCAAGCAGTCACTGAGGGCTGTTACATTTGTCACAGCTGGAGAACACAGTCGTTTTCAATCTAAACTCAATTTAAGGGAAAATAGCAAAACTGAGAACAAACCTGAAACTTTTATGACAACATAACACGAATTTTCTGTAATGTAGTATAAAATTCTCCTTCAAAAATGGCCTTTGCCCTTGTAGAAATGGATTTGTGAGGATTTATAGGTATGGTACCAAAGCAATCTTTACTAATATGTAGCTACACACACTCTGGTTACACTGTGGTAATTTAAACCTCACAGGCGTGTTTGTACACCGTCTTTTTTTTCTTTAGTCTTGTAAGAAGTATTAAAAGTTTTGGTGGCTTGGCAGTATGTTACTTTGATGCTGAGTTTCTTTTCTTCCCATTTAAGTACACAGCCTCAAGTCTGGCTAAGAGGTAAATCTTAACAGATAAAACTATAATACTCTGAAAAAAATACAACCCCTCCTCAACTCTTTTCTGTTTTGTTGTGATTTTTTTTTTCTGAGTCTTTATTCCAGGTCAAACAGGCCCCAGGTCCTGTGATAATCAGCATACAAAATATAGTGAAAATAATGGTAGTGCATCAGGTCCGTTATCCTTTCTTACCTGAAAACAAGCTCTACATTTTGTTTACATGCTGAGGAAAATGCTATTGATGGTTCTTCCTACCATGTGGGACTGCCTGGGGCAACTCACCAGAAATGGCAAGAGTGAGATGAACAGAAACAAGCACAACAGGTTGGGTGCACATGAGCAGGAATAGGAAGGAACTTTGGAACACTAATTTTCCCTCATTATCTAGTGCTCTCTGAGGCACTGTCCCATATTTGCATGAGCTACTTTTCTCAAGCACTCCAAGCAGTCTACAGGACTCTCCACAGAGGGATGCTTTGTGATACCTGTTATATGAATACATAAATCTATCACAAAAATAAACAATTTGAGAAGAAAAGCAATGTACAAAATAGGAATGAGAAAAAAATGTAATTCATTAAAATAACAGGGATGCAATAGGACTGCTATTAGTTTCACTTTTTAAAAATGAAGTAAGTTTTACAAAGGTTAGGATGGTCTTTATTATGCTATTTTTCTGTTGACTTCAGTGCAATACCCCAGGGGATAAATCCAGTTGCAATCCTCAAGCAACAAGCCACCTCTCTTCATTAAAAATGAAACATCCCACTTAATAGAAGACATCAATTATCCTATGCTTTGTGTCAGAGGTAAATCAGGGGTAACATAATGGAATCAACGGAGTAGTACTGGGGTTAAACTGTTTGGAAATTACATTTTGCCAGATCAGATTCTTCCCAGAATTTCTCATTATTAACACATTTTTATGACCCTTCAGTTGAAATTAAACTGGCACAGAAAATGAGTAGGCTGCCTTAAGTCCTTTAGTCTATATGTAAACAAAGCAAAGCATTTTCTAGGCATCATCTGTCTTATTTATTTGCCTGAGGAAGTTGTAATTTCCTTTCTACCTTCATTTCGGTAAAGCTGGTTTTGTGTGTTTGTATGACATTTTGTCATATAAGAGAAGCACTTTGCTCATAGTTAGAACCACTAGTATTGACTGATCTGGAGACTTGAAGCAAAACAGTGCCATCTCAATGACACACCTCATTTCAGGACAGTTCTTAAGGATGTAGACTTACCAATGAGACTTCTTGGTGTCAAAGGCTATGACTCAATATTAATGCACAGCGTTATTTTTGTCTTGACTGGAATCTAATGGTTAACATAACTAATAGGGCGGGACTTGAAATTAATTCTACATTATATCAAAATTAAAGTACTATTCAAAGGCCCCAAACTGTTAGTCTCAAGAGCCAGTGGTCAATAAATCTGACAATAAATCTGATGTGCAGGGGAACAGTTTATCTAGTTTGTACTTAAGAGGGAAGATTTTCATACACTAAATGTCTTAATTTCGTTATGTTTAGGATCATGTTATAGGAGAAACCAGGACAGGACATACAGGGTTCCTTACATACAGGACATACAGGGCTCCTCTAAGCTTACCCTCAGTGATACATTTTCTCTCTCAGTTTGAAATGATACTTCTTTAAAGATTCATCTCTGGTCCCCTCATCAGCCATTCTAAATTAATTCTATTTTTTTCGTCTGGGAGACTGTGGAAGAACTACGCGTGTTTCAGGAGTATGGATACATAGTATGTGAAGTTGAAATCTGTCAGCATTTCCTGAGAATGTCTTTTGTGCAGGGCAGCCCCAAATACGCCTCGAACCACCCATGAAAGGAAGCTCAAGTCTCGCTTTTCCCAAAGCAGCTGTTTTAGCACTTATTCATTCTCTTTATTTTGTGTTTGTCCAGTTCCCTTTAGCAACAGAAGAGACTTTTACCTAAAACAACCCAAAAAGCAGTCAGAAAAAAACAGTAGAGAGTTCCCTAAAAGCCTGGTGCTAAATGTATCTGAGCATCTTGCTGTTCCTCGACATAACCGATACACAGGACCATGTAGGTTCAGCGCCAAAAGAAAAAAGGTGATCTGCATGAAAATCTCTGACAAAAGAAAGCAGTTATTTCTTTAGCATGGCAAGTTTTGACCACAATGACACCTTGGTATCACTCACTGTCCTAAGCTTTCTGGGCATGAGGCCAGGTGTGGTTTGGTGATGATGTCTTTATGCCCTATAGCCATCATACCCATTTGTTTCAAAGTTGTTTAATGATGGTGTTATAAACTTCTGTACTTTTCTCACATAGGAGGATTTGATTAGGTTTCCTAGATGATAATGAGTACGATAAATATATGCCCGTGCTATTGCTGTGTGTATTCAAAAGCAGTAAATTGCTCATCATTATTCTATTGCAGGAATGAAATTAAAAGACTCTGCCATTAGCCAAATGATGATGGCTATAACTTTTTAATCAAAACATATAATTTTATGGCTTATAAGTTAACTAATGGTTGTGGAGCCCGACATGTGGTTGATACGTGATCATAACACGGGTCTCAGGGGGGATCCTGGTTGACATGAAAAAATAAAAGCAGTTCAAAAATATGGCAAGTGCCTTGTTTTGCATCAGTAGTAGTCACCTTTTGCTATTTCTAGAGGCAAACACGAAGACTGATATGTCTAGATTTGTACTGTGATGGTGATTCTCCTTAATATAACCTCTTCTGTCTGCAGCCTTCTTTGTAACAAACTGGGTGTGAGACCTTCAGCTGTCAGTGTTTCAGGAATCGACAGCCCACCTCTGATATGTCTTGGCTGCACAGCCTAGACTCAGGCTGCTGAGAAAGCTGCTAAGTTGAGACAAAGTTGTCACAATGTCTTTCTAGTCTTTAAGGATTTTTGAGATACAGCTAATGAGGGGCCCAACAATTTGATGAGAAGAATATTGGCCCAACGGGGTGTAAAATCTTAAAGGGAAGAAGGTGATGAGGATTCATCCAGTTGTCACTCCTATTGATATGTCAGTATTGACGGAACTGGTGCATGACAGCAGCTCACCAGCAGTCAGCAGCTTTCTTCCAGCTCCCTGACTCTCTTCCCCCACTCACTGATCCTCTCCTCACTGGCAAAGTATCTTTGAGTACCTTATTGGGGTGGAGAACATGCTAATGACTAGCCTAGCAGCCTTTGAAATCCTAGTCACCTTCTGCGTGAGTTGACCAATAAATCTCCGCTTTGTACTTTTAAGCATACGGTTTACAGATCCCCTTTGCACAGCCCAGGATACCTAAACAAAATGGCCCCCAAACATTTAAAAATATATAGATTTGTACAGCCCTTTTCAGGAACAAAACACACTGCATTTGCCTAGAAGAAAACTTAAGAATATGTACTCATTTGGGGACAATTTGATAAGCCATGTATTTTTCTAGAGGTACAGAACTGAGTTAGACAAACATAACAGCTTGTAAACAGAGGGAAGTTTTCTGTTAAATATATAATATATATGCTGACATGGTGCATTTTGTTAAATGCACCATGTCAGCATATATATGGCACTAGAGTCTAAGGTTATCAGCACAGCTTAGGATCATAGAATATCCTGAGCTGGGAGGGACCCACAAGGATCATTGAAGTCCAGCTCCTGGCCAAGAATCACATCATTGGCTTGAGAATCTTGTCCAAAATCTTAAACTCTGGCAAATTTTGTGACATGATCACTTCCCTGTGAAACCTGTTCCAGTGCCCAACCATGCTCTGGGGCAAGAACTTTTTCCAAATATCCAACCTAAACCTCCCCTGATACAACTTCAGACCATTCCCTTGAGTCCTGTCACTGGTCACCACAGAGAAGTGATCAGTGTCTGCCCCTCCTCTTCCTCTCATGAGGATGTTGTAACTACAATGAGGTTTCCCCTCAGTCTCCTCTTCTCCAGGCTGAACTGGCCAAGTGACATCAGCCAATCCCCTCAAGGCCCTTCACCATCTTTGTAGCCCAGCTTTGGATGCTTTCTAATAGCTTTAGATATTTCTTATATTGCAGTGACTAAAACTTGGGTAAGCAAAAGAGCATGAAAATCCGTTTGCTAGCTTGAAGGTCCAGATATGATCTAAATAAGTGAGACCAGACAATTTTCATTTCCTTGGAAATCAGAGAGAACACAAAGCTGAGAAAGTGGAAGATTGCCCTTCATTTTCAGAAGTGGAAGTGAGAGTTAATAGGTTGATCTACACCTTTAAATCCATCTTTTGTTTGTTTCTTCCCAAGCTTGGATTATATTTTCTGATTTAGAATGATTTTTAACTTGTTTGCAAGTTGAGTAGTGGTGTAAAAAGGATGAATTGCCTATAACACAGGATCAATACAGATACCGAATTGAAATAATGGAAAAGATTTTGCACTTTGGCAAATGTCAGATGCGTTGAAAGAGAGCTTGACTGTAAATACCCAGGACAGGGTTTTACCTTGTTTGTAGAGGTGTGTGTGTAGCATAAGCAGTTTAACTGTTCAATGTGATAAGTAGAGAAATGGTTTCTGCTTTTTTCTACTATCTTTGTTCTTTCTTTCCAGAACTTAAAAATTTTGATTCTGTATATGTATTTTCAAACAAGCTGTACTGTTGCTGAGGTGTATGGTCTCTTCTTGTACTTAAATCTGTTATTAAAATAGTGTTGTAGCAGTGCTCTCTAATGAGATTTCTGCTTTTCTCTCTGGTGACTTCTTGCTGGAGGGAGAGGGCTCTGGAGCACTTGTGCTTCAGGGGACAGTGAGTGGCTGCCATGCTGGGTGGAACACCAGGTTTTACTCCAGGGGTAAATTCTCACATTCTGTAGTGTTTTCATTCCAAATAATAAAACTTTAAGTTTCTCTCAGGAGATAAATTTGCCAGAGAATTTTGATTTGGAAATACCAAAATCATAGTGGTAATGCTTTCTTCTCCCAAGTTACGTCCAAATACTTAATCTTGGTAATGCCGGCTGTAGCAACACTAGCTCCAAATTTCCCTCTGTGGCATAGAATTTAAGATTCTAGATGGAACTGTAGAGAGGAATCAATACTAAACACTGTGTTTTGAGTTTGAATAAGCCTAATAATTTCCTACCAGAAACATGCTCAAAATGAACACTTTGTTTTTTGACCAAACAACATTTTGCAATAGGCAGCTGTGCTATGAAAATAAACATTTAAACAGTTATGTTTGTTATTTCTTAATTTCAGCCTCATATTGCTCAAATCAGCACAATAAAAAGCTCTACTATTTCAGCATGTAGGGGTCAGTACTAGATGCTGTCTTTGTTTGATATTGAGCTTTCTTTTTTTTTTTTAATAAGAAGTTCAACCCTCAATATAATCACAACTCAGTGTCCTTAAAATACTAGAGTGATTACAAATGCCATATAAGTGATGCACTGAAACAGGATAAAGTTCACTATAGGTCACACCTGCCATCAAGCTTAATATCTGCATCATGATGCTTTTCTGCTCCCAAGGCTCACTTTTGTTGTAACTTTTTTTTATGTTGAGGCTGGTTCATCATAAAAAGAACAGCTGCTCTTTGTCACCCTTAATCTTTCCAAGGTGATTTAGATTGTTGAGGGTTTTTTTTTAAAAAAACAACATATAAGAGGCAACTGTCCTATGTACCCAGGGACCTGAGATTATTTCTGTCCCTTCTGTTCCTTTATGGATATTCTCCAAGAAACCCTGGCAAGTAATCTCTGCCCTTTCAGAACTGAGCAGGTAAATCAGCCAATTACCAAAGCTCTGATGGTGTTTATAACATAGATTGTAACTGCAGGAAAATTAAATAAAAACAAAGAAGCACAAAAAAGCATAAGCACAAGTTTTATCAGCTTGAAGATAAGGGAGTTGGTGATGAACATTTCATTAATGCTAATAAGAGTGCAAATGCACTGCCATGTTGTGTTGAAAGTCTATGCTTTGGAGGCTAATAACCTTAATTTCAAAACTGATGAGCACACTACAAGACTCAGATTGAAATAACAAAAAATTATTTCATTTCTTAAATTTTCTTATCCCAATTATTTTGGGCTTGTTAAAAATTTGGACAGAAATTGAAAGGGAAAAACACTTTGGAGAGCCAAAATTATTAGATGAGAGGGAAATGTAGGTAATTTTTTCCTTAATGAGAAGAGAATATAGTTCAGTCTTTTTCTTACATGTTGAAATGCAAGAAATCTTAACATTACTCGCATTATGCAAATAATATCAAATGCAAACTCTTGGCATATTTCAGCTGCAATTTCTCATGTGAAAAGACTGTAAAATCAGAATCAGTAGTACAATACAAAGTGCACAGATTATTATTATTTTTAAATTATACTAAGCAGTACCAATGACCTTACATTGATTGATGATGTCAGTGAACAACACCTCTGGGCAAATTTCGTGCATCTGCTGGTGATGGCCCTGCCACTCCAAAGGCAGGACAGGATGCTGCCTCTGCCTGAGAGAGAGATGCCAGTGTTTGGTAAAATTCTGTGTGGGGCACAGTGAGGACAAGAAGGAAAGATTGTGGCAGGTACAGAAGCCTTCATGTGGCATGAAACTTTTAAATAAGCATGGGCTGGTACTTAAGAGAGCAGTAACTTACCTTTTATAAGACCCACAGCCTCAGATTCTCCACGTGGATGTAGTAAGGGATCAAAGCCTTTTTCTGTCAAGTTAATATACAAAGTAGATAATATGAAGCCATTAATTCATCTGTTAATGAAATGTATTGATTTCCTATTTTAAACCAGTAAATCAACTACAAAACTGTATTAATCAGTTTATTACCCAAGAGCATTTACATTAATAAAAATAGTCAGCAGTATTTCATTTTGTTAAAACATTATAAAAGCAGAAAGTATCTCTTGAAAGTACCCTACATTCTGGAAAATATCCAGTTGGGAAATGTAGTACTTACTTGAAGACCAGACACTCATTCACAGCAACATCTAAGTAAGTTGCCTGACTGGTGGGTCCTAGGAGTATGCTTGTGCCTTTCTTTGTGTTTGCGCGTGGACAAGTGAATGGGAAGATATAGCTCATATCAGATCTTGCAGACTGAAAGAGTTTGTGCTCCTGTTAGCCTTGTTTCTGTCCCTTAGGTGTACTTCTTACCATGGTGTTGGTATGGATCCAGAGGGAGCACTTTCCATGAGGGAATGTGGTAGCGGCAGGGTTGCTTTTTTTTACTATGGACGAGATACAGCCCCTCCTTTACATGCTGTGAACACATAATTTTTTGTGACTTCTAGGATTTGTGCCTTGTATAGAAACTGACTCCATAACTATTCAAGCTAATGACACAGGACAAGGAAACTAGCTCAAGAATCTTCACATAATTGCAGCATGTTGTTGAAACAAACAATAATAAAAAAATTGTTAGCATGCTTCCTGGCATGGCTTCAGCTCAGGACAAATAATCTTCCCCACACAATTCCTGAGTGTGCGGTTGGGGCTGGCACAGACCAGGGCTTCTGTCCACAGGTCAGTAAGTGAGGCAGCCTGCTCTGCAAAGCAGAAAGTATATCCACATGCTATGGTCAGAAAGCACACTATGACCTTTCCCAGAAACCAGACCCTGTTCTATGTGTTTATAGATATGCAGCTGGTGACCTCACTCTACTTGCCAGGTCACCTTAAATGACATGCCCTCTTTAACAGGTCATGCATATGAAACAGGCTCTCTCTTTTCTCCTACTGACATCAAGTATTATGAGCCTTTGAGAAGAGGAGCTAAGGGCCTGATACAAACTTGGGCGGGAGAAGGAGCAAGAGCAAACAGTAAAGAAAATGTCCTGGCTCTAATTTTCTTTGGTCTGCAGTAGAAGAAAGGTGGTCGGGGAAGATTGTTCCCAACCTCAGCAGCTCCCCTGTTTATCAAGGACAAGAAAATGAAAAGATCTCACTACAATCAGATGAGATAATGGGGATAAAGGTAAAGCAATAGTATTTTGGCATGGACTGAAGTTAATAACTCAGCTAGTGTTGTGAGTCATTACACAGCAATCATCCCAACCCTGCCCCTTTCCTGGATTTTCAAGAAGAAAAGCATAATAAAAATCTTCCGTAAATTCTAAGCATTTATATGCACATGCATATACACCTATTTTAATAATATAAATACTGGGGAGATCAACACTAGATGTTTCATAAGCAGTTGGTGTTAGTGGATCACAATTACTCTTAAAATAATATTCCTAGCATATTCTTCTATGAAAAATCTCACAGATCATCTTCATGCTTTAAAAAAACCAGTTGGGACTGGTTTATGATGAAGAATAGTTTACTTGGTTATGTCTCTTAGTAGAAAATATGTAAAGATAATTTATGTGCATGGCAGTGGCAAAAGATTTTGAGCAGAACACACTATATTATGGTGTCATCAATTAATTTGTCAATGTGTAAGAACTCTTGCAATGGCACAGAAGAATCTGCCAAGATATCCTGTTTATAAAATAGCACCTGCATAGCATGCAAAATAGGATTCTTACTGGTTTTGCAAAAGATGTTCTATGAGTGAACTGCATAACATAAAGGAGAGTGTATTAAATGTCTAACACAAGCTAATTTGTGAACAACAGAGAAAAGTCAAGACTAGATTATTAATCAGTCAATAGAAAATGATAATTTCCGTTAAAAAGCCCTTTGAAGAAGGTAATGAATTGGACACGGTGCCTATGCAGAATTTATTTTTGCTTTCAAGATATCTTTGACAACATTAGACATTACTAGCTTGAAATAGTCTGCCTTTGCCTATCTCACTGTGCAGTTAGGACAAACAATTTAGGATGACCTGTTGAATCACTGGGTTCTACATAGTTGTGGGTGAGAAAAACAGGGTCATGGCTGAAGATGCTGCACTCCATCATGTGGCAGTGATCAGCCAGCCATCACAGAAAGCTGCTTGTGCATTGCTTTTTTCTCATTTGGCTGTGCCACAGCTTTTTCTTATACTTCAGCCTGGCTTTAATTGCCAGCTTCAAATAAAAACATGTATATAATCATCTCTGTAGATGATCAGGTCTATCCCTCACCTTTACAGTTGGACAGATCTGGGCAGAGCCCTAATCCTAGACTCTGGCAGAGCTGTGAACTTCAGATTGAAAGGAAAGCTAAGGAGGCTGTGTTCCAGTACTGCAGAGTTACAGCCGAATTTATATATGTATACACATGAATACTGTATATATAGGATGAAGAAATGTGCATTAAACTGTAATTACACTTAATAAAATGGAATTAGTTTCAGGAAACAGATAAATTATAAAAGGTTAGGGTTGCTCCCCCTGAGTACTAAAGAAATACAATATGTAAAAGCATACTTCATATCTACAGAAGCATCTCAGCATGGGGAATAACAGAAAACTGGTCTGGAAGGGATCCAAAAAGGTCAGTTAGACCATGCCCTGCTCCAAGGCAGAATAAGCTCTATATAAATCATCTCTGACAGATGGCTGTGTTATGTCCTGCTCAAAAAAACCCCAGTGAGGCAGACACTACAGCTCCCTGGGCAGTCTTCATTACACAATGATCTTTCCATTAAAGAGTCTATCTCTGGCTGCAGTGTAGGACTCTGCTTCTTTTCCTGTTGCTGCTCGATAGAGATTAAAAAAAAGTGGGTTATTCCCTTTCTCTTTGCAACAAGCATATGCTGCAGAGGAGCAGAACACTCTCAGGAGAGTGCTCTACATATGGAGACTGTGACATGGGCCATACTGTTTTCCCAGTTCTAGCAATGTTACGAGTCCTGTTCAATTAAACTCATGTAATGGGTTATCTATCTTTGCAAGTTCCTGAACAGAAAGTTAAAGTGTTCATTTAAACCTTGCTGGCACGTCCCCACCACCTTTCCCTGTGGGTACTTTTAGCTAAGATCACCCAACACGAGCACACAAATACTCTGTACTCCCTCTGCCCTGGCCACAGACTGGGCATTTGCTAGCCGTGTGTGATGGATCACATCAGCAGGACGTGGTCATTGAGCCTCCTAGTCTGTGTGTCAGCTCATAAAGCAACCAGAGCAAACTCACACCCTTCCAGAGCTGCCTTTTTTAGTACTAAAGGACTGTCTGTCTGGGGAGGTTAGTGTGAGTCAAGTCAGGACACGCGCATGGCAGCGATGAGCTGCTCCGTAAGAAATGTCTGTGCAGGAGGTATGCGCAGAACGCCAGGAATGAAGGAACAGCAGGCTGACTAATTAAAATACTTCTCCCTGTTTTCCTGACCCAGTTACGGAGCTCCGTGTATTGGGCAACAGCACGGAAGTCAGACCACCATGTGCCTTGGGTGACCGGGCAGGAGCTCAGCTTCAACGTGACGCAGAAGGGACACAGCACCAGCACAAGGCTGTACATGGAGACAGCCTGGTGCCTGGAGGGGCCTGTTAGCTGCAGAGCCTTGCACAGAGGTGAGGCTGATGACCCCAGCTCCTGAGAAGTCCTAGACCTTGGATATGAGGTGCTGTTAGTTAGTGAGTCCATGCACAACTGGATTCATAAAGGAACAGGGCCTCCAGGAGCAGGATATGTGAGGGTCTCAGTTCAGAGAAGGTAATGTCCTCTAATTTCATACCCTCTCTCACTTCTCAAAAACGTAATTTCCTGTGGTAGCCCCAGAAATACCTTTGTGTGATGCAGCTGACTTGACATGGGACAATTATTTCAGTCTCAATGTACAGTAAGGAGAAAGTGGAACATGACATAACCTAGCACACTGCTGTCCCCATGTAGATGTGCCCACATAGGTAAAAGTAGAATTTAGTTCAAACATGTTTATCTTCCACCTGATATTTTATTTTTCCTCTTTTCTGCTGTTTTCACTGTGTTTCTAACCAATCTCAGTTTCCTCAGTGGAGGGTAATGGTTAAATATTTTTCACATATGATTGCAATTTGAGAGTTCACCCTTCCTTAATATTAAAGGTAAACTAGAAAATAAGAAAAGTACACAAATTTAGGTTTAATACCTTCTGTAATCTAATCTTAATCTTCATCCTTTATAGCATACATGAGTCATAAAACTATGTGCTGATACAAGACAATTTTAAGAACAAGAAATACTGCTGAGTGGTTGAGTCAGCAGGTTTTGTCCCAACAATTAATTTTCCAGCTTTTATGTTTGCGTCCACATTAAAACAGCGAACACATTATTCTGCCAAAGAATCCCCATCCCCACCAACTGAACAAAATAAAAATCAAGTAATGAGCTACGCAGAACTGTGAGACATGCACAGGCATACACATTTCTTTCAGAACCCTTACAGTATCTCCTTTACTTCTATGCATACATTAATATTTTGAATATATGACTTGATAAAGAAAACAAGACCCATGGTTTCCAGCAGTATTCTAAAGCTTCTTAAAGAAACTGAAGAAATTGGAGACAACAACTATATAGTGTGTTTAGCCTGTGGGTTCTGTTCTTTCATTTTTGAACAAGTTTGAAAACAACTCTCTATTGATAGACGTTTAACAGATACCAGAAAAACACCTGCTGTCCACAGAAGCAGTTCATCTCAGTGCTTTAAACATAACCACTCAAACTTTTGCAAATTATTATCTTCCATCAGTCAGAGTAGATATTTTTTTTTCCTCAGAACATGCATATTTTATTAATGTAGAAGATTGGCATGTCTATATGCAAGAAAAAACATTTCTTATGAAAGCTTGGCTTTAAATACATCTTTCTTCTCTTTGACATCTGGGCATAAGGCTGAGAAAGAAGAGTGTGGTTTTCTTTTCATTTTCTGTAAAGTACTTTGCTTTCCTCTGGCAACTTGCTGATTTCAGTCTAATGGTAAATTTCTTAAATGTCACTTGTATTTATGAATAATTAAATTATATATATATGTTAGTATATTTTCATATGTGTGAAATTTCAGCATTTAGTTTTAAGGAGGAGTGTATGTGTTAGAATACATAAATACAGCGTTCATTAAGAGAAAATTTTGTTGCTACAATATGGTATTTTAAAAAGACTTACACATGCACATAGGGATAATGGAAATGGAAGAAATTTTGCACCACAGAAAATAAGTTGAGGACAGAACTCTCCCAGTGTTTCCAGCAGCAGAGATGTGCTCTTTCTCAGCTTTAAATCCAATATCAACAAACTTGGTTAAGCCGTTAAAATCCACAGAGGTTTGGTATTCTTCATGTTGCTAGGAATCCCAGAATATACACATTCTTAAAACAAAATGTTTTTGAGACATATCCCATTGGTTTCCTGTGAAAAATACATTAAGAAGCCTAAAATAGAGAAAAAAGCCTAAACTATGGCTTCCAGCCACAGAGGCAAAGAGCCTTGCATGAGGCAGAATGTAATTAGGAATTTGCAATACAATGATGCTTAATGCCTTCCCAATCTGCAGGCTAATCAGGATGGTGCAGATCATTTATTCTGCAGCCTGATACAGCCCATAATTGTTACCTTTGGGCAACCTTGTCCAGTCTGCAATGGCTCCTTTTCTTACTGGTCTTTTGGGACATGGTTATTGAATCAGGGAATAGTCTGAATTCCGAAATTGTGACTGTGACCTTGATTCTCTGTTTGAGGGTAAATACTCATTTTAGTCAAGACTGCAATGATGTATTGCATTCTGGGCTTTAATATTTATAAAACCCTTAGACAAAAGGTGCTGCATATTGCAAATTACAGTTATAAGATTTTGCCCTGAAGTCTTTTTTTTTTGTTTAGCCTGGTCAAGGGGATTTTAGTTGAATTAGCATTTGGTCTGTATATTATTATTAATACATACCGAGAGAAATATTCTGGCTTGTTTTCCCCTGTTTTCAGGAGGATTTAAACTGTTCTAAGCTGCATTAAATAAGGCAAAATCAGAATAATTCATTTTCCTCATAGTTGTGGTGAGGTCCTGAAGCATCTTCACTTAATACAAATTAAAATTCTTTGCTTATACATTAAATCAGAATATAGAGAGTTAGTAGCAAATAAAAAAAAAGAGATTGGATAGAAAATACTTCAGATGTGACTTATAATCATGAGTGTTCAGTTCAGAAGTCTGAACTTGGGTTTGCCTAAATGTCAGAGATGTTTCTTGTACGTAGGATTCAACATTCAGTGTTTTCCTCTTGCTGTTTTCACTGTATTCCTTTGGGTTACCTTTGCCCTACAAAAGGCTCTTGGTTACTACATGCTGTAGTATACGTGAACAGCAAATTAAAAGCAGAGGAAAACATCTACAGCACAACAGTCTATTTTAGCACCCAGTGAAACTGGGCTAGAGGTTACAGCTGGTTAGCAAATATTTTGGCAGAACATATAAAGGAGCAAAAGAAATCCAGAGTGCTGAGCTTTGCATTATCAAAGGCTTTTCAATCTGTATTAATTTTTAAACACCATAAATTGCTTGGCTTGAACATACAGGTGTAAAATAGCATTCAATAACACTTTTTAATACAAAGGCTTGAAACAAGGAGCTGCTGACACAGATCTTTTGAATACAACTCCACCATTACATATCTTAAATGAAAATTTACTTTTGATCTATTTCATATCAAGGCAGCTGAATACCTTGGCTGAAAATATAAAATAGAATGAACCAGTTTATCTCTGTTGTTCCTCCTACATGTGGTTCAGCAGAAACAGAATAAGATTCTTTTAGGGCTTGACTTTACTGACTGGTTATCTTAAATTACCCTACGTAAATAATACCCACAGGGTTTAATTCACAGGAATTGAAATTTAAAAAGCAGAGGGAATGGGCAGACATGGTTTGGAGTGCAGAAAATGGCAGTTCTAGCACAGGGACCACGAGCTCCCCTCTCCACATGAGCATCAACAGCATCTGAGCTGAAAACTGTCCCCTAATCTGAGAGTGCAAGTACAACCTCGTGTGGGACTCAGTCTGAAGTGCAAAGCTCTGCCAGTATGGATGAGTATTCAAATAGGCTTTGAGCTGGCCTTGTCCTCTGGGCGCTTTCCTGTCAAGGCAGGCTTTGGCCCTGTGTCCCACGGCATAGGAAGGCCATCCTGCTCACCTTGCAAAGCCAGGCTTGAGGCAGCTCTGAGCCGGGCAGCCTGTCTCATGCTCAGTTTATGGGGTGGAGTATTTCACTGCAAGTGAATTACATAAGAATTTACAGTAGCTTATGGAAGGTGTACTCATTATTAGTTTGATATTCACTGGGCACTGTGTTTCAGCTGAGTTTTCCTTAAAGAGTACTACACAAAGAAGTAGTACTACTTGCTAGAGAAGTAGTACTACTCACAGAAGGCTGGGCAGATAGTAGAACTTTGTTTATGTCTGAAGAACAGGGATTTTCAGGGTAAAGTTAGTGTTGTTTCCTGTTTCTCAGAATTCCAGTGGACTTTGAGCAGCGCAGTATGTAACTTGGCATGCTGTGCTTCCAGATGCTCTACTGTATATTTGCTCTGGTTCTTCAGCAATCCTCTGTATCTCACTCACTTGATGCTGGGAAGAGAGGCAGGAGAGGTTACAGATGAAAAGTACATGATGTTGTTTTGAACACATTTTTGAAAGATGGAGCAATATTCTGAACTTTCTCACCAGTTCAGTCTCCCTCCAACTGAATTAACTCCAGGGACTGACGGCAGCAGTCCTTGATGCAACAGAACCAGCATTTGAAGTTTTGCTTGAAATAAAAGTATTTTCCACAAGAAGTTATAAGCTATTTAAAATGTAAGTCCTTTCACCTTCCAAACAGATTTTCTCATAATTACATCATGCACTTTTCAGCCACCCCATAAAACATAAGGCAACTGCAGAAGGGATTGCAGTGAGACTCTGAATAAATAGAATCTATAGGTCAAACTACACAGATACAAAACATGTATGCTACAACATGAATTCAGCAGGTATTTTCTTCCACATGTATCTTTGATAGTTACTTCCCTAAAGAGGCTCAGCACAGAGTCCATACCTAGTTATTATCATCCCCATGTTTTTTACTTTGCTTTCCTGACTTGCAAGCATGAGGAGTCAAAAATACTTCTCAACAGCATCCCAGGATGGGTTCAAAGCAAGGCATGGCCACAAATGGTTTTCTCTGAAGATCTGCTTGTGGCAGCAGGTCATACAAGTGGTTTTTTTTTTATCTTTTATACAGTTTTAAATTAATTTAGCAGGATGTTTATGGATTTTGACAAGTGAAACTGTTCCAGGACTTTCGTCAGAATGGAGTGCACAGACAATAACTAAAGAAACACAAACATTGGTGTAAAAACACATTTCCCCTCAAAAGTGGTAGAAAATTCCAGTCTTTCCCTTGCATCTGTAGCAAAAATAAATATGCTTATCAGAAAAAAATGATGCATAAATAGTTGAACAAAAAATTATCTAAAGCATCAGCTACTATAGGGTGGACCGAGCAAGGGATTTCAACTTTTGAGGACTACAAGGTCTCGCTTTTTATTTCACAGTAGGAAAACCAATACCAAGTAGGTACAAAGGATCCAATTTCAAAAGATGTAGTTTTGAGGGTTCAAAACCTTTGTGAGGACAGTGTAAGTTTTAAACTTCCGATACAGAGGCTAACTTGGAGTTACAGTAGTACAGAGGGATTGCCACACAGAAGTGCTAAGTTCACACATATCCTCTCTGAGATGAATCAAGTGGCACAAAAGATGCCTTGCTGTGCTGAGCATTAGAGGTAGAGAAAAAACGTACAACCCAAGCTCCTTCCTGTCCCTGTGGAGCCCTACATGTCCCAGCAGAGAAGTCAATGGTGCAGCCCACGTTCCCCAGAGTGTAAAGCCTGAAGTGGTACTAGGCTTACAGTGGAGGGAAGAGCACTCTGGTGCGGGTTCTGTAAAAATAGCAAAGATCTTCTGGCCCTTGGAAAGTTTCTTTCATGAAAGCTGACCATGCTTATTCTTTTGTATCAGAACTCAGCCAGAAAATTTTGCTCTTTTAAAGTAAATAAACTCTGTTAAAATCAGAGGCTGCTCTACTTGATATGATAGCAATAATAAGAAAGGCTCCTTTCTTGTGTATCAGCTTTACTAGAACTCTACATGTGCTTAACAATTAACAGTGACCAAAAATAACAAATGATATCATTCTGGATGTCATTGTCCATAAATTGGAAAACTGAGATTACAGGAAAATGCAGGCAGGTTGGCAAAGGAAGTGGCAGGGTCTGCCTCTTTTGCTGCCTTCAAAGTGAGATCAGGTGTTTTCTGGAAGATATTATTCAGCCAGAGAAGTCTTTGGGCTCAGCAGAGGCCAATATCTTGTGGCTGCTGTTGTACAAAAGCTTGAATGGGTTTATTTATGAGTCCTTAAACTCAATGAAACTGAAACACCAGAGGAAGGGCTCCAGCCCAAAAGGTATGGGCTGTACAAGCTGAAAAAAAGCAAGGGAAAGCAAAGACAGCAATGAGGAGAGGAAAGAGATAGAACATTTCCAGTCTTATAAATCAGAAATGAATCCCTTGTCGGCAACAGTTTTACATCAGTGTAACAGCAGAACAAGACCTATAGGAAGCTGTGTCAAAAAAGCCTTGCAAAGGAAAATATAATGCTTCTCAAACCTGAGGCTCTCTAGAGGCTTTCAGGGAAAAAAAATAAAGGAAAAAAAGTTATAATATACAGCTACAAAGAAGTTTTTAGCTTTCATAGTATGTGAATGTCTTGGGGTGACTCTATCATGTGTATCCCCTATCATGCTCTATGCCCAAAAAGTAATTTTGTGCCTTTTCTGTGCCTTTAAACTGAGCTTGAAAAAAAAACCCACAAACAAACTTTTCAAAACAGTTTCCCAAGGACACAGAGATTACACTCCTCTGCGTTCTCTGGCTGCAGGAGCACGGGGGGAGCACCCTGCTTGCTTTCTTCAGCCAGCGGTTTCGGTTTTTTTTCCTTCTCTTCCCGGCGTGAGACGGAAAGCTGAATTTTGTTTCCTGGGACTTTGGTTTTTCCCTTCTTCTCTTCTGGACTGTTCAACAACATCAGAACACATCGGGAGAACTTTTCCCCGAGGCCCGGGGGGTGGGCCCTCGCCGACCCAGCTCTGAGGAGGAGAGAGACCACACCTACAGAAGGACTCTGAAATCTTCCCAGGTTTCTCTCTATAGCGAGGGATTTCATTTCATTATTTAGCATTATTATCCTTTTCCTGTGTGTTTGTTAAATAAATAGTTCTTATCTCATTCACTTTCCTTCGAGGAAAATATTTTTTTTCCCCGAACCCTGTGGGGGGAAGGGTGGCTGTAACCTGGTTTTCTCTCAGAGGATATATTGCTAGGTTTTGGCCAAACCGGCGCAAATACAAGACGCAACATTTTTGGATGTGCACAAGTAATTGTGTTGCATTTCTATGTTCTTTCCAGTATCACATGCTTTGTGAGTAAATTTTTTTCCTGCTGCTGGTAGCTTATAAAACATTGACAGTAAGATACATGAGTAGTGCTGTAAATACTGCAAAAAGGATTGTGGTGCATGTTGCAGAGAACCAATAAACAGCCAACGTACGGGTAAATTTGAAATGACTGGCTGCTCTTCAACAGTGCTCTAGGAAAATTGTGATTTTCAGTTACGATATGTTCAGTCAAATTAAAGTCTGATGACTGCCTCAAGATGTTCATTTATCACCCAAAATAAATCAAACTGAGAGAACAGGCAACAATATGTGATTGTATTCAAAGGCAACGCATCAGCACCTATGGATAGAATTTCTAGCAGCAGATAAAAGTGGCTGGAAATAAGAGTACAACAATAGATCACATCAGGACAGGATATTATAGAATCTCAGCTTGGTTCATAAATATGAAATAATGAGCTACTGCTTTCATAGTCTTACCTGTCAAACTGTATTAAAAAACTTGAAAAAGTGTTATTGTCACCTGTTACAGCTGAAGATTTGGTCAAAAAATTTAAATAGATTGTACTGAAATGGGTACATTGGCTTTTTTTATGTATGCAGACCTGAAAACAAGAAAAAGAAAGATAATAGAGTATGTAATGCTCCTTTTCAGATTTTCTACCTGTAGCAGATGTATGCATGGCTCAGTCTTGTGTGCATGCATTGCCTGTGGGTTCTCTGCCCACAAGAGTGTATTAAGCACTAGCCTTGACCAGGGAACACTGAGCAGGGAAAAATGTCATCATCACATCTACATAGCACAGCTGAGTGTGCTATCTCTTCTGAATACAGCAAAGACATCCAGGATGGTGTAGACTTTCACCAGACAGGAAAATAGCAGGTGGTGGTGGCCTGCAGACTTTCATTACATCCACAGCCACAACAGATTTACTAACACCAGACTGCTGTGCCACGGATCTAAAGGAGCCTGGCAGAAACAGCTTTCAAGAAAAAATGCTCATGCATTTCTAGACTTGGAAATAGAAAGAGAAGGAGGTGTGATACCTCTCCAGCACTGAGCAGTTTCTGAGATAGAGCCATGAAAGCAATCTTTTGCGTCCAGAAATTAGCACCGTGTGAATGTAAATCACCAGGAGGGGCTCATGATGCATATCCAGAACTATTAAGACTTGGCAAAACCTAGTTTGATGGTGGCATCTGCCATGCTTTTAGTGCCTCAGAAAATCACAGAGATTCATTTGGTTCTGGCACAACTTTTGAAGAGCACAGTGAAGGAGATCCAGTAGCTGAATGGTCTCCAGAAACCATCCGGGGAGATGGGTTTTACTCTTCTTGAATATGGAGATACCTGGAGCTTTTTGCCACCTCTGTTGTCCTTTGACAATGTCACAAGCTGTAGCTTGCTGTAATAGAGTGATCAGAGTGCAGATGCTGTAAGGTAGCAGCAGGCAGTGGTCTCACAGGCCCCATAGTTCTGTGCAGGAGCAAGAGACATCTTTCAAAGGAGATAGAAGAGCTTGCATGATTGCAGTCATGAGGCCTTGAGGACTTCATCCTTGACAAAGCAGGAAGGTGCCTGTGGCAAACTAAGGGAACTGCAGACACAGACAAGGCACTGCAGCCTGGGGCCTCCTTGCTGTGGTCCTGGGAACGGCACTGACAGGGGTTAATTCTGCCTGCTTGTCTTGCAGCACTGCAGATCCGTGAAATAAACAGCTGAACAGGCAAATATCTGCCTGTGTCAGATTTCCACGCAGCTCAGATATGTGTAGATATAAAAGGCCAGTGCTAATGGTGCATTTCCCAACTTTATAACTTAATTCTTAATTATGTAATTCCTTATTACATAATTCAAATGCTTGCTTTCAGATCTTCCATTCTGTTAAAAAAAAAAAAAAAAAAAGTAAAAAAATGGAGTTCTTTTAGGCAAGTATTAAGAATGTGCCTTTTTCCTCCTACAAACCAAAAATGACAAAAATTACTTTAATGATCCTTTGGCAAGATGCAAATTTACAGAAGATGGAATTTGGAGCCGTAAAGCAGCCAAGAGATGGTCCTTTCCAAGCTGAGCCTGCTGCCAGTGCAAAGAACAGGGTGAGCCAAATTTCATTTACTTACTACCTGGAATAGGACAGCAGGGAAACCACAGGGAGAGGAATTTGCTCACTGGGAACGCAGCTGCTTCACAGGCCCTCTTGTGCTTTTCAGGTACTGCCAGGGCCACCCTGGTGGTTCTTGCGAGCCCTGCTCCTTGGGCAGACACCTGCACCAGTTCAGTCTTCTAGGTTTGAGCTCCAGTGTTTGTAGTGAGGGGGTGACAGGGCCAAATTACACTATTTACTCCTAATTTCTGAGCTTACTTAACTATGACACAAATGAAAGTGTCGGCGTGATTAAGAGCTTGAGTTTAAACAATTCATTTGAGAAACCCTAAATAAATGAGTCAAGGAAAAGGAGAGAGTGCTTTAAAATTTACCAAACACTATCCATTTCAGAACTATGGCAGTTCCTATCAATTTCAAAACCCTAAAATCACTCACACTTCGATGCAAATTTCTATTAGAACAATACTTTGCAACTGTATTTTGTGAGAAAATGGAGAAATTCTGCAGTAAGATTTTCTGATCTTCCTTTTGCTCATTTTTTGTACTTCTGGCAAATTAAAGAAGTCATTATGGTGTAATAGAAAAGGATATAATTTTGGACTGGGTTACAATTAAAATGAATGAGGTTAATGAACTGTATCTGAATCACTGCTTTTATACTCAGAAATGGTGTTTGGTTCAGATGACATTTTATGTCTCTAAGTACTACACTCTCAGACAAAAAATATAAAACTGTATCTGTGACATACAGACAAAATCACAGTAATTATGTGCAAAGTGTGAGTGTCTGAGCATAGGACTTGTTCTTACTTGTTGGCTTTTAATTTATTGCTAATTGCCCCTGCTCTATGTGCCTGTTTTGATTGATGCAGAACCATCTTGTCCACATTTGCCTGAAATTCTGCATATTGCAAATTGTGCATAGAAGAATATGCCTAAAGATTTAAACCATCGAATCTGAGCTGCACTTATTTGTGAATATTTTCTTTAATGAGCTAATTAAGAAAAAACCACCTTTATAAAAAAAGTTACAGGTTTTAGGGAATAAAATAAAATAAAAAAAAAGGTGGTGTTTTTAGAATGAGTCTCTCCAACAATATTCATAAAAAAAGCTTTCACTTCAGGTGTTTGGTATCCCTGGGTCATCCAGATGAGATTACAGGGACACAGCTCTGTTTTTAAACCCAAAAGTACCTGAACCCAGATCCTCAGAAGTATTTAGAAATAGTTGTCTTGTATTCTGTTCAGGCACTGGTCCTTCCAAAGGCTGACAGCACCAAGCTGGTGAATCACAGAGCAGATGTGTGAGAGCTGCAGCCAATGCTGTGCAAAACGACTTTGTTCTGGCAGCTTTCCTGACTTTAACCTTGCTGTGCATGACCCAGCTCCAATACCAAAGCCATTTCAGACACACAGAACTACTTTTTCCCAAAGGTGACTTACAAGAAAACTGTAGGTACAATGGCAAGCTGTTCTTTTTAACAACTATTTCTCCAACTGCAGGCCAGTCCCTTTTTGGCAGTCCTGAAAGGGCTTAAAGTGGGTTGGTCAAATATCGTGTGGCAGCAGTTCTCTCTCAGGGCAGCAGCAGCTGCTGCATTAACAAGTGAGGACAGCCTAAGACTGTGGTTGCAGGATTGCTAACCACCTAAAATTGCTGACAGCAGTTCATTTTCTCCAAGGCGAAGGAGCGAATATGAACACTTGCAGCCAGCTATAAGCTCTTCTCTCTTGACTGATGTGGAAGATCTAAGCTGCTGGGAAGTCTAATCGAAGGAAAGTGAGATGAACCAAGTGGAGATGGCATTTTCAGATTTGCATAAACCAGTCCTAGATATTTAAAGATCCTCTTGCTGAGTTCAAACAATCTACTCTCGGCATTTGTTCTGACAGTGATATGTGAAATTAATCCAGCACTTCTCAGAGCTTCTTTTGCTCTCACAAAAGACAGACACATGTCCTGTATCATATCCTCTAGAACATTTTCAAGTATTAACCACCAACTAATTGTTTCCAGGTTTTTTGGAGTAACTGTTTCACTTTCTTGCTCTGTTTCGTTATAAAGCCTGATGTGTTCCACAATACCTTTTGTAGCTTTGGCCTATAAACAGTTTTGGTGGTCCCCTATAATTTTGTGGTCTTCTATAACTTGCTTTTCTCAACAAAATTCTTCAAAGGGAGTAGATTGCATTGTTACAGATGGGAGATAGGAAACAGGGGGAGGAATGGAGGGAACAAATTAGCAGTAATCATAACCTGTGATCACACACATAATTATTAAGTGTACCTTTCCATTGCTGCCAATTCCAGTGTTCTGCCAAAAGTCAACTTTCACACAGAGTGTGAAACACTTTCCATTCAAAATTTATAAAGGATATGTTGGACTTGAATTCACTTCAGAAACTTGCCGTTAACTTAACTGCAATGCAAGCATGCAAGAAAAAGGGAGGAAAAAAATGAATGTAAGCAGGGTGAGGGAAATGGGCTGTGCACTTTTTGTCTGATCAGACTCCTAATACCTGAGACTGACCCTTGTAAAACCATTTTACAATTGTACTTCAGTAGTATGAAGATAAATTAAAAACTGCCTATCACTATTTTCACTGGTAAATCAGGAAGTAGGTAAACTCAACCCTTGACAACAGATCTAGTGATAAGAAGCAGACAGAACACTGACCAAATGAAAATAATATGAAAACTTCATTAAACTGTATAGAAGTTTGACTGCACTATCGACTCTAATCTTCAGACCCTTGTCTAAGTTTGGTTTTTTGAACCTGTACCTCTACAGGTTCAGTAGCAGTGAATATGACCTCAGATTCTCAAGTCTTGTGCCATGTAAACAGCATATCCTGGCACAGACCAACCAATTGCATCCACCTTATACTTTGGTGGGATGTTTGTGGGTTTTTATTGCAGAATTTGTAATATGTTTGCTAATCTAAACCTGACTGCTTCCTTCACACTCCTGGACCTTGAAGCACATTGGAAAAAAGAGGTCCTGTCCTTTATGTTTCCTCTGGATTTGCTACCAAGAAATCTAAGATCTTTAGCTAGGAATCTTTCCTCGTGGCTATCTATGCCCTCCGCCTACTCCATGATTCTATGAAACATAACTTTTTTCCTGCCTTGAACAGAGAGTAATTTTCTGCTAGTCTGACCCAAGTTTGTGACCTCCCGATCTTGGGTTCTGGCATACCTGAACAAAATACCTGTAACTGTTAAAACTAAGTTTCCAGTTTAAAAATTGAGTCTCTATTCTGGGCTATATTGCTTTCTCCTTTTCTGAAAGCCCTTCTCAGCCTTTTGGAATCTTCTCTTCGTTCTTTATGCTGTCTTCTATTTTTGGACCCTGAATTCCACAGGAGATGTCTGTGCTGCCTTGCAACAGCTGGTCATGCAAGGGGATGAAGCCTTAGGAACACTAGAATACTTTGAAAATCAAGATAGATCAACAGACCTTTAAGAGTTCAAACATGTTTATCCAAACAGGAAAAGGGAATTCTAGGTCAAAGTCCAAAAAATATCTTAGAAAAGCAAAACAACATAGGAAAACAAAAGCATGCAGATAAAATACACAGTATATCACATAACAAACAAATCATGTCAAAAAAGTGTTTCCAGACATAACTACGAGGATGTGTAGACAGGGGGACATGAAGAAGCTCCTCACTGTCTTTCCTCAGCTCCAGGAAATGCTGCCAACTATGCCTTCATTGCCAGTGAGATGAGTTTACAGTTGGAGCAAATTCTGCTGGGATGCTGGGCACTTTTACCTTGTGAAGTGCTCAGCTTGTCTACCTTTCCTTTTCCATAAGGGCAACTTGAAGTGCAGTGTCAGTCACGCTTAGAGGCTCAGCAATGGTGTCAATCAGGATTGAGACTGGGAAGAATGGTCTCCCAAAGAAGTCCCTTGTCTGGCTCTTTTCTCTTCCTATTTTTTTGGCTCCTAAATGGTCACAGAAGCAGAGATTGGCAGCGCCTGTTCTCTTCTTTTTCGTTGCTGGTATGTTGCATCTTTAAGGCAGGAGGCCCTCCCTGGTTGTGTGAATGGGACTGTGCTCCAGCCCTTGCTGTGCTAAAAGACTTGGCACTGTGTGTGTGGAGGCAGCTTTGCAGCAGCCTCAGAGAAAGTCTTCCCACCAGCAGCATCTGTGGAGATGGAAACAGCCTCTGCATTAGATTCATTAAGATCTAAAGAAATGCAATAACTGGACCCTAATAAGCCATCTGCACCCAAATATTAAACACGGTAGGTTTTCAAAAGAATGCCTTGGAGAGTCGTTTGTTTGTCAGATTATTGGGCTCTGGACCTTACGTGACGTCACATTAAATTAACTAGCCCTTAAATTAATGCCAGAGAACCTTGTCAGGAGACAGAACTTGATTGTTCACACTATTAAGATATTAGAAAGGTCCTGAAATGGCTTAGGCTTAGGGCTTTCCCAGGCTTCTTCCCAAAAAACTGCCAAGCAGCTTGGGCTTTAACACAAGCAAGAGACAATTCTTCCCTGGTTGTAAACATCTTATTTTGCAGTGTGGCTGTTGGTCATTCCATACCAGTTGTCTTCAGGGCCAAAGAATGGTACTAAGCATATTTAAACTACAACTTCAGATGAAATTAAGTGTGTGGGAGTCTAGAAAAAATGGCAGAATCCCTGGGCAGTCCTAATGGTGTTTGCACTTCTGAGGTCAACTGGTGAAATTTTGAGAGAAGAAGGAAACAACAAACATAATGAGCAGAGGATCTGACCTGGCATCCTTGAGTGATAAGTCCTACACTCCCAGCGTTCCTCCTCTGCAGGCTGGAGGTATTTGTGAGTGAATTAAAGCGTTCATGTTTCTTCAGGTGTTGCTGTCACAACCTCACCATGTAGGTGTAAGTCTGCCACACCTTCAGGATGTAACCTGTCTGACAGTTTGCTCTAACAGAGCTGTACAAGTACACTGTGGCTTCTTAAATTTGGAACAGTTCTGCTCTGTGATGTCCTGGGCCAGCCCTGTTGCTAGGTTAATGGGAAATTTTCCAGCTGCAAAATTATGAATATGTTCTTCTTGTTCACAAGTTCCCTGATTCCTTTTGCACCTCATACTGCTCCATTCTGAGCATCTGGCCTGGTGACAGAACAACTAGTCAAGAAATGAGGATGCCAGCATGTCTCAGTGCTGAGGAATAGTGTCTGTGCACTGTGGGGCATGATGGGCTACTACCACCTTCTAGGATGCCTTTGCAGAAGTATCAGGTTGTGTTCAAACTGGTGAGCCTGAGTCCATTCTACCTGCAAGGACAGAGAGAGAGTAGGTACAGAAGTGGATGAGAGCAGAGTCTGTGTGTGTACATCAAAATGCACAGTACTCTTTACAGCAATTTGAAAAAGTGGATGCTATTCAATAAAATGTTTGTTTGAACCAAAATAGACAAGAATACTAAAATGTGCAGTTTGGCCCTGCATCTCTGTAATGGATGTGAAATTGAACAACAAGCCAACTTTTCTTGTCTCTGTAGATCAATAAATTTCCAGGGACATATTAAAAAGTTATATAAACATGCCTATGTTTCAATTTTGCTTTATCCAGTTACATTCCAATCAATTACATATTCTGTTTTGTAGGAACACCATTTATAACCCCTATATCTGGTGATGCTGAAAGCTTAAGTCTTCTTCTTTGGAATACTTGAGAAACAAAAGTAACAAAAAGTCCAAATATTCATATGCCTTCTGAGAAAGATGTAAAAGATGTAGCTTGCTGGAAGAAATTTATCAAGTTTGTGCAGCTTGTTGAATATGTATCCAAAGAAAAACTGATTTCACTTAAATGCTAAGATAAAACTAAAGTGACAAATGTTAAAATGTCTTTGTTTTTGCATGAGTGTAGTGCTGCATTGGACATGAATTGGACTGAATAAAGAGAAATTTGTAACTTTTAGCCTTTGAAAACCGGCGTTTAACTGTAAATGCACAAAGATGTGCTAACAATTTAGCAATGCACAGTATTTTCAGTATTTTGGCCATGCAGTTTGTATGTAAAAGTGTGTGTTTTCCCTGCTTTTGCTGATATTTCAGGCAATGTGCATCATTCAAAGGTGCTCCATGCACTCTAGAGATCAGGACTTACCCTTTGCTTTTGGTGTTATCCAATATCTTAAATGCCCAGGAAAAAGAGATATTTTTCTCTTCATTAAATGTGTTGTTTTGTTTTTCCTGATTTTATATTCACATCTGTAGTAAAGATTAAAAATAATAACGATGAAAGAAAGTGCCAGAGCTCCCAGTAAGCAACCACTTCATTACTGGGAGCAGTCTTTACTACAGAGCTGATAATTTGCAGTGGTGCCACACACTGCAGTGGTGAAGAAAAATGTTTCTTGTCCCTTCTGTGCTCAGGTTCTCCCCAGCAGCTCTAAGGCCCTATGTGTCTTTTGCAGGCTACATGCAATATGAAATTCCGTTCCCCTGGCAGCTCTCACTCTGCCATTTAATTCTTCATCAATACCTCAACTACTCTTGGTTTTGATAGATGAGCCCTGCATTCCTGCTGAGCTGTTTGGCTTGGAGGAATTTTTGAAGAGTAAAACAAATGAATGAAAAAAGTAAGTGATGGCACCAGTCCTTGGAAGCAGCTAACAAACTAAATAGGTTTTGATAAGTAATTTTTGCATGGCAAAGTTTTTTTACTTCACATAGTGGAACTATGAAATTTCTTTAATGCAAGCCTCTTTTATAGACTCCTTTCAAAATATGACAGAACAGGTATGCAAAATAATTTGTTGAGATATATAGTGAATAATTAGTTACTAACAGATCCATAAAGGAAACATTTCTGAAAGTTCTCTGAAAATGGTAATACATTCATTACAAAATACTACTCAGGGAAGTTTGGTATTCTCATAGAGAGCCATGGTCAAACTGAGACACACTTCCCTTAAAAAAAAGAATGATTTATATTTTCTGTAAGAAGTTTGAATGAAATGTTAGCTGTGGATGGGTAATAAGACTGATTTTGAGATTACCTCTGTTGGTTAGAGCACAGTGCTAATAATGCCAAGGTTGTGGCCTCGATCTCTGTATGTGCCATTTACTAAAGAGCTGGAATCGATGATCCTTCTAGGTCCCTTTAAACTCAGACTATTCTGTCATTCTGTGATTTATGAAAAGGTGCAAAATCTGCTTTTCCAGAAGCTTGAAGGGAGAGTATACTCAACCCCCATGTGCCAAAATTGTTCCTTTCCGCACACGCATGTGGAAAGATGCTTTCACTCAAATTGTTCACATCTCTCTAAACACTGCCAGAGTACCCATACAATCATTCGAAGGACACAGCCATGAAGCAACACTGAACAGTTTCTAATGCCACACTACTCTTACAGAAGGTTAAGTGGCAAGGAAAAGTAAAAAAATAATGCCATAAAAGTGCATGGAAGAAAATACCTGAAACAGGTCCCCAGAAAGACTGGCACCATGCTCAGATATAGTCCAAGAAGTGAAAGAGTAGCTAAGTTTATTAGATTAACTTTGTCTAGTGAATAATTAACAGGTCAGCTTCAACTTGTAACTCAGTATGGACTGTTTGTTTGTTTTTCTTTTTGTGACAGTGATGTTTTGCTTTTAACATCCAATAAAGGGTTATATCAGGTAATCCTGGCATGATAAGGTGGGAGATTTATCCATTTAATCGGTCATATTGATTTCATTTTTAATTTCAAGTTACTTTCTGATAAGTATCCATGTTTCATGGGATCACATATCCTTCAGTATTGTGTCTATTTAATAGGTTTGCATATACAAATGTTCTATTAACACCGTTGTTAAGGTTATGGTATTAGTCAGCCAAAGGGCTGGAAATGTACCTTCTGTAAATGCATTTTTACAAAAGTGGGGTTATGCACTATTTATTTCATAGGGCCCCTGCCTCTTTTTTGCATAAAGCATGGGTATGTATGAAAAAAAAAGTATGAGCTGATTTTGTTATATTCAAGAGACTATAGCACGCATTTACTAGGACTACTTCCAGATTCATGACAGAATTTGAGTAGCGATGCAGCCAAGGCTTCCAGGGAGAAAAGAACAGGTCAGTGGTTAAGGCAATTGAATGCTGTCTTGAAAGCTAAATTGTAACCTTGCCCCTGAGTTTATAATTGATGCTGAGTTACTTAGATTAATAATAGGTGGCCACTAACCAGTTTTTTTCAATGTCTGATTGAGAATCTGATTTATCAACACACTGAGTAGTTAAATCTGGATCTGAACTAAATGACAGCTATAAGTGGGCAAATGAAGTATGGCATAGTTCTAAGTAGTTATAAAAAAGTAAAGTCCTAAACTGCTCTCATATGAGACATGTAAGCTTTGTGGATACTTTTATCTTAGGTCCTTTGGATTTCAGAATCCCCTCTTGTTAGCTAAAGATAATAATATACCTTGGTTTTGTAGCAATGCTTTAGAGTAATTGTGCCAGTATTTTAGAAACAGGCTGCCAGAATGACCATGCAAGAAAAAACACTGGTGAGACCTGCAGTTCTATATTCAGAGGATTCTGTATTCTTACTAGAAGAAAATACAACAGATAGGACATAATGACAGATTAAGTGAGAGAAATAGTGGAAAAATTCTCATTAAATAAGTGCTTTCTCTTCCAGCGCATTAAACAAGGCTCCAAAACAAAAGTGGTAAATGACCATATATGCTAAATGATATAGTCAAATAATACACACGCAGAAGTGAAGCAATTGAAAATTTTACAGACCTAGTGTTCCACAGCTCCTGAGTATTTTGGCACAGCTCTGAAACGGATGGACATTTGTGAGGTTTGCAAGAGAGCTACTTATGTCTGTGTTCTTGCCAAATACAAAGCCTATACCATGGGCACGTTACAGTTAAACAGCTTTTCTGATAATGTCCTTGACAAACCTATGAGTAGATTAAAACAGGATTTTAAAGCAGAAAGAGAAAAGAAGATACAATAAATTATAATGTTGCTAGCTCTGTCTAGGACACAGTTCCCTAGGACTACAGGAGGACACCACATGCCCACCCTCACAGCCCAAGACAAGCGTTTCCTATGCCTCTTTGGGGAGGAGCTTCCCTTCTTTCCGGAATGGATCTGACAATTCAGCAGAGTGCTCAGTGTGAGGGCATTTAAGGTGACAAAAACAAATGGGATGTTGCAGAAGTTTATTGTCCTCAAATAGAACAAGACTCAAGATGGAAATTGATTATTAAGGCAGGAAAGGAGGTGACTGATACAACGAGCTAAGAGCTAATAGTATTAACAAGCTAATACATTTAGGTACCCATAAACGAGAAGTTGCAACAAAAAGAGTAGTACTACTACTCTTACAGTGCCTTTTTACGTAACAAGATAAACATATGGGGTAACTGGTGCTAGTGCTTGGTACAAACTCATCTGCAAAGATTTCGTGTGTCCATCTTGCAGATTTCTCAGTGATGAGCCTTCAGTCTTTGCTCAGGAGAGACCACCACATTGTCAAGGCTCTGACAGTACATCAGTAAAAAGGCCTATGAAAAAACACTCTGCTTACCTGTTACAAATGCTGTGTGTGTCTTGTTTTAGAGGTGTTTTTCCTGCAGTGTGGTTTACACCCTTACAAATATGCTAGGAGCTATTATGAGCTATGTCCTTATCATTTGAGATAGAATGTGCTATTCAAGCAGACATGTGACAGTAACACGGTGTTACACACATTACATGTCTGTGTTCTTACCTATAGTTCCTGCTAGAGAAAAAAAAAAAAACAAACAAGAAATTTTGTCGTGGACAAAGCTGTTTTGTTACTTTTTCTGTTGACAATTCTGAAAGGTGAGGGCACACACTGTTGGACTAGTTTTGCCATGGTATATGATTACAACAATGTAAAGGAGCTGTGCACTTATCTCGGGAAGGTAAAAGTAGTTTTGTGATCTATCTTGGACTTCGTTCTAATTTTACCAAGACTACATGATCACAGGTTTTGCTCATTACCGTGAGAGTGGAGATCATTCCTTTGGCTTCCCTAAAGAAATTAGTGTATATGCACAGCAAATTTCGCGTTTCTGAACAAAAATCTTTACCCAAACAGGCACCTGTCTGCTTCACCCTGCTCTTCCCATTCCCCACAGGGAAGAGAATAACTAAGGCAGCAGCTCTTAGTCCCGCCTGAGGCACTCCAGAGATGTACTCTGAGATGACACGCAGGGACAAGGACCGAGGGGGCCGCTGCGGGACGCGGGATCCGCCGCGAACCGTCCCGGGCCGCGCCGGGCAGGGGCTGGGCGGCGGCGGCGGAAGGCTCCATCCCCTCCCGCCCCCTTCCTCCCGTCCCGCCTGTGCCACCGCCCCCGGGCGGGGGGAGCCGCCCGCCGCGTCCCATAAAGAGCGGCCCGGGGCGCCGGCGGTGCTCGCTGCGGAGCGGGGTCCTAGTTCTGCCTCTCGGCCGCCGCTTTCCGTGGGACACGCAGGTGAGCCGCAGGGACGGGGCAGCGGCACCGCTCCCCGGCAGCGCCAGGCGCATCCTGTTCCCCGGCACAGCGCATCCTTTCCCCCCGCAGGCTCCTCCCGGAGACAGGCGGACTCCCCGTTGTGTCGCTGCCATGGCCTCCGTCCCCTCCGCCGGCTGCCTCCTGGCCAAGAACCAGTACTACAGAAGTGAGTGCTCGGCGCGGCCGGGAGCTGCGTGCTGTCCCCAAACACACCCCCCGCCCTTCTCTCCCCTCTTCCCTTCTCTCTGCCTGGGGAGCGCCTCTGGAGGAGGGAGGCTGAGCCCCCCGAGCCTCGCCTGAGAAACTGTCCGGGTTGTTGGCACTCAGGAAAAGTGTCAGAATGTGTTTCAGGTGATGTCTGGATGAGCTGGAGGCAAAGAGTTGTCTTTAGTAGTTTTTAATTTCTTGGAGACTTTTTCCTATCATGGAACTTTAGTTTTAATGAGCATCTGCTTCTGGTTATTCATCTACCTTTTCTCCTTTTTTTTTTTTAATTACTCTATTTAGGATTGTTTATTAGGGTTATCCTATACATACATATACATATATAGTCAATTATAAAACGTGACCTGAAAAAAGTGCTAGCCTAGCAAGCCATGGTTTCTACCTGTACTTCCTATTTACTTTGCAAGTTTAGACACAATACAAAATCAATTCACATTTCTGTTTCTAGCTATATGAAATAATCACTGCTCTGAGAGTACATGTGGTGTTTTAGGATTCCTTGGTCAACTAGTGCAAGTGTAGTATTTAGTTGTGTCTCAAGGGAAAGTATTGCAATTGAGGTGTTGTGGACTTGCTTGTCTTGATAGCAGTGTGGCCATGATCTTAAGTTTTGTCACTGATTTCAGTGAAAGTTATGCAGACGGATCTCAGTATGCTTTTAAGGGAAGAGTAAGCAGAGTGAGAGAGAAACTGGTATAAAAGTTCTTATGAAAATGACTGTAGTAGGACAGTGCATATAGTATAGAAGTTACACTCTGTAGCTCAGTGAAATTGTTTCCTCTGAGATATCAGCATGTCTGAAAATCTCCTGACATATAGTGCACTGTCTCAAAGCTTTTTTTTTTTTTCATTACGCGTGTCTCTGTTTTCCACGAACAGCAAGACTGAACTCGGAATCCAGTGTTTCTTCCAGCTCCTCCTGCTGCTCGGATGCTGTGAACATCACAGACCAGGACAAAGCATTGCATGGTATTGTTCCCTTCTTTGAAACAGTTTTCAGTTTTTCCTGTTATTCAGCCAGTGTCTAATGCTGTGGGCTTTTCTCCTTTGGCAGGGTTACCTGAGTTAGTTGATAAATATTGGTGGATAAAAAACTTCTTCCATAGTGTACCCTCTCCACCAGCTGTTGGCAGAAAAACACTCTCAGCAAGCAGGTGAGTCCTGTTGTTACAACAGTGGGTATAACTTCCTTGCTCATTTTCCTTTTGGTGAAAGTGTTAGTAAACAAGTCATAATCAGCTAAAACCATCTGGTGGGTTGCAATGCTGTTTTGATGACTTAAGTAAAATATACGTCAAGTGTAAGGCTATAGAACCTTTCCATGTCTTCATTTTAACAAATGAACTCATATGCTGCTTCGCATTATGCAGGTGTTAGTGCCTGTTGCTGTTCCACATTTACGGTGATGTTTATTTAATCATCTCCCTATAGAACTTGCACACCCATTTACACAGTTTGGCCATTTTACATTATGTTAAAAAGCTGATATGAATGCATTCAAAAATACTTAGGCAGATAAATAGTATCTTTGAGGTAAATACAATGAAAATTTTATTTCTAACCTTTTTATATATATTTCTGCAGTACCAACAGTTGAAAAGGACAGTGTGATGGCTTTTCTGACTGAGATGCTACGTACAGACTTGTTTTTCCAAGAGGCTTGAGGTCTTCCTAATGTCTGGGTTCAGCTTCAAGAAGAAAACAAAACCTTTAGGAGAGTGGAAAAGTGTATTTTCAAAATATTTGTCAGTAGCTAAAATGATATTGCTTAATGGACATATCCATGGCCTACCATGTTCTTTCCAGATTTGCAGTAATTTGAGATGTCTCTCTAATGGAAGTTTCCAGGATTAAACATCCTGATGACTTACTTGAATAATTAGAGAAAAGTGTCAGCAAAATGAGGCATCATAGGTTTAGGAGGAAGATGTGTATTGAATGACTTTGCAATAGGTGATTCAGTTAAGTTACCTTTAAGATACCAGCTCTGTAGGCAGTCACAGTGATGTAAACAAGATTCAGATCTGTAATCCAGAGTAGGACTGCTGTGTGGCACATGTCTTTTATCCAGTATTTGTGTACCAGTTACAGGGTGTAAGTTTACAAGAATCCTTGTCAATAGCATTGCTTTTGGAAAGCCCAATTAGCTGAAGAAGCAATAATCGGTTTGGGTTCTTTGATCAAGCAAGGTGCACAGATCCCAACTTCAAATACCCATGTACAACTTTCACTCCTACCTATGTATGCTGGTATTTGAGGACAGAATAGAGGAGATGCACAAGAAACCAGTAATCCTAATGGACACTGACCTCTTTCAAGGAGAAGAGCAACCTTAATCACAGTTGATACTTACTGCTTGTTCTTTTTAGATTTCTTCTGCCTGCTTTGTTGTGGTTTAAAGAGCTACTTGCTCCCAAGTGACTAATTCTATCAATATTCTGCTGTCTGTCAGAGTAGTTACGGGCTAGATCTGGCAAAGGATTCCACTCAAAGTAATCACATTATTGTTGGTATCCTTTGTCATGCTCTTGAAAGGTACTATAACATTGCAATGCTGAAGACTAAATGAAGCTAATTAGTATATAGATTGTTTATTCCACTGGGCATGACTGAAATGCACCAGGGATTGTGAAAAATAACAAGTATTTAGCTGGATGATAACATTTGTGACAAATATCTATGCAACTTTTTGATGTACTATCAATAAACTGGATGGATATTTTTCCATCACTGGATGAACTAACAATAGCAAACATTAATGTAGCCAACATATTTTTATTATAGCTTAATGGTTGTCATGGTTATGCATAACTCCAAGATGTATCAAGTGGCTGCTTCAGGAAGCTTACAGTCTTGGTGGAGACAATAAATGCATGGCAGATGACAACAGAAAAGAGCACAATTCTGAAAACATTATTTCAAGGGTCTTTAAATTGACTTGTGTCTTACTTTACTGCTGTTGTATAGTTTTATCTTCGTCCTTTCTCTAAGTGTACAGAATGACTTTTTTTATACTAAGATTTTTTTATTAATAAAGATTTAATCATGACTTATTTTTGGCCTCCAAAACCAAGCTGGTGTTCCATCTTGCCTGTGGTGCAATTGGTGTGTGGGTTTGGGTTTTCATTTTTTAAATATGTATTTATTTTTCTGTTCTTTTTTGGCATGAAGTAATTGAAAAACTTAAAGTGCCCTCAGAAGTCTGTGTTGTGTGTGCATCACATTCTTCCTGTAGTCACTTCAAGGTCTGATGTGAGTTAAAAAAGGAGTGCAAGCTAGGAAAAAGCCCTTAACACCTTTTTGTATAAGATTGTGTTTTAAAGGAAGAGAAAAAGACAACAGGATAGTTGCAAGGTCATTGTGACTCTCTTTGAAGATGCTTGAAGTCACAGAAGAAAGAGATGCTGTAGCCCTATAATTATTATACATGTGAAACACCAGATTCAGGAAACACTGTGGAAAAGAAGTGACAAGTTTCCATATTACTCATTGAGCTGAACTGCGTCTGTCCTTATAGAGCCAAAAAGTGGGGTGCAGAACAGGCTTAAAGAGCTGATAAGCTTTTAAGAGCCACAAAAAACTCTCCAAACCAAAACACAGTTATTTTTCAGGGAGTGGTGAGGGGAGGAAGGCTGCATATTGTTTGCTTTCATCTGCTTAGGCTCTATGAACGACTTGTTTTTGTAATGGCATCAGTGTGATAGAAACCTCTGCTCTAGAGAGGTGTCCTCATGCCATCCACATCCTCTTTTACTGTGATCAGCTCAGCATTTGGGCAGCGCCCCTGCCAACTCATAGTGATTTGTGCCAGTTCTTCTATGTATGCAATGAACCAGCTCCATTAATTAATATCCAATGTTGCTATTACAAACTCCTGAGAGGATCTGGGTAAATGGGACGTGAGAATGCTTGCGAACAAAGGGCTGCATTTTGTTACATCTCAGTAATAGGGAAATGTTAGTTTTCTTGATTTAAATGCCAATACAATGCACCTTTGAGAGGAGGGAAAAGCCAAAATTTAATTGATTTTAAAAGAAGCTGAGATAAATAGAAAGGGGAAGCTATATTGTATAGTTTAAATGCAGCTTAGAGTAAGGAAAACAGGAAAATAGTATGATTTCATATGCCAATCCGGCCAAGACAGGTACAAATGTTTGCTCAATGATTAATTGTAATAGAAAAAAAAATGCTTTTTTGCTGTTAGAACGTCTATAGGTAGAGATCTATTTTAAGTTAATCTGTATTTTGTTATCCAGCTGGAAAAAATTAACTATCAGAAACAAGAATTGTGCATGTAAGTACTAAGTTAGGTCCAACTATCACAACCAAATTAGGATTGGAGATCTGGCCTTGAGAAAGATTTTTTTTTTCTTTACCTCAAGCACACATATTGCAGTGATATTTAATAATGGACTTCCATTTCTTCTCTAAAAGGAAACTTAAGTCATAGTCCTCATCCTAGTAGTACCCTATTTTAGAAGTCAAAATAGAAGAAAATTCTGGGAACATTTATTTTGGTTCAAGAAGGATGAAGTATGCCTGTTCTGCATGTTTAGACAGAGAAATTCATAATAATGAAGTATTTTTTCCCCCATTTGTTGTGATTTGGAAGAAATACTGTAAAGTTACAGTTCTTTCCTAGAGTTTTCTTTCCTGTATGTGAGGTAAGCAATACTGCATATTGTGGATGTACAATAGTGAGGATTAACTCTAAAGACTGTAGCTATCGCAGTGAAATGTTTTTTTTTTTTTCATATACTAGCTTCTTCTGCAGAAGCAAGAATGGTAAATGGACCCAGGTAGATATAACAGGTTTTCAATATAAGAATAAAGAGCAAATCTAACAGCAAATCAAACTCATTTTGAGTTGTTAGGAGTAAGTATTATCCTTGTAATTTTTTTGTTAGGGTCAGTTCTCTTTGTGGTATTACAACATTCAGATACGTTAAAATAATTGCAAGTCCCCTCTTTATTTTTTTTTCCATGATCTTAACTAATAGTGCATTATTTCTTCTTGAAAGCAGACTCTCTGTTACTGTCACTTCTCAACTCTTCTGTGAAGGAAAACCCAAGCAGGGTTTACTCAGACATTTCTACCAGGATTAATATTGTTTGCAAAACATTTCTCGGGTTATTGCACTTACAGCTGGTGACTGAAAATTTTGACCATGACCATGTTCAATGCCCTGGCTGACTCTTCATTGATGGAGGGATTCTGTCAGATTTCTTTTGTCATGCACTCTGTCATATGCCATTTTAAGCTGTTCTGGCAGGAGCAGATGTGAAATATACTGTTTGTAATCACTGGAAGATAGGTTTTTGTAATAGAAAGAGGCTATCACTACTAAGGAAGAGAATCAGATCAGTGTTTTGGGAGGAAGTTGTAGAAAAGCACATTTTTTCCTTTTTTTCCACTTCCATCCCTCTCAGAAACTGTGGAGAAAGAAAATGCTGTTTCCCAGCCCTATGACAAAAGAGAAGATTCAGCTCCCACTTAGAGTACTTGATGGTATGTTCAGAGACAATCTATTGACTTTTTCTCAAAAATAAAACTATAAAAGTGCTTGCAGTCAAAATGACAGAACATGATCTGGACAGAGATATAATGTTAGAACAGCTCATAAAAGGAATAAAAAAGGGCTTGTATACTGAAAGTTGCTTTTCTCAGCTATGTCAACCACCGTGTCTCCTTCAAACTCAACCATTTTTGGCATCAACAAAATTAATTTTCATTTGCACCTGTAATACAGAAGTCATAATGTCACTTTACTTGTTTAGTTGAGGTAACAGCACTGGGTGCAAGATAAAACTGTTTTGTCAGTTTGTAGATTAGAACCAACAGCTTGATGTCAGTCACTCTATGGGGATCATCTCCAGGACAGACTGAAGCCTGATTATCCAGGAGAAATGCAGTGATATTGGAAATAACCTTTTAAAAAGATATTCAGATTTCATTCCTTTTCCTTTTCCTTTTCCTTTTTTTCCTTTTCCTTTTCCTTTTCCTTTTCCTTTTCCTTTTCCTTTTCCTTTTCCTTTCCTCTCTGTTCCATTCCTATTGTTTTCTGTTGCTCTTTTTGCAACAAGTGAAAATTCATCTCATCCTGACTCTGAAGTAGTCTGGGATGGAGAGTCTGTAAAATACCCTAAAAGTAAAGTAAAGTAAAGTAAAGTAAAATTTTCTGTGGTTGATCACCTTCACTTTTAAAGATCTTCCCCTCTGGTACCAACTTGAATTTCTCTGTGAACAGCAGCTGGGGGGTTAGTCAGGAATGCATGACCTAAATAACAAGTAAAGTTTTAAAGTGCTGATTCCATCTTCTCTTCAAGGATCTTTCCAAAGAGGTTGCATCATTTTGTTTAATATCCAGCTACACTGACTTCAAGAAGTGTTTCAGCACAGTAGGAGTGGATCAATAGGTGGAAGCAGCTGGGGATGTACTTTTTGCTTCTGTGAGTCAAAGATAAAAGCCAGGCTCCCAGAGTAGGTTTTGGACTCTGTAGTTTATGGACTATTGCTAAGTGAGCCAAATGAGAAGGAAAAACGTGATGGTGAAGTATTGACATGGCATCAAAACGTTGGCCAGTTTGAAATCTTGGATTCTGAACCACCACTCACTTTTAAATGGAATTTAATGAGTAAATTCCTTAATAACTCAAATAATAATATGTTTAAAGAGTTCTACTCGTTGCAGCTAACTACTTGTATGAAATAACACAAGAATTCACATTTTTGAAATTTAATTTAAAAATTATTTTCAAGCATTTCTTTGATAAAATGTATTGTGCAATTTGTTTTTGGTGTTAATTCCATTATTACCTTGTATAGAGAGTAGCTTCTTCATCTTGAGAAAAAGCCACTTTACATTTTGAATAAAGTTTTGGAACCTATGATATGTTCTTACATTAAACCTAGTTTGGATATCACATATCTTTCTAAGAGCCTATAAAAGTCACGTTTCACTGTCTCAGTGCAGAAATGAAAGGAAAATACTAGGGGTAAAATACATAATGAAATAAGTTCCTTTAAATAGGTGTTTTCCCAAAATATTTTAATCAGGTCAATTTAATGCTGTCATTACTCCAGCTCTGACACACCGTATATTTAAGTCCAGATGAAATCTGGAATCACCGTGGCATCACACTGACAGGATGTGTCATTTCTCCATGGCAGTAGCAGACTGAGTGGAGTATTGAATGTAAAAGGCAAGGTAACTGTATGTTGTATGTAGTAATACCTTCATATTCTGCCACAATAAAATGCCCACCTGCAAAATACAAAATCAATTGGTGAAAAAGATAAACCAAAACAAAACACTGCCCCAAAAAACCCTCCTTCTTCACATTTTGTGCTTTCCAGAAACATATTTTTCTTGATGAAGTATTATTTCCTTTGTATTTCTTCCTAATGTGATTGCAAAAGACTGACAAACTGAAATGCATTTTGCAAATAGGTTGTTGCTTCCACTGCTAGTTATAGTTGGTGTTATAATTACTGTCCTACATTAATCTTTTGCCATTACTGTTTGATGTATTTAGAGGGGAAGTTGTTTCTCTGTGTGTCTGTCACTGTACTGTGAATTTAACTACTTTTTGGCCTGGAGGGGGCACCTTTATAGTACAAACTCTTTTTAAACACCTACTCACCAGTAAAATAGAGCTCCAGTAACTAAGCCGAGCAGCTCAGACCTTCTGAGATTCATGTGCATTGGCTGTAACTCTCTCATGTTAGGACTGACTTCTATTCTGCATTTTTACAACACAGCATTGGATATTAATCTTGAAAGGCATCAACTCCTAGGCATTATAAAATTATATAAGGCCTTTATGACTAATTCTGAAAATGGATGTCCCTTCACTTCTCTTTGGACATTAAAGCATTTGCAGCATTTGAAAATACACAGAAATCAAAAGTGCTTTTTGTAATAAACAAATGTACACTCATAGATGATGGATTTGAAGTAAAAAAAACTCCAAACAGCACAAAGGATCACAAGATGGATGGCTGTGATAGTCATCCATACCTACCTAAAATCCTAATTATATGTAAGGATCATTATGGCTCAAAGACTCACAGAGTTTAAATTGTTATCAATGCTCATTCACTCTCTCTCGTCTCCCTGTATTTTTCTCTGCACTAATTTAAAAAAAATACATAACAATACAAGAACAAGCATCATTTTAGCACCTGCACAGAAACAGGAAAATGAGAGAGAAAGGATAGCCAGGGCAGACAGCAGTCCTTTTAAGCCTAGAATGGATCAGCCTACCTTTAGGACACACATCTTTCTGTCCCTCGTTAAGGAAAAAAAAAAGCCAACCCCCCCCCCCCCCTCCCCCGCCCCTCCCCCCAAACCCAAAAGTATTTTGCTGTGACCAAGAAATAATCTAGGCCATATTAAAAGCTCAGAAAGAGCAGGCCCTTGTATCATTTATACTGAGCCAACTCTAAAGAAGGAAAATGGATTGAAAGAAACCACAGTGTGGCTGTAAAACAGGGGGCGGAACTGCAGCACAGTCTTTTACCTCAATAAAACCTTGACTTTTAGGCTGAAAAATAGCATGCCTGAAATATGTTGACAGGATATGTTCCTGCAACGGCTAGCAAGAATTTTGTTTAAGACCTCTTTTATGGGCTAATCTTCTCAGAAATTGCTTCCCTTGTCGGAATGTTGTCCTGTCCCTCCCTCACCCCTGCCCCCCCAGTTTTATGCACGTTACACTGAAGTGGATGAAGTCTTTATGGGGCACATGTTGATGGGCTGTAGCTGAGCAAAAGCTCCTTGACACATACTCCATGCATGTATTTAATTCAAAATGTTGTGAATTTCAGGGCAAACAAAATTTAAAAAAATATGTAGTATTTCAGTGAAAAAACAGAAAATATATGTCAGAAATTTTGACTGCTCATAACAATGACTGCTACCAGATGTAGTGTGAGCAATAATCTGAATTTAACATTAACCTGCAACATCAGAGAGAGCAAGAATTTTACTAATCTCTGAGAAAGCAACATTAAATGCTGCAGCAGATTGAATATGGGGGCTAAATTCTCTCTTCCTTCTGCTAAAGAACACTAACAGTGATGTCTCTAATTAGACCAGAGCCATCGAACATGCAGGCTGAGAGTAGGAAAGGAGGATGAATAAACCAAACCCTAGCTGGCTGCAGCAGATTTTCAGAAAGAAAATCTGCAGGTTTATCTGGGGTCCTGACCTAACATGGCAAATATCTTGGCACAGAACCAGTGGAGACTTTTCATTTTTTTTACAGTAAAATGGTCAGGAGTATTTATTTATTTATTTATTTTATTATTTATTTAATTAATTATTAAGTCTGATGAACATTTTAGCTGTAGGGACTGGAATCTCTAATGAGCTGAAAATTCTTGGGTAAATGGATGCTGAGAGATTGATGTTAACTTTTAGCTCCTGAGATTTTATATCTGAAACACAGCTATACATATTATTACTATTTTGATAGACATTGGTTTAAAATAATCAAATTTATTAACTGAAGTTAATTTTTATTTATATAATTTGCAATCTGAAGAATGACTATGCAGTGTATGGAAGATTATAGGTAAGGACATAATTTTAGTAGGATTTCAGCTATTTTGGTATCCATTTAGTTGATGAGAGGGATGCACTTTCAGCGTGAAGAGATAAAGGACAATTTTATGGTGTCTTTTCAAGATTGGAAGGACTACACCTGAAAGTAAATGTTGGTTAATAAACCTCACTCTCATTTCCCTGATGTGGAGGAGTGAGCTAGAAAGAGCACTGCTTATGTTTATCTGCTGAATGAGTATACTCAGGACAAGGAGTTCATCTTGCATAGCTCCTTATTTCCAAGAAATCCAAGTGCCTCTAGTCTTACATAAGTCACCCAGGACAATACAGCTGAAGTTACTGTGCTGAGACTGTTCTATAATTAGTTAGAAAGTCAATTCAACATTTATTTCAAGTGTATGAGGGAGAAGCAACTTCATGAATAGGTAATAGAGAAGGCATACATTGTCTGAATGCATTAGTTTAAAAAAGTGTTCTTAAATTACTCTTTTATTGAAAGCATGCATTTGAAGATCCTAGATTATTCCACTTGCAAGTCAACACATTATGTGCGTTACACTTGTATTAAATTATTATGCCTCGGCTAAATAAAGGCCCTCATCCCTGGTGCTTCACTGTTATGAGCCTCCTACATCAATGTGTGTAAAGGCACAAGGGAGTGAAGGAGAGAAAGAATTCTTTGTACTTTCAGTGTTTATTGAACCACAGTTTTTGGGTCATCTCAAAGAGTAGGCACAATTTGAGCAGTAAAAGCATAAACAAAATCTCTTTGAGAATTTTCTTTTGAGACTTGCCAAGACTTCCTTTATTATTGCCTAAATATTCCTTCTTTCTGACAAAACATGAAATGAAGACACAAAAAGTTCTCAACTTGTGGGGCAGTGTGGGGCCATTTAGTGAATTGTGGATTAAAAAAATCAACAGAATGCAAGACATACAGTCAGTATTTAAAGATATGGAAAGTCAGACATGTTTGAGAAGGGAGAAACAGGAACAGAGAAGGTGGGATAAAAACACTCTGTCTTTAGCTTTCTTCTTTTTACAGTTCTCTGCAAATTCAAATGACTGTTATCAATTAATTGTTTTCCACATTATAACTGTTATACTCTTGCCAGTCAAGCCTCTAGCTGGACAGGAATGGGAATACTTAACATCAGTGATTTCTGACACCTGGGGTCTAAAAGTTGGATGTAAAACCTAGTATCAGTAGGTACAAGATTTTTCTTTCAATATCAGGTAAAATGTTGTTGAAAAACCTATATAAATATAAAGCATCAATGCTATACCTTACAAAATGCAAACCCCAGTATTTCTGGAGATGATTTAGAAATTTTATACACATACATACTTGATGCCATGATGATTTATTCCCTTTTTATTTTATATATGTCTTTTATATACACTTTATACAGCTTTTATGTATCCCCAGTGCATACTTGTAATTCCTTAAGTCTGATAACTTAGCTTGGACCCAATATTCCATCAAGCTAGGAGACCAAACATCCTGGAGGCTTTACAGTTGGAGGCCAGAAAGCCCTACGCTATCCTGAGAAACCACAGTCTTCCCTAGAACATCCTGTAAATTAAGATAAGCCCATCCAGGGGGGGGATTCCTCGAAATGGGGGGTTCATTTGAGCCTCTCATTGGGAATCTTTGATAGATACGCTAATTTGCAAGGTCTATAAATTGTACACGCGATCTATCGTCAGCGTGCATTTCGGGGTGTGCATTTCAGTGTGCATTTCGGTGCATTCCACCTGGACAAAGTGGTGCACCTTAAGGATCCTTAAATAAATACCAAGGTAAAAACCCCTTTTCCCTTAAACCATGTTTGGTTCTTAATTTTAAGACCAGAGAAAGGCAACACACTTGTCATGGTTTAACCCCAACCCGCAACCAGGCCCCATGCAGCCACTTGCTCACTCCCCCAGCCAACAGGATTGGGGAGAGAATGGGAAGGGTAAAAGGTAGAAAACTTGTAGATTGAGATAAAGGCAGTTTAATAGGGAAGGGAAAAAGCCATGCACAAGCAAAGTAATACAAGGAATTAACTCACTGCTTCCCATGGGCAGGCAGGTGTTCAGCCATGTCCAGGAAAGCAGGGCCCCATCACATGTAATGGTGACTTGAGAAGACAAAACCCTTCACTCCAAACATCCAGCCCTTTTTCTTCTCCCCAGCTTTATTTACTGGACATGATGTCATATGGTCTGGAATACCCCTTTGGTAGGTTTGGGTCACTTGTCCTCTCTGTCTCTTCCCCGCTTCCCATGCACACCCACTTTCCTCACCATCACGGCAGCATGAAAATCAGAAAAGGCCTTGGCTCTGTGCAAACCCTGCTGACCAATTACAAACACATCTCTGCATTATCAACCCTGTGTTCAGCACAAATCCAAAACAAAGCCCCAGACCAGCCACTGTGAAGAAAGTTAACTCTACCCCAGCCAAAACAAACACAATACTCTATAATGCTCCTTAAAGCTTATAGAATGTATTTATTGAACTACAGCCCCTCCTCCTAAAATTATCAACACAGTGTTTAGCATTTCCACAGGAACCCTTATAAGCATATACTAACTTTTTTGGCTGTGTAATCTTCAAACTGCATTAGCATTTTTTCTTTCACATAAAATGGGTGATAGAGCAATCTATTTAATTTTGTAGTTCCCCCTCTTCAGTCTCATGTCACAGAATCCCAGAATAAGCTGAGTTGGAAGGGATCCACAAGGGTCATCGACTCCAACTCCCAGCCCTGCATAGCACCATCCCCAAGAGTTGCATCATGTTCCTGAGAGTATTATTGTCCAAGTGCTTCTTGAACTCTTCCAGGCTGGTGCTGGATTTCAAACCACCAAAGTACCATTAATGATGCCATTGTCAGGGTCTGTACTAGAGAAGTTTATAATCAAGGACTCTGTGTAATGGTGTTTGCATTTCTACAGGGAAAATTGCTTCTGAACATACTATATTCTTATACAGCAGCTTTCTTTTTCCTAGCAGATTGCTACATTTTTGCAAACAAAAAGCACTTTCATGCATGTATTGTGTGTACACATACATTTAGAAGCTGTCATACATTATATATTTTTAAATCTTTTTTATTTTTTGAAACATAACAGTAATATTAAACCCAGTAATTTTATACTCATTGTAATGCTTATGCAAGCATTAAAATATTATTTAATTGGAACTGAGCTTCAGACTGAAATAAAACTTTACATTGTACAATTTCCCATGTGGTTTATGTTTCAGGCACCATAGTTAATGACAACTTTCACAACAGCTTCTGCTAAGCCAGCTGAAAATCTATAAAATTTATCTTCTCTTTTACTGATAAGGTGGTATAATAAAACAATTGTGTGGGTAAAATTTCCTAGCCTGCATTATGGTCCTCACATACCCACTGGATTCAGAATCATGAATCTGAACTCAGTTTAGGCTGCTCTTCTACCAGAGGCATGTTGCTTCAGGTTTTAATGATTGATTAAGCAGGCCTATGCATATGTCATCCTCCTTTCATATCTATCTAATCCCTTGTGGCTGAGAAATCCATCAAAAAATTAAATGACCCCTCAGTAAATCAAATTAATCAGCAATTCCAGAGATGTTCCCAGTATTATGCATGATTGCTAAGACATGCACTGGACGCCATAGTAAAGTCTGCAGTGCTATCTCCAGAAGTAGCGATGATCTTAAGTCATAAGATCATAATTTGGAAAACTGCTATCTGTGCCAGAGTAATTAACATCAGCTCTGTTGGCCCAAGATGTTTTCTAGTTCTCTTACCTGATGGTAATAGTCTGTGTCTAAAACCTCTCTGCTTTCCTCAAGATTTAATCTTATTTCCACTAAAATAATGATTATGATCATAGTAATAATGATACTACAGCCCTCATGTCTAGCCCACTTGAAGAGGCTGACCTGAAACAAATCATACTTCAGGAAAGACAAATCATCTTGGTGCAATTATGCATTTAAAGCAGGTCTTGAACTTTACATTTTCTTTGTCTTAAAGATTCGTTTATTCTTGAGCGTATAATTTGCCCTTACATTTACTAGGGACAGGTATGCCCTTCCTTCTTGTACAGTTCTCATATTCAGAACAATTCAGCAAAAATAAAAATCAACCAAGTTGCAAAGGTGCTGAATTTTGCTAGAAGTCTTTTATAATGGGAGTTGCTTTTGTTGGTGGGTCTAGGACCCAAGGGTTTCTTCTGCTGGGTTTAAATGGTGTTCCATATTGGAAAAAGGATCAACAAGTAAAATGAATAAGTAGAATAGCAGTCCCTGGGATTCACTAGGGACGTAGGGTACTCATGTGTATTTATTTTTAGTGGCATAATATGTCATTACTTTTATCTTTTTATATATAGGCCTTCTCCTTTTCCTTCTAGAATTAATGCAGTGTGGAAGTGGGCAGTATGTTTATTGAGCCCTTGTAATTCCATACGTGGATTTTGGAGTGTGTATGCTTACAAACGCTGCAGGGATGACCAATTTTTATGAAAATACATCACTGAGGAGCCAGCATGCCAATTTCAAATACTGCAGGTGTTATAAATGGAAGCGAGAACAGCAGCTAATTTAAATAACTTCCCATTGCCAAGCCATCATCCACCCTAAGAGGATTCTAAAGTACATTTTGCCCTAGAAAAAATGATGTTGTTTTCTATTTTCCTATGCAGCTGAATTACAAATTACTTCTTCAGCATAGACCAGAGGGGAGAAAAGTAGATATGTGGGATATTGGTATCCAAACAAGATTTTAGTAAATAGACAGACAAAAAGTGTTTTATCAACAGCTGATTATGGTCACTCATTCACATTTTTTACTATACACTAGGTACCAATAACATGCTCAGAGCTATGCAAAATGCAATTGCTGCCTACTCCTTAAGGCTAGGAGTCAGAGAGCAAAGATACTAAGAAGAAAGCACGTTTGTCAAATGTCTAGAGAAAAAAATAATTTGAATTATTTTGTTTTAATAGCTTATTTCTGTATTGTTTCAGTGGAAAATGTCACATAGCCTTTTAAAGCCAAAAAATGTTTTATAACATCTGCAGAGATGTCACTTCTAGTAATGTCATGCCCTCACTTGTCTTGATGAGCTGAATAATGTGATGTTCAGACAGCCATCTAAATTTTCCCAGATGAGATGATAGCTGTTCAAATTACTGGTTTCCACTCAGTATATGGTTTACAAATAATTTATCAATGATAATATAAACCAATTATATTTCTAATTGCCCTTTAACAGATGAAAATATAGACACAAATGTCTAACTTAGTTCATACTTCGTAATTATATATGGGCTCATTCTTTCAAATGAGTGTGGTTTGTGTGTCAAACTTCTGAATTCCAGCCTGAAAGAACATTGAACCCATTCATGGTCCATGACAGAGGAGTTGTGGCTAAATACACAATGTACCTGATGTCCATGGTTCTGGTGTGAGGCATTATATCACTATTTTTCTAGAACTTCTCTGTTTTTTTCCTTGGGATCTTTATGCCAACTTTGTATCAGGATTTATGGCAGTTAATTTTTGCATCTAACACTTTCTTAAGCTATGTGAAGACATGGGAGTGAAATCTGGTCTCACTGAAATCTCTACCAAGAGCCCACGAACAGAGTTTAGGTGAGAACTAGTTCTGAGTTTTCCTCAGAGTTTAGGTGAGAACTCTTTATGCAAATCAAATGACTTTGGAGACAGCAAAGTCCTCTGCCTTTGATGGGAGATAATTTTACCCCAGACTTTTTCAGCATAGTAACCACACATAGTTCCCCAAAATTAACATGCAATGTCTGAGTTGTCTTTAAGAACTCAATAGTTAATTTTGTAAAAGTCACTTATTAAGGTGTAAAATGAAAGCCAAACAACAATAAAAAAAATCACATTTCTGAAAAACGTGAAGAGTAAAACATTAGATTAGTCAAGGCACATCTGAAGGAGAAAGCTGTAGTCATGAATTATTAGTACAAGAAATGCAAAATGCTCTCCTTTTTCTCAAAAGTCAGTTCAGCTCACACACCATCACAAAGTGGCTCTCACATTTCTTCATTTTTGACAATTCCACATCAGGTGCAACAGGACTGCTGGAACCTCTTTCAACACAGAGGGATGTTTTGCTTGTATCATAATTTCTCCATCACTTTACTGAATAGTAATCCACATAGGAAAAGATACTTTAAAACTTAGCCTGAAGAACTTTGTTCAAAAAATTACCTTTTGCCAAACATTGACTTGAGTAGGCATAGATGCCCTGTCTATCACTGTTGAGTGTATAGGGAACCTAGGGAGACCAGCTTTGCAATTGAAGGCAGTGAGCTAGGTGCCCAAGGTCTGAGTAGGAACAGACTACCCGTGCACAACAGCAACAAAGCAATCAGAAGGATTCTCAAAAAGGAGACAAAATGCCCATTTTATTTTAAGTTTATATCCCACTTCCAACTTCAGCTGCTTCTAAGCAGTTAGCTTAAACACCGTCTTGTATCACAACAGCACTGTAGAACTCTCTAGAAGTGGTTCCATGGGGGTTTACTTCCATTGTATTTATACATAAGCAGAGGGAATGTGATACCCTTAATGTTGGTTCCACCATGTTTTGCTCAAAATTGTGCTGAGTGAGACACAGGTCTCTCCTGCAAAGTTTAGTGGAGAGAACTGGTGGTGGAGATAAAGCAAGAATAATTTGGAAATGAATCTTTTTTAACATAAAGCATTTTTAGGGAAATGTGTTTTTACCAGACTTGCATCAGTGGTGGTGTGTCAGGCCATAGCTTCATGTTAAACAAGAAGGCATGTTTTAAGGGACACTAAATGCAACAGACTTCTCTGGACCTCAGTGGCTGTGAGTGAATACCAGATGACAGCACAAGAAATTAAGCAGTTAGTGGAACTAACTTCAAGTTAGCTTCAAGTAAACTAAAATGCCATGGCAATGTATCAAAACAAATGGAGAAGGATTAAGCAATCTCTATTCATTTGGTATTTGCAAGAAACAGTTGTCATAAAAAATTAGAAAATCATAGGCAGCTTTTTCAGAAAACTGTTTGAAGTAGATGTGGACTTCACAGCTACCTGAAAAGGAGAAAGTAATCTTGAAAATATATTATATACCTGTGAGCCCTCATTAAATAAGAAATATAAAAAGGACAATATTTGGTAATAGTCAGAGAGAAATTGTCCATCTTTTGGTTGAAATTGGGACATATTGTCAAGAGAACTTGGAACAACAGTGAACCAAATCCTCTGAGAAGTCATTTGAGACTTTTTCCCAAGGATAAGGAAGCCCTGAACACTAAGCATATATATGTGAAGGCTCTTAGTTTTCTTCATTTTCCCTGGAAACATTTCTCCCTTTCTAATTAATAGCTGAAAGAGGAGTAAGTAGATTTCTTGCCATGAATGTTATTTACCAGAGAAAATGTAAGTCTCACTAGTCACGGAACAAAGGAAAACCAGTGAAGAAGCTTACCTAAGGAGACCTGAAACAGGCAGGTTACCGCTTGCTCCAGCACTTGAGTTTAAGAAGTACTTACTCAGGGCTGCTGATGTTGAAACTTGGGAAACAAGAGCCTCAGAGTATCTTGGAAGCCTCAGAGAAAGGTTGAAAATGCTTAGTAAAGAGCAGTGTTCATATTAACTTTCTAAAGAGGTGATGGTCCAGCCTGGCATCAAGAGAGAAAGGGAATTGTGTGGTAGGGACATTAAGACATGACATAGGAGCAAACACTTCACCTATCCAAGGGAGAAAGCTAATCATTGTTTCAAATCCATGCCTGTTCATGAGGTTCATCTCTTAGTTAAATTTATAAGGGAAGATTTTGCTCTTCTGCAGGGCAAATGTGTGGAGCAACTGCATTTGAAGCAATTCTGTGCTGTCTTGACACACTGAAACCAAGAGTTCACTCTGCGTTGCAACTGCTCATGAGGATCGGCTCATGCTGTTTCATGAGAATCAACTGTCTGCAGTCTTAGGAGTCTAATGATAAAACCTTCTGAAGGACAAATCTATCATAAAACAGTTAAGAATCAATGTAATTGCTGCAGAACTATTTCCGTACCCCATGCATGTTCTGCTGCAGCCTGAAAACGTTATCTTCCATGAAACCTCATCTGCAAGACGAATTAAAAAGATTCAGTGGAAAAAGGGAGAAACCTGCCTCCTGGCAGAAAAATCCATCATTAGGAGGCAATAGAACTGGAAAAATGCCTGGGAAAAGTAGGAAATGCAATTTTATTTATTGCTATACCTGACCTTGTTGCACGGATATTTGGACAAAGTGATTTTTAAAAGGAAAAAATAATAATTTTTTGGAATCTTGCTATAGGGTAACACTTGCATGGAGAACCAGCTCTCTAAATCAGAATGACTGATCTCTGTCCAGTTCAATAGGCAGTTCAATCACAAGGATCCTCACAGTGCAGCATTCAGCTGAATCCGGAGAGACTCCTCAAATTACCATATGGTTCTGTTCTTACAAGTCAGCTGACCACGATGCTGTGTGAGCACCCCAGTACACATAAAACTCATTGCACCAGAACCCAGCTACACCACAACTGTAAAAATAAGAGGAAACTTTATTTTTATGCTTTGGACTCACTTTCAACTTCAGTCCCATGAGTATAGTTTTGAGTATTCAGAGAGATCGTATTTTCAAAAGTAATGATAAATATTCTTCATACACTTGTGGTAAAATTGTTATTTGAATTTTTTTAAGATATATTTCTTCAAGTTTGACTAAAAAAGAGAGCTAAAAGGACAGCATCTCTCGAAAGACTTGATAGGTAGAAAGGCTGTTAATTAAAAAAGACAAATAAACGCAGCATAACAGTTCGTATTGCAATAAATGGTAAATTAGTAAAAAAATACAGCAATATTAATGTATTCAGAAGATTTCAAAAGCAGGAAAAGAAGAGGAGTTAGTTCAATTAAAATGTGCAACAAAAGAAAATAATTTATTTAATGAGACAAAAGAAATACAAACCTTTTTACTAATTCACAGATTGCTGCTGGAAATTAATGGCTTGCTTGCCTATAAAATAATTAGAGGTGGCATTGGGAATAAAGTGAGGGAAACAGCCCTGACAGGGAGGAAACCAAGCAGACAACCAACTTCCACATTTCTGCTTTGTACAAACCAGCTGTCTCCAGGAAAAAGGGATTAACTGTGGACAGTAACAATAATGATTGTTATTCGCATAGGTTTCTTTTCAAGATGAGAAAACAAAAATTTTTACAACTCAGTGAATATGAAGGCATATCAACTTCTCTTAAACTGTGAAGCAGCTCCTCAGGGCTACATCAGCATTTACTCAAGAATTAAAGTGTTACAAACTCGGCAGAAGTAGAACAGCTGGTTTCCACGATGTGGCTTGATGTTAGCGTAGGCATGGACCATGTCTGAACCAGATCCAAAGTACAAATCACATTAACTAGTTTATGTAGGCTGGACTACTGTTGTTGCCTTTTGGTTCCATTTCTTTAGGCAGTAAAAGGTTGTATTGTTTTATTTGAAATATTTATAGTTGTTTTGAATATGATAGTGTTTTACTAGAATACTGTAATTTTCAGAATGTGTAGTTCCATCATGCATTCTGAGATTAAATTCTCGACTATCTCAAAATTATCATTTACCTTAAAAATTCTGTTTTGACTTGACTAAACCGCCAGTGATTATGAATTTGACTGATACTAGTCTATGGTAACTTGTGCTAGATCTGAAGCTACTTTTGCCTCTGAAGAAGAGAGTGAAGCTGTACCCCAAAACCTCTGAAAATGTGTAGACCTGTGCTGTGTCTGTGGAAAGTAACATTCTCACCCTTTGCTCTCATCTTTGAAGGACTGAAGAAGATTAAACATGCTTTAGACCTGATGCCAAATACTTGGGATCAGAGTATTTTTAAACTGTCTGCAGATGCTAAGAATAATTCTGGTTAAGCCCAGGTTATGATACCTGCTGTAAAACTGACCTTTTCTATAATTGATAGTAGAGGTATTTTTTTAAGCTAGATTTTTTAGGACTCCTTGAAAATTTTATGAGAGCTCTCATGTAAAAAACAACATGAAATAACATGGAATTCATGCTACCCCTATATGTCCAAAAGAGGCTAAAGTGTTTATCTTAGTAAAATTTTGGGTGAAACAAATTTTTTTTTCTTTTTCCTTTTGTGAAAATTCACTCTCCTTAAGTTTTCACTGGTTAGGATTCTCAGCTCTAATCTTAACAATGTCTATCATTACTTAGCTCATCTTGTTCTGACAAAAAAGGATACTTTAGACTAGACAAACATGACTTCTCTTTCATCCTTTCTCCCATTTCCCCTTCAATTGACTACTCAAATGATTAAAAAAATTGTAATCACTTCAATAGGAGAAGTTAACTTTGTTTCAGCCTTCTTTCTTTCCCTTTCTTAAATTTTCTATTTTTGGAAGCTTTTCCAATGGTTTTGTGTTCCTAATGAGAAACAGATGCCCTTCTAAAGCGCCTCTTCCTCTTACCACTTTGAAAAAAAATCTGGTTTAAGAAGAAAGCAAATGGGTCCATCATTGATCAGTGGCTTTCTTGTGTTCAGGATGTGAAGCCAGAAGTAGCTCATCATTTTATGGAAATTTGAAAATCTGAATACTGATAATTTTTTTTTTCTAAAAAAAGGTATGATGCACTTCTGGTCCCAGAAGTAAGTTTTGATTTTTTTTTCTCCCATATATAAGGAAGCCCACTCCCACAATTATTAGGACTCACACAACTACTCCTGACAATTTTACCAGAATAAGACATGCAGGATCAGACGTTATGATTTATTCATAAGTTGCTATTGTGTTGGGTTTTCTTTCTAAAGTTAATTGGAATTAGAATCTTAACTGATAGCAAAAGAAAAAAAACTAATTTATTTTAAGCTAGCTTCAAACTAAGTTTTTAATTAAATGACTGCTTTTTTTCTCACCACAATTTGCCATTGCAGGCAAGAAACTGTGGGTATCCACATTAGAGATAATGAAGCATATTCTAAAAACAAATCTGACTATCATTTAAATATTGCTTCAGACTTCTAGTCCAGACTCCAGGTTTCAGTATTCTATACAGCCCTGAATGAAATCTCTAAATCTGAAAGTCTCCACCACCTATTCTTTGTCAGAGGCTGCTACAATCAGCTGAAGCTAAAAGTAATTTTTATACATAAATGAACTGAAAGAAGTTGATTTTCCACAAGCTTTAATATCACAACATTTATTAGAGTATAAAAAAAATTGCTTGTAGAGCACTGCATGGGAATTTAAAAAAAAAAAAAAAGAACAGAAAATCACATTCTCAGATCCAGCCAAAGCTTTGTAATTCATGCAGAACCTAAAATTACAGACACATATATTAGAAATAGGTAAAGAAGTTAACTGACTGTTGTAAGTTGTGAAGGCCATCTCCTTTGAAGCATTTGGGACTGTTCCATAGTAGCAGCTTTAAAATCCCTCCTCCCCTCAGTGAACCCTCAAATTAAAGCAACAAGCAAGTATTTAAAATATTTGTTATCAACTGTGCAGGCTTGTTACTATTTTTTGCCCTCAGAAACTTCTGAGACAATAATCATCACTTAATTAAGATAGAATTTTGTTCTATCATACCCTGTATGTGCACAATAACTGCGCAATATTCACAAGGCTTTCTGAAAAGAAACATCTCACTGGCACATGCAAGCAAAAACTTGAGAGGATTAAATAAAACAGAGCTGTTGGCTTATTTTAACTCAGTGGCATCATTACTGAGCTATGAAATTACTGAGTTAAAGGAAATTTAAATATACTGTGATGCCTATGCATGTCTTTATTTGTCCAGCCAGTCACATGAGTAATGATCAAGAGCCATTATTAGGAATCTTCTCTCCAGATGAAGCAATCAGTATTATTGGGTTTATATACAGAATAATTCCTCCACAGGTGAATGAATTAGCCATAGGAAAGTGCATGTCAGAGTGTGTATGTGTGAACAACTAGGTTGCTGGATGGGAAGAAGCAAGAGAGGAAAACTGTTGTTGGGAGTGGAGAACACCCACAGTCATGATTCCAAGATGTAGAAAAGGCAGATGCTTCTTCCTATGGACCCTGTGGGGATGTTATTTCCCGCAACCCCAAATGCCACTGGAAGTTGCTGGACAAAGATTAAGTTTGGAGCAACCTGCAAGGTCACACTGGCTGTGAGGGATGCATGTGTTCCCAAAGCATTTTATTTTGACCTGCCAATTGATGAGAAACTTGCTGTGCTTAGAAAGCTTTTCTATCTTGCGTTACTTTCGACATATTCTCCTTAAGAAAAATAGCAGACACATTCCTCTCAAGGCTTTGGCTGAATTTAGGTCCAGTCACAAAATATTTCACTTTTTTCCCAGGACATTATTTACCCTAATTTCAGATATACCTCTTCTGAGAGTGCCATAAATCATAGGTCCACATTTTCAGTCCTGAATACTTAAAACCGCACATCTTAAAATACATGCTGGTCATTGATTTGCCAAATTAGAGGTCTCCTGAAGATTTTCTAGTGTTTTGATCCTTCTCTCCTACAGTCTACCTTTGCAACTGACAAAAGTACTGTAGAAGATTAAATAAAAGTAATGTCAATAACATCTCCTTCTATAAATGAATGAGAAATTGTTTCTGCTGAGTGCTCAGGCATTATAATGAAGTGTAGGGAAGGAATGCTTAGGTCTTTAAATGAGCTTTGGGAGCACTGCAGTATCAGCTACTAGGAACTGAATTTACCTTAAATTTATCTTAACCCATCCATGTAGTTTTGTTTCATGGAAGCTAAAACCCCTAGACCTTAAGGTGGAAAATGGACACTTATCATTCTCATTATTTGCTGTGTCTCTCTTTTCACAGGCAGATAGGACTGTTGTGAGACTCATGAGGGCCAGGGCATAGAGCAGGAAGGATTCAAATCCCTCATCTTTCATTTAGCTGTGAGGTGACAGACACTGCTGTCCAACTCAGGATGATGACTGCTACACCCCCTCTCAGCAATTGCCAGACTTACAGGAAACTGTAACATTTTAAAGCTGGACTGTCAGAGGGATCTGTGGTTACTCCCTACCCTTCAGAGAAGTGTATTTTAAATGCTCAGAAGTTTGAAATTCTTTTGGCTTTTTGTTGTAGAGACTGCACTCACCTGTTCTGGATAGGTGCTACCTAGGAAGAACTCCTGTGCTTTTCTGCTTTTTTTACCTGTGCAGAAAAAGACACAATTTACCACTAGACACTTTAACACTCAGTCTCGATCTGTAGTGAGACTACAGATTTTTGGCTGACCTCATTAGGAGTTGCACACCCCATAGGCAAAACTGTGCTCAGTCCGCATGATGTCAAGGAAATTAAGTTTAGTCAGAAATTTCTTGTGCTGTTAGTAAGTCCTGAGTGCTTCAAAACTAAATCTTTAAGAGCAGGCATAGACATAGGCATCTGATGTGTTTTCAGTTGAGTTGATGGGATATAGGATACAGTTAGTTAAAGTGGTTTCTGCTTTACACATATTTTCACATGCTCATGTTCCCTTGTAGTGTTTGTTTACAAAGAAACCAATCTTAATTATTAAGTTATTTGCTTTGTATTCCAGAGCTATCCTTGGCAGCAGCAATCTTCTTGAAACTATCATCACTAGAGCAGGGAAGATACTTCATTTTTTTCCCTTATGAGAGCTAGAAAGATAAATACTGTCAAAAAAGAAAGTGTTCTCAAAATGAAATATTTACTAAGGAAAAAAAAAGGAAGAATTCAGTAACAAGTTAGCTCTAAACAATCATTTCATGATCAAACTCCAAAGACCTAAATTTAGCTTTGGCAGTGTTGACCTGCACTGGTGAAAGGCTACTTTTTGAGGGGTCATTAAAGAAATAAAAATACTGGACCAATCTTTCTTTATTACCAAGCTTTATATTCTAATTTTAAGCACTAACTTTGTCTTCTGTTTGAACAGTGGAACTAATGATATAGATACAATAAGATGCAAGTGCTCTTATAAGTCTTATTAAATTAAAACCTTATAAATTGCTGGGTTTTTATGCGTTTATTTTGTATGGTACCTTTTTGAAGCAGTTACTGGAATGGAGTTTTTCTAAGTAATCTAATTTTCAAGCTATTTTGCATCACTATTAACTGCAGTTAGCAATACAAGCACAAAAACCTTGCCCCCGATTCTAAAAGAAACTATAATTGAATTGAACCTTACACATGTTTATGCAGGTGCTCAAACAGGTTGGCATATTCCTGAGAATTACCTTGATCTTGTATTCACTATTTGAACATCAGTTGAGAGTATTTGCTTCCCCTCTGGTTGAAAGCATCTGCTGCTGCTGTTGCTGATGCTGCTACAGGAATGATTTAAATTTACTGTTGCTGTAACCAAACACATTTCAATATGTTAACTTAAATATTGTGTGTGGGCGCTCTAAGAATGTCTTTATTCCTGTGTCTCTAAACTTAGAATTTGATTTATGCTAGCAGTATTACTTTCATAAAGAAATTTTATGTTCCAGTTCTATGTAGGAATTTTTAATATCTAATTTAAACACTTTTTAGCCCTTAGACGACTAGAAGCTTTTCTCTGAAACTGTGGCCTGCAAGAAAAATAGGTGATAACTCGGTTCTCTAATAATTCTGAATGAGCCAAATAAAGATTTTTGTCTCAAATACACATTATTATAATATGTAGGCATCACTGCAAAAGAGAAATTTTTTTCTCCATCAGAATTTGAAACTAGTACTTTCAATTTTTCGCTTTACCACAGCAAAAAACTGGACACAAAAAAATTTGCCATGCCCATATATCTTTTTATTTAAAAATGTGTTTCAGGTTTTCATTTCAGTATACCCAGTGGCCCAAAACAGAAATGCTTTAAAAATGCCAGTAACATAACAACCTTGCACGGCATTGTAGTTAAAAACTGATTAAAAATTGATAGGCATGGCTGCTGTTGCCATACATCTGCCCTGTTCAGCTTTACCTTCTGTTGTGAAGTCCCGTTGAAAAGCGAGTCCACAGTAAACATTTTTTAACTTGCATGTGGTGTTGACCTTTAATAAGTCTGCTTTCTTTAGGATTAGCAGGAGGTACATTCCACCCTGCACAATACAGACAAAATCTCTAATATTTGCATAAATTTGCTCCTTCTTGGGTTTGATTATGAGACAGTTCAGGTGGATATGAAAGATCAAGCCTTAAGAGAAATGGAAATAGAACATGATGTGTAAGTTACTCTTGAAGATTACTTCAGACTTTTTCTCTGCTTACTAACCCTTCTTACAATGCCTTGTAAAGCTTCTAAAGGACTAATGAATTCCACAGGTGATAAGGAAAACTTCAGCTCTCTCTTTCCTTTTTCTGAGAACAAAATATTATTATTTACTGAAACTTTTAAAAGCATATTTTATCAGGAGGTATCAAGACAAAACTGTCTCTTACACGAAGCAAGAAACCACAAGGAGTGGGTCCACACGGCTGCTTTGTCAAGCAATGGTTAATACCTTGATTAGCAGTAACTGAAATAAATATTCTGCAGCTGAGGTGCAAGCAAAGATGTAATCTTGTATCCTGAATCTGGAGAAATTTTTATATCAGCTGGAGACTATATTAAAATACACTACTTGTGGTTCCCATTTTGGTATTGAATGCACTTCATCCAGTAAGTACTCAGGTATTCAGAAAAAATATGTCAATGAAAGCACTTTGCATACGCGCAGATATCACTCTTAGAGAAAATGCTTTGCATCCAGAAAAACAGCTGAATTAGCATATCTGCATGACAGAGAGAAGTGACAGATTGCTTTCTCTAAAGCAGCTGCACAGCTCGCTCTGGCAACTCTTCGGTATGCTACAGAGGTATTGATCCAGGAGCCACGTCACAATCAATCAGGCTCTCAGAGAACCGTGAAAGAATTGCAAATGCTTAAGTTAAGTAAGCACACAGTAAAAAGTTTTATTGAAATAAAAAGTGACTGCTTTCAGCTGCAGATACTTGCGTTTTACCTTAGCTTGCTTGAAAAAAATAATTATGTGAGCTTAATAAGTCTTTCAAAACACTGAGATCAAAAACCAACCGGCTAAAGGTGCTGCTTTCTAGTAGCAATGTCAAACTACACCAGAGCAACAAAATGTGCCAAAACAAATCTCATAAACCATTTCTTAATTCTAAACTTTCCTCAGAATAATAAAACTCTTTTCTACACTGAAAATCAAGGTGTGAGACCATTGGCTACTAATGCAGATCAGCAATAAATATGCATATGTGTCTACTCCCCTGTCTCTGTATTACTATTTCTTCTGTGGGCACCACCTTTGTTAGTACTGTGACTTTCTTTACACAAAGAACCCCATGTCAAGGTTGCTGTAACTCACTAGAACATACTGATATTAGCCCTGCCTCTGCCTGGTGCCATCAGTGCAGACTTACTGTTCCTTTCTTCTCTCCACTTCACATCCTCTCCCATTTTACTACGCCAAGAGCAGGCTTGGGCATATTCCTCATAACTCCTGGCTCCAGATGGTATTTGGATACTGACAAGTCAGTCTTTTGTAAGTGCACATCAGTCTTTCTCTATTTTTCCCCCATATTAGGTCTGATTTTTGTCAAGTGTGGGTGAGTAGCAGATCATAGGAAGATATTTTGCTATTTATCCTTCCACACCTGTCTATTCACATATGCCAGCTCTATTACAACTTGTAATTCAGCTTTTAGTGAAAATTGGATATTTTTGTTTAATGCCTTTAATTAAAGTCTTTCCTTTCAGATGCAAATGTATAAGAAAGCAAAGCTCTGCTCTAGGTGGGATGTATTCCAGATTGTAAGGAACTAAAATTCCAAGTGCTGTTTCTAGAAGACAGTTCTCTATCTAATCTATAGGAATCCCCTTCCCAGAAGATTTTGCAAGATCCTTTCTTGGACATTTTTAAAACTAGACACTGCCTGACAATGCCTTGTTGTAAGCTACTTTTAAAAGTCCTTCAGAAAAAAACAATCTAAGATTTGATTCACCCTAGCAGGTTTGCATCATCACCTAAGGTTTCTCCATGCTTCCTCTCAAGGCCTGCAGATCAAGGCCTTCCCCAATAGTATAAAATTGTTTCAAAGACTTACCAGAAATAATGGGAACTAAAATTCAAAGCCTCAAATACTGCTGTGTGCAGCAGTAAACCTTCATCAAATGTACATTAATAGAACAGCTTCTGTGAAGTATAATAGCATATATCCCATAACCAGGTGTAAAATGAATAAAAGCAAAATGCTACAAGCATGTGTTTGAGTGCTTAAAAGTGTTCATTGTTCAAAATCATCATGGCAGAATTACAGTTGTCTTCGAATACGTGATTGAATATAATCTAATGTGTGAGAATTGTTTGTTAAAATACTTGTCTAACTTGTTAAGTGTTGTATGCAGAGATACATACACAACAATTCCACTGACAAGAACAATAGACAATTGCACTCCTACATGCAATTTTCCTTTGAGGTCTTAACCTAGCTCTCGTTTAAATAACCACAACATTTTACTCTCTGAAAACTAACACAGGAGACATGCAGAACACACTTTAAGAAGCTGGAAATTTCAGAACCTGAGGGCTAGAAGGCTACTCAGATAAGGAATGAAAGCTTCCTTCATGCCTGTGAGGTGTTTACTCAAATTTGGGTTTAAGTATGTGACTCCCAGGAGCTTTAGCCATACCCCCAGCATTTACTGGTCAGAGTAGCTGTGCAAGCACGTTAATCCCAGTAAAAGCGGTGCTTCTGTAATAAACTGAAACTGCTGATGCTTAAAGCAGTGATAACCAAGAAGCTCAGCTATGTAACTCAGCATCTGCAATAAATTTCAGCCAGTTCTACTAAGGTGACAGAGCTGTTACCAACCAGGATAATGTTGCATTAACTGCACAGCCCAGGAAGAAAGAAACAATGTAGTAGCCCACTACTTGGACAGCTTCTGGAGTAGCTTTGGGAGACACAGAAGAGCTAGTCAGAAACTAGATAGAATCGCTCAGATGGCTGGTCAAGAGAAATTAACCCAGTAATAGGGAAGTGGCACTTAATGAGCCAGTATCACCTTCCTGCCTATCAGATCATTTGGCTTTCTCTAAAGACTTTAAGGTATAGCACGATGCATTAAGTTTCTTGAATGGAAATAATCCAGAAGACAAACCAGAAAAAAATCATACTTTATTTGCTGAAAATATGGTTGGAAGGGGGGCAGCTGAATCACTGTGACCTTTAGTGAGGTCAGTTTTATCTCCTAGGTAACTGTAAATAAATTACATGGAAAAGAATATCAAAAATCCCTGGAAAAAGATAAAAGGACCACCTGGCAATCTCAGGACACTGGAGAAGTATTATTGATTAAAAAAAACAAAACAAAGCAAAATCCCAAAAAAATGAAACAAAAGCATTTAAATGTGCATACTGAGAGCGAAACTGTAATGAGGGTAAATCTTTTGGATGGTACAGGGATATGACATAGCATGTCACAACATGTGTATCTCATTCAGCTAAAAAGTCTTGCTATGTTTTTCCTTACAAGTGCAGCTTTTCATGTTTGAAATGCAGATTTGGTGCTCAGAAGCACAGAAACATTGTTTGACCCTCGGTGTAAACTAGCAAGACAAACTAAGAAATGTTCTGTGAGCCTGAGGTTAAAGGAAGTTTAAAATGGTGATCAAACTGTAGCACTTTTATGTTGTATGTCCTGTTTATTAATGCTGCTAATGTTTTCTGTGATCCTGCTAACATCGAACAGAAAGATTAAGGATAAAGCTTTGCCTGCAGATGCTCAAAACTTGGCCCTTGCCTTTCCCTGAGAAAGCAGAAATGCTCAGCTTCAACTCTTATTGTATGATTTTCCCATTTCCTTAAGCAGACCCATTTCCTTAAGCAACTTTCCTCCATTGGTCTTATCCCTGCTTCTAAGATCTTTTATTTTCTGCTTTAAAAATACAGTTTTGCCTGCAAATGGCTGTGACTAACAGCTTTATTACAGGACTGAACAAAAAAGAAAAAAAAGGAAAGAAAACCCTGCAGATCAAACATGTTTGTACTAAGTCTTATCAGCCTTGCCCTCAGGGCCACTTCACACATTTACTGTGTGTCTGCAACAGAGCGAACTGCTCTTGGCAATGACCTTTTTTAATCTCTGGCATATCTGAAATGTGCAGCAAAGTACAGCATTTCTCACCAGTAACCTTTTTTTCCTAATCACAAGTGGTTCCTTTCACTGCTTTAATGCTTGTGAGCTCTCTCACACACACACTCACTCTCTCTCACACAACCCACACACAAACACAGAGTCATTAATAGATATAAACAAGCTTCTACAAACTTGAAAGCTATTTTCTGACTTGGAATTCACAAGTAAATACTGGAAATCCTTTTCCCCTAGCAAGCTCTCAGCACTTTTGGCACCTCTGTGTCTCTGCTAAGTTAAGGTTCTTTCAGGAGGGTTCTTTAAGATGATGTCCTCTGATCTCCCTGTTTTGGAGAGACGAACACCTCTACAGTGACAGTGGCACTGATCATTCTACTTGTGTTCTGTGGCAGTGCCTCAAATATTGAGCAAATATGCACACTCAAGAAAGAACCAGAACCTAACAGTCTGGGTAACTGCAAATTTATTTGTAACAGAAAGATTTTTAAACAATATATTATGACTAAAATGTCCCTGGAGTATGGATTTCTGCTTGGAAAATGTCTAGCGTGCTACTGGATTCCCATTACAGTCTGAACAAGACACCACAGAAATGCTGAGATGAATCTCAAAAACCTACAACCAGAAGCTTCTCCAGTTTCATCTGAGGAAGATCGTCAGAGGAGTAATTAATTGTGCTACTTTGTTATCTAGCGTTCTGCGTGAACTAATTTATTCTCTTCAAGTTTGCAGGGTAAGATCAAGGGCCAATGAAATTGATGAGTGTAACAGTGATATTTATAAGACATTTAATTTTAGTAGTACTTTACTTGAAGTATTCCATTACTTATTATATGGAGTCTCTCACTCTTTATACATGGAAAATAACACTAAATATTCAGTTTAGAACAAGAGTAGCAAAATATTTCAGGTCTTCTAATAGAGTGTTGATGTTTGGATGCATCTCTGTGATCTAGCTGGAAAACCAAGTGGAAGACCTGATCTTTGACCTCACCCTCCCTGCATCCCTGGAGGCAGGCTGGGGCACCCTGCCTGAGGATATCTGACTGTACCCGTGTACACCCTGCAGTGCACTGTGCAACATTCATTCCCTCACAGCCTCATGCCCTGCCAGGTCCTCTGGTGCCCCTCCATGCAGACATCCCTTCAAAACATGGTACACCTTTCTTTTATTTTCCTCACATCTGTTTGTGTACAGTACCCTAACCACAGTAGCCAATAGTCTGAATTTCCATATCTTGGTGTTGATAAGGGAAGGATGAGACAAAGATACTCGCTTGTCACCTATTTAAGAAAAATGGAGCTACTCTGACTATATTTACTCCAAATAAATTAGCATTTCTTCAAATCTGACAAGTGGGAATTAAGAATTGTATCCTTTTCATGCGTCTGGCCAGAGTTTTAATTTTCCACTACTGAATTAGCAAGTATTTAGCAGACACAGTCTTGAATTTCAAACTCCCTCTTTTGGTCTGTGTTTGGCAGTATTTGTTTATGGAAGCTTTAGTCCATAGGGGACTTTTTATTTCTCATCTTCCAAGTTGCAATGGCATAAACAGGAATGACATCTGGCATGAAATCCAGCTGTTATGTTTACAGAATCTAGAAATCAGTAAGACAGTCATACACCAAAGAGGACAGAGATAACAAAACTACACAGATGATATCGCCACATTAGCTAAGCCCAGCTGATCCCTCACACCACCAACCTGCTGGCTGGCTGCTCAGTTCCAGCTTGGAGGGAGCCAGCTGACTCTCCAGGTTAGGAAAACCAGGACAGCTCGTATTCAAGTTTTGTCTCTACTGACAGTACGGTGGTAGCTGACTCTGGGCACTCAGTTCTATGACCTTGAGCCTGAAAACAAGCAGTTACCACAGAAGGTACAGACGTAGGCCAGATACGTAGTAGGAGGCAAGAGATCCCTTTGCCAATGAATGTTTTCTCCTTTCTCGTGTGAATGTGTGCACCAGTTGGTTTGTGCCCATCTCTGATACATCACTGATAAGCAGCTGTTATTTCTTCCTGCACGAGAATGTCAGACAGTGCCAGGACTGTCAGTGCTTGCCAGTGCAGATTTGCCAACAGATCAGAGTCAAATTTTGCATCTGCTTTTTATCAGTGCCCATGAAACTGTCAGGTCTGTGGGGGACGAAGGCAGATCACATACACACTTCCAGCAGCACTAAGTGTGATTGCATCTACAACCTAATAATATAGAAAACTGATAAGAAAAAGGAGCAGACTATTGCAACGAATGATTGACATTTTTGATGAATTTGGATTGTAACACAGGCTTCAAATACATAAATACACTAAAGAGTTCTACAGCATCAAATGGAATATTAAATCTGAAATTTAGGAACAGATACAAACTGCTTTAAATATAACACACAAACCCCTACTCACATATTCTGATTTTTTATCTTGCTAGGCAAATACAATTTATTTAACTTATCTCTAGAAATTATGTACTGATCTTACAAGAACCCCTACAGATTACTTGGAGGCTGATTGTAATGTTACTGTGTGCTCATCAGAGCTCAGACAATCACAATAACTAGTTTCTATTATGGAAAATAGAAAAGCTACAGACAGAAGTTTTTTAATTATTCCTTATGAATGGAGAGCTTGTGTGCAAAAAAAGAAAATAAATATTTTAAAAGATGGAAATAATACACCGCAGATTGAAGAAAGACTAAAAACGGATAAAACAGAGCGTGTCATACTTTCAGGGAAGAAGAAACACTGTAAATAACATTAATGATTTCTAAAATGGACTGGAAATTAGGCCTTCATTCGACACAATGTTCTGGGGCTTTGGTACCTGCAGAGGACTGGAAGAACCATGGCTTGAGAGAGCAGTCTTAGCCTCTTATCTAATAAATCTTGGAAACTTGGTGTGGCTGGGTTAGAGAAAAAATACCAAGAGCGGGAAACGAAATCCCAGTTCCTCAGATCCTTGTAACACAAGGGACCTGAGATACAACAGTACGTGGTCTCACTTTGGCCAGGTGCTGAGTACAGCATTTTGGCCAGCTGTCTGACTCTGGTGAGCCATGACCTGGACTGGCAGTGGACAGGAGAGCGATAGCAGAAACTGCTGGAAGGATACACCTCCATATCTCTAGGGGCTCCTCTCACTGCTGTCTGGCACTGAGAGCTGGATGTGGAAGTCCTTGGCTGATGGTGCATGTGTGTGTGCACATGTCTGTGTATGTGTTTTCCCTGACACAGCCGATCCCTTGCTTGGATCAGTTTGAAAGTTGAGCTTTGTGCTGTCAACTTGTTCCATGATCCTTTCCTACCGTCCCTGGTACTAATCAGACTAATCTCCTGACATTTAGTGCTCTGCTCACTACCTCCAGAAATAATAAGACAATTTATCAGTATCCCCATGGATTCTGGAATCTCCAGGCCAGGATCTAATCTCTGGTATCTAAGTAGGCAGACATTGCAGTCTAGACATTCCTGAAAAATAATTACAGGGAAAAAATAGGTAGGTCTGGTGGCTGCATGTTTTGGACAAACAGTTTAAAATTGAATCCTATGTGCAAAGATATAGTAAATACACAAAAATATAAGCCACTGCTTTAAATAATTGGTGTTTTGACTAAGAGTTGATAGTATTTCTGCAGAGGTAAAGATGCACTAAAAGGCAACACTTTTTTGGCACAACACAGCACTATTTGCGAGTTTCCACTGTGCCATTAAGAATTATGATTTGCTATTAGTCTGTTCTGTTGAATAGCTCCAAACACATAAAACTGTGTAAAACATTAAACAACTGTAAATTCCACTTATCATTTCCACAGAAAATGCCTAGATGACTTCCCTTTCTTCTGTTGTGTCAACTGCATGTCTCAGCTTGGAGTCACTTGCAAACTTGCTGAGGGATTTTCACATTTAAAAATACTTGAAAATTTACTGATGACTCAGTGGCAAACATATAGGAAATCAGTGCAGGAGCAAACTCCTTTCAAAGAGAAGTGTATAATTCTACAGTACTACACTCAACATTGTTTAACAGTAATATTAGCAAGGTGGAGACCTCCCTGGTGCCATCCCCTGCCTCCCCCACTGGCCCACCTGCATGGCTGCTTTAGCTATGCACTTTATCAGGGAAATCAGAGGAATCTGCACATGACCCCTCTGCCTTGGTGCTGCTGTGGCTTTGATGCTGAGTCTGGACAGAACTAGGAAGTAGATGATGTGATTTCATAATTCCTTGTCAATCCTGCTGTTTCCTGGATGATGTTAGGCGCTTTCATATCTGGTTTTCCCTCAACGTTTCTGGTCCTGGGAGGTGAAGACCCTCCCCTCCTGGGATATGTTTCCATCTCATTCCTGGTCACTCATGCTCTCCATTTCAGGGCAACAGTAAACAGAAAGATTGGTGCTGATTCTCTGTGAGTATATGTGAATGCTAAAAGCCTGGGTGCAGAGAGATTTCTCACTTTTCTGACAGTGTCTGTGTGAAAGCCTTGCTTTCTCACGGACACTATGGGAAAACAGTTCGGAGATTTTGTAAACTGTGGTATTGTTATGATACCGAAGAGAAAATATCTGAAGTAAGTGTTGTTGGGTTCAGCCAATCCCTCTGGGGGGTGGTTGGTCAGTGAACCAATAACCTTATGTCAGTCCAGCATGCTAAGGTATATAAGCGAATTTGTAAATTAATAAAGCGTCGATTTCTTCTCGTCCTAAACCGTCCATGTCGCTTTATTCCTCGGTCTCTGCTCACTAGCTACAAGTATAGGCTTGTGCTTATTTTTCCGTAGTAATTTTGATATAATTTGAACACAGGGAAATTAGAATAGGTCCACATAAAGATACTCATAAATGTCATAAATGACAGTTCCATATTTGGGTTCATTTGCCATCTGTAACAGAAATATTACAAAGGAAACATGGTAGTAAAAAAAAGGAGATACAAAAATATAAATATAATAACAATAATAATAATATATAGTATCTCTGATACTGGATTCTCTATATTTCTTTCCACCACTGCCTATCTCACTCTACACACACACAGAGAATGTGGAAAACTGGAAAAAGTCTATTTCAACATGTCGATGAAGCTAATATGTTGGTGTGCTTTGTCTCTAAACCAAATCCTATTATTCTGTCAGAATGTAGAAATTTTCATGTTTATGAAATTAAGCATTTTTCTGTTGAGTTGGCTCCATCAGAAGAGAGATGGAATGCAAAGAAATACGGAAACTGAAAACCAGTTTTAATACTTTAAAGGCAAAAAATAAAAGCAAGCCTGAAAGACATCAAGAATGTTGTCACATAATCGAAAATTATTAATTATGCAAAAGGTTAATTAGGTATTTTTGTGTTACATCTGAATAGTAGCAACACGAATAAAAATAAGTAAGAAAGAAAGAAATGCAGCCATATGGGAATGTTAAGCAATATACTTAAGTGGCCTTCTGTAGGACTGTTCCAACTCTAAGACTTCATGATGATGCTCATGAAGGAATTTTATTTGTGCTTTTTTTGTACAAGTGTGCAAAAAGAGACAGAGAGAAACAGAACTTGTGCTGACTCCTCATTCTTTATAAACAAAATTTATCACAATGTAGTTTAATTTCCTGTGTATCTGAGCCTTGATGGAGGAAGCTATCCCTGTTCAGAACACTACTTAAATATATGCCCATCCTCCCACTGATTTCAGTCCACCCTGACTAACAGCTAATATTTATCTCAAGATAAAGATCTTTATCTTATGAGACATATGGAAGTATAGGCTTAAAATTTTCCTGAATCAGAGCTAGAACTACAGAAACATAATTTAGGTTAGTACTCCGGAGTTCATCCAGTTGAATTCCCTGCTCAAAACAGGTCTCACTAATCAAGGCCATCCCACACTTACAGTATAAAGCAAGTAAGCAAGAAAACCTCCTAATATTTGGTTAGAATTGCCCATACTCTAACTTGTGTCAGTTGTCCTATTCCCATGCACTTCTAAGAAGACTCTGCCTTTATCTTCTACTCTTATCAAAAAAATATTTTATAAAGCGATAGGTTTCAAATTAGTCCTTATATTAGTCCAATATTCCCAGATGAGAAAACAGGCACTCTAAAACTTGAAGGAATTAAAAATATTGTTCTGCTTCGAGCCACTAGTTACATGTAGTAGAAGGAAATATGTAAGATGGTAGTTCCTTAAAGTCCTTGTCTCTAGCAGGTGACGTGGTGGTTTAAAGTATGTTCTTATCCAAAGAGCTGAAACATGCGGGAGCTTGCAATAGCTGTTCTGATGAAAAATTCCTCCTCTTGTTTTACCATTAAAATAATTACTGCTTTCCATTAACCATTCTCTAACTAATGAAAGTCTTAATGATTTCACAAAAACTAATATAGCATGAATTGCAAAGCAGCCCACACAATAATGGGAAATCTAATGCTTAACTTTAAAAGAATTTTTGCTTTTGTGGGTAATATGGAAAAAATTCTGCATGCACTATGCACACCTTCGGGATCAGAAATGCTGTTTCTTTGCAGGTCAGGTTTGCCAGCTTGCAACAGGAATGTCTGGAAGGAAAAAAAGGATTGCAGCATAATAAAATTTAAGCTCATGTTTATTCCAGGACTATGCTGGAGGCAGTTTTGCCTGGTTTAGATAATATCAAAAATCTTGTGGTTCCTGGCTGTTAAACTGGTTCTTAAATATGACCTGCCAAGCCGTGGTCCCTGCTGCCACTTTCTCAGAAGGTGCCACACTGCTCATGTTCATGATTCTCCTTCTCCATCCAGGGTTTTTGTTTTGCATCTGGAAGTCAAAGTCGCTGTAGAAAGCTGTCCAGCATGCGGTACGTAGAACTGATGGCTGAAATGTTATTTGTACCCTCTAGATATAATTTTTTCAGAGCAGTACCATAATTTGAAAGAAAAGGTTAATTACTAATTACGGATTATTTAGTGTGTACTTGTACATGACAATAACTGTCAACACAAGCTATAAAGGTCTATGACTGGTTCAAATACCAACAAAATAGTGTTTTACTGTAAATATTACCTGCAACTTCTGCATCCAAAAAAGGCAATGCAAGCACAGTCACCTATCCCTACAGATGAGTGTGATCCCTGCTCTAGAATGATGTACTGAAAATGCAAACACTTTCTGTAGGAGAAGAATCTGGTATGTGCCTTTTCACTTTGGATCTCTATTTGGGCAAAGTTTATAAGCTGTTGTTAGCTTTATTCCTCCTTCATAAAAGATCCATTGTAAGCTTCAAAGAATTCTCAATCTTCCTGCACATTGTAGGCATTTTTTTTGTCTCTTCCTTCTACACTTGTGTACACCAGCTCCTTTTCAAAATGTATTTCCTTATGCTTAGCTTTCAAAGCTGTAAGGTCTATTAATTCATTTCAGTTTTCTCCTCTACTTAAGTATGAATACACTAATGATTTTTCCCTTTATTGCAGCCTTAGAGGCTTCCTAGACCATTTGACTATTTGCTTTTCCCACCATAGTATATAATAAAATATCAAATAAAGTAATTCTTTAGGATCTTCATTATGTCAGAAGCTTCTAGCAGGTCTGATATTAAATCTCTGCCTTCTATTTTGTTTTGTCTGTTTTCCAGTAGTAAGTCAACACTTCAGAGTCACTTTAATCAGTACATGATCTAACTGTGTAATTAACCCAGTAGCTATATATCCTCCACAGATCAATGCTATGGAATATATTCCTAGATAGATGGTCCTGGAAGATAACGATTGGACCTCATAGAATGCATTATGTAAAGCAAGAGTAGTATAGCATCTGAAAAAGCCAGTGTTTTGTGCTATGGTCTAGTCTATTGTGCCTCTGAAAAGAGTCCCTGGAGAATCATTTGAACTGTTCATTCAAGATGACAGTCTATATTGGAGGTGGAGGCTGGGATGCTCCTGTAAAGAGAACTATAGAGCAGCATATTGATCAGCTGAAGGTGCATCTGTTACCTGGTACTGCAGCATCCATAGTGGGCCTACTAATTAAAACATCTCACCCATCCTTGTTTTTCTGTCTGAAATGAAGTCAAGATGGAAATTAGTTTAACAAGTCCACTTAGTTTTAAATGAGAAAAGTATAATGGCTTGTTTTACATATCCCTCAGTAGGCTACCACTGTTACTGTAGACTTGATTACTTCCCAGAATGGGCAGAGGCAGTGAGAGGATAGAATAGAGTGGAGATGTAAAAAACCTTATCCATGTTTCTTCCATGCCTTCTTCCCCCAGAGACACTGAGGGTCAGTCAGTGTGGACTCTGCAGGAGGGAGCAGTTTGGAGAAGACTAGAACTATCTCACTTTCAGAGGGGCAGAGGTCACTGAAATGGTGCCATGTGTCACTAACAGTAATTTCAACACTGTGAGAAGAAGCAAAACAGTGAGATTCTGCAGTCTACTGCATGGCTCAACTAAAAAGAACAGCAGTGGAATACCTCAGACACGAGAAAGAGGAAGGAATTCTGTAGATACAGTCTAGACAACCACAATGTAGACTAGGGCATCCCCTGAACAGTCACGACAAAGATACTTCAAACCAGAAGTTCATGTCCTGCTACTGCAGATGACATGGGGAGATGAACTCGGCCTTAGGTTTGGCAATTTTCCCCAATGAACTACACACGTTTGGATGACTAACTCCGATAAGGATGACTACACTGCAGACAACTAAAGTCAGAAAAGACAAATTCCTGTTAGACTGAATGAAAACCAGGTTATGATGGAGTTCAACAAGATTTTCACAGCTACCACAATATTCATAGTTTCTATAGAGGGTAATAGAAAATTTGCATGTGAGAAAACAAGATTTGGATTTCTTTTAGGCAACTAGTCTGTGTAGATGACATACTAAAATGTTACTGAAGAACTTGTCGAATGGTGCTTCTTTACAATCTGGTAGGTAAAGCCTCAGTCAAAGAAAACCAAACACCTTATGAGAATTTACAGTATGAGTTGGCACTAGAACAGGCTGCAAGAAAGGAAAAAACAAACTGAATTTTCATATGTACAGAATTTCTCATATTTCTCAGAAGTACAGGGGGTGAACCAGGGGAAAAACATTTCAATAGGAGAGTAGTTTATTCTGACGCTAGTCAAATAAAATAGAAATTGGAAAAGAAGCTGGCATTGTAGGCTTTATGTTTTTAATGAAACAAAAACTTAAAAAATCAAAGTATGTCTGTAACAATGTCAGCTGATAAAGGGAAATCAACTAGCAAAGCAGAATACTCCAACAGCAAAACAAACTTTCTCATGAATTTGCAAAAAAAGGTGAAATATGAAAATGAACATAAAGTTGTATTAGAGAAATAAAAGACAGTAGAACACAAAAGGTAAAATATAAAAAAGTAAGAAATCTGCCTCTATGAGATATGCCTCAGTTCAGTGATTGTCCTGGATGCTCGGCAGATACTTAGCGTTTTATTCATGCATAAGACAGGGTGGAGTTCTGTCTACCAAGAATTATCTTAGTATTCTCTTCATATCGTGTGCTTTGGTGATTCCAGGCTAAGAAAAAAATTACATGTAAGTTGATTAGCATAATATATCAGCCTGAGATTCTAATAGAGAAGGGGGAATACATGGGAGAAGAAAGCAATGAAGCCAATTATATTTTGTATTAGTGTAGACAGGAAATATCTGGAGAGGGAAAGTTAATGGCAAAGATTTAAAGTCACGCTTTATTGTTGGGTAAGACTAGTGGCAGTGAAGTCAGTAGCCCGGTGTTACTCTGATGAGATTGAGATGGTTTTACAGGATTCAGAGTTGAGTTCAACACTGCACTATGCATTGGGTTTCCCTGGCTAGGTTTTCGTAGTGGGGGATGCCAGAAGCTTCCCCCATGTCCAACAGAGCCAATGCCAGCTGGCTTCAAGACGAGCTTGCCACTGGCCAAGGACAAGCCCCTCAGCGACGGTTGTAGTGCCTCTGGGATAACAGATTTAAGGATGGGAAAAAACCTGCAAACCCACAGCAGGGGAGAGGAGTGAGAACATGTGAGAGAAACAGCCCTACAGACACCAAGGTTAGTGAAGGAGAAGTGGGAAGAGGTCCTCCAGACTCCAGAGCTGAGCTTCCCCTGCAGCCCATGGTGAAGAACATTATGAGGCAGCTGTCCCCTAGCAGCCCATGAAAGTCCATGGGCTAGCAGAGATCCACTGGCAGTCCATGGAGGACCCCACACTGGAGCATGTGAATGCCTGAAGGAAGATGTGGCCCCGTGGGAAGCCTACACTACAACAGAGTTCTGGCAGTACCTGTGGACCCATGGAGAGAGCCCATGCTGGGGCAGGTTTGATGGCAGGACTTGTGACCCCACAGGGGACGCACACTGGAGCAGTTTGTTCCTGAAGGACTGCACCTCATGGAAAGGACCCACCTTGGACTAGTTAGTGAGGAACTGCAGCCGATGGGAAGGACTCACACTGGAGAAGTTCATGGAGTAATGTCTCCTATGGGAGGGACCCCATGCTGGAGCAAGGGAAGAGTGTGAGAAGTCCTTCTCTAGGGAAAGAAGAAGCAGCAGAAATTACCTGTGTGAGTAACTGACCTCTGCCTCTATTCCCCATCCCCCTGTGGCCCCAGAAGAGAGGAGGTAGAGAAAATCCGGAGTGAAGTCAAGCCTGGGAAGAAGGTAGGGGTGGGGAGAATGTGTTTTAAGATTTGGTTTTATTTCTCATCACCCTACTCTAATTTGATTTGCAATAAATCCAACTAATTTCTATGTGTCGAGTCTGCTTTATCCATGATGGCAATTGGTGAGTGTTCTCTCCCTGCCCTTATCTCAACCCATGAGCCTTTCATTGTATTCTCTCTTCCCTGTCCAGTTGAGAAGGGGGGGTGATAGAGCAGCTTTGGTGGGCACCTGGTGTTCAGCCAGGGTCAATCCACCACAGCTGGATTTAGATACACTACATAAAATCAGGATGGCTTTACAGAAAGTACTACAGTTCATGCATTGAAAACTGCACAAGTCTTAGGCTGTGCTCAGTAGCTGTAAGAATTCCATCATTCCCTCTGAAAGGAAAACATAACACAGTTTTTCGTAACTGTGGCAGAACTGTAGACATTTTCAGACATTTCTGAAAATGGTCTCAACAAACAGTTCCCTCCTGATTCATTATCATTTCAGTTTAAACCTGTTCTGCTGTTATCTGGACATTAGGTGTAGGAATACCAATTCAATCTGAGAACAAATAAAATCCTCATTTCAAAATTTTCATAACATGTATTTGATTCAGGTTTACTGTAGCTACATTTTCTTACAAGTTTATAAGTAGTTACGTGATTCCAAGACAAAACTGAATATTCAACTGAAATTATATTAGTTTAAAAATTCTACTCATTGAACCTCTCGCATCATTTATAAGTGTTATAATCCAGGGACAGCTCTTTTTAGACAGTGTGACCTAACTAGTGTGAATAGCTGTAATTTCTTTTAAAATGAGTAATGTGTCAAACTCACCAATGGATCACTTTTGTTTGCGCAAGAGGAAATGAAGGAGGACATTTCCATTAGCAAAAACCTATTAGATTGTCCAGGCTCCAAAATGCTACTCTTAGTCAATGGCTGTAAATAAATTCATCAAAAATAATGAAAAAGAAAGCCTAGACGGGTCAAAGAAGAAGTCTGGCTGTCTTTCAGTTAAGTTTTCCCAAGGACATAATAGAAATAAATCCCATTTTTCAAGTCTCAATGAGAAGCAGCAGCAGAATACCAAGTGTACATGACAGGAGGAAAATACCTCCTATGAGATGAGTAATGTTGCTGGCAGAAGAGTATGTGTTGGCTGAATTAGCTTCAATAAAGGAACATTTACATAAAATCATATTAATTTCAGGAGGGTGTATAAAATTTCTGCTTCTGCCGGATCCATCTGACAAAAAAATTGGTTTGTGTGATGAAAATGTGTGTTGAAGTTGTAACTCAATTTTGGAATCAGAGTAATATTAACCAAGTTTAACTCAAATGTTTCAGTTTATACAAAGGACTTTGATGGAATTACAGTCTTGCTATGAACCATTAAGGGCACATTATTCCATATTTTTAATTGAAATGGCAAAAAGCTTACAACTTGTCAGCATAAGAAAAACTAAACCTTACTTTTCTAATGCCTACAGGGAGCTATATTTCACTATCTTTCCTACTCCCTGGGTACTGCTGTTGTCAGTGATAGGCTTTTCTGAAGTGTAAAACAAACACAGGAACACTTTGCTCCTCAGTACTCTCTGTTTCACTGTCTGAGTTAATTCCCAGATGACTCCACCGCAGTCTAAGGGGACACATTGGATTGGTTTTGGAACTGGAGAACAGCCATATGACTATATTTGAAAAGAAAAAAGTTTCATTTCCATTGCTGTAATTCTGCCTGAGTATCTCTAATGTTGTGCTGTATGTTTTCTAGAGACATTTTTCAGGGCTTTTTTGCGGCAACTTCTGCAGTTGCTCTGAACACTGGCTTCATTTATTAGAAAGCTCTTGCTAAAACACAGCTGTTTGTAGGTAGAGATATTTGCAGAAGCAAACAAAAACTGCAAGAAGGCAACCAAAAAATTTTGTATAATTCCTATGTAAGTTTGGCACTACAGAAGGAATCAGCAATGCATGGGTGTGCAAAAATCACCCCAAACCTTTCCAAGTGGACTCTTTCTGCCCTCACCCATTTTCTCAGGTTTACGAAGCATTAGTTAAACCCTCAGCCACAATCAAGGAATTGATATGCAGGTGACAAGCAGATGTCTCAAAGTACTCCATGTACTTGTTTTTCCTGATTCAAACCAGAGTTATTCAAGAATTCTATTAATTATTAATAATTCTATTAATTGCCACTAGTAAAAGTTCACAACTATATCTGTGTTGCAGAAAGGCTCTGGATAAACTTTATATGATTGGTCCTGGCTCCTAAACTGGTAGCTGACAGAAGTGCTGCAAACTGGCGGACAGGATAGTTTTGTGTTGTTCCCTGTACTTATGGTTTCATGCCCTTGTTCATGATAGGAGACCTGTCAGAGGACACTTCCTGCTGGATTCTTGTGCTTTTATCCAGAAGAAAACAGGGCAATGAAAAAGCAGGAGAAAGGTGAATAGACGGACCTCAGAGGAGGGATAATGCCCTCCTGGGTCTCATCCCAAAATTTAATCAGGATTCATCTGGTGCTTATTTCCAAGATTGGAGGCTGGGGAGTATTTTCAAGTTAAATGGTTACCTACTGCATCAAAGTTTTCTCTGTCCTTTCGAAGTTACCAGATATTTCCTCTCCACAAAGGCACTACTGTAACAATGTGTGCCTGAGATGCAATGGAGGTACCCAACACCTACATCTGTCCTTGGCTCTCCAGAGCAGAAACAGTTCATAAATCAAAGAAAAATATCAAAGGCAATTGCTAGTCATGTTCTAAGCAGAGCCTCAACTCTACAGGGTCTTTTTACTTAATACTCAGGAAGCAAAAATTCTTCAGCAGTGAGACTTTCTTTCTAGTCTTTCTTCTGTTTTGAACTCTGAATCCTCCTTTCCATGTCAATGATATTCCAGAATTTTAAGAGCTGTTCAGAAATACAATCCCTTAAATGATTAAATACTACATATAATCAGTCTACTAAAAAGACAAAGTAAGTCCAGTCCCATAGACCTGAAGAAATTAGTTTCATGTTTCAGTAAAGTACTTACATATTTTTCACTGTTTCTGCAACCAAATGTTCCAAATTAATGCACAGAAGGACATTCTCATAAGTTTAGCAGTATTATTAGTGTTAGCCAAATTAACAGACTAAAATTTATGAATGAAATGCAAGTAGAGGGTGTTACTATACACAATTTCCCTATATGCCAATAAAAATGGAGGCTGCATGGATGGCAAAGAAAAAGGAACAGGCGTATATGGCCATCTAAATTCCAAATGCCTTGCCTATTAAGGGAAACATCTTGTAACATTTATAATAATTGGGTTTTATTTCAAAATTTAGATGGTAACAAGAAATAATTTAGTATGACATTGATGGCTATTCTGATAAATTTCAATGAATTTAAACATCTATATTTGAAATAAAGGCATCACAACTGGAAATAGAAATTCTGTGTGTTCTAGGGGATTATCTTGCATTTATAAGGTCATCTTCTTAAGGGCACTATTCTGTATGTAACTATGTATGTATATAATACCATTAATGCAACTTTAGCAGCACAGAGTTCCATGAAAATAATAAGGAATGGTAATAATGACATCAACCTATACAAGGAGCATATGTGCTCATATTTCTTTTTCCGATTGTGATGAGTTTGATATATCCATCAACATAAACATCACCATTTACAATGAAATACAAAGAATTTGAAAAAAAAAATGAGAGATATAATTGTTACATTTGCCTTTGCAGATTATTACGGTTTTGTACCCCGTGATGTTCCCTTGGTGCAAAATACCAGTACAAACTTTTGAATCATTTTAGTATTTAAGTAGTAGACATTCAAAATGCTGGTGGGTTGGGAAGCATAAAGACTCATTCACTTTTAATTTCCCCAGTGCAGCATCTTTAGCTTCCTATTTTTTAGACAGTATATCCAGGAAAGTTGCAAAGGCACTAGCTAAAACCTGCCAGAAGCTACTGTAGGAAGGAGAGAACTGGAAAAATCTTTCCAAACAAGTCTGTAAGCTCTCAGAGTTATAATGGAGGATTACTAATCAGTGGATAAATTACCAGCTTTTCAGTAAAGTGTTATTTGCACGGTTCCTTTTTCTTCATTATCCTTGTTGATTCTTTTGTGGAAGTATTTAGCTTAAGTCATAGAGCACCATCATCTGAGCAGACTAATTTCTTCCTGCCAAGCAGTTTTAAACACCATACAGATATTATAATTTGAACAACCCAATATGTAGGGTGCCAAGAAAATCTAAATAGCTTTATAGGTCAACTTCCTCCTGACTTGTGGCTAAAGACCACTCAAGCTCAGTTTCCGACAGGCTTCCTTTGTGTTCCTTCCCAACTGCAGCCACAAAAGAAACATTCACTTCTCTGTCAAAATACCGAAAAGATTTAAATGTCATTAGATCAGTCATTACTACAAATGGAGATTTTTATTGAGGAAACCTATCTATCAGCCTGTCTCTCAGACGGTGCACAGTACATAGAAAGCATTCATTATACACCTGTACATATCTTCATACACTTGTACTGAAAACCATTTGCAGATTCAGATCATAAAACTGGGTAGTGTGTGAAGTAAAGGGCAGACTTTTCATACAACGGCTCCTTAGTGCATTGCAGTTCATTCCTGAGCAGGGTTACTACAGGTTTTTTTATGGATATTTGCTTGGGTTTTGCAGCTATGTTCTAATGTTCAGTGTTATAAGGAAAAAACCTGAAGTGTATTATAGAATCATAGAAAGATAGAATGGTTTGGGTTGGGAGGGGCCTTAAAGATCATTTAGTTCCAGCTTTCTGCCATGGGCAGGGACACCTTCCACTAGACCTGGTTGCTCAAATTTCCATCCATCCTGGCCCTGACACTTCCAGGTACAGGGTATTCACAACTTCTCTGGGCAACCTGGTCCAGTGCCTCACCACCCTCACAATAAAGAATTTTTTCCTAGTATCTAGTCTTAATCCACACTCTTTCCATTTAAAACCATTCCCTCTTGTCCAATCTAGCACATCTAGCAGAACATTGTCTTTTTAGGAAGGATCAGGTTAAAAATAAACAATAAAGTGAATGTATACTTGTAATCACTAACCATTATCTAAAGACGTTTCCCTGCCTCTTGTTTAAATAAGTGTGACTTGTTTAAATTATTCTCTGGTGCCTGAAGAATTAACTCTCCTTTGTCTCTAGGGGTAGCTTTCTTAAAAAACAGTTATTAATCACCCTCTGCCTTCAGTGACACAAGACCAGTGGTCCGATGCTCCAATATTAATCCTTTGTTTTATAAAGAGTGAATTCACAGGTATTTTAAGTATAGTCATTTTACAGCAGGTTGATAAGACAAAGTCTTCTTGGATAAAATTTATGCAAATTAAAAGACAAATGTAACCAACTCTCTCTTAACTTCAAGTGTCTGTTGTTAAATAAGAAAAGGTACCTAGTTAAATTTATTTTTAGTTGCCTCCTTTTGAAAAGAAGAAAAGAGAATGAAGACAGCGAAGGAAAAAAAGGAAGACTAGAGGGCAGTGAAGAAAAAAGAGTCTTAGAGAAACAGTTTATTTGGCAAATCAAACATTTGCATTGGTATGGAGCAGATTGTAGAATAGAAAATGATGAAATCAAGATGATCAAGGAACATTCATATACATCAAATAATTGCATCACAGAGCATGATATTAGAAAAATTAGATTAATTGAGTCCCAAGGACAGATGGCACTAACAGATGAATACTGTACTTCCCTTTAAATGGAAATAGAAGAAAAATGCATATGACAAGACTTTGTTTGAATAATGCCACTGACTTTAATAAAGTTACTCCGTTTATGAATTTAGGCCCTGGAGAATTATTTATGTCATATCTGAAAAAGAGTTAAGTATCTCAAAAAATAACTCAGGTACTTTGAGACTGAAGGCTGGCTAAGGAAATACCTGTAGTTGCTGAAAATTCTGAAACAACAGAAACAGAAGAAAAAATCAATAAAGCCTCAAATGAAAAGTGAGGAAAAAAATGGGGAGGTTATAATTTGCTGCAATAACTTTGACATCAAGTTTTACACTTGCACTGATCTTTTTTTCTGAGCTACTCCAAAAAAGGATTCTCCATCCAGGCAGAGAACAGCAGTGAACAGCCGGTCTACAAATTGCTTTCTAAAAAATTCACTTTTTCTTTTCCTGTAACTTTCCTAAGTGGCCTGCAGCTAGAAAGCTGCTCCTCTTATTTCAGTCCAACTGATTACCAGAAGCCTGAGACATTGCCAGTCCTTTCAGCAGAGTTGGGGCCAATGGAGGTGGGCACCCCCTGAGGCTGCCCCGTTTCCTTCTGTGAGACAGTTTGGCACAGTTTGTAGGTCTGGACACAACCTAAGAGAAGGGCTCTAGGGAGGTATTTGGGCAGGATCATGGTTTTGCAAGAAGAGACCTGTCTTTCTTCTGGACAGGAATTTGGATTGCAGCTCAATATTGGTCTTGACACCTGTATACACAGAGGACCTTACTGGATGTTTTTCTAAAGATTTGTGAAAGAATTTGTATCTCTTTTACTTGCTTTTCTGAATTTGTGTTCTGGGGTTTTTTAGGCATCAAGATCTGTGAGCAGAAGATGGAAAGGTAAGAGAGGCAAGAGTCACTGTATTGACCTGGGAGTCCACAGCTCATGCTTAAACAAATAGTGCAGTCAGGAGCAGAGAGACAGCTTTCAGCAGTGACTCAGAACATCCCAGGGGCCAGAGGATGCTGCAGTTCACTGCAACTCAAACAATTGCTGAGATGCCTGGAAGCAACAACTCACCTTTGAACACATAGTGAGGAGAAGAGTTGTATACAAGTCTTACCTGTTTTTTTCCGATCCAGCTTTCTTTGAGAATTTCCAGGCTTTGTTCAACACTATTAGACCTACAATTTTTTTTTCTTTTTTTTTTTTTTTTTTAACTGTTTAAGACCCTTTTTGGAGACATCACAGAAATAATTCTAGCTACAATCACTCCAAAACTGTGGGGTTTTCAGGGTCCTGCTCCAAAAAGCTCAGGTGTCCAGTGAGAGAAAGGGCTCTGTAATTTGAAACAGGTTAGAACTGTGGACCTCAGCAAAATTAATCTTGTCCAAAACTGCTTGTGCCTTCAGTGAAAGAGGTAACAGGAACTCATTGAGGTTTCCCACCCAACAGAAAATGTAATTTGTAAGGCAAGAGCTGATGGCATTGTGGTTCCCTAAATTGTTTGGCGTTCTAAGTTTCATGTGCTGTATAGGTATCATTCAACTCTAATATCACTTACAGTTTTGAAGAGCAAAATGAAATTGTTATTTTATCCATGCATTATGCAATTAAAACCTTTTTCTCAGCATGCTTTTGTGTTCACAGGAATAGGGATGGTGATGATAAAGCAAGTAAGAATATTCCTTTTCCAGGAGAGTTCTTTTGGTCTCTGGGCTTCCGTTATCATGTCAGCAGGAATGCCAAAGAGAACTGAAATCTCTGTTTTATGCAAGACATTCTTATAATATTTCTGTATCAAATTTTATTTTAGGACTCTGACATTTTTATGCTTAAACCATTTGTCAAGCTTGGTACATTAAGATTTTTAATCTTATTCCATGCAGATTCAAATAATTTCGTATCGTTTCTATAAAGGTATACTGATGAGTACAGTCATTTTGCCCAAGATTTTTATGATGTAGTTCTTAAACAGTAGTAATTATACATCATAGGAACTCTGAGAAAATTAGTTCATAACAGTTGAATCCTGGACTCAAAGTTATGCTATTTCATGTTACAAAATAAAATGCTAACATTTTTTAGAAAATTTTAATCACAAGAGCAGATAGTGAATTGCAAACTAGCTTTAACTTAAAAAAAATAAAGAAGGATGTTTTCTGTGATGCAGAGATCACTACAAGTTGTTATTGATAAACTTTACTCTTCTAAACTTTCTGCAAGCACTGAAGGACACCAGAAGTAGCCAGCAATATCTTTCCTAACACTGCTTCTTTTCCTTCTGCCCATCTGTTTGGTTGGTAGACCTTTCGGTGGAAAACTTCAGCAATTTCTTAGGGAAACGCAGGCTTCTTTATGCTTCTGATCAAACCATTATTTCTAACTACTCTAGAATTATTTCTAGAATAATTATTTCTATTCTATTTCTAGAATAACCCTGTTATTTTTATCTACTTGGATCTCTGTCATTTTTTTGTACATGATGAGCCATATGTCTTATTATTCTAGTGATTTCTGCATTAGTAGGCAAATAAAAAAATTGGTTTAAAAACCCCAGCAAAACTCTAAATTATATCTAGTTATTTTTCTTCCTTGGAAGCTAACTTTCTATTTGCTGTGCATACTGTGTTGCCCGTGGTGGGATTAGGGGTTTTTTTTATGCACAGTGGAAACTTTTTTTTTTATGAGAATGTAAGTAGACGCACTCCTCTTCATGAAATATAAAAAGGGGGAGAAAGTCTCTAAGAACCACAGAACATGATTTGAATGGAAATAAACACTGCTGCACAACCACATTTCCTTTTTCTTGAATGAAAACAAGGGAAGCTATTTTTGAAAATGACCTCGAAGAAACCAAACAGTACAAAACAGGGGCAGTGTTTAAACTGCCATTCATCTGTGTCATTTATTAGTTCACTCCCAACATGTCTATACAGGCAGCTTGGTCTACTCATGAGCTCCAAAAAAGGGAATTTCCCTGCTACATGTCTTCTGAGGAGTCCGGAGTTATGTCATAGTCTGTGAAAGTCTGTGAAAGTCCTTGCAGATATTTCTTTCAATTAATCTTTTTCTGTTTATTTTATTAAATATTTTAGTGGATTCGATCTCATCTACTTGTAAAAAGCATCCACTCAGATTTACCTGCAATTTATGCTGAGATAGAAGAGAAGAGAGATGGCAAATGTGTTTTTAACACAAAGGTATCATGAGATCTCTGGACAAGGAAAAAGTGAGATGCAACATTTGGACACAGATTTTTCTTGTACCACGTCACTCTTCAGCTGCATGAGGATGTATGGGTGAAGATGTAGCCAGAATTATCACTTTAGTAGAGCAAAACAAACAGCAAAGTTTGTCTTCAAGCATTTATTGCACCTCCTTCTCTTTTGTTGGGAAAGAATACCCTGTGTAACATTTCTAGGTTTAACTATACTAGTGAAATACTGACTCTTGCTGTCTTAGCTCTGCTGATAAAATGATCCACAAAAAAGTGCTATACAGTTAATTTTTCTACATCAACAGACTGCTTTTTATCCCCTGTAAAATGGCAAAGCATAATTATATATAAAGAAGAAAACAGAACACTTCCATACTTGGTAGTCTCTTTCCTCCTCCTCCCCCTGCAGACCTGCAGACAGAAAATACGGGCAGTCAGTTCGACATAAAACCTCCTCTGGTGTCACTATGTGCACTTTCTCAATAAGTGGTAAATGTGTTTAAAGGACTGCTATTCTGTTTTACAAGCTTCAGATTGCTTAGTCACAATAAAAAGCAAAATAAAGGAAATACTTGGAATGTAAAAAGTTTTCTTGCTGCCGTTGTGTAACATAAAATTTCTTTTGCAAACAGAAAACGAATTTAATGAGAACATGAAGCTCCCTCATCTAGCAAGTTGCTAATTCTCAGCCTAGAAACATTTGCTGTTTGCTTGGCCTTTATTAAATACTTCAATATGTATCTTTCTCAGCCATATTCATAGATCCATTATGGGATTTTGGGGGAATATTTTTTACCCCATGAGAAAACATTTTCTGTATTTTAAAATTCAGTATTTATGCATAATAGATCTGGGATCCAAAGACTAAAGAGCTGTCTCTTTCTACCACTATAATGGTAGCATATTTCTGCTATTTTATTCTTACAAAAACATTCCTATGTAATACGTTTAATCTTACTGACCTTTGATTCTTATTTTAAAATTAATTTTACTAGCTTAATGCGAATGTCACAGCAATGCAGGTATTTACATGGCAGTTGTGGTTCACATATTGCTATGTCCACTGACAGTATCTGTGCCTGGTCTCTGATACATTTTTGTTGTTGTTTTGTTGTTGTTTGTATTTGGTGGTTTGCTTTTTTCTTCTTTTTTTTTGATTAGTACTAGGGCTGGTTCTGTAAACACTTTGACTGTCCCTAAAATTGTCAGTCTCTCTGTGGAAATGTGTTGGTTTCTTCCAAACCAATCGTTGCAGGATCCCTATGGGAGATGTTCGGGGAAGGTACAGGAGCTAGGGATGGTTTTTTATATGACAGACTAAATTCTATCAGATGAAAAGTGTATGTTCAGAAGAACTGAGGCATAACTTAGCTTTTCTTACTTGTTTTCCTAGGGAATGTTGCAAATTGGTTTTGGGAAACATTCATGGATATGCTGTATAGGAGACAGTGGTTTGGAAAGAGGCATAGGTAAGTAATTTCTTCGCATAGCCAAGTCTTAGTACTTTGCAGGAGAAATTTGTTGCATTTGTGCCAGCTTGTCATGGAAAAAACAGGGGGCTGTGGTTAAAAATGCTAATTTTGATTAAAGAAGGCAGATCTTCCTAGATTTCCAGTCTCAGTGGAAAAGCTGCTTTTTAGAGTCTAGGCAAAAGCAGCTGGAGCTCAGACCCTTAGAGGTGCCTAGGAAGATGTTGAACCCTGTCTGCAGGCTGCAGCCCACACGCTCCTCCACAAGCAAGACAGTTTTTATGAGTATCCCTTTCAATGTTTAGTCATACATTGCTCCTCTCACAGAGCCGCAAAGATCATGAAACAAGCTTCAGTCTGCACCAGAGACTTATTAATAATTCTGAAACTGTGATGCTTAACATGCCTGCCATTCCTGATAAACTTTGTGCTAGCTACGGTAGCTAATGATGCCAACACCTATGACCTCCTCAGTTACATGCAGCTACTCAGGCTGAAGCTTGTGTGTGAAAGGATTGTACATTTCCTTGGGCGTAGGTTTGAGTTTAAGCCAGGAAAAAAGATGTAAGAGAAAATGATCTTCCACTGACTGGGTGGAAGGAAAAAATACTCAGGAAGCTCTTGCTTATCAAGACATGTTGTTATCGTCTGAATAAAGTGAGACAGAACAGCAAAAAGTCTAGTGAAGTTTTTCAATATTTTCTTTGGTTTTGTTTCTCAAAATAGGAAGCAATTAATCTTTTAAAATATATTTCAAATAAAAGCTCATGTAACAAAATGCATGACTCCAATTCAGCAAATGATATTTCTCAAGCATAACAAAGTAGTGGAAAAATTAATCCTAAATTTGTTTTGAGTTAATAGTTTTGCAAAGCAAATAAGTGATTTGGCAATGAAACAAGATTAGCTGAATATGCACTTCAAGAAAGTAATTTTTGTTGTCAAACTTATCTCCTCAAACTAAAATCTTAATTTCGGTAGCATTTCAACTGCTCTGGTAGACATGGGGGCTTAATGCTTCATTGTTAAGGTGATAAAATGGTCTCTGCTCTCCATTCATCTCATACATGAGATCTGATACAGAATAAATTTGATTGTGTCAATTGTTTTGCAGACAAGTGCTAATGAAATTAAAGTCTCTATGCAGATTAACGGTGTACGATAAGAAAAAGTCCTTTCTTTGTTTTAAACTGTATCAATACTATTTTTTTGGTTTTAATATCTGTGTTATGAAAGATGAAAACAACTATTCATCGCAGAATTTCTCTATGCCACACAAAGTTATTGTATGATATTTCCCTGCCTTCTGTCTTTTCTCAGCTGAAACATCTTGCTTTGTTTCACTGCTACTGTTATGGGAGGCATATAATAATCTCTGCTGTTAATCCTGAAAATTTTGAATGCTTTCTGGCAATGGGGGGAATCAGAAAAGCAGACCTTGTTTGAAATATTTCTATGAATTGATTCTTTCAGGTTGTTCTCAGGAAGAAATCATAGAATCATAGAATGGTCTGGGTTGGGATGGACCTTAAAGACCATCTACTTCCACCTTCCTGCCATGGGCAGGGACACCTTCCACTAGACCAGGCTGCTCAAAGCCCCATCCAACCTGTTCTTGAACACTCCCAGGGACAGGGCATTCACAGCTCCTCTGGGCAACCTCTTCCAAGGTCTCACCACCCTCACAGTAAATAATGTATTCCTAACATCCAATCTAAACCTACTCTTTCTTAGTTTGAAGCCATTTACAATAATTTTAGTTTTATCAAGTAAAAACTAAAGCTTTCCTTTGAGTCAGACTTCAAAGTGACTCTTCAGACTCCAGAGATGTAATTTATTAACATGTGGGTGTATTGAACTTAATTGTGCTCCTATATTGGACTGCTATTGTGTGGACAACTGGAACTTTGGAAAGGAGCACAAAAGTAAGTCTTAAATAATTTAGAAACTACGTGTTACTCTTGTCCAATTGCCAAAATATTTTATAAATAATTCCTTTGCTTGTTACTGCTGGATGAACTGACAAGCTGAATTTACTCAACTCTTCCAAGAAATCTATTTTGCTGCTCTTTATTGATGGCCATTGTAAAAAGGGTTTTTAATTACCTTGTACTTCTATTGTTCCTCTTTCCTTTTCCATTTTAGCAACAGTTAAACTGTCATCTGCATAAGACTTCTACTAGAAAATTTTGGGGTTTTTTCTTTGGTTTAACAAGCAGAGCAGAGCTAATTAGACCCTGATAACAAATTTGGGTTGAATAGTTCAGAAGTGAAGTGCAAAGAAGCCTATTTATTCACAAACAGAAAGTACTTCTGATAAATTCTTTCCAAGGCAGCAATAGAGAAGCCACTTTTTTTCCTCTCTAAATGAAGCAGAATTTTATAGAAATGTGAAAACTCTAGTTCTCGGTGGGGGGGGGGGGGGGGGGGCCCAGAAACAACCTTTCCCCTCAAAAAACCCAAAACCTGACCATTCAACTAGAAAACCACAGGTATGTATTGACACAGCAAAATTCTGGTTACCTTTAGGTGCATCACTGGTTCCTTCCCAGGCTGCTGGTCTCTCTTATCAGTCTGTCATACCTGACCTACGAGCTTTGCCTCTGAATGCTGATGATAGAACATTGACTGGAGGCCAGAAGTAGTAGCTTCTCTTCTCCATCTAAGATTCATTTATCCAGGTGTGAACTCTTCCTAGGCCTATATCTTCTTTTAATCTGCTTATACTCTCCCTTCAATTTTCTCAAAGTTCCTTTAGTGTTTTAAGAGTACTACCTTCTAAGAAACCAGTATGTGTTCCTCCAAACAGTGCAAGCTGTTTCCCATAAACCTTATAAAGGATGAACTACATTTTGCATTTAAACTTTAAAAAATTGTCCTTGCCAATCTTAGTATTGCAAAAAATCACTTAATTGGTTTACAAGATTCCAGGATCTCAACCATTTTCTCTATAACTGAACAGTAAAATGGAGGAGGGATCAGCATCCTAAACACATTTTTCCTGCAACTTGTAGATAGGTATTATAATAATTTTTGTTTCATATGTAGTAATCCCTGGTTTAAATATAATATGCACAATTCCTTCTTTGCAAGCTAGAAGGTAAACAGGTAAATGTATACATAAACACAATGGAAATTTATCCAGATTTTCTAATGTAAACTTTAGGCAAATTTATCACTTTGAGAAGGGGAATAGCAGCAGAAGGGAGAGGTTTCTTACAGGACAGCCTGAAGGACTCTGGCCGTCAGTTTAGTATAGAGGATTAAGCTAAGCTCTTGTTTAAAGACCATGTTCAGTATAAAGCTGTTCTCTGTGTGAATACAGACCTTTTGCTATGTCATCAGTGTACTTGTCAACTCTCAAATGATTACAACTTCCCTAAATGTTTATCCCTTCTTCAGGCAGAAAGCGATAAAATTCCTTATGAGTGTAATTTTCATGTCTTAGACAATGTGAAGATACTCATCCTTACAAAAGGAACAAGGAAGTGTTCCTAATGAATTACACATGCTATACTACATGGCTCTTAATAGAGAAAGGCTTGGACAGACACAGCTGCCTAAAATAGCTCTTTGAAGACAAGACCTATGAATAGTTCTTGTAAATGTTATGATGTAAATGTTTGATACACTTTTAATGTGCTGTTTGCCTCACTCTTAAGTCTTCCTTAAAAGTTTAGGTGTGTTAATTTATTTTCTGATTATAAGAGCATTGTGGCTTTTATTTTCTTTAATAAGTTATTTTGTGGAAATAATAAAAACCCCCAGATAATTTTTTAATTTAAATGTTATTTAGTTAAATCTGGTATGATGTGTAAAAAGTACCTAGCTGACATGTTGGTGAGAATACTGCTAGTAACTGCATAAGCACCTAACTGAGATTGAATCTTCTACAGCTTTTGGATATGTGCTAGGCTTGCTGAGTTTCAAAATAGTATAGAAATTCTCAAGCTTTTATTAAAAGCACACTACTTTATTTCTATAGCAATTCCAGTGCTGTAAATTTAATGCCTCTTTTTATGTTTGAAGGTGCCTCCACCATGATTAGTAGACTAGCACAGCACTATGAAATGCACACAATAAAGATGACATTGTACTTTACCTTCTTCCATTTACTGGAACCAGCAGGGTGCTGATTTTAAAGCTTGAAGCAAAAAAGATATTTCGAACCATATGGGCAGGATCACTTTTATGTTTAAGATAAATGACTGTCTAAGAGCTGAACCAGAAGTGTGGGTCTTGTTGATTCACCATCTTCCAGAGAAGCTGTCTCCAAACCACAAACCAGTCTTCACCTCCCCCATTTTTCATAAATGTACTGACCTGATTGACCACAATGACTGTGTGGGATTTGGGTGCTGTTCTAAGGTGCCTGCCCATCTTGCTGCTCTTCAGCTGGCTCTGGAAATAGCATTGGATTTTGTCCAAGCTGATGAAAAGGTAAATCTATACAAATAAAGCTGTCTTCTCACTACTATGAGTTTAAGCCCCAGAGCCAAGAATAAGGTCTATTGCTGTTTAGCTTCAACTTCACAGCCTCTAGAATGGTTTAAGGCAGAAGTTTGACATTTATGAAGTCTTTATACTTTTTTGAAGACTGCTGAAACAGTAGAAGATAAAAGTACTGCTTCTGAAGCCATAATTTTTTGCTGAGTCTCCAGGGCTTGTTTCTCTCTCTTGGATAGTGTATGCCTTTCCTCAATGCTGGTGTTTTTCATGTAAAAGAAAGGGCAATTTTGAAGTATGCCTTGTGCTGAAATATGTAATACAACAAAGTGCCCTTTAGGTAGAGAAGAAAAACCCCAGAGACTGTGATCCTAACAAATGTATGTATTTCTTTACCTACTTTTGCTTTGAGAATGTTTTGAACTAGACTGCAGATATTGTTCTGCTTAAAAATTGAGAGATTTGTAAAGGTTCTGGAAAGGTGGACAAAAAAATTGTTGTGCATTCATTGCTAGTTACTAGTAGACATAAAGTTTTCTATACATGAGGGTGGCATCTCATGAATTATATTTGCATTTCTATACTAAGGATGCCATGTTATAGAATGCAAAATAAGTCAAATTGAGCTAATTTCTCCCCTTTATATGTCTGATTGTTAAAAAAGGTAATGAATAGAAATGGTTACTTAAGCGTGTCGTAAGAATCACACCCTTGCAGACAGTGGATAAAATTTAAAGTCTGAAAAGACTGCAGTAGTGTGGTGACTCTTCTAAAATTAGAAGTAAAATGTTCAAATATTGAAGAAGTGTTAAAAAACTCATACAAAAATGTCTTCTCTTGTTACTTTGAGTCAGAAAATATTGCAAATTTTATGAAAGTCTGTACTTAGCGTTTTAGCCTAGTGATGTAAAAACTTTAGGACGTTCAAGCGGGAAAAGCATGCTGGATATAGAATTAAAATATCATAGAAAACTCTAGTATTTTCCTTATAAACCATTATTTGAAGTCTGAATAGTCTGTAAAATTAGCCCTTTTTACATAGCTGACTTGAGTCCAAACTCTGAATCTTGGGATACACCTTAAGAAAGAATTTGATTTGAGAACCTGTGTGCTATAAGTGAGAGCTGGGAAGCATTTCTGGGAACTTAACAGAGACTCTGACGAATTCAGTTGCAGATCTCTTTCCAGGAGGAAGTCTGATTTGGCATCATGAATACCAAAACCTACTAACTGGTCTTCTCTTTGTGATTTTAATTTTTTGTTGTTCTTACAGCTGCAAGTAACATACCTCACCTGTAAACAATGTATTTGCTCTGCTTGTTTGTGCAAAAGAAAAAGAATACACTGAGTGTTTTCACTCAGTTGTGTGTCAGCATATACAAAGCTATTCCTTCTGATAATGGAGAAATATTATACAATACAAAAGTTCTGTTTCACACATTAAAACTCTAAAGAATTTTGGGGTTAGGATTGCCTATTTCTAGCTGCTTTTCTACTCTTACCCTTTTTAATGTAACGCCCATTTAAAAAAAAAAATGGTATTCTCTTAAAAAAACCCAACAAACACACTAAACTTTAATTTTCAAAGTTTTGAAATTAAATCTATTTTCCAGAATGATGCAGAGGAAGCAGAGAAACAACAGAGGACTTCAATTTTCCTGTGAATGGCAGTTTATGATTTGGAACAAGCACTTGTTAATTCAGGAAGGTGGAATAAAATGTTAAAACTTAGTTGTATTGGTGTCAGAAATACTATAAATGCCCAGAAAGGTAAATTTTGTTGCCATATTATTTCCCTATATAGTTTAATCAGTCATGTTCAAATTCAGGAGACAATTCAGTAACTGCATTATCCAGTACAGTAACCTGGAAAGCTCCATTCAACTTTATGGATTTAGTATACTGTTCAAAATGGAATTCTGAAAGTCATTCAGTCAGAAATAAGAAAAAGAAATAATTATTTTCAGACTTTAAGTGGATCATCTACAAAATTCATCCAACGTTTTATGCTAAGTTTTATTTTCCGTTTCTTATGGCCTGCGAAGAGTGCCTGAATTGCCTTCTAGTGAACTCACTTACCTGCCATTTGCAACCACATTTAAACAGTTGTAGTTACTAAAGTGTAGCTTGAAGTATTGCTTCTGGAAATGTGCACAGATGAGTTAGTGAAGGTTGGAAAAGCCACCGGTAAGAAATAAACCACATGTATTTGATGCAAGCCACTGTATCTGGGAGAGGACCAGTGCTGCGCCTTCCCCGAGTGTCCACCACAGATCCGGAGACCTCCGGAGTCCCCGTCTGTGGTTGGCGACCCTCAGGAGGGGCTGCAGAGCCACCACACAAACACCCACTGACCCAGGAGCGATGACAGGCCCAAACGCAAGCGGCTTTATCCAGGTGTGCACACCGAAGATGAAGAGACAGAGAGGGGTCTTTTGTGTGGTTCTGAAGGGCTTACTCCAGCAGAGGGTGCAGGGACAAAAGACGTTAACAGGGGAGGGTCCAGGGGTTTTATAGGGGTGCAATCAACCAATCAGGTTTGGGCAAAGGGGAGGGAGAGTACAAACAGACCAATCAGAGACAAGGTGGGAGGGAGCAGTGAGGGGGGAACCAATGGGGTATCGAATATCAGAGAACTTTCTAGAACTTATACATATTCAACAGGGTCATGAATGTTCAAGAGGTCATATGCAGTAATCACGCAAGGGCATGGACTTTGCACACAAGATGGAAAAGTGCAAAGACGTTTATTGCGCAGTCAGAATTCCCTAAATCCCAGCATGTAACAGGATATCACATCATATAAACAGGAAAGATGTTCACCACAGTGTCCCCCAATCACCTGGGATACTGCACAGATGTTACCTATTATGGTAACAGGCAAACAATACCCTATAAGGCCACAAACTACAATTATCACTTCCCATAGGTCCAACATTGTCCACAAACCCACAATCCTCTCTCAGCCCATCCCTGGTGACCTGGATGCACTTCCAGGGTCACCTCTGGGCCCAGGAAAGAGGCTCTCTCTCCAGCCCTCAGGGCCTATCTCTCTACCACCACATAGTGCACCCCAACAGTGATACATAAAACGGGGCGGGGAAATGATGAACCAGTTGTAACTGAGTGGTTGACACAAGGGTCTGTGGGTGCTCACCTTGACCATCAGGGGAGATATCAAACCTCTGAGCCAGCCCACCATGAGTTTAATGCTTCGGTTTCGCCCTGTGGCTCTCCAACAACTTGGGCAGCAGCAGCCACCACCACAACATGTATTTACCCATGCACACCTCCTGCAGGTATATATGTTTGCACGTGTATGTGGGATTTTGCACGTGTACCCATATGCATATTTATGTGTTCATGCACATATTTGCTTACCTACATGTACATTTATACACGCACACACTTCTGCACACATGTGTATATTTATGTAAATGCATGTAAATGTGTACACCCACACCTGAAGAGGAACAGGGAAGGAAGAATAAAGAGACTAATTGGGTAATCTGACACGTGAACAAGGAATTTGAACACACAGGAATTGTTAGAAGAAAAAAGGTTAAAATTTGATGCCGAATATTAGAGGTAAAAGTGGCATTGAGCAGTATGGAACTCCTACACTATGAGATACCTGGAAAGGGAATTAGGGCAACATAGTCAAATCGACACATGAGCAAGAGGTCAGTTCTTAGGAGCATTTTAAAAAGCTATGGCAGGACATGATTATCTGCCAAAAGGAAGTGATGATTCAAGAAACAGAATAAAATACAATGAAGGTTTAGGCATCTGTTTTGGCAGAATAGGAATATAGAAAATATTGTACTTCAGAGTCTTATGCAAAAAAGACCTCAGCAAGTTTTAGTCATATGCTGCAGCTGAGGATTTATCAGGATCAACAAAAGATGCCTGGAATTACATGCCTGACAGGCAGTGTAACAGTTAAGAGGATCTACAGTCTTACACTGTTCCATTGATGAATATGAGGGCTGGACTGGGGCGAGAGGGAAGCAATTAAGAACTTTGTTTACTCAAATTGTACATAAGCCAAGAACTAGATACCTAGGAGAAAGTATTGGAAAAAGAATCCAGGATTTTGGATAGGTTATTGTTTGTACACTGAAGTTGACCTTCAGCTATGGAATCTGCACAGAAATTGGTAATTTTGGAAGAAATGTTTTATATCTGGTTATTCCAGAGGGAAAATACATGAAAAGATGAATGGGCGATCTCTTTGAGGTAAGGAAAAATAGGAAGGATTAAGAGAAAAGGAAAACCAAGCAGCGAAATGAGATAGGAAAACAATTAAACTGTGGGAGCAGAGGGGATATAAAATAAGTGGACTATGAAAATGTCAAATGAGTGATTCAATCAGCATTTTCCAGTGGTATATGAGTAACACTGGTCTCATTCTGTAGAGAAATTCTGAGGTAAAATAAAGCTTGAGGACTTGATGGATTTTGCGTAGTGTGTAAATGGTGAAGTGAAAAACTGGTTTTAGATCTTATGTCTCCCTGTGCTGCCATCTGCCTAAACAGTGGTACCATGTGAAAAACACTATGAAATACAACAAGAATAAAAATGTGCAAAAAAGGTGTTTTTAAATTCAAGATAGGCAGAAGGGCTATAAGAGATTCACACATCAAAGAGAAGTAGTGAAACATGAAAGTAAGAAAAAGTATAATTGCAGTAGTGTCAACAGAACCTTTTTTGATGATGTTTTTGTCATCAAACACTGAAGTATTGGGTTTTTCAACATATCGTGATCTATACTAAAGATATAATCTTACATCTTAAGTGTTTCCCATAAAATATTTCAGTGCATATGCCATGGGAAAAGAGGCAGGAAACTAAAAAATATATTCTTGGACCTACATGTCTGCGACAGTGGCTCCACTAGAACTCATATAGATGTGAGCTTGGGGAAGGAAGGGAAAGGTGGGTGAAGGTGACAGTATTGTGGAAGCAGATAGGCTGTTAAATATGGGTAGAGGTAGAAGCCCTCTCTTGGTAGAGTTATGGCAGGTGAGAAAAAAATAGGCAAAGGATCATAATAGAAAACTCAGTGTTATAACAAACAGTGAAAACTGGAATTAGGATGTTTAACAAATAAAAGTAAGTAATAAAAAAATTTGGAGAAAGGGACCTTGTAAATGCTTACAGGATACTGAATAGCTGCTTAGATGGGGCCATAACAAGAAGAAAAAAAGAACAAAAATAAAGAAAAAAGAGGGGAGGGCGAAAAAAGCCTGTTTGCAGAACTGAACAGTTTTCCAACTGTTTTTCTGTGATTTACTTTTACTTTACTAGAAACTCGAAATTACAGCTTTGAGGGATATTTTTTCAGATTAATTACTGTGTCTTACAAGTGTTGTCAATCTCAGAAAGTAATGTCCCTTGGTATGAAAAGAAATTCCAAAATTCCCATGAATATTGACTTGTGGTGGAGCCAGAGTCAATTTCCATAGAAAGACGTCAGTTTTCAAGTGTATTACTTTTTGTGGTTAAAAAGCTGTTTTCATAGGGAGAAAGACCATAGCTGTAGCTTTTATGTTCATCTAGTGATTTTGTCTTTATTTACTTTCAAGCAAGCAACAGTCATATGTTTTTATACATTTAAGTAACTTTAAAAAAATAGTTTAAAATTTTATCAGGCTGAATATGCCTGTTGCTGAGGACCACATGTAATATTAATAGGCGGAAAGTAATTGGTTTTCATATATAATTTGTCTATAGAGTGGGTTTTTGAAAGTGTCTGAAGAGTGGTTTTCTGAAAGTATGTGTATCAAACCTTTCTAGGGATAATAGGATGATTCAGAATGTCGTGTACTTGGAAATAAACACAATTTTCACTGTAATAAAACCAAAGCAAAATGCAGCTCTGAAACAATGGATATTTACCTCCCTTTTAATTTTGTGTTGGACACACTAACTGTTGACAAATAATTAGAGAAATAGTGTTCTCACTACTTATAAAAAGGAGCTGACTTTTTAATTACTTTTCTGTTGATGAACTGAATGCAGAGGAGAGATTAAATTAAACCAGTTGATTAAAAGTGTAGTAAATGTAGCCTTTTAAGTAGCCTTCTATTTAGGTTCTTTCTGTTGGTTGCCTTGATAATACTCCTTTTCTTCCTTCTCTTCACTGTCAGAGGATTTAAGTGGCACTTGACAAGAAAAAGTATTGGAAACAGGGTAGCTAACAACCAGAGAGAGCATCAAGGCAGAGATTGACGATAAAATGTGTTGAAGGGGATCAGAGAGTTGTAAGGACAATAAGGGTACCTGAAGCGACTGCTAATGTGGTATCTCCAGAGGCTTTCTGTTATTACTGCCATTTATTCTTGTGATGGATCTCCTCCAAACCCCATCCTTAAACAAACTATATTTAGTCTGCAGCCTAATGATCCATGTTGATGTTTGTTCTTTTTTAATATTTTTTTTATTTATCTATCTATCTATCTATCTATTGATCTATCTTGGTATCAAGGTATGAAGTGGCAGTTTGGTATGAGAGCCACTATTACCTCATATAAATAAGATTGTTTATTGACTAACAAGGTACTGGTCTTGTCTACGTCTGCTCAGCCAGAGACTTACGTATTTCAAAGGCACCTATGCCTATCTAGGATGGATTACTGCTGCAACACACAGCCTCTCATTACCAAGAAAGCTACAAGTCAGTTTAAGACACATAGTCAAAGCAGAATGTGTGTTTAGTAGTGTTTCCAGTGAATACACAGAGGAAATCAATTCTAGACATGTCCCAGGCTTTCAGAAATTTGAGAAGACAATCCCTAATTGAAAAGGCTACAAAATTACCCTGTCAACTGGTTCTATTTCTCTGCCAGCTGAATGGATTACAAAGAATATTCTTTAGCTAAGAAAAAATTACCATGTATTAAGAAATATTGTTTCTATGTGCCTTCAAATATAATGACTGTATTTTGTTAGCATACAGTAATGGTCTTTAGAATTATGCTTGAGTGACTTCTTATGGTGCCTCTACATCAGAGTTTTAGCTGAGACAAGGTGTGCACAGATGCAAGGAATCTTTTAGTCATTTTTACTGTTTTTTCCTCTTTACTTTTTACACGAGACCGGGACAGTCTCAGAGCACACAAATTAGATTTATTTTCAGATGGATGTCAGATGTTCTCCAGAACTGCACCTAGTGCAGCTGGAATTATTAATGGATGTTCAAATTCCCAAACTGGCTTAGAACCCTTCAGGAAAAATTGCTGGAGATGTATATAATATGAATATTGGGGTATAGTTAACAACTGTTTAGATCTGTGAAGTGACAACTTTGTGAAGACACATCTCCATTAGCTGCGGTGTGCTGGAGTGTGCCCTAGCACACAGCAGATAAATGTGGAATTCAGGTGTTTCCGTAGTGTAGTTGGGAGGATCACTCCCAACATGCTAGTTGTGTGATATCACAGTATGATAGCAGACTGATTTTTTTGATCTGTTGCTTCAGCTGAGGAAAAGGCTGCATTCCCATGAGCTGTCCACCCTCCACTGCTCTAGATATCAATCTTCCTATTTGCTTATGCCTGGAGCTGGGATTTAGCTTCACTTAGGACTTGGACGATTTCAGAGTGACTCCTAGAGGAGTATTCCTATATTTACCTTCACAAAAAAACTAATAGGACTGAAAATAATGTTCAGTCCTGTTGTAACAGAAGTCTTCTAGACATCTCCACTAGAAATGAGTGAATTGTCATGAGCGCATTTTTCCTTTAAGCTTGAATGAACTGTTAGAGCCTTGAGTGAGATGCACTGGATTTTGATTCAGATATGGAAAAAGCTGGTGACTGGTTTTTTTACCTACGCAGTGTTCTGTTTCTGCTAAACCTAAAAGGAGATTCTGTGTAAAGTATAGCCTTAATTTAAATTGCTATTGATTTTACTATGTTGCTAATGAAGGATGATGAGGAATGCAAAGTTAGTTATGTTCGTAAACTTCTCAACCCTGAATGTTTTATCAGCCTGTTTGCAAGCTTTCTTTAGCCACTGCAAGTTGATCATCCTGCTTAATTTCTTGTGCTGAAAGCAATTTATCTGTAGCTATTTGTCCTCTAGGGGCAAGCTGTGTATTTGATGCAAAATAAAATTTATGTAAATGATTAATCTGTATTGAAATCTGATGATTTAAACCTTCAGGTTTTCTAATTCACTTCTTGAGCTTATTAAGAGCAAAATAACTGGTTATCCAAGCATCTTTTTCAGAAGACGTGATCTTTTGCTCGTAAATAATAATGAGTAAGAATATGATTTTGTAATGTCTATCTCTAAAATATAGTGTGAGTGCTTCTTCTACCTCTGTAGTATGGGCAATCAGGCTGTTCTGGGATGTATAGTTGATGTGTATCTCGATAAACTTCTTGTACTCCTTCTTCCTGTGGTAAGGTTTTTATCCATACCATGGATGGCTTGGTACGTACACCAATTGACATGGATTTGTCCTGCTTTTTTTCCAGTGCAACAATAATTTTGTAAAATTAGTTGGAAAGCCAATATTTGTCTTTTCTTTATAACCAGAAAGCATTGGTAGAAAGAGAACTCAGAATGAACTCAGGGAGGCATGGGGAATGGGTACAGACTACAAGTTATAGCCATGTCAGTATTGGTGCAAGACTTTTATGTGTAGCTGGAGTGCAGTGAACCTTCCATAGACTCCCAAGGGATCTGCACCTCTCTCCAAAGTTATCTATAATTTTGTTGAAGCAGCTTCCCCACACTTTGAAGTACAGCAGTGCCCATGGTCTAACTGTGACAGCTGTAAGACTGCACTAGCTGTCCAAGGTATTCCTCATAGTCAGTAGAGATAAATAAGTACATGAATCACTTAAGACAGGTTTATCCTTGGTTAGGAGTTTAAACCAAACAATGACAATTCTGACTGTAAGAGACTGGGGTGAGTAACTCAAGCTTTGATGATTGATTCTTAGGTGTGTGGGGCAGAGTCTTCAATGGTTAGTTTTAGGTACTGTGTTTTCCTTATATTTAGTGTGTAATAAAAAATTTGGTTTGGTCAGAAGTCTATATCCTACTACAATTCTCTTATAAATTCTGTCCCCAGAGGCACAGCCTAATAAATGGATAACTTTTAAAAAATATTACTTGAAAAAATATGCTTCTTTTTGAAATCTGTAAGATTGAAGCTTAATAGGGTACAAAAAAGAGATATTTTCAGCTGGATTTGGGTACAGAGTGGAGAACCTAAAGAACAGCAAAGAGATTGATTGATGTGAAACAAACACTGGAGATGTTTTTGCTTTTCCAAAGAAGAGGGGGCAAAGGCTAGAAATCTGTGTCAGCACAGCCATAGTGTGTTGGCAGGGCTTCTTTAAGCATTGTTCCTTAAAACAGCCTTAGGTATACATTTTGCCTATTTTGGAAACAAAATAGAGCCTAATATAATAGTAATATGTTATTAATTTTTATTCAGCAAAAAGTAACCCAAGCAGTACCAGTACCCAACACTTTGTGACTTCTGTAAGTCTTTTAGTATTTGCTTTGACACAGAAAAAGAATTGATTGTTCTAAAGGATCTTCTTCTGCCTGACTAAATGTAGACTACCATGATACCGTGATAATGCTTAAAACACTAGCCTTCCTTCCTGCTATTACTTGCAGGGTATTAGTTGCTTCTTCTTACAAGCACTTTTAGAGTTGGTTTGGTCTGTGCTTGTTTAATGGAACTTGGGAAATACTGTAATGATGTGCTATCCACCTGCCTTCCACTTGCATAATTGTTCTTGCTGCTTGTAAATGGTTTGCAAGCCCATGAGATAGCAAAACCAAAATAAAAATAAATGGTATCTACCCACACTGTTACCATTTCTCCTCCTCTGTAGGAAGAAAGTTCTTCAGCATGTGAAGAAAACTAAAAAGGAAAAGAAAAGTAGCTGTACTGACAGTGAGTTTGAAAATGAGTAACAACTACTTCATGGATGTGAACTTTGCATGCCTGTACAGGGAGTGCCCAGAGTAGATGGAAATGTTTCTTTAGAGGTACATAATGTGGGAGTGATGAAGAGGAGCTGCCACATTATTTCATGCACATGGAATCTAGGAAAAAGTGCTTAGTAATTGGGCTTTATGTATACCCCCTTGTGTAGGGGAAAAAAAAGAAGCTGTACTCTTTCTATCTGGAGCAGATTACTTGCATATTTAATTATTTTCTGAACATGCCAGTAGGTTTGCACAAGGTAAATTAAATAGACTTTCCTTCCATAATTGTGCATGCTGTAAACCATAGCTCAGGTTTGCATGTTTGACTTTTAGAGATCTGTGTTAGTGAGATAAATCACATCAGGAGAGGCAGAGGCCTGTGACTGAAAGCACTGCCTGGAGCTTCACAGGGTTTTCCACAGGGCTTGAACTTCCTCCTCCCCAGCTGATATCTACAATACTCACCAGTTCTGTGATTTAGAGCCATTTCACGGACTAGATTTCAAATGCATGTGCACTGATTTGGACGAAACAAAAGAGTTCCTTAGCTTCTGGGTTAAATTTGTAGATGAGCAAACATCCTCAAGGTATTCTTTCAAACACAGGCTGTAGCTTTGAATCTCTTTGATTGGTCCCTACACTATTTTCAAGGTATACTTTTGGGATACATTTGAAGAGAGGAAAGACATTCTTCGATTGAAGCACAGAACTGGGAAATCAGATTTATCATCTGTTCAGTCCTAGCATTCCTGCATGATCTTGAGCAAGGTGCTTGAAATATACTTCTATTCTGAATAATGCTTAAATTTGAAACCTTGTTCAAGAGAATGAAAGTCTTTAGTGTTATGTGCTGACTCTACTATCACACACACACAAAAAAGAAAAAACAAACCCAACATGTCCCTTCCCCAATCCAAAAAGAAGCAATCACTGCTTTTTTTGTGGTTATTTCTCTTTACCTTGAAGAGCTGTTTTTCAGGAAAAGAAGCTGATGTTTTGTCTTGTACATCAAGTAAATGGGAACCACAGGGCTCCCCTGCCTTCTGTTATACATCCAGCCTCATCACCAAAGGCTATCACACCATTTTTTCAATTATCTGTGCTCAGAAAAGGTCTCCCTTTATTACCAGTATTTTTTGACTTCTTTCTGGCCTTTAATAATGGTTCTAATGGCCTGCTTCTAATGAGTAAGAGGTGGGCCCAATTAAAAATATTCCCAACTTGCACAGCAAAGGAAGACTTAATGAAGAAAACAATGTTGTATACAAATTCTAAATTAAGTTAGCACCTGCAATACACAGCTTTTTTAACTCACACATTGTGGCTGTTTGAAAATGTAATATTCTGGTTTCATAAAAATGCCAAAATAATGATCTGTTAGCAAAACCTTTTCCTGTTTGTTTGTTTGTTTGTTTGTTTGTTCGGGTTCCTTAGGGTTTTTTTGTTTTTTATTTTTCACCCTAGTAACATCAGAGAAGAAGCAAAACCAGGGATCATAAATGACCTCTCTGCAACTGATGCCCAGAGCCTGGAGAGGGATTACAGGTCAGCAAGAGAGAGCCTGAAGAGTCGCACAAAGGAATTTCAGCCACTCCAGACAGTAAGTCGGCTTCACTGGGGACCCAGCTTAAATGTGTCTATACAAGGCATGTTCCATGGGGAATAAAGAAGAGGAGTTAGACATGTTCACATGCCTGCAGGGCTAGAATGTTATTGTCATAAAGGAGATATGATGAGATGGCTCCTATGACTGGAGTGTTGGAATAGAAGGATGCAGACTCTTTAGGAAGGACAGGCAGGGCAGATGAGGAGTGATGATGAGGAGGCAGAGTGTTTCCCTCTATGCCAATGACCAGCTCTACTTTGGAATGGATGATAAGACAACTGAGAATTTATGGGTCAGGATTAAAGGCAGGACAGGGACAGGTGGCTTTACAGTGGGCATCTGCTACAGACTGTCCAGCCAGGAGAACTGAGTGAATAAGACCCTCTATAGACAGAAAGGAGCAGACTTCAAGTACTGAGTCATAAAATCAATGACTGATGAAGAAAATAATAAGAGTGCCCTTAAAGGCCAAACTTTTGTGGCTGGAAATTTTAGTTCAGACTACAGATCTGTGTGCACAGAAAACTAGGATTCCAGGAACTTCATATTTTATGATTTGATGCAATAAGAAACTTTTTTGTTATTACTGTGTGTTCTTACAAATTTTTGGAGTTCATGATATTGAATTCAGATCCAAGAAGTGACACATAAGAAAATGAGTGCAGCACAAAATGTACTTCTCCTAGTCTCAAAAGTAAGCTTTCAAACTTTTCTTTCCATCTGTTTGCAGAAATACTTTTTCATCATCTTACTCATCTTGGTCTTTCTTGCCCTCTGTCCCTCTCTCTTAAACACACATATAGACAGCAGGTCTTGCATTACTTGACAGGCCTGGCATTGGTTATTTCTTTTATCTACAGAACTGAATGAAATAAAGAAACAGCATTAGTTATAACATATAAGAGGAAAAATGTTTTATTGCTTTATGTGGCCAAGAATAACTCAGGAAGGTTTTAATGACAATTAAATTAGTGCCTCTTAAAGAAACAATGCCATCAGGTGTTTTCCTAGAGGTATGATACAATTCAGAGTTAATATACTGCAGGTAGGATGTTTAAATGAGTTCAGAATTTTTAAGAGGCTTATTATCTCTGAAGTTTCTCAATAATTCCAGAAACTGCATTTTGAATAACTTGATTTGATTGCCCAGTAGTTTAGCTTGATTATATTAAAAAAATATTTTTGGTATGTTACCTATTGAATAAAGTCCTTAATTTCTGACAGTTAATCAAGTATATAATCTAAAGCAATCGTAATTGTTTGAAATCATTCAGTCTTATGAGTGATGTCTTCTAACAAGAACAAAAAGTTCTTTATGGTAAACAGAAGACTTTAGAACATAATAGTCTTCTCTGATATAGGCAATTCCATCTTAGATGCTTTCTTTGGATTTTATCTTGATTTCTGTCTGTTTGTTTCTGCACAAAAATGTGAGTGCAGATAAATGCTTAAACAAATGTTGTTTTAAGCACTGGAACCTCTGTGAACCTGCAAATCTGAACGAGGAGCTGAAAGTGTTTTAGTCCTGTCTGCTATTTACACTAGTCAACTGGAAGACATAAACAAATACCAAAAGACAGCCAGGGTCAGTGTAGTGAAACATGGCTAGGATAAATCATTTAAGAGAAAAAGTATTCTGCAAGAACACACAGAATAGGTCAGGCTAAAAAGAAGCAGGAAACTTCCATCAGCCATTTCAAAACAAGTAATACAGGACTTAATCTTAAAACATAGTGATGTTTTTCCCCCTGTATTACTGAAAAACAAGAGCAATAATAGGTATGCATGCATATCCTTTGTATATTAACAAGAAAAGTGTTTAAGTGTTTCAAGGCTTTTTTTTTTTTCAGCATACTTAATTCTTCTGCTTCTTATCCAGAGGGACTCTACACATCTTACTCTTTTGATATAATATGAAAAAGAGAATCAGAACATCAAACACAGAAGAACAAATAAATAAACTGGAAAATATCTACCGGCTTCAGAATTTTCTGCTTGAATTCACTTACACAAACTTCTGATCCTTGGGGGAAAATGAGGTAGATTTTTTTTTTTTGGGCTGGGGAGCAGTAGCTCTATTCATGTAAGAGCTGATTTTCTATGTAGCTGATAACTACCTAAGAAAAATATTGCCCAATTGGAAGTATTTGAACTTAGTGCAGTATTTAAACTTAAAACAATTCACCAGATTTTGAGTTCCTGAAATACAAATTAAAATACACACAAGAATGGAACTTTGGCATTGAAATAATGTCCCATATATACCATACTGAAAGATATTCCATAGCACTGTGAGCAGTCTGTCCTAAAATGCAATTGCAATCTATATAATTTGTCTCCCTAGAGTTTCTACATCAGCAAATCTTAGAAGTTTTTATCTTCTAGGGTCCTTACAACCCAAGCCAATCTATGATTCTATAATCTATAGCTTCCATTCATAAAACAGTACCCTGTATCACTACCCTAGGCCACAATTAAATTGAACCCATTCACAATTTAGTTAAGCTTTTTACAAGAAGTGTTATCCACTGTCAATTATTATTTTCTTTTCTCATTTACTGTGGTGCAGTTCAAGTAAGCAAAACAATGCAAATGTTTTTGAAATAGCTATTTAGCCTTTTATTGCTTAGTTTAGAAAAGGGTTATTTTTTGCACAGACTTAGATGTAAAAGCACAATGAATATTTTGTATATTTTGTCCTAATCGTAGGAACATATTGTTACTGCAAATGTTGGATTGGTGAGTGTTCAGGGACTTGTACTTGAGTAACTATTTCATAGATTCAACTAGGAGCTCTTACACGAACAGAACTGTCTAGTGGAAAAAGAAGGAGGATGTCCGGAAGCCCGGATAGTTTTCTGATTTGTACCAAAGCACAGGTGGGTGTCTATGTCTGAATTGATACAAAATGATTGCAATGTTGTGACTGCTTTGTGTGTTTCCAGTATGCACTAGCTTTAAAGTGTAGTTCTGCAAACAATGCATGATATGCTTGCTCGGTAGTCTTGTGTAGTCTACTTTCTCAGATGGAGTTCATACATAATAAGGTAAATTCATTCAAAATGTTTGCAAGATCAGGATCTCATGAAATACAGTAAAAATTTCAGTATGTCAGTTTCTGAGGACTTTTTATGTATAGTATTTTAGAGCCACTGCATAGCCAGTTATTTTAAACTGATTCACTTTTCATATTTTTTAAAGCAAACATAAGATACAGACAAATTTTTTATATGCAGCACTGTAATTTTGTAAGTGCGACTCATCCTTTTGAATTTAATGAGACTCTTTGTTTAGCTAAAGTTATTAATATTATGGGGTTTTTTTCTGTTGCATTGTAGTCTTTGGAGTGTAATGGCTGTGTAAAGTACTAATGTAACCATGTATTAAGTACTTTTAGATTGCTATGTTAAAATGCAGAGGATAATTCAACTTTGTTATTGGAAATTAGCTAGTCACTTTGTGGCATTGTCTCAGTCAAGCATCGGTGCCATTACAGATGTTGTTTTTCCTGAATTTTAGAGGAGGAATGATTTAGCCAGGGTTATGCAACATTTTTAGCACTCCAGATGCAGGTGCAAAGTCAGGTATATTAATTGTGCTGGTCCTTTTGTACTGCTGTCACGTACATCCAGTCTTCTTACCAAAAGGAATGAATAAGTTCTATAGGAGTGTTTGGCCTTTAGGCAGAGCCTAGCTACTCTGATCTAATTGCAATTCTTTTCTTCTGATATGGCATTCCTGATTCATTTTATGAGGTGGAAGGTATTGTGTTATTCAATGTTAGTCATGCAGGGTTTTCCTTTCTTTTTTTTTTAATTGTGTCTAAGGAGCTAATGTACATGACTAATATTTCCATCTAATACCTAAACTAGAGGAAAAGCCAGGCATACAGCTTTTTTTTTGGTAGTATATATATTCAAGTGTTCAAATTTAATAACTAATTTTCTGTCTTTAAATTTTTGTTTTACCATGGGTTCAAAAATAGTACCAGTCCTCTGCGCAGTAGTGGAACTGTGCTGTCTTACACTACGAAAGGGAAATTTATTATTTCTTATCAGCAATGTATTTTGAAAGAGGATGGCATATTTGTTGTTAATAATAATTTTTTTTTGGTATCTCCTTTTAAGCACTAGAAACTTTGAGAGATGCTCACAGGCAAAATTTTTTGTCTAAAAAAAGAAATGGCATCTTGGCAGAGCATAACAGTCCTGACAGGAAACCAGTCTCTTGAACGAGATCGTTGTTTTCTGTTTGGTTGCAGGAGCCTCCATTGCAAGAATCCCTGCAGCAGCGTGTTCACCTGGATCAGGTGAAGACTACTTGTGATGCTATTTCAATTATTTCCTATAACTCAGTTGGCCTTCAGTCCTCCATGACCACTCCAGCATCTCATAGATATGTTTATATTGATTGTTTTAAATGATACACAAAACATCTCCTACCTTAATGATGTATAAAAGCCTGTCATATATGACCATTTCTGTCAAATGCACAAAAAACCCCTTCTGCTGGCTGTTTACAACTATCTCTATATTTTGGTCAGTCTTGCATCAGGAACTGCCTGAAGGAGTCAATGAGCCTGCCAGATTCTTTATCCAAGGTAGCTGCATTTTTAATAAGTGCATATTAATAAATTATGCATGACTAGCATATGTATTGAAGCATACAGAGGGTGGCTATCAAAGAGTCTATGTACAGCAGGGTCTGTTTAGGAAAATTCCGGGGCTGTCTTTAATTCACACCTGGAGAACTCCTGCAACAGAATTTTTGTTGTGAAGCTGGTTAAAGGCTTAGTCATTGACTTTGTCTCAAGTGCTGTCTCCTCAATGCAGAGAGTACTTGGGAAGCTCTTGCACCACCCAGGAATTCATTGACAGAGGGTGCTGGGTGTGCATGCAGCCACAGTACTGATATCCAGCTAGGCCACAGCTGGAATTATTGGATGGACTTGAGTTTTATACTTATATCCCAATTGTAATTTTGATTTTACAGCTTTTACCAGAAAACAAATTGAGTCCTGTTGGAGTTCTTGAAGACTGATGCATATATTCATATCTGAATTGATTTTGCCTAAGGTCTTTTGCCCTGAATATGTTAAAAAGGGTTTGTGGTTTGGCTTGTTTTTTTGTCTGTTTCTTTGTTCTTCTAACAAGGATAGTAGAAGTGCGGCTGAATCAATTGCGTAAAGATATTAGGTTTGTTTAGTGAGGTCAACAGTGTTTTCCCCTTTGTGATAGAGAAATAAGCAGTCACAGACTGATAGGAAAGGGTAAAGGAAAAAGCAGCAAGTCAAATCATTGAGCTTCTGAAGAAAGCAGTATTCACTATTCAGTTGTACAAATTGAAGACGTATTTTACTGTACAAAATGTAAATAGGAGGCAGAACTGTAACTCAGGCAGGGTTACCGAATTGTAAATAATTGTAACATTTAATCATTTGGTCTAAACATCATGTTCCAAATTATTGGCTCACTTTTATTAATCTGCAGGAAATTTTGCAGTTGATCATAACAAGGTAGGCACTTGGTATTTTAGGAATTTGTCAGTTGTAACTGTATGAAATTTACTACCTCTGACCCAACATATTGATTATTTAGAAAAGATATTTTATTGGCAATACTCTAAGAACTTATCCATTAGATTATAAGTAGTATAGAAGTAGACTGGACTATGCTAGAATAGAATAATTCATTTGGAAGAGACCCACAGTGATCATTACTCCTATGCACCTCTATACCGAAGCCTACACACCATTTAAAAGGCAATCTCATGGCATCTCTCTTTGTGACACATTTACAAAAAGAGTGAGTGCTGAAGAGCAGAAATTATGTGCCTGATGAATTTTTCAGATTTTTAGAATCTATAGTTATTTATTCCAAGAGGCAGCCGGGCATGGAAAATATTTCATGTGATTTCACTGCATACCTTGTTTGAATGCTTAAGATTGTTGTTTAAATATGATATTCAAGTATATACTGCTGTAGAAAATACCCAGATAGACACTGCCTTATTCAAAGCAATGCCTAATATTTTCTCTTACATTTGGCCCTATAAATCGCTGTCATCAGGGTTAATAAATTATAAGATTAAATCTTTTAAGTATCACCTGAAAATAACTTTCCAATAACTCAGTTCTCATAGAAACAACAATGAAAGATATAGGATACCTTGAAAAAAAAGGTCCCTAAATATGAAGATAATTTCCTTGGCCCCAATTACTATAACTGCATTCTTGTATGTCTGCATTTCTCTCAAAGGTAAGAGTCTAAAAAATATTATCACCCTACTTGTGACTTTTACGTGTTGACTGTGGTGCACTATATCCCATTGCATTCTGTATTTCACATCAAAAGAAATCATAAATGGTAATATATGGTGATACATGTGGTTGTTAATGAAAAAATAAATTGTACTTACTGTTACATAAATGAATGATCTGTAAATAGACAGTAGGATCAAGGAGGAATATCGTAGCAAAAGACTTAAAGTAGAAACCCTTTTTTATTGCTGTTTACACCTACCCCCAAATATATTACTAAATCACTGTGCACGTCTCACTCATTTTTCTTACACAACATGAGATCATTCTATAGAACTTCTAATAAGATGACACAAGAACTCATGAATTCCCTACAGAGAGTATACAATTAAATCTTTTTTTTTTTTTTTGAATGTTTGAATGCTTTCAGTTTCTCTGTATTTATTGTAAGGTACTAAGTGTTCTGGCTATTCGTGAATAAAAGGTCATTAAATTACAATGCCCCCATTGAAAATACTGAAATTTACATGACATTTATCAAGGAGATTATATGAGTCTACTTTTGTTCTGTGAGTTTAAAAGTTGAGATTCTTGCTCTTTTCTATACAGTAAGATTAGAAAAATGAAATTCAATTCCACAGCATTTTTTTATTATTATTTGAAAGAAAGCATTTTCTTAGGTGACTGTGAAGACATTAGTGCTAATAGAACTCTTCTAAAGAGTTCTCAGCATGTAAGTAAAACCCCTAAAGTTAATGAAACATTACCATTGTTTTCTGTTAATACTCTGTTTTTTGGTCTAACTGGTATCTTTTATCAATGTACATGTCATATTATCATTCAAAGTTCTATTGATCCAAAGAAGCTCTATGATATAAATAAATCAATTTGCTGCAGGGTGTGAAGCAAAGGCTGCTTTGGTTTATACACAAGGTTGCTATATATAGTCAGCCCAAGGTCTTGTTGGTACCTTAATTTGGGCAGAGCCATCTCTCTAAATATCTTAGTAACTGGATCATAACACATATTAGAACATATTAGAACACATATTAGTTTGACTAGAAATCAAACCCTCAGTGGCATATATAATGATGTCAATATAAGACATTATTGGCTGTGCTTTGTGGAAGATACTATTGCTCATCTTGGTGAAGAGTTGCCATAAAAAAAAAGGAATTGTTTTTTTATGTCTATGTCCTTTGAGGATAGTGGCAGGGTGACAAAAGTCCATCTTGAGAGACAGAACCTAAGATTACTGCCCATGGATTACCCACATGCAAATATGGTTGCTTAGGAAAGTTAGGGCCATTATGGTGCAAATTCAAGCTGTGTCCTTCGGAAGTGTGCTGCTTGTAATAGAAACAGGTATTTGGAGGGTTCATGTTTGCTAGAGTTTTTAGCAGGTTCTTAAAGCAAACCTGAAGATAATCTCCATGAATTCACCTTCTCCCACTCTGCTCTGCATTGGTGTGGCCTCACCTTGAATATTGTGTGCAGTTTTCGGTACCACAATATAAGAAAGATATTAAACTATTAAGAGTGTCCAAAGGAGGGCAAGGAAGATGTTGAAAGGCTTTGAGGAGAATCTGTATGAGGAGCAGCTGAGGTCTGTTCAGTCTGAAGGAGACTGAGGGGAGATGTCAACATCGTCTGCATCTTCCTCATAAGGGGTAGAGGAGGGGCAGACACTGATCTCTGTGGCGATCAGTGACAGGACCTGAGGGAATGGCCTGAAGTTGGGTCGGGGGCAGGTAGGTTGGATATCAGGAAAAGGTTCTTCACCCAGGGAGTGGTTGGGCGCTGGAACAGGCTCCCCAGGGAAGTGGTCAGAGCATCAAGCCTGACAGAGTTCGAGAACAGTTTGGACAACGCTCTCAGGCACATGGTGTGACTTTTGGGGATGGTGCTGTGCAGGGCTGGGAGTTGGACTCAATGATCCTGATGAGTCTCTTCCAACTCAGCTTATTCTGTGATTCTGTGATTCTAATCCAAGGGACTAGACTACAGGCAGACCCAGAGTAAATTTGTTGAATGCTAGGAAGTTCTTGGTAGGAAGTGCTTTGCTCTGCTGAACCACTCCACTGTAATTCATGACCTCCAGTGAGGCTGTATTGTACATCTGACAGGTTCAGGTGGATTGCAACACACCATAATTGTTAACTCTCTTAGGGTTCCTATTTTTTTTCCACCAAATAATGACCACAAATTGGGTTAAAATTCATGACTGTTACTAACATTTAGTTTAAATTTCTGTACCAGCTGACTTAAAGGGACATAAAACTTAAAATTATTAAACTTTTTTCTTGTTTTTTTTTTTAGGCAAGGTTAAACCTGAGGAATTGTGACCAACATATGCAATTTTCTGCAAGATCAGTGGAAAGGTGAATAGCCAAAATAAGTCTTGTGAAAAGCATGGGCCAATATTTCACTACAATGTGTTAATAATTTGTCTTCATCAAACTGCTCATCAGTACTTTTCAAAAAGGATACACATTTGCAGTACTCAGATATACACACACTTGAGTCAGGGTGCCATGTTCCCACATTTTCAAAATGAATCTTACGGTTTTTCAGCTTCTGTGTTGGTGTTGCAGTGACCCCTATGTGCTTATAGTGACTAAGTTACAGGGAAGCAGAGCTTTTTAGCTTTTTTCTTACATGTGCTGCTGTATCTTGGATAGCTGGGGAGGTTGTCATTTGCTCCTAACTACTGTTGATAGTTTCAGTCAAATTATTGGCAGTCAGTCCTTGTCCTCTTAGCAGCATCTAAGCATGAGATAGGGATTGATTGAGCTGAAAAGTTAATTTTACCCCAATTTCTTCAGCATCAGAAGGAATTATCACAGCCTTGCTGTTGCTGCCCTACCATCTTTGTGGCTCTGTACTGAACTTCAGAACCTAAGGCTGAGGAGGCAAATCTCATTGGCCTGAAATTCACATATAATTAAAATTAGATATTTAATTAGTCTTAAAATCAGACATTAGACTTAAAATTAAAGGACTGCGGTCTGCTCTATATCATGAGAACTCAAAGCAAAATACTTGGTTTTAACACCACATAATTTTTCTGAGTCTTTCTACCCTCAAGAGTTAACACTAGTAACAAACTAATTGCCCAGTGCTACAAGGCTCTAAAATACTGTGTTATAGGATACTAGCACAGAACTTTGTAGAAAAATCTTGATTGTTTCTTTCCCCATGCTGTTCCCAGAACTACTTTTAATTCTTCTCCTAAGGGAAAAACGGGCTGGCATTTGGAAGACACATTGCAGAGCTAAGCCTCTAGTTACTGTCAGTAAATGCTCTTGCTTCTGTGGCATTCTTTCAAAGAAAAGATTCTTCATCTCAGCTGTTTCCAAAGAAAATACTTTTTTTTCCTCAAAGAACATGTATTTTCTGCTGTTAGAAATAACACAATAAGTTGTGATGTCCAATTATAATTTGTATTATAATAATACAATAAGTCATTAAAGTTACTGTGGTTTTCTCCAGTCTATTTTAGAAATTATTATGGGAATAAAAACGGTGTGGAGGGGTCCAGGCTCTGTAACAAAGACTCCTGACCTGAATGTATTTCATAGTTTTCTTCAGAATGAGAAATTGCTGTCTAAAGTTTAAATAAAATTGAAGAGCAACATATCAATATATATTATATGGCTATTAAGAAAAAAGTACCAAAACACACATCATTTATGATCAGAAACCAAAATATCAAAGGCATTTCAAAAATTCATACATCTGAAGCAAATAGAATTTACATTCTATAGCCACTCCTGGTTCCACACAACTATGGGTACAACTATTTTCTGCATTAGGGAGCCATCATCTAGCAAATTCTTCCCTGATAACTATACAGTTGAAACTTGCTGTGACTTATTGTTGCTAATTTGATTATTTCATCAGTCACTGAGGTTCCACTGCTTGAGACAGAAGAAAAAGTGAACATAATTGGAAACCCCATAAAATAACTGGAGAGAAAAAAATACATGATGAAAGCAGTACATAAGATAGGAGGAAATGTACTGCCACATATTGTGAAGTATGCAACATACTTTTCTCTCTGATAGAGGAAACCTTCAAAGAAAATAAAAAGAAATCAAATCTTAGTTATAAAACCTCAGCAGTAAGGTGACATGTAAGGGCAAATATAAAAAGAGGATGATCGATAATGTTGAGAATTTTTTAACAGACTACAGGAGTATTCTGTCTCCATTTAGAAACCTAACATGAGCCAGCCGACCTTCTTTGATTACGGAATTAGGGGAGAAAGTGATCAGGTTGTTCCCGTAAATCCTTTCAGGCATTCACCTGCCTACCTAAGACCCTTGCCCCTATTCTCTAGCCTTATCTTTCTGCCATCCGAGTTCTGGGATGTCAGTCTTGATGTTTTTTCTCTCTCCTTGTTTCAGGTAGTTACCTCACTCCTCATGGTTTTACTGAGGATTTTGGTGTCCTTCACTTTGAAGAGCTGGCTGAAATCCAGCCAGAAGGTTGGGGGGGAAAAACCTGCTCAAAAGCTGGAGCAGGGAGAAACTGCTGGCTTGCTGGATCAAGTGGATGGCTTTGGGTTTTGCTAGGCTGTAAGGAAAGAACTTGCAGGGGCCTGCTGAGTGAGATTGTTCAATGGTACTGGCTGCTGTCAGGGAAGGTGTAGCACCTTCTCAACCTGCTCTGCAATGTACTTCCTGCCAGATGACAAGCAAGGGAGGCTGCTTTGTTTTCTCCTCTATACTGGCTGTGCTAAGGCAGTGGAAGTGTGAAGGGTTTGCAGTAGGTGCTTCATAGTTGATGGGAACAGGATCTAGAAGCAAAGACTGGTGCCTGATTTTCGTATGTAGGGAAACTGGAGAGCACTGTAAGTGCTCCTGAAGTCTCAGGAGTTAACCTACCCAAGGTGAGAATGCTGACCAGGAAGCTGCCAGCCCTGTGGGAATACTGAGGAGAGGGTATCTTCAGCCTAGACTGCACTCAGCTGCCTTTGATGCTGTGGAGCCACTGCTGAGGATTTATATACCAAAAGACCCTTAGAAAAGAAGTCCCTATGATGTGTCTTTCAAAAGAGTTATGCTTTTAAGAAAAGACAGATTTTCCCTTTTTTTCTATAATTGCTGTTTTTTGGGGGTGTTTTTCTGTTGTTTTGTTTTGTTTTGTAAGTTTTCTTGGACAATGTGGAAGATCAGAATTTTTTTCCCTTTACCTAGTACTAGGTAATCAGCTCAGAATCCCAGGAAAATGTTTCAAATAGCAGAATATGCATGTGGCTTCAAAGAAAGTGTTCCGGGTTGGGATTTGTTTGTAGGTTTTGTACCGTTGCTTCTTAATTACTTAAAACTGACTAAGACGGGAGGAGAAAGAAGGAACAACAGGCTGTTTTCCGTATGTTGTTCTTCCTATGGGGATAAAGCATATTTATTTCACCCTTGTTTTAGAGATCATTTTCAGTATATGTGAGCTATTACTTTGACTGCATACTGATACATTTTAATGAAAGTCTCTTCATTAATTTTGCAGTGAAGTT